>OX451741.1:916052106-916652106 GCA_948472305.1 Vicia faba | reverse complement strand
GGGTACAAAGAAGAGCCTTTTATTCTAGCCTCTCAAGCTAAACAAGTGTTATATGTCACTGATCCGACGAGTACAAAATGGTCTATAGTGCTTTTTTCTAACAAAGTGGTTGATGATAACGGCATAGACCAAGATGGTATTGATGATGATAATGAGTCATGTATTAGACATAATGAGTCGTATATTATAAATGATCAAGATGAGAATATTATAGCGGATGAATCATATATCAGAAATGATCATAATGAGGGAATTTGGATAAATCCATCCGTCTGCATTGTTAAGAAGCAAGTAATTCATGTTCTAACCAAGAAAATAAAGAGATGTTAGTGAAAGAGGTAGGATATTAAAATGTTTATGTTTATGTTTGGGTTTACGTTTAAGTTTATGTTTATGTTAATTTTTGGCATTGTCATTTTATATATATTTTTTTACTCGCTTCTGACTCGCTTTTATATTGGTTTTATGTTTATTTTTATTACAGGTTAGATGGCTACTAACGACGATCACCCACGTGATGATTCTGTGCATGATGGAGATAAGGCCGTTAGTAAAACGAAAATGGAATATAGAAGAGGAATAACAATAATGAAGACAATAATACGAGATAGAGACCAAGGCATAAAGTATGATGTGCATTGGAGCCAAGAAGGCCAACTCATTGAGCCTAACGATTCAACGTTGACAAGTTATCTCGGTTTCATGGTAAGAATAGAAATTCCAATCACATGTGAAGATTGGAGAGCAAGAGTGTTGGACGACGCTAAAGATAAAATATGGAGTGAGATACAGGTACCATGTGTGATGTTAATTGTTTTCAATGACGATTATGTCTCTAAATTACTTATACTAACGCATTTTGTTTATGATTTTCTTAGAGGTCGTTCATCATTGAGGATACAAGGAGAGATTATATTCTTAAATTGGCCGGGAAACTGCATAGAGGGTTTAGAGCTTTCTTGTCAAACAAGTTTCTAAGGGATTCAGATAAAAAATTTGTTGATGCAGAGCTTCCAAGGAAATATGCTGATTTGATTACATCTGAAGAATGGGAAACTTTTAAATTGAAAAGAAGTACCCAAAAATTTGATAGCTTAAGTGTCGTAAATCGACAACAAGCATCAAGTCCAACATATCCATACAGAAAAGGTCGTATGGGATATGCACGATTACAATAATATATTGTAAGTATCTATAAATTGCAAAGTATCTTTAATATATACACGCTTATATTTAATCATGTTTTTTGGCTTAATGTGTAGCTAACAAAATAGAATAGTTCTGAAACATCTCTTCCGAAACACATTTTATGGAAGGAAGCATGTGCGTGTAAGGATGGAGCTGTTGAAGAAAAATTTCAACAAATTTTCGAGAGATGTGTAAGTATAACATTATTTATTTAATTACATCATACTTTTATTTATTTAATTACATCATTCTTTTATTAACATATCATTCTTTAATTACAATATTTATATGAATTTTAGGAGAGTCTTTCCCAGTCTATACCTCCAGACGAAGATACTGATTGCAGGAGAATACTCTCACGAACATTAGATATTCGTGAGTATTCTGGTCGGGTGAGGGGTAAGGGATTTGGGATCACTCAAACATCCTTGAGAAAAAAAAACAAAGTCAAAATATCCAAGCAATAAAGAACTGCAGGAGAAGTTGGAAAAGTTACAACAAGAAGTCTATGAGCTGAGAAAGGAAAAGGAAATCGATCAAGCTACAGTCTTTAAAGATACTAGTGACAAAACTAATATCAATGGTAAATTTGGACAAAATATTCCCGAGGTAATTATATACCATCTTTATAAATTATAAAACCATGTTTATTAACTATATAACCATGTTTATTAATTATATAACCATATTTATTAAATTATAGGGCATTTCCCGGTGTCAACTCTATTTGTCGACACTGACTTATCAGATGGTTGGCAAGGGAAAATTATATAATATCTCGGGAGAAATGCTTCACCATAGACCGCTCACAGAGGGATTTTTGAAAGTATCAGTCGACGTCGTTTTAGAGGGGGTGCGTTGTTACCACTACCTGACGATGTGGCGGATGCAACATTGGTGGCAAATGCAATAAGATCATTTGTTGCATGGCCAACAAGCCTCGTTTGCATAGATAATGAGGTATGCTTAAAATCGTTTACTATTCAAATTTTTTATGGCAATTATACTTACATTTTGTTTACATGGTAATGTTAGACTCCCACAAAATCCATTCCAAAAGATAAGGGGATTAGGCGGGATACCGAGTCAATTGCATCAATTGAGGTAACACAATTATATGACATTTATGCTATGAGAAATGCTAATTTATGATTTTATACTTCCCCTAACTAATTATATGATAACTAGATTCATGCTAAAGAGACTGCACAACTCAGTAGGGGTAAGGCGCCTGCAATTAGCAACATTTCCATACAAAAAAGAATGTTGCTAAGAAGACTGTGGCATACAAAAAAACTATTGCTCAGTTCAGGTCGTGCCTTCGGACATATTTAGGAATTACAGATATTCCGGATGGTGGTACCCGCCTTATACATATGAGTGCATATATCTTTGGTTTTGAATATCTTGAAGCAATTGGTAGAGAGGATATGGAGCAAGTTTTTAGGCATTTGGAATTAGGCCTCGGTGTTATCGGTATATACATCAGGTATACTCCGATCAACTTTGTTTAATTAAATGAACAATTTAATCCCTCATTTCAATGAATATAGTATAATGTTAATCATGTTTTAATTTAAGGTTTATGTATGACAACATTGTGTGCCCGCGTGGATTAGAAGCAAGATTTGGCTTCTTAGCTCCCAACACTGTCAATTTCGGGTTGATTGTAACGAGACCAGATGATGTCATATCATATGTAATAGCTTTATTCGTGGCCAGTAAAGATACTGAGAAGTTGTTC
The DNA here is from genome assembly GCA_948472305.1 of Vicia faba. Taxonomy (NCBI): domain Eukaryota; kingdom Viridiplantae; phylum Streptophyta; class Magnoliopsida; order Fabales; family Fabaceae; genus Vicia; species Vicia faba. Next base: position 916,649,174 of record OX451741.1, on the reverse strand, counting down.
TTTTTGCCATATAATACTGGCAACGAGTTAGATTTCATCCTAACTTGATCTATTATAATTTTCTGTTTTTGGCCATTGTTTAATCTTTTTTTAATCTTACAGTGGACACTGGTTATTGGTTGCGATTAATCCTATGAGAGAAGTTGTGTATTATCTAGACTCGTTATACAATGATTGGTCAACATATCCAGATTTGAAACAGATGATTGACACGTAAGTTTTTCGCTCCCAAAGAGATATTCAAGTTTATGTTTATGTTTATGTTTATGGTCAACATATCTGGATTTGTGTTTATGTTTATGATTCTATGTGAGATTGTTCTAAACAGTCGTTTATATTTTATTATAGTATTCTACTTGCTTTTCGCTCCCAACGAGATATTCAAGTACCGAAAAGTAGAGCCAACAATGTTACATGGATCAGAGTGGAGGTATATTTTCACAAAGAGATATTCAGTTTTTTTACTTTAGTGATGATACTTGATAAAATAATTTAAGGGGTATATCCTGATATATATTCATATTTTCTTTCCATGTGTAGTGTCCCCGCCAGCGTAACGGTATAGATTGTGGCTATTTTATGTTGAGGTTTATGAAAGAAACTATTCTTTTGGATCGATTAGAGATTCCATCCACGGTATGCATTTCTAACTTAGGAATTACATACTATTTTCATATTTTGTGTTTCTCATAAAATGACATATTGTTTTAACTAAATCACATACTATGTTATAGTATTATATATGTAGTACTTTGAGGAATTCAATTGTGCACATTACTCAAAAGATCAATTGGATGAACTTATGGAGGAATGGTGTCAATTCATTATCGGGTTGAGAATTTTATAAGCTAAGGTATATTGTCTTATTTCCTTTGATGAGAACTTTCGAGTTTTGAGTATAAATTAAATTCGAATAAAGTGCAACGTTAATATTACCATGTTATAAATTTCGATCATTTGGTTTTTTTTCTTCCAGGTTTATAGGTACATGTGTAGAAGATAGAGCTAAGATATTCATGTTGTTGTTATTTCATGAGAATTCTCGAAGATAGAAAGATGTATAGATGTAAATTCAATTTTGAATATTTTAGGCATTTTAACTTGTAGAATTTTAACTTGTATCATAAATTTTGTAATTGTTGTTGTCTATATCATCAATTTATATATATGTGCAATTTTTATATATGTATATTTTATTGGAATGAAGCTACCAAATATGGAGCATAAAAGATGATTCTGAATACCTGGATCAAAATATTGGAATGAAGCTACCAAATATTGGAATGAAGCTACCAAATATTGGTATGAAGCTACCAAATATGATAAATTTTTTGATTAAAATAGATAATTTATTAAAAAAAATTGTAAACAATAGACATCCCTTTAGGAGAAAAGCGCTGTAAAAACTTTTAAAAAAAAAGCACTGCCTAAAGTCTGAAAGCGCTGTCTAAAGTGGGGGAATAGACAGCGCTTTCAAAGGAAAGCGATGTCTAAAGCCTATCTGGAAAAAATTACAAAGCGATGTCTAAAGCCCAAGCGCTGCTAAAGGGGTATATAAAAAAGTGTTGTTTATTCTAAAAGCGCTGTCTAAAGTGGACATAAGGCAGTGCTTTTACGTTGAAAAAAAGCGTTGTCTTTTCTTTTAGCAGTGCTACTTTAGGCAGCGCTTTAAAGCGCTGTTAAAGGCCAAAAAAAATGCTGTCTTTTCCCTTTTTGTAGTAGTGATTACTATCCTAAGTGATTATCCTTAAATATTAACTCTAATAATATTTTCAATCGAAGGATCAACTTCTCACAACAACCATAATGCTAATCATTACAATAATACATACGTGTATCAAGGGGTTTCCGGCCCATACGACCCCTCTTGATCTTGCATATAATTCATAGTGTGTGTATGTTCTTATCGTTGATTTCAGTATCGTACATTGCAAATGCATACAAGTGAGTTTCAAAGCATTATCCACCAATCATCTTAGGCTAAGCTTACTCACTTATAATTGTGCAAGACGATGCATATTCAATAAGCGATTACGGTTTGACCTTACAACCGATCCATTAATGGTTTCCTTGATAGGTCATTTAGCTTATTACTCGAATCATACACGATTATGGTATATTATCAATTAATATATGCTTAACTAGTTACCTACATGTTATACTACACTAATTCAATCCATTGGAACAAGGTGTGATGACCATTGTGGCTCCATTGGAACGAATCAGGAAGTTTCCCTTTGACTGGGGTCAACACGGTTGCCCTATGATGCCCAACATGGATGTCTTGCACCAAAGAACCCCTAAAAATACAAAAACACGAGGCTAACACAGGCTCTTTGTGACAGACAACACGGGTTATGTCAGCTTTTCTTCATTTCTGAGATTTTACCCACGAAAAACCAGAGTTTTCCACTACCAGGGAGACAATCCAGTGATGACTTTAATCCTTAAAAAAATGAAAATTCTCACTCTATAGGAGTTAAACAGTGGACCTTTACACCATAGTACAAGCACCTTAAGGTGTCAAATTTAATATTATGATACATCTTATAATTCTTGACTGCATATTCGTATAACAAAATGAACCATTGGATTCAAAGCTACTATTATATATATATATATATATATATATATATATATATATATATATATATATATATATATATATATATATATATATATATATATATATATATATATATATATATATATATATATATATATATATATATATATATATATATATATATATATATATATATATATATATATATATATATATATATATATATATATATATATATATATATATATATATATCATATTTATAAAATTTTAGATTAATTAGATATCATTTGACATATTAATTAGACGCATAAAAATTAATGTCTCACAAAAATCATCAAAGTGGTTAATTTTGACCATTCTCTTTAACATATCAAATGATTTTGCTTGATATTAAATTTTATAAACATAATCTATGTGATACTAGCTTTTATTTCAATGGTGGATTTTGTTATATGATGAGTCAAGTGTTATAATATTATAATAGTAGGTTTGATACATCACACACACACACACAAACACACACACACACACATATATAGTAGGAAATCTGTACGTCTATACGGATTCTAGTGTGGTACGCACGGTTTTATTTTTTAAATATAATAAAAATGTTAATACGAAAAAACAAAAAATAATTTACCAAAATTATTTTCATTCCTAAAAAAAAATTTGAAAATAAAAACACAATTGTTTAACCAAAATTGTTTTACAGCAATAATATATAAATGATGAAATGACAGAAACTTGTGAAATAAAATATTTATATATATTATTCTGTATAATTTACAATAGTTATATAGCTATACAAAGAGACAAATAAATTCTAATTTAGGAATTAAATCATTCTAGGCCTTGATAAATTAACTTTAATTCATTGACACAATATGTCACAATGAATACTAACGAGACAGCTTATACCAACTAATAATACTACAGCTCATTAATAAATATATCAAATTTTCATATATTATATTTAAAAATATTGTATCTTAAACTAAAAAATATAATAAATTGATTTAAAAGAGTGAATAAATCACTGATACCAATTTTGTGATAGAAATCCAAATATTTTAGAAAAAATCAAAATATTATAGAAAAATTATAAAATAAAAAATGGACTGGAAAAATAATTGTATAAGCTTTAAAAACAACTATGGTTAAGAAAAACTATTAAACACGTATTTTGTAAAAAAACAATTGTGAAAAATAGAAAAAAAACACAGTTTTTTTAGGATTTATAGAATTGTAATAATAAAAGAGTTTAAAATAGAGTTAAAATTTAAAATAAAATAAAAAAAAGTCAGTAGTTTACTGACATAAGTTTTTCACTTATTTTCTTTAATTGTACAAAAAATATAAAAACCCGTGGGTTTAACTGAAATGATATGATTATCCGTGTGTTCACACGGTACTGATGTGTTATTCGTGCGTTCGCACGGACCCGTACGTTCGCACATGTATTAGTGTGTTTAACTAATTTAATATGATTAGTCATGTTTTCACACAATTCTCATTAAAAATGAATTGAAAAAAAAGACAATATTATTACGCACATTTATTTAAGGCTTTTTAAAAAAAAAATCAAATTCATTTTAAGAAACAAATATTTTTGTTAAATTTGAAGCTAGTGACAGTTAAAAAAAACCAATATGCAATCAAATTATAAAAATATGATTTATTTTTGTTAAAGAAAGAATAATAAACACAATAAATAGTTATTTAAGAAAAGATCGGTTCCGGTGGTTTCATCTTCTGCTGTATCTTAAGAGGTTATTGTTGTGTGTATTATGTACTGTCAAATAAATATAGTTTAAATACTGATATTAGTAGCATTTCTTATCAGTATCAAAGAAGAATGTCAGTTTAATGTTTAGTTATCAGAGTTGAATTAAGAAAAACGAGGGAGAAGAGTTTATATACAACCAATGAATTTCCACCTTTCCACAACAGACTAACTCCTTTTTAGACTTCCTAGAGACCAATACGAAAACATTATCCAGAAATGAGTTTCTAAACTTTTACGAGTTGAACTCCTTGCTGAGAAAATCCTCAATCAAGTGAGATCCTTATTCACAATCACTTCAAACTTATGCATAAACTGAAAAAAGATTTTAAATAACCACGGCGGTTGCATACCAGAACTCGTTCTATCCACCTAATAATTTAGTTCCTATCTCTCCCACTATTGTATGATATCCATATTAAGTCAAAATATTCCACCAAAATGAAACAATATTGTTATCATGGACTAAAACAAAATAACAAACATCAAAAGCAATATTAGCAATTTGCCAATTCAGATGCAGCTTTGGTTTCTGCTTCAGTTGCATTTGCACCTTTTCCATTTTTATTCAAACTATCAAAATTCGCAATTTCAGTTTCCATTTTTAACTTTATAACTCTGAAGACAGATTTAGATCTAAATTTCAGACACATTATTGAAACGTAATGTTTTTGCATTGGTTAATCGTTTGAGATCGTTAGTTAAAAATATGATTATTTTCATGTCATTGTTTAGACATAAACATGTATGGAGAGCGATAGTTGATAACATTAATTAATGACTATAAATATATATAACAGATCACAAGGACACATGAGGATAGTATAATAAAATCGAACATTGACAATCTCATTTCATTTGTTAACCCTATTTTCATTTACCTTTATTTCAACTTAGTATTATAAAGAAACAAATTTTTTAAATAAATTATCTAAAAATCATAAAAGTTAATAAACTACTTTTAAATATCGCATCAGTCTGTGTGGAGACGATATATAACAAAAATACTTAATTTTGTTCTATTCAATAAATGTCGTTTTTGAGGACTGATGTTTAGATATTATAAGTATAACAATATATTTTTAATCATCTTAAGCACGTTTGTAAAGTGTTAATACTTATGCATAAGTATAATTGTTTAAACTAATAACACAATTATCAAAGCATACACAAAGAAATGCAAGAGGTGCTAAACACAAACAAGTTTTTTACTCTAAGCTTTGCAGTGGAAACCATCTCACAAGATATTGTCCTTTGCCAGATGAAGAGGTAAAATTTTTGGCCAACCTATAAAGAACATGGCAATATCAAAATAACAACAACTCAAATTACAATCAAGGATGGAAACAATATACAAGGACATCAATCAGGAAATATTTGTAATAGAATTACAACTGAAATCCTCTTTAGTAAGAGAAAATTTCAAAATTAGAGGAAACCTCGAATTAGTTTATGTAGTTAGTTGTCTATAGAAAATCTAAAGAACAATATCATATCATTTAAAAGTCTCAAAACTCAAGTTGGTCAGATAGCTAAATAACTATCTAATTAACAAGGTGAGGCATACAATGCCAACACTAAACCTAACCCAAAGGTTCAATGCAAAGCCATTATAACTAGGAGCACTAGAGTGAGTGGAAACAATGGTAATGAAGAAACCTAAAAAGTTGTTATCGAGTCAAAAGAAAAACAAGAAGAAAGTAGGAAAGAAATAGAAGGAAAAATGTTGGAGAAATACATAAGTGAAGAGGAAAAAGAAAAAGTTTAAAGAGAAAGGGAGGAAAAACTAAAGAACCTACATGTTAAAAATCTTCCTTATTTATGTGTTGCGACGAACTTTTAATGCCGCTAAAGAAAGTCTCTAGGTCACTTATACAGATTATTGATTTAATCCCTAAACTCACGTAATGATAGCTTGAGGACAAACAAATTTTTTCTAGAGAGAACAGATGTTGCTCCAGAAAAGAGAAAGTGAAGAAGAACATAATAACTAAAGCTCGTCAAACCCTGTGACATTTACTTTTCTATTTACTTTCAATTATTTAATTTCTTTACATGAACATGTTCAAGTTCTAATGTGTCGTGGCACGAAAAATACCCGAGCGGCTGAATGCTCGAAATTCAAAGAAATCGCCACCGAAGTTTATTTTAAAGGGAAAACATCAATAAAACCCTAAAAGAACAAAAATATAGACATCACAACCAAATTCAGGTTTAAGAGTCGATTATGCACGGGGAAGGTATTAGCACCTCACACATTCGTTGCACTCAACGGGAATCGTTTAATTAACTTTGCGAATAAGAGTGTTAGCTTAAGGTATTTTGATCTCTTATAATTATTGCAACGTATTTTTAAAAATAAATAAAAAGGAAAAAATATGTTTTTATTTAGGGTTCTTGACGAGACATTGAGTCTCGCTCCTACTCATCCCCAAGTGCGATGGGGAACTCAAAGCTATGTAGTTCTGGGTAGCAAATATTTGTATGTTGGTTGATTTTAGTGAAAGATGTTTAGGTCTCATTCGGGTGGTTAGACATTTTTTCATAGTTGTGAATGGGCGGAGTTAATCATTATATGTTTATTCCGTCAGAATGGATAAAACATCGCTCATTTATGAAAAGCTTTGGTAGCTAAGGAAGATAAAATGTAGGTTTGATTGGTTGAAGTAGTTTTTGGATGGATGAAGAGTATTTGAAAGGAAAGCTATTACAGCTTGTATCCAAATACATGGGAAAAGGGATATACATCCAATTAATCCTTTTTCATGTGATTTTATTTAGAAAATATGTGAGACAAGTTGAGTTATGATTTCTTAACGGAAGACGAGCATCTAAAAGGCAAGCTATTGCAGCTCGTATTTGAATGCTCGGATACATCCAATTAGTCCCTTTTCTCCCACGAAAGAATGAACTAAATTCGGTCAATTATTGTATTTTGAATAGAAGAGGAGTATCTGATATGCAAGTTATTACGGATTGTATTAGAATACTCGTGGAAGAAAGAGACATACGCCCAATTAATCATTTTTCCTTCGGTTTATTAAGAAAAAGAGGTTTAATATGAATTGAGTCGAAGTTTCTCAAAGATGACAAGTACTCGAAAGGCAAGCTATTACGACTTGTATTCATGTACTCGGGGAGGAAAGGGATATACTCCAACTAATCCTTTTTCATCCGTAAAGGAAATGAGCTAAATTTGATTACATTATCAAGTATTACATTATCAAGTTTTTAGAGGATAACGAGTATTCAAAAGATATACTATTATGAATATATATATATATATATATATATATATATATATATATATATATATATATATATATATATATATATATATATATATATATATATATATATATATATATATATATATATATATATATATAATTAGTCATTTTTCATCCAAAATTATTTTAATAGAGGTCCCGCCTATAAATCTCAATCCTATGTTATGATACTTTCGGATAAAATAGATTAAGAACATGACGACAAGAAATTAACAAAAAAATACTTTGAATTAGAAATCAAATACAAATCTAAAACTAAAAAAATGGGTTTGTCCTAAATAAATTACCATAAAATATAGGAAAAAAATAAAAACAATGCATGGAGGTGTAAACAACAAACAAGCATATAGCAGACAACTAATGGACTTAAACCCATAGTTTAATACGGTGGAAGAACTGACTTGGGTGTTTTGCGTTTTATCGCAATTTTTGCGGATAGCAAGAACGCCACTGACTTTTTTTTATCCAATAAAGGAAAGGGTGAAAAGAACAGGAAATGCCTTTTGAGAAATTTTCTTGAGTTCGGGGGGTAGATTATGAAAAGAAAAGGTGTTAGCACCTTTTCATCCGTAGTTATCTACGGGCTCTTAGGTTCTTGATCATATTGAAATTCTTTGTTTGAAATGTGTTTGTGATGTTTTGAAAGTATTTTTGAAAGTTTCTTCGTTTAGGTGAACTTTGTAATGATTCTCGTCTTTATAAGAATGCATACAAAGTGTTGAATTTTGAAAATATTTCATGGAAAAGTGTTGGTGTTTTTGAAAGATGTTTTGAAATTTTGTGAGAAAACAACTATGAGCGTTCTACCTACTCAAAAAGTCTTAATTCTTTTCCTCCTCCTTTAGATGTTGCTATCTTACCATTGATTGGTAAGAAGCCCTATCATTGGATGTGAAGGGACGGACTTGGGTCATCGTATAGTCATAGAAGGCAACATTGTAGGATACCTTACAAATTTGTCATAAGGGACTAAGATCATTTATGAAGACAACATCGAAGGGTCATCGAGGTACTACGATCTTATATTTTAGGGTCTTTGCTAAAGAATCCACGTTTGAGGGACATGACTACTTTTATCCGAGGCAACAAGTGTGGGTTACCCTAGAGGTGAAAGTGTGCAAAGTGTTTGTTTTTCATGCTTTTTTGTCTTGAATTAGAGTTTTCTATTGGTTGATTTTAATCTTGCCATATAAACCTAATTACTAGCATTTATATTTGAAAGCGATAAATTGCAGAATATAAATATCCTACGCTATTACATCATTTAGGGGATGGGGATACAAATTATAAATGGGGATGAAAACAATTAAAACTTAATTACTATTACAACCAAATTGAACAAAATAATAGCAAAGAAGTCACAAAAAATCAGAATTTTGGTGTTGAAGCTGACACGGGCCGTGTCCTGTGACACAGGCACCCGTGTCAGGACCCTGTAATAATCATGCACGTTTTTTCTTGTCCCAGATGAGCTGACACATGTAGTGTTCTGTGACACGGGCACCCGTGTCAGGATCCTGTCCTGCCATTTTGTCAAGTTTTAATTCCAATAAGTGGGACACGAGCAGTGTCCTGTGACACGGGCACCCGTGTCAGAGCTCTGTCTTGCCATTTTTTCGGTTTTCTTCCTGACATTGCCCGTGTCAGGTGACACAGCCAGCCGTGTCAGACTTCCATAAGCATTTTTCTGTAGTTTTGAGTGTTTGCAGCTCTTCTACTTTGATTTGTCCTATTTTATTCTTTTGAAAATGATGTATGGACAAGGATATCACAGTTTGAGAAAACTTACCTCTTGAAGTGAAAATCCAAAATGTGTATGGATGTTTCCAGTTTCAATGTGATGATTTATTGGGCTTCCTTAGACCTCCTTGAAGTTGTTTCAATCCTTACTTTGTGCTGAAAGTGTTTGGGTCTCTCCAACCAAGTCAACTTGCAAGATAATGTTTTTGAGTTTATACGGCAATGATAATAATGTTACAGAAGTTATTCTTGTGTTTGAACAACTTCTGTATGATGTATATAAAGTATGTGGATGGTTTGTTTGGACATAAATGCAAGGTGTGAGAGGTTTAAAGTTTTTGACTTCAAAGCTCAAGAATGGGGGTTTTGTGGACAATTATAACTTTTTGAGAGTAGGATATTTTGAGGGCTTGTTTACACAACAAAACTTCTGGAATTTCTCTCTATCTTTTCTGACTCATTTCTCTTGCAAATGCCTCTCTATTTATAGAGAAGGTTTGAGACTTGAAACAACTCAGATTTTGAATCACATGTTATGGCTATCTTGCTTGTTCTTGAAGCAAGCATGGAGAACATGTTTCCAATACTTGTACTAAGCTATATAAAGTGGTTAATCACTTTAAACATATTTGTTCTGACTTTTAGAAGTTGAGTGTGATTATAACAATAAGTTAGAGGCTCAAGAAATTGACTTTGTGATTAAAGTGAACTTTGCAAGAATGGCAATGGTGCCTTTGTGCCAAAAATGGAAAGATGCAATGGACAATACTTGAATCACTTGGATAATGGTTCAATCAATTGTGTAAACATATGATTATGGATAGATTTGCAAGTCAAGAGGCCTTCAAATTAAGATTATGCAGCATAGCTAAGATTTTGGTTCCTTGTTCATCACAAATCTTCCTTGTAAATCAAGAATGAATGCCCAACTTCAGATCCTTGAATCTCCTAGCTCAAGTATGAGAAATTCACGCTCTTGGATGTTTTGGAAAGCTTGAAACATCCTCTAAAACTTTCATGTTTTTAACTTTTATTAAATCAAACTGGAACTTAATAAAAACTGGCCAAGAAGTTGGGATAAAAACCTGACCAAACCTGCTGAAAATTTCTCCAAGTGTTTAATAAAAAATGCCACGATTTCATGAATTTATAACTTAAAATCCAAGCATTTCTAGAAAATTCCTTCCAAAAAATTTTTTAGATCTCATTGTGATCTACAACTTTCATGTTGGAAGTTTTCCTTGAATCATCTTGCATCATGGTGAAAATTTGGCACAAACTCATGAAAAAAAGTTAACTTTCTAACACTTAGAAAAATTTCTAAGTCTTAGAATTTCGACTTTTCAAAGATAATTTTGACTTTTTGATTTCTTGATTAACAATATTCATATTTTGACATGCCTTGATGAAATATGATTTTTTAAACTTGATTTTGATCGAAAAGTCAAAGTTTGATTTTTCAGTGTATAGTTGACTTTTTCATCCGTTGACTAAATTTTAACTATCAATCAATTGATCTTGAGAAGTGTTTTGAACCATTACATTAGGTCAAGATGATGCATTTGATATCATGTCTCAAACCAATAAGTCATGTATTTGGTCAAAAGTCAAAAATTGAGCCTTCTCAGTCAAAACCCTAATTTTGACCATTTTGCCCTTTTGGTGATCTGGTCAAATTTCTTGAGGAATTTTGTGATCCAAGGCTTGGAACTTGTCATGAGCATTCTTGGAGGTCCATAATTATCCATGAAAGTATTTTTAGGCATTAAAATTCCAATTGTCCTTATGAAAACTCAAACCCTAATTTAAGGCATCAATGTTGAGGAGATGGCTTGACCTAATCAATCCTTGTGCCAGCTGGAGCTATTTGAAGATCTTGTGAGAAGTGTCTTGAAAAAGAGAGGGAAAATTTGGGGGTATAACAACTTCCCCTGTTCAATCTTATTAAACCTGAAGAACTAGATTGGCGGGTCTTCCATTCGTAACTTGAAGGTGGAAGATGATTGAACACTAGAGTGCCTAGAAATTTGCACTCGCTTGCATGAGATGAACTATTTGTTGATTATCAGGAATGGGCTTAGAGATTCCATTTGGAGAAGTGATGAAGAGTTTGTCAGAGATGGGCTTGCAGATGCCATCTAGAGTGACTGTTGATATAAATTAGACTAATTCTAAGCTTGACTGTAACTGGGAAAAGAATAAAACTTTGGCCGATTTAATCTGAGTCAAAAGATATAGTGGTATAAACATCAGAATAATATCCATAACTGGATCGTATATGACTCGTATCTGAAAGATGTACTGAATGAGTGTCAGAATGACATCCGCATCTGGATCGTATCTGAACTGTATTTGAAAGATGTATTGAATGAATGTCAGAATGAAATCCGTATCTGGATTGTATCTGGACTGTATTTGAAAGATGTATTGAATGAGTGTCAGAATGACATCTGTATCTGGATCGTATCTAGATTGTATTTGAAAGAATCTGGAATAAGTATCAGAATGACATCCGTATCAGGATCGTATTTGATCTTGTATTTGAAAGACATACCGAATGAGTGCCATAATGGCATCCGCATCTGGATCGTATCTGAACCATTTCTAGAGTGAATCTAGAATAAGTATCCGAATTTCATCTATATCTGGATCGTATCTGAACCCTTTCTAGAGTGAATCTGAAATAAGTGTCAGAATGTCATCCGTATCTAGATCGTATCTGAACTATTTCTAGAGTGAATCTAGAATAAGTGTCAGAATGTCATCCATATCTAGATCATATCTGGACTGTATCTAGAAGAGAATTTGGATTAAGTGTCAGAATGCCACCCGTCTCTGGATCGTATCTGGACTGTATCTAGAAGAGAATTTGGAATAAGTGTCAGAACGTCATCTGTCTCTGGATCGTATCTAGATTGTATCTAGAAGAGAATCTAGAATAAGTGTTAGAATGTCATTCGTCTCCGAGTCGTATCTGGACTGTATCTAGAAGATAATCTAGAATAAGTGTCATAATGTCATCTGTCTCTAGATCGTATCTGGATTGTATCTAGAAGAGAATCTAGAATAAGTGTCAGAATGTCATCTGTCTCTAGATCGTATCTGGATTATATCTAGAAGAGAATCTAGAATAAGTGTCAGAATGTCATCCGTCTCTAGATCGTATATGGACTGTATCTAGAAGAGAATCTAGAATAAGTGTCATAATGTCATCCGTCTCTGGATCGTATCTAGACTGTATCTAGAAGAGAATCTTTGGTTGATTGTATTTGACAGATGATAGACTGTTGACGAGATCTACCTGTTCAGGAACCGGCCTGAAAAGATAAAGTTAGTTTCATGCAAGGGCATGATGTATGTAATGTATTGCATAATGATGCTCTTAGAATGAATGAGAATGATATATGCATTTCGTATGCATATGCTATGATGTATGAACTGCGAAATGTGGTTGAAGTGTATCTTTGTCTGAGAAAATAAATTCCTGACTACTGCTGGGGAGTTTTGGGAGACTAACTCATGGGCTACTTCTAGAGATGAAGAGTCTGTGTATCTTTAACTTTGTTAAGAATAACTCCGCTTGGGATCCCTGCTTATTTGTTTGAAGAAACTCCGCTGGGTATGTGCTGATTTCTGTTTGGGGAATTGAGTTTAGGAACTTTAGTTTTCCGTTGCTCTATTGGGGAAACTTGACTGGGGAGAATAAAAGTTAACTGGTATCTGGTCAAATTCCATGCTTTGCAGCAACTTTCTGGGGATAGTAACGATTCCGCTGGGGACAAAGGGGTTTTGTCTGTTAATTTGTAATAGCCTGAGAAAAGACTTGTGTTGGGAAATCTGTAGTTTGTTGGGGAAATAAACCCTGTTGAGGAGAATATTTTGAAGACCTTATTGGGGAGATGAATTCTTTTGGGGGAGAACTCCACAAGGTTTCTTTTTTCTGTTAAGACCAAACTCAGATGGGGAATGTCAGAATGAATCTAAGCCTTGATTGTGTCTGAGGAGATATTGAACGAATATCAGAATGACATCCATATTCAGATCGTATCTGAACTACATATGTAGGGGAGTCGGGAGTGAATGTCAGAATAAATCTTTATTTAGATTTCATTTGCATTGTATCTAGAAGATGATAAACTGCCGACAATTTCCATCGGTTTGGGAACTGACATGATGTGTGCGTTCGTTGGGAGAAGATAAACTCCTCTATCCACTGGTGAGTTTTACTATGTCATCGGTTGGAGGATGCTCCATTTTTGTTTGTAGATTCTTCTACGCTTTCTAGGGATAGCCTTGTAGAGGTGGCTCTGGCGACTTCACTGGGGATTACCTTATGAAAGGGACTTTGTGGGGATTTGTCACTGTCCATAGCAGTAAGTGTTGTAGCGCTTCCAGAAAATGTGTGCTTGGTCGTATGTGACCCTTTGCTGGAATTCATGTTCAATGCCCCAAGTAATTCAGATGCAGACCTGCCCCTGGTTATTTAGCACTTCTTGAGAGATTTCGTAGAATCTCAAATTGACTGCCACAGATGGGTTGGACAGTAACATGACATGCCCCTTGATTATGAGAGATTTATCATTAGAAGCGTCTTTCAATTTGAAGTGATTCTGTTCATTGAGAGGATTTTCGTTCATTGCATATTCTCCGTGCAAATTTCTCTGTTGTCAAACAATTGGCTATATGCAAACAGCAATATTCAAATAATGCAAAGTTTATGTCTGTCTTGAAGTTTTGAAAATTAATTTTTAGCAAATAAAATAATTTTGTAAGAATATGAATTCGACTTAGGATTTATCGTAAGTCTTATAGGAGTCATGATACCTTTTGTAACAGTATGCTTTCGAACTAACCCATGCTTCAATTAGGACTTTTAAGGGGTTGTAACATGGTCTGGTTCATGGTTTAAGAAACAAAGGATAAGGCTCAAATTTTATTGGTACCCAACCATTCTTCATGATGTTCTCCAGTCCTAAACTCAGTTAATTGCGCGTTTATCTCCCAACAGAATCTGGAACAATATCTTGGTGATGGTTCAGATATTTGAAGTTTATTTGAGAGGGCAGTCATTTTTGCAACTTTTTTTTTATTGAGGATTTGTAGCGACCTATTTTGATTTATTATCTCTAATTTTTTCCTGACTTTTTTTGATTTGAGACTACAGTCAGCGGGATGCCCCAATCTTTCTTAAGTCTCCTTCGTAGGTTTTGACTCAGTGGGCTTTTCTTTTGAGAGATAACGACTACCTATTTTACAGGGAACCATCACCATCTTTTGATTCAGAAGGATGTTTTTGATGTCACTCATTGTGTACGTAGTGAAAGCTTGCGACTGAACTCACATTTGAATTAGCTGAGAAACTACCCTGCCCCAGGTTATGATTAAAGGTTTCAATTTGTGCCAAAAAGAAAACTCCTACTTCTTTGGCTCAAAGGGGTTAACTAGCGATTATCTTCCTTATAACTCCACTATTTAGGAATTGAAAGAACACCTGTACATCGTCAGCAAGGTCTGTTCAAAAGCATAATGTAGAGATTAGATTATCATTTTCGTCATCCTCCCTCTAAAGGCTTACAGCTTGTAATCGAGAGTTGAATATCATACAAAAAGAAGTAAAAGCATAATTTTCGTATAGTGAAAACGAATGGATTAACTCAAGACAAACACATGCAATGCATTAATGAGAATAACCAAAGTCTAACATAAGGAAAAATATTTAAGCACACAAATAAATTACAACTGAAAATTCGAATAAATAAAAGTTTCTCCGCCTAAACTTCTCGCTTAAGATTGTGTGTCTTTGAGGGGTGACAGGAGAACTCCAGTTTACCATCTTGTGTAAATTCCAACACTCCTTCATCAATCAGGTCTTGAATCTTGTTCTTCAATGCCCAACAATGGTTAGTGTCACTGTTGGAGTTGTATGCGCACTTTTCATTATGTTTGTAGTGGGGAGCAGAAGTATTAGGTTTTTGAGGAGGCTCCCTTAATGTAACCAGTTTGGCTTCCAAGGTATGATGCAATGCTTGAGCTAAGGACACATCGATCTCTGTAAATTATCTTTTGGGCATATATTGCTTATGCTGACCACCCTGCCGTGGTTGGCGTGGTCGTTGTTTGACTTGTGGTGTTCTCTCGACCAAGCCAACTTCTTGTCTTATTGGAGGCTGGTTAATGACTTGATCCCCAATCTTAATTGTTTGTTTCATACGGTTGCACCCATCTTGATGAAGCTTTTTGACGAGAATCCTCAACTCTTCTTGTCCCCGAGTTAAGTTTTAGATAAGAGCCATTTGACCCACCATCTGTCCCATCATTTGGATTTTCATTGTTTCTATCTCAGTTTGTAACTGTTTCAACTGGTCATCCCTGTTATCCTCAGGATTCTTCTTGGTCATGCTCTTAGTGAATATTTTTTCACTTCTTCTTGCCCCTTGGATAGGTTCAAGAACATTTCTTGAAGCTGAGCATTTTGGGTCTGAAGATCCTTGATAGTTTGTTCTAGAGCCATCTCTACTGAAATAAACAGTAAGCAAATGAGAAAACCTGTATGGGGAAAACCTGTCATGAGATGATGCATGTTATGTGGATGCAATGTTTTCAAGGATCTCGCGGGGTAAACACAAGAATATGTTAGAGGTTCAACTTTGATCACAACTTTGAATGAAGAACTTCGTATCGCTGAATGTCCTTCCACGAGAATAAAGCTCACCGTGTCAAGTGGGTCATAGCCCTTGACTCTTTGGCTTTTTTGACAACATTTGGTTAGAGGAAAATAAATCCTCTTTCCCTTTGATAGACGTTTGGTTCATTATAATCCTGCATCACAGGCCCTTGAGACCCTTGAAATGGTTATTGAAAATGCTATGGTATGATGTCATGATGTTATGTACAAATAAACATATACAAGCAAAGCAAATCCTTAGGTTTAAGATTGCATGGGGTTTATAAGTAAGTAACCTCTTGAAGTTTAGTTGGTTCAACCTGTCCTACAAAGTAATCGAGTTTTAGGGGATCTCAATATCATTGATCTTTCTTCATTGGGCATTATTTCAGCGCAAGCCTCTTTATCAGAGACCGAAATATCCCAAAAGTCAGATCTCAATGAGCGTAGTATCGAGTATTAACCAACTTCTGACTGCACCAAAGCCGGCTACCTCACTGCTTCCTAATGGCCAAGTTGTTCAATTAAAGGTTCTAAGGTCAGTTAGTGCTTCATGACACCGCTCAGTGGCCCCATATTCTCCTCTATTCAAAATAAGGGATACCAGTACCAACAAATGCGTCACACTAACGTAGCCATTGCTTCAACCATATCGGTCTATGCCGTACAGTTTCCACAATATATTTCTACTTACCTATTGATGTTCCCAAATCCGGGTAGAGGATCAATATAAAACCCAAACAAGGACCCAAAATGTAAGGCAGGCAAGTTAAACAATGAAAGCATTTAAAGATGATCTAGTCTCTAAGTTAACCCCACTTTTAAGTAATATCCCCAACAAAGTCGCCGATTCTATAATACGGTGGGAGAACAAACTTGGGTGTTTTGCGTTTTATCACAATTGTTGCAGATAGCAAGAGTCACCACCGACTTTTATTTTATCCAATAAAGGAAAGGGTGAAAAGAACAAGAAAGACCTTTTTAGAATTTTTCTTGAGTTCGGGGGGTAGGTTATAAAAAGGGAAGGTGTTAGCACCCTTTTCATTCGTAGTTATCTACGGTCTCTTAGTTGCTTGATCACTTTGAAATGCTTTGTTTGAAATGTGTTTGTGATGTTTTTGAATGTATTTTTGAAAGTGCCTTCATTTAGGCAAACTTGGTAATGATTCTCGTCTCTATAAGAATGCATACAAAGTGTTGACTTTTGAAAATATTTCATGGAAAAGTGTTGGTGTTTTTGAAAGATGTTTTGGAATGTTGTGAGCAAGAAACTATGGGTCATCGTATAGTCATAGAAGGAAACATTGTAGGATACCTTAGCAAATTGTCATAAGGGACTAAGATCGTTTACGAAGGCAACATCTAATGGTCATCGAGGGACTACGATCTTGTATTTGAGGGTCTTTGCTAAAGCATCCCACGTTCGAGGGACATGACTATTTTTATCCGAGGCAACAAGTGTGAGTTACCCTAGAGGTGCAAGTGTGCAAAATGTTTGTTTTTCATGATTTTTTGTCTTGAATTAGGGTTTTCTATTGGTTGATTTTAGTCTTGCCATACAAACCCTAATTACTAGCATTTATAATTGAAAGCGATAAATTACGAAATGTAAATATCCTACGCTATTACATCATTTAGGGGATGGGGATACAAATTATAAATGGGGATGAAAGCAATTAAAACCTAATTACTATTACAACAAAATTGAACAAAATAATAGCAAATAAGTCTCAAAAAATAAGAATTTTGGTGTTGAAGCTGACACGGGTCGTGTCCTATGACACGGGAACCCATGTCAGGACCCTGTAATAATCATGCACATTTTTTTCTTGTCCCAGCTGAGCTGACATGGGCACCCGAGTCAGGACCCTGTCTTGCCATTTTGTATGGTTTTAATTCCAGTAAGTGGGACACGGGCAATGTCCTGTGACACGGGCACCCGTGTCAGAGTCCTGTCTTGCCATTTTTCTTATTTTCTTCCTGACACGGCCGACCGTGTCAGACTTCCAGAAGCATATTTATGTAGTTTTGAGTATTTACAACTTTTCTACTTTGATTTGTCCTGTTTTATTCTTTTGAAAATGAAAGTAAAATGATGTATGAACTAGGATATCACAGTTTGAGAAAACTTATCTCTTGAAGTGAAAATCCAAAATGTGTATGGATGTTTTCAGTTGCAATGTGATGATTTATTGAGCTTCCTTAGACCTCCTTGAAGTTGTTTAAATCCTTACTTTATGCTGAAAGTGTTTGGGTCTCTCCAACCAAGTCAACTTGCAAGACAATGTTTTTGAGTTTGGACAATGATGATAATGATGTTACAGAAGTTATTCTTGTGTTTTAACAACTTCCATATGCGTTATATGAAGTATGTGGATGTTTTGTTTGGACAGAAATGCAAGGTGTGAGAGGTTCAAAGTTTTTTACTTCAAAGCTCAAGATTGGGGGTTTTGTGGATAGTTATGGCTTTTTGAGAGTAGGATACTTTAAGGGCTTGTTTACACAACAAAAATTCAGGCCTTTCTCTCTATTTTTTTACCCCTTTCTCTTGAAAATGCCTCTCTATTTATAGAGAAGGTTTGAGACTTGAAACAACTCAGATTTTAAATCACATGTTATGGCTATCTTGCTTGTTTTTGAAGCAAGCATGAAGAACATGGTTCCAATGCTTGTACCAAGCTATCTAAAGTGGTTGATCACTTTAAACATGTTTGTTATGACTTGTAGAAGTTGAGTGTTATTATAACAACAAGTTAGGGGCTCAAGAAATTGACTTTGTGATTAAAGTGAACTTTGCAAGAATGGCAATGGTGCCTTTGTGCCAAAAATGGAAACATGCAATGGACAATACTTAAATCACTTGAATAATGGTTCAATAAATTTTGTAAACATCTGATTGTGGATAGATTTGAAAGTCAAGAGGCCTGCAAAGTAAGATTATGCAATATAGCTAAGATTTTGGTTCCTTATTCATCACAAATCTGCCTTGTAAATCAAGAATGAATGCCCAACTTCAGATCCTTGAATCTCCTAGCTCAAGTATGATAAATTCATGCTCTTGGATGTTTTGGAAACCTTGAAACATCCTCTAAAACTTTCATGTTTTTTACTTTTATTAAATAAAACTGGAACTTAATGAAAACTGGCCAAGAAGTTGGGATAAAAACTTGACCAAACCTGCTGAAAATTTCTCCAAGTGTTTAATCAAAAATGCCATGACTTCATGAATTTATAACTTAAAATCCAAGAATTTCTAAAAAATTTATGCCCTTCAATGTTTTAGATCTCATTGAGATCTACAACTTTCATGTTGGATGTTTTCCTTGAATCATCTTGCATCATGGTGAAAATTTGGAACAAAGTCATGAAAAAAAGTTAACTTTCTAACACTTAGAAAAATTTCTAAGTCTTAGAATTTCGACTTTTCAAAGATAATTTTGACTTTTTGATTTCCTGATGAAAAATATTCATATTTTGACATGTCTTGACTAAACATGATTTTTGAAACTTGATTTTGATCAAAAAGTCAAAGTTTGACTTTTCAGTGTATAGTTGACTTTTTCATCAATTGACCAAATTTCAACTATCAATCAATTGATCTTGAGAAGTGTTTCGAACCATGCCATTAGGTCAAGATGATGCATTTGATATCATGTCTCAAACCAATAAGTCATGTATTTGGTCAAAAGTAAAAAATTGAGGCTTATCAGTCAAAACCCTAATTTTGACCATTTTGCATTTTTGGTGATCTCATCAAATTTCTTGAGGAATTTTGTGATCCGAGGCTTGAAACTTGTCATGAGCATTCTTGGAGGTCCATAATGATCCATGAAAGTATTTTGAGGCATTAAAAGTCTAATTGTCCTTATGAAAACTTAAACCCTAATTTGAGGCATCAGTGTTGAGGAGATGGCTTGATCTAATCAATCCTTGTGCCAGCTGGAGCTATTTGAAGATCTTGTGATAAGTGTCTTGAAAAAGAGAGGGAAAATTTTGGGGTACAACACATAGAAATAAATAAGCCGAAAATCAATACTCTCTCCCTTTTTCTACCTGAATTTATAATAGTTATATAAAAAAGAAATGAAAAAGGGCGGGGTTGACTAAGTCAAAACCTGATAAAATAATAAAAAATAAAAAATACATTAAAAACGTGTGGTTTCATTTCTTTTAAAAAAATTTCCTCTCTCTCACCTTTTCTTCTTTCTCTCAGAAAACCTCCAACGTGAATGCATGTGCAGGTGGAAACTCAAATATGACATAATGAGATAGAACAATCATAATAAACAACAATGTCATTCACAGGAAAATATCACATTGAAACGAGAAAGAAAACTAACCATGAGCGATGGACAATAACGGTGATGAAGTTGAGTAGTCGTTTTTGAATTGTTGGGATCTGGACATATGTTTCAGTGGTAAAATGTTAGTGGCGCATAATTGTCTAGGGCGGCCTACACGATGTGTTTTGGTGAAGGTGGTTGCTGCATGGTCATCGGATTTGTGAGAAAGAAGGTCGCATTGATGATGGTTTTCGGCAACATTCTCCTTCTGATGATATTCATTCCTACATTCAATTAATTTGACATACACGTTCAATATCTGAGAGAATTTTGAAGGAGTAAAGGTGAAGATGATGTTTCAAGAACTATGATATTTCTTGAGATGACAGTCATCTATTTTTATTTGCTTTTGTTTCTATTGATATGGTGGTCACGTAACCTTGCTGTTTATTTTTTTAAGGATTTTGGTGACCTCTTTTTTCATTTTTTCTTTGCGTTTTGTTTTTATCATTCTCTTTTCACTTTTTTGGAATAACTCCCGTGAAATTTATTCTTTTGGCTTAGTTTTGTTGAAAGGGTCGTGACTCTCATGTTAATGGTTAGTAAGGGACAACCATTATAAACTTTTG
This sequence comes from Vicia faba, assembly GCA_948472305.1. Taxonomy (NCBI): domain Eukaryota; kingdom Viridiplantae; phylum Streptophyta; class Magnoliopsida; order Fabales; family Fabaceae; genus Vicia; species Vicia faba. The sequence continues at coordinate 916,628,217 of OX451741.1, read as the reverse complement.
GATTTTCACAACTTGTTCGACAATTTATGATGGGTGCGAGGAATAAGACATAGTCAAACTTTTACTAGAAGGTGTACAGATGGCACGATTCTCTTGAAATTTGAATGCATAGTCAAACTAACTGAAAAAACTACCCTATCACTGGTTAAGCTTAAGGGTTTTAATACAGAAAGAAACACCAACTTCTAGGCTCAAAGGGTTTAACTAGAGATTTGTTCATTAATTTCTTAGTGTTTGGGAAGTGAAACAATGCTTTAAATCATCAGACAAGTTTATTTTAAAAAACATACTTTAGCAACTTTGGGTATTTTGTTTACAACATCCTCCATCCAATCTTAGCTAAAACAAAACTTTTCTAGATGTTGTTGTTGTTGTTGTTGTATTGTTGTTGAGTGGAGAGTCTTATTATTCTGATTAGGTGAGTGTAAAGAAAGATTGCGGTAGTGGTTAGGATGAAGATGGGAGATTGTGGTACACAGATGAGTGTAGAGCGGTTGAGGATTTAGCTTCACTTGCTCAGAGCTCCAACGTGAGGCTCTGAGATGTGTTGATTGGAGAGCTTTTAGGTGAGGGTAGGTGGTGAGAATTCTGCAAAGTAACGAGGGAGAATGATTGTTGATGAAGATGAATGAAAGTTAGGTTTTTATTGGATAAAAACTGGAGGGAAATTTTGTTACTTAGTTAGGTTTATATGAATTATAGCCACTAGATTATGATCCATATGTGGATCTTAAAAGTGGCTAGGATTCAATCTATAATCAGGTGGTTGTGATTTGTGTTTTCTCAAGTGAAAATCTAGGGAAAGTGTGTCAGTTTGAGTATTTTCAAGAGTGGTTTGGGTTAGTTTAAGGAGAAATTAGAGGAAGTTTCTGTTATTGGTTGGTAACTGTCTCAGATAAGCTAGTTAGTGCTAGGGAAGCTTAGGGCAGATTGGCTAGAGAATATAAATTAGTTAGTTTTAGGAGGTTAATTAATTGGTTGAGGTTTTGTCATGACGGTTGGGTGTTGTTAACTATTAGACAATTAGAAGGAATTCTTTTAAGGGTTAGTTGACAATTAGTTTATCGTTAGAAGTTAGAACTTAGGTTAAGTTATATGAGGTTTATGTCAGTTAACTAAAAATAGTTTAGAAGGTTAATTGGTTGAATTATGATAGTTAGTGGTTAAGGTTAGTGTTAAAGTTTTGGTGATTAGAAGGAATTTGAAGGTTGGTTAAATATTAGTTTCTGATACTTGTGAGTGCACTTACACATTATATGTTTTGCATGATGGAAAAACTAGGATAAACTTAGAATTTCTGTATATTGAACGATATCTCTGAGTTTTTATGTGCATTTTTACATTAGGGATCTTAGAATGCATTTAGAACATGTTTTGAAAAGGCACAATCCATTAAAAATGAGTTTTTACATGAAAACAAATCTATGTGTCGACACATACGATGTATGAGTCGACACATGTGGATCAATAATGAAACATGTAGTGTATGTAACTATGTGTCGACATATACAGTCTTTCAGGTCAACACATGCTAAATTTTTTTATCTATGTGTCGACACATACGTGTTTCAGGTTAACATATGTACTGCATTTTTAAAGCATGTAAGCATATGCCTATGTGTCGACACATTTTATGAAAAATAGCATTTATTTTCAACCTCTAAGCATCCCTTTTGGCCTCCAATTTAAACACATATAAATACTTCATACATGCATCATCCAACTTGAATAAAGTATAAACACATATAAAATTGCTCTTTATCTTTAATATCTCATCTACGCATAAACACAAACAAACTACACATAACCATTCATTGTTTGGGTGCCATCTAGACTTGTGTTGATAACTTTCAATTTAGGTTGGTGTAACCTAAGATTGGATTGAGAATTTTTGGGTGTTTCATCTGGAAATCTGTGAGGGTTTTCCTCAAAGATCATAGTGTTGATTTGGGGGTTTTGACAAGGTTTCGCAATTCATATTCGATCAAGTGAAAAGCTTTGAATAATGGGAGGTTCTTACAAAGGAGTAGCGTGAGACAGTCAGTTGATTTGAAATCTTGGGTGACAATAATTTTCAATTTGGATTCGACCGAGTGAAGGCTTTGAAGAATGGTCGTTCTTGCAAAGGAGTAGCATGATACGGTGGATCATATTGGATTTGTTAGGTGACATGATCAAACTCAGATCAAGGGAAGAGAAAGTTATAGGATCAACATCAAACATAGGGTTTGTAGGGTTAGCCTGCTACATTTCTCTTGTAAATGATTTTTTTCACAGTAAGAATTCTTATCTCAATTCCAAACAGAATTGGGGGCAGATGTAGTCATAGCGAGAAGATTGGTAAAATTGCTAAACAAATCCTTGTGTTCTCTCTCTCTCTCATTTACTTTATATAGCAAATTATTCAATTCATTAATTGTATAATCGATTCATAGAGAAATATCATTTGATTGTTAAACATTGCTTTGTTGATTACATTACAATAAATTAGATTGTAAGTGGTATTTCATATCAACAAAGTCAAAGGGAAATCTGAAAAATCGATTGCACACCAAGTGTTCGGTAATTGATTTATTTTAGCTTTATCAATAATTTCACTGGAAATTGGTTAACAATTGTGATCATTATAATGTGATTGATTGAGAAATTATTTTACTAAGTCTTATCATCATATTTGATTTTATTCCATGGTTTACTCATATCCGAGTTTCCAATAGTTGGTTCGGTTTAGACGACTTGTTCGATCTAAGCTTAATCTTGCGCTTTCCATAGTTTTTTGTTTTACTTTCAAAACAGAATTTTCAATAGCAAGTTTTTGTTTGGGGATCCATTCACCCCCTCTAGATAAGTTGTTGTCGTCTAACAAGTGGTATCAAGAGCTCCGGTTCATTTCGTGCTTCAAAAACACTTATTAGAAAATGGCCACCGAACCTAAAGGGGTGTACAACAGAGCACTCATTTTCACTGGTGAAAACTATTACAATTGGAAAGCTTGTATGCGTATTCATATCAATTCATATGATAAGTGTGTGTGGGATGCCATTATCAACGGTCCAACTCAAATCACCATGACTGATGATAATGGTGTTGTCACACCTAAAATGAAAGCACAATGGAATGATGATGATAAGAAAAAGTGGGGTTACGATTGAAAAGCACAAAATATTCTCATATCCGCTTTTGGTGTTGATGAATTTTATCGTGTTTATAATTGTGAAACAGCTAAGGCTAAGTGGAACACATTGCAAGTTATACATGAAGGAACTAATGAGGTCAAAAAAGATAGAATCAATACACTAATTCAAGAGTTCAAACTATTTCGCATAAATCACGGTGAAACCATTGCCAAAATGTAAAAGAGGTTCTCTCATCTCATTAATCATTTAAAAGCACTTGGGAAACTGATGTCCAATAAAATTGCTACTAATAAAGTTTTGAGGTGTCTTACTAGGAATTGGAAACCAAAGGTTATTGAGGTCAAGGAAGCTAATGATCTTACAAAAATAGACCTCACTACATTGTTTGGTAAGCTTGAAGAACACGAGTAAGAACTCACTTGCTTGGAAAAACATGAGAAGAAACACGAGAAGAAGATAAAGAAGAAGAAAGGCATGGATAAGAAGGTAGAAAGAAAGTTTATTTCTCTAAAGGCTTCTAGTTTGAGGTTCTTAACAAATGAGCAAAGGGATAGTAATTTTAGTGACGAAGAAAATACGGATGATGAAGAAATGGAATTATTTGTGAAAAGGTACAATAAGTACGTTAGAAGGAATGGAGAAAAACACTCCGACAAAAATCTCACCAGGTTTAGAAGAAAATCTATATCATCAAATGAAGATGACTATAATAAAGGAACATTAGGACTTTCATGTTATAATTGTGGCAAAGCTGGTCCATTACAAGATAGATTGTCCACACCTTGAAAAAGATAATGAGAATGGTCAACACAAGAAATCTAGCAAGGCTAGAATAACATATGTTGCTTGGAGAAGCGATAGTGATTCTTCAAGTGATGAAGACTCATGTGATAATGAATAATGTGCATCTGTTTGTCTCTCGACTCATTATATTGAAAAGAGGAAAATGGGTGTCAAACCTTCAAAATATGATGAGGTTTGCCTCTCGGGCCATTATAATGAAAAGAAAAAAAAGGATATTAAACCATAAAAGTATGATGAGGTTTTTCTCTCAGCTCATTTCATGAAAGGAAGAAAAATATTGTAAGTCATTCTAAATATGAACATATTGATAGATTGTCTCATTCTGAATTACAAGATGCTTTTGAAAATCTACATAGAGAAGCGATAGGCGCTTTTAAAAAGTTAGCTTCAAATAAAAAGATATTTTCATACTTGGAAGCTAATATTTTAAAAACCGAAAAGGAAATGGAAGCTCTAAAGCAATCTATGATAGATGTTTAAAAAGTACAAAATGAGAATGAAAGACCCTCATGGTTTGACTTTGGTTGTGATACTTGTCATATTTGGCAACGAGAGGTTAAGTCTCTAAAAGTCAAATTAGACAAGGCTCTAGAACCAAAAGTAACTTTTTCTATTGATACCTCTAAATACAAAATGACTTCTCATAATCCTTATAGAAGATATAAATTTTTAGAAAAGGAATCAAAGGGAAAAAGCTCTTCTCATCAAAACTTGATTTGTCACTATTGTCGTGTAAAAGGCCATACCATTACAAAATGCAAGCTTAGAAGTTTTTAGTTCCTAAAGGAATATATCAATAGTTGCATAAATACAACCAAGGCTTCATTTACCCTTAAGGACCCAATGAAGATTGGGTACCTAGTACATCTTGTTGATTTTGCAGGTAAGATGTCTTAGCTCTATGAAGAGAATGAGTTCTCTTTTATGGTAGCTCAAGGCATATTATGGGTGACATCTCCAAACTCTATTGATTATGTGGAAACAAAGAAGTTTTGTAACCTTGAAAGCAACAACAAGTATTATTTAAATTTGGTAAAAGGAATATGGTTCTTTATCAAAGAGAAAAGTGGAGAAAACAATAATGTCTAAAGCTTTTGTGGCACTTCTTCGCATTTGTTTTAACTTTCATTCGAGAGTTCCTTGTAGAATGCTAAGTGAATCATCTTTCCTTCATACGGTGAGGTTATACTATTTCAATTTTTTCTTTGTGAGTAAGTTGGTTCTTTTACCTGTTTATTTCTCTGAGGTATGTGATGTACTTAGTTTGTGATATGTGTTATGAGTGTTCATTTCCAAAAATTTCAATTTATAACTATAATATGTTTCAATTCATATGTTTATAGAAATATCATCATACTATCCTCACATGCATTATATGTTGTTTACATTTAATATTTGCATATAAGTGTATGCATGTTCATTAGTGTCAAATCATGAAATATGTTTATTTGCATATGTTTCTCATAAACATTCATGCATAAGTCCATTCGTGTAAACCAAAATATATCCAAGATCGTGTTTTGCATTATCTGTGCTTCATGTGTCGACACATGATGTGTATAAATCGACTCATATTTTAAAGAGTTTAGAAATTTTGAATTTTGGTTCAGTATGTGCCAACACATATGACGAATGTGTCGACTCATCAATTTAAAATTTCAAAATCTTGAGTTTTGGTTCAGTATGTGTCAAATCAATGGTATAATGTATCGACTCATTAATTCAAATTATGAACTTTTTTCAATTTCAGTTCAGTATGTGTCGCCACATGAGTCGAATATGTCGACTCATGACCTATACGGGTAGACATATGTGTTAAGCCGAGTCTTCCATATCAGATTTTAAGCTGTCTTTTCTTATCCCTATATGTTCTACATTCATGCACCTATTTTAATTCACTCTTCAAATTCAAACTTCTGTCTTCATACACTTCATCTCTTTGAATTCGCCGCTAAATCATTTCAATCTTCCTCACTACCTATCATTAATCCTTCCTATATCCAACATTTCATTAAAACTCCACAATTAGTTTTACCTATAAAACCTTGACAGTCACAGTTTCATATCTCACCCAAATCATTCACACTTTAAATTTGCATTGATCTGGTATCTAAATTGAAATTTGTGTGCATCTTTGCACATTCATATCATAGTTGGGTTTGTGGGCAGTCATACTTTCCTCAAACATCAAGCCTATTCATTCACATATTTCATCAAACACCTTGTGTGCATGCTCTATTTGGTATTTCAACTATGGCCCAAAAGACGGCTAGAAGCAAAAGTGCTACTAAGGTAAAGGACAAGGTTGATATGTCCTTAAATGCTCCAGAAACTGCTTTCTCTTTGGTTGACAAAGAAATTCTTGAGTTCTCTGATGATAAACAATGACATAGGCTTGTGGACAAGAAACATGTTTATAACCTTAGAGTGGTTGGAGATCTTCACATTCCTGAAATTGTGAGTCGCATTGAGCATCAAGAGATTAACTACTTTCTGCAACTTTCACAAGACTAAAACAAGGATACTATTCGAGTGTTTTATGCCAGATTGCAAAAATGTCGAGGAGATGAGTTTAGATTTCGTATGGGAGGTAAGGACTATACTTTTACCAATTATATGTGAAAATCATTGTTTGGCATTACTATAGTAGGTGCTGATGTTGAGCATTTGGTTACAGATACCAACGTTCATCAATACTTTCATTGGTAAACACATATGAATGAATTGTTGAAAGCTCCCTGAGCTGATGACAGTTGTGATACCTTGACTACTGGGCACTTGAATCAATTTCCTTGTATCTCGCATTGGATTGTTTCATATATAATGCACCCAAAGAATGGTGGGCATTCTCGAGTTGAGCAAGTTGAAGTTTATCTTGTCTATATTCTCCTGTATAATATCAAGATCAATTGGGAAAATTATTTTGTATGTCGAATGCTCTCCATCAGGAAATGTAACAAAGGAACTTATTTTTGTTATGTTTATATGATAGCGAAAATCCTCAAATTTTTCAACATTAGGGTTTCTAATCTCTTGTACATTTCACCTAGCCACAATAAGGAATTCACCCAATGTACCTTAACCAACATGAGGTACTTTTGGGATAAGATTTTGAGTGAGTACTACACCCAGCCAAAATAATCAACAACAAAACCTACAACTTTGCTGGCCCTAATGAATTTGAGGATAATTATGATGTTCCCAGGGTTGATGAGAAACCAATTGGTTGTGCTCATCAAGATAATGTTCACATGCTTGATGATGACTATGAGGAAGATGAAGCATGGGCAAAGTCTATACAGAATCAAGGATGGGGGCAATGACAACAAAATGCTTGGACACAACAAGGTGATGCCTATAGAGGGTTTGATAAAGGTTCTCAAGATTATGGTCTGGTTCACATGGTAATGATTTTGAGACTACTTAAAATGAGTCGGCGATAATTGATATGCTTCAAAACATACAAGTGAAGTAAGATGAGCGCTATGAGGAAGAAATGCATTGGAGGGATGATTTCAATACTGCTCAAGAAGAGCGTTTTCAGCTGGTTTAAGATCACCTGACTACACAGGATAAAATTTTTTATGCCTTTGCCTCTTTTTCTATTGAGCAATTTTCTGCAATCCGAAGTGAGATGGGTACCACAATGCTACTATACAGACAAGGATTAATAGCATGATGTCCATGGATGTTCAAAATCACGAGGATTCCACACAGTTCTACCAAGAGAGGCGTAATTCCATGGATCATGGTGGAAGGCCACCACACAGGGGTCATAGAAGACATCAGGGTTTTTGAAGCTTTTGAGTCTTAGGTGTTTTTTTTAAAGATATTTTGTTCATGCATTTATGTCATGCATTTTATTTTTTTGAATCCATTTTCATTTTATGTTCTTTCATGCTTTATTGCTTTGGCTTATGTATTAACAAATTTTATCACTTCTTCGAAGTGTAACTATAATTTGTGCTTTGTTTATGCCTTTTATGATAATATTTGACAATGTTGCTATAATATTGATTTGTATTGTCTCTTTATTTATGTTTAAATTTTTGCGTCACTCCATGTATATGGTTATATGAGAGCACATGTTCTTACTTTTTCAAAATGCCTCTGTGTGATATTCGTATTTGTATGCACAATGATACTTCTCTTTTGTGCTTTGTCTATTTTTGATGTTGTCAAAGGGGGAGAAGGATATGTGGAGATGAATTTAGAATGCACATATTTAGAGGAAGCCTTTATAAAGACATGAAATGCATGTTAACAACTTGTTCCATCACCAAAAGGGGGAGTATATGAGTGCACTTACCCATTAGATGTATTGTATGATAGCAAAACTAGGATAAACTTAGTGTGATACAGTGGGAGAACTGACTTGAAGTTTTGCGTTTGTGTTCGCAAATGTTTCGGTTTAGCAAGAGTCGCCACCTACTTTTTATTTTATCCAAAGGAAAGGTTAAAAAGCACAGGAAAGACCTTTGAGATGTTTTCTTGGGTTCTGGGGGTAGATTATAAAAAGGGAAGGTGCTAGCACCCTTTTCATCCATGGTTTTCCATGGGCTCTTAGTTACTTGTTTAGATCACTTTCTTTTCTTTTCCAATTGTTTGAAATGGTGCTTTGTATGGTTTTGAAATTATTTTGAAAAGAGGCCATCGTTTTGGCAATCTTTGTAATGATTCTTGTTTGAAGAATGTATACAAAGATGTTTGTCTTTTGAAAAATGTTTCAATGTTTGAAAGTTTGTTTGGAAATGTTTTGAAATTTGTGTGTGTGTTTTTGAAATTAGCAAGGATGGTTGGCAAGAGATCAAGTAACTAGGAGTTGTCTACCCTAATCAAAAGTCTTTCTTATGCATTTTTAACCTTTTGACATTGTTGTTTTACCATTGTATTTGGTAAACAACCTTATCTTTGGATGTTAAATGAGATGGGCATGGGTCATCGTATGACCATGATAACAAAATTGCCAAGTATCTTAGCAAGTTTTGAGGGACTAGATCATTTTTGTTTAGGCAACCAAGATAGCGTCATCGAGGGACTATGATCTTTTTGTTTTTGTTTTGTTTTGTTTTGCCAAGATACCTAGCATGCATACCATGGTCATGTTTAAGGCAACAAGTGGGTGAAACCCTAGGGGTGCTTGTGTGCAATGTGTTGTCATTTTTCATGCATTTTTGTCTTGTATTAAGTCATGCTATTTGTTTGATTTTGGTCTTTTGCATACAAAACCCTAATCTTACTATCATGCATATAAAGCAATAAAATGCGTAAAGTAAATCTAAGACTATTACAACAATATTATGGGAAGGGGGGGTACAAGTTTGAATAGGGGGTATTTGCACAAAATAAAACCCTAATTTACTATTACAACCCAATTGAATTTATACAACAAATAAATAAATAAGCAAATATTTAAATGTACAATAAAAATGTAAATATGCACAAATGTTTTTGTATTTATTTTATGTATGTAAAATAAATTTATTTAATGTCTTAAAAATAAGAAAATAAAAATGATTATTTTAGAAAGGGGTGGAAACCCTAATTTTGTTTTTAAAAAAAAAGAAGATATATTCTATATTATTTATTTATTCATTTTTTGTTTAAGAAAACATAATAATAACATATACAAAAATGTTTAAAAAAATTAAATATTGTATGAAAATATTATTTCAAGTGTATAAATAAAAATAAAAATGTTAGGTATTTTCAAATTATTTTACAAGTTTATTTAAGAAAATAAAAGTATTAAACCTAATAAACTAAATATTATGCAAAAAATAAAATAAAAAAATATGAAAAAATAAAGGAAATATTTTTATGATTTTTAATGTTTAGGAAAAAAATAAATAAAAGTCAGAAATGTGAAATATGCAAGAAAATATGAAAAATAAAAGAAATGGGCCAAGGGGGTGCAAAAAGTAAGCAGGGGGTGTCAAAAGTAGAATCAGCCAGCCCAAGCCCAATGTTCACCTAATCCTTGTCCTTGGGCAAACACGCGCGCGTTCTGCAACTCAAACCTGTTCTTGCTATTCTTTGCGTGAAATCAAAAATTTACAACATGAAATTTATAGCTCATCATCACACGAATCTAATGATATAAAAAAACTTGATCTAACTCTCAAAGACCAGAGAGAATTTCAATGGCCCTAAATTCTAACCTAACTTTTTCAGCATGTTCAACATCTAAATTCTCCTAGCTCAGTTAATATAAATACAAGCTATGCATATGTACAACTCAAGCACATTAGAGACTACATTTTTGCTTCACAAACCTAAGCCTAAGAATGTCTAAATAAGGAGATAGAAAGTTGGAAATTACCTTGTTCAGTCAAGCTCGAATATGGCAATGTAGCAACTTTGAATGAGGCCTGAAGGACTTTGAGCTTGCTTGAAGTTCCATTGACCTTTCCCAATGCTCAGCTTGCCTTGAACTTTCCTGAATCTCCTTGTAGAACTCAACCTGCAAAGCTTCAAAATGGAAATGGTGAAGTGTGAAAACGAGGTTACAGTTGCTGGACAGGTTCTTGGATAATTCAGGTGTATTGTAGGAAATGTGTTTGAAGTGGTTCCAAGCAAAACGCACGAGTGGAATATGTTTTGGAAGTGGTTCTGCAGAAGATGCCCTGTTTTTGCAAGAACTTATGATTTTTGTTCTTAAGCGTGTTTGAGATGCTATGAGCTCGTGTTTTAGGCTTGGTATAATATGCTGAACCTGTTTGAAAATGTTACAAGACTTGGTTTTATCAGATTTTCAAGTCGGGGACTTTTTTGCATAATTGCTTGTTTTTGAAGAAAAGGTAAGAAGTGACAATGCCAAAGCCTGTACAGGCTAGCTCAAGGCCTGAGGAGAGTTGGTAAACCTTTTCTGATGTTTATGGATCTTGTTTGCACAAAGAGAATAGTTTCAATGCTCAAGATAAACAAAAATGCAAAAAGTATGCTTTATGGAAATGGCATTCTAACCATTTTGCCATTTTTGGAATAACTCTTTGTGTAATGCTCCATAACTCAGAACAATGCCTTTGTCCAATGTATTTGCATTTAATTAATGAGTGTGGAAAGGATTAAGACCTGTAAAACAAGTACAAGCATGATCCAGACTAATTTGCAAGTTGTGCCAATGTGAAAAATGCCATGGACAAAAGTGAGAAATGGCCATTTTATTTTCTTCGATTCTCCATAACCACAAATGATCTTGGAGAGTTCGTTGACATTTTTTAAAGCTTGTAACATGATCTACAATCCATATTTGAAATTCATTTTGAGATTCCACTTGGAACTAGGTGAAAAGTTGCCATGAAGATAAGTCAAAATCCTGCCTAAACTAGGGCAAAATTTCACTAAGTTAAAAGTTTTATGGACCCCTATTCACAAAATCATAACTTGAGATCCAAGCATCATTTTGGAAAACTTTGTGAATCAAAGTTGTAGATTTTTTAGAGGACTACAACTTTCATGTTGGAAGTTTTCTTTGAATCCAATTGCATCATGGTAAAAAAGTTGGGAAGAGTTGGGAAAAATAAGAAATTTTCATAACTTAGAAAATTTCTAAGTTATGAAAAATTTCAAACTTAAACCCTAATTTTCAAAAATTAGGTTTCTTGGTCAACAAGTTTCATGTTTTAACACATCTTGATGAAAAATTACCCTTGGCACTTGATTTTAACCAAAAAGTCAAAGTTTGACTTTTCAATGTACAATTGATTTTTGATCAGTTGACTGGAAAATTCATCTGTCAATCCAATGCATTTGAGATATTTTGAGCCTTGTGATTAGGTCAAGATGATGCCATTGAGTCCTTGAAATCATTCTTGAACCCAATTTGCCATTGGCTAGGTGAAAAATCAGAAATTGCCCTTCTACAGTCAAAACCCTAATTTTGACCATTTTGCCCTTTTGATGATCTGATCAAATTTCTTGAGGAGTTGTGGTCCAAACTTGATAAAATGATTCATATGAGTCTATAATGTTGATGTGGATCAAGAATTATGAAGTTTGACTGTAAATTGGCCACAGTTGACTTTTTTTCCCTAATATAGTTGATTTCTAGGTCAACTGTCCAATTGACTAGGCAAAAATTTGATTCAAGGCTTGAAACTTGGTATGAGAAATCTTAGGAGTCCAATATGAAGTATGAAAGTCACATGAGTCATTGGAATTCCAAAAATCCATGTGCAAACTCAAACCCTAATTTCAAGTCATCAGTGCAAGGAGATGTCTTGAGCTGAGCAAACCCTAATCTGGTCTTGAGTTCAAGAAGTCTTGTGAGGAGAATCTTGATAAAATGAGAGGGAAAATTTTGGGGTACAACAGATTCCCCTGTTCAATCTTCTTGAACCTAAAGAGTTAGATTGGCGAGTTTGCCGTTCGTGGCTCAAAGGTAAAAGATGATTGGACACTAGAGTGCCCGTAAATTTGCACTCGTTAAAATGCAGTTGAGGGAATGGGCTTAAAGATGCCATTTGGAGAGGTGACCGAATCTTGTCAGAGATGGGATTAAAGATGCCATCCAAGAATGTTTGTTGAATTGTATGTTGTAAGTCAAAAGAATGAGTATCAGAATGGTATCCGCGTCTGGAACGTATCTGAACTGTATCTGGAGACTGAATCTGTATGAGCAATGGAATGTCGTCCGTGTCTGGAGCGTATTCGAGCTGTAACTGTACTTGAATCTGAATGAATAACAGAATGACTTCCGTGTCTGGAGTGTATCTGTATTGTATCTGAATCTTGAAATCTGAATAAGCGACAGAATGGCATCCGTGTCTGGAGCATCTCTGAGCTGGGGAAAAAGTCAGAATAAGTGACAGAATGGCAACCATGTTTGGGGCGTATCTGGACTGTAAATGAAGTTGAGATCTGTATGAGTAGTAGAATGACTTCCGTGTCTTGAGTGTATCCGTACTGTAACTAGGATCTGAATAAGTGACAGAATGGCATCCGTGTCTAGAGTGTATCTGGACTTGAAATTGATAGTTGAATCTGAATGAGAAATAGAATGGCTTCCGTGTCTAGAGCGTATCTAATCTGTATCTGATTGTTGAAGTCTGAATGAGTGACAGAATGACATCCGTGTCTGGAGCGTATCTGTACTGTATCTTGACTTTGAATTCTGAATGAGTAATAGAATGGCTTCTGAGTCCGGAGCGTATCTAATCTGTATCTGATTGTTGAAGTCTGAATGAGTGACATAATGGCATCCGTGTCTGGAGCGTACCCGTATTGTATCTTGACTTTGAATTCTGAATGAGTAATAGAATGACTTCCATGTCTGGAGTGTATCTTTACTGTATCTGAAATCTTTGAATATTTGTTAAAGATAGATTTTAATCTTATTCTGAAAAGGGTAAAATGTTAGCTGAAACACAGTTATGTTGCATGACATGTATGATGCAATATAATGTGTTTTACCAATGTTTATGATATATGAATGTAATGTATGCGCATGTAAGCTGATTAGTTGTCTTGCTGAGGAAAGAATAAATCCTTGATAGCTGGAGATAATGAAATCCTTGACTGCTGCCGGGGAAAATAAATCCTTGACCGCTGCTGGAGATTCAAAATCTTTGATTGCTGAGGATGAGAAATCCTTGCTGACTGCTTGGGGATTAAAGATCCTTGACAACTTCTGTAAGGATGTGAGAATCATTCACGACTTTCCTGGGGATATAGGGATCCTTCAAGTCTTGAGGTTGGAGTATTAACAAAATCTGTTGTGAGAGTAATGTCAGACTGCTTGAGAAATCTGCTTGGGAAATCCAGAGAACTATGAAGACTTCTACTGGGGGTTAAATAATGGGAATCCTCACTCGGCTGGGGAATAGGGAAAACTCTGGCGATCTCTACCGGGGATCAAACAAAGGAAAACCTTGATCTGCTGGAGAATAAGGAAGGCTCTGATGGCTTCTGCGGGGAACTGAGAATGAGAATCTTCATTCTGCTAGGGAAATTTGAATCCTTGGGGAGTTCATGCTGGGGAGTAAATAAGGCTCTGACAACTTTACTGGGGAAATGAGAATCTTCAATATGCTAGGGGATGAAAAACTCTGCGGGGAGTAGTTGTACTGCTGGGGAATAGCTATCCTACTGGAGAGTAAGTTTAGGACTCTGGGGGAAAAGCTTATTCCTGTTGGGGAGTGGCTATCCTGCTAGGGAGATCAGGAGTTTGGGTTGTATGCCAATCTACTGGGGAATTATCCTAGTTTGGGGATAAGACAAAATTTAACTGTTATCTGGTTGATTCTCAGACTTTAAGACAACTTGCTGGGGAATTAGATGGTTTCCGTCGGGGATTGGTAGTTGGAAATTTGACTCGACTGGGGAAGAAGGTTTCATCTCTGCTGAGAGTCTCTAGTTCAAAGTTTTTGCTCCGCTGAGGATTGGGAGTTTGAAGTTTTAACTCTGATGGTGGATTAAGGATTTGAAATTATAACTCCGCTGGGGATATGTATTTCAAGGTTTCAGCTCCGCTGGGGATCTAGATGATGTACTGCAGGGGATTTCTCCTGGAACAGTCTAAAGACGTTTTCCTATCCTTTCAACCTGTCAGTAATTATTCTTTCCCATTTTGTTTATTTGTAAACAATGATTATATTCAAATGCATATGCTCATTAATAAATCATTGGACATTTTCAAATAAAACACAAGTGTAAAAAAGAAGAAATGGCAAATAGTTCTCTGCACTTTGAAGTATCTTTGTATTAACTTTGTGTAAGTATTTTGTACAAAGGAGACAAACATCCTAGTAAGAGAATGTTGTCATAAAAATGAGAAAAATTTATACAAAGAAAGATGGCTATGTGTAAAAAATTCCATGGGGTTCCCATTCTGCTATAGCCTTCGTAACTCTGGATATCTTGTCCATTCGTTGCTTCGTCCGAAGATGATTGAGTTGATCAGAAACCCGGAGTTTGTCTGTGAAGAGATTGTCTTTAAAGTGATCCGACGAGACATAGTCATACGCTTTAATTCCCTAACTTTTGCCTGGACCTCCCTTTCGGGTTTTCGATCCACGGGGAAACCCTTTTTTTGCCCAAGTCGCCCTTTCGGGTTTTCAACTTGCCGGGTGTACAGATTTTTTTTATCTATCCCTAAGTTTTTCCTGAACCGCCCTTTCGGGTTTTCGATTTACCGGGATGCCCTTTTTTTGCCTAGGTGTGTCAACCTAGCGGGTCGTTTATGCGTAGTATCTTTTGACTATGTCTGCGTTCGCAGGGTGCGGCAAATCATCCCCGTCCATGGAGGTCAGAATCATTGCCCCACCAGAAAAGATGTTTTTGAACACAAATGGTCCTTCGTAGGTAGGAGTTCATTTTCCCCTGGGATCACTTTGCGGCAAGATGATCCGCTTGATTACCAGATCCCCAACTTGATATACCTGTCGTCTGACTTTCTTGTTGAAAGCTTTGATCATCCGTTTTTGATACGTCTGACAATGGCAAATAGGAGTAAGTCGCTTTTTGTCAATCATGTTAAGTTGATCAAGCTGGGTCTGAATCCAATCGTCTTCACTCAAACCAGCTTCCTTCATGATTCTCAAGGAGGGAATCTGAACCTCGATAGGCAAAACAACTTCCATGCCGTATACCAAAGAATAGGGTGTTGCCCCAGTTGATGTTCGCGCCGTGGTACGGTACCCGTGAAGAGCAAACGATAACATCTTATGCCAGTCCTTGTAGATGACTGTCATTTTTTGTATGATCTTCTTGATATTTTTGTTCGCAGCTTCGACATCACCGTTCATCTTTGGTCGATAGGGAGATGAATTGTGATGTTGAATCTGGAACTGTTTGCACAAGGCTGTGATCATAGTGTTATTCAGGTTTGTACCATTGTCAGTGATGATCCTTTCGGGGATGCCGTACCGACAAATGAGGTTCTTCTTGATGAAGCAAGCAATAACATTCTTTGTGACGGATGCGAAGGAAGCTGCTTTGACCCATTTGGTAAAGTAATCAATGGCCACCAGGATGAAATGGTGTTCATTGGATGTTGTAGGCTTGATCTCTCCAATCATGTCGATTCCCCACATAGCGAATGGCCAAGGAGCTGTTAAGACATTGAGAGGAACTGGATGTATATGTACCTTGTCCGCATAGATTTGACATTTGTGACAAGTACGAGAATGTTGATAGCAGTCAGCTTTCATGGTAGACCAGTAATAGCCTGCCCGTAGAATCTTCTTAGTCATCGTATGTCCGCTAGAGTGAGTGCCAACGGTACCATTGTGCAGTTCATCCATGATCTCCTCAACTTCAATCTTGTCCACACGACGGAGCAGAATGCAATCATGATTGCGCTTTTATAGGATACCATTGCTCAGGAAGAACTTGGCAGAGAATCTCCTTAAGAACTTTTTGTCGTTGACTGAAGCTCCTTCAGGATATTCTTGAGCCTCGAGATACCTTTTAACTTCGTGAAACCAAGGTCGGTCCACTACTTCTTCGGTATTAATCTCGTGACAATGTGCAGGTTCATCCATCTGCTCAATGGTGATTTGGGGAGCCTCATTATCCCAGTTAAGTTTAAACATGGATGGCATTGTAGCTAGAGCATCTGCTAGCTAATTTTCTTCTCGCGGGAAGTGCTCGAAGGTAATCTGCTCGAAATGAGGTAGCAATGTCAAGACATGTTCTTTGTAAGGGATGAGGTTGGGATGTTTAGTGTCCCACTCTCCTTTGATCTGACTGATGACCAAAGCTGAGTCCCCAAATACAATCAAAGATTTGATTCCTAAGTCTAAGCAGCCTTGAGACCAAAGATGCAAGCTTCATACTCGGCCATGTTGTTGGTGCAGTTAAAGTAAAGTCTGGCGGTGAAAGGAGTATGACAACCTTCTGGTGAGATGAGCACATCACCGACACTGTTACCAAGTGCGTTGGATGTACCATCAAAGTATAGGGTCCATCAGGATCCTTGTTCAGGTCCATCATACGGTCCGTTATCCTCAATGTTGTCCAATGTCATAATATCCTCGTCGGGGAAGTCAAACTTCATGGATTGGTGATCTTCGACAGCTTGATGAGCCAGATGGTCAGCTAGTACGCTCCCCTTTATGGCTTTTTGGGTCGTGTACTAGACATCATATTCTGTCAGGATCATCTGCCATCTAGCTATTCTTCCAGATAAAGCAGGCTTCTCAAAGATGTACTTAATCGAATCCATCTTAGATATCAGCAAAGTGGTATGAGTCAACATATACTGCCTTAGCCGGCGAGCAGCCCATACCAAAGTGCTGCAAGTTTTCTCGAGCAGTGAGTATCAGGTCTCACAGTCTGTAAACTTTTTGCTAAGGTAATAAATGGCATTCTCTTTTCGGCCAGACTCGTCATGTTGGCCCAGTACGCACCCCATTGAATTATCCAAAACGATCAGATACATGATTAGCAGTCTTCCTTCGACGGGAGGCATCAAGATAGGAGGTTCTAGCAAATACTCCTTGATTTTATCGAAAGCAACTTGACAGTCATCATTCCATTTAACCACCTGATCTTTATTCAACAACTTGAAGATTGGCTCACAGGTAGATGTTAGGTGAGAAATGAACCTAGCAATGTAGTTTAGGCGTCCCAAGAAACCTCTGACCTCCTTCTTAGTGCGAGGGGCAGGCATTTCTTGTATAGCTTTGACTTTGGTAGGATCAACCTTAATGCCTTTGTTGCTAACAATTAAACCCTAGAGTTTACCGGACCTGACTCCGAAAGTTCACTTGTTAGGGTTTAGTCTGAGCTTGTACTCCTTCAACCTGACAAACAACTTTTGCAAATGGTCAAGGTGTTCTTATTTCGTCTGTGATCGGGATATCATGTCATCGACGTAGACCTCTATCTCATGATGTATCATATCATGAAACAAAGCTACCATGGCGCGTTGATAGGTTGCCCCGGCATTCTTCAATCCGAATGGCATCACTTTGTAGCAGAACGTACCCCATTGTGTAACAAAAGTAGTTTTCTCCATGTCTTCAGGTGCCATTTAGATCTGGTTGTAACCTGAAAATCTGTCCATGAAAGAAAATACCTTGTGTTGAGCTGTATTGTCAACCAAGATGTCAATGTGCGGTAGTGGAAAATCATCCTTAGGGCTAGCCCTGTTTAAGTCTCTGTAATCCACACACATTCTGACTTTGCCGTCCTTCTTAGGCACGGGCACAATGTTAGCAACCCATTGTGGATAGGAAGTAACAACGAGAAACCCAACATTGAACTGCTTCATAACTTCTGCTTTGATCTTTTCAGACATGTCAGGCCTCATGCGGCAAACTTTTTGTTTGATTGGTGGACAGTCTTCTTTTGTAGGGAGACGGTGAACCACAATATATGTATCGAGTCCCGACATGTCTTCGTAAGATCAGGCGAAGATCTCAACATATTCATTCAACAGCTGAACCAAGCGCTCTTTGACACTTGGCTCTAGGTTGGCACCCACTCTGACTTCTTTTCTGTCTTCATCAGTACCCAAGTTGATTGTCTCTAACAAATCTTCATGAGGCAAAATTTCCCTTTCTTCCTGTTGTAGCAGTCTAGCCAATTCTCCCGGCACCTCACAGTCTTCATCATCTTCGTATTCGGCATGGTAGACCAGATCTTCAGAGTCACTAAAGGCCATAACAGAATTGTTACCCATGGAATCCGGAATGGAAGGGTACCTGCATTTGTGAGTGTGGGTGTGTGTAAGGAATAGCCATCTTTAAACAAATAAAATGCAAAAAGAAAGACAAATGAACATAAAAGTTTATATGTAAAACGTCCATGATTCATTAAAATGGCATATGAAGATGAAAAATCAAACCCTTACAAATGGACCTATGTGCCTTGGGTAAGGCACAAGGTTAAAAGTGTACGAATTGTTTAAGAATTATTACAAACCAACAGAAATGTTTGAAAGATAAATTACTGCGGTATGAAAGTAATCAGAACAAAGTCTTTTGCCTCCCAGTTGCACAGTCCTCCATCAACAGTAGGGAAAATCCAGTCTTCCAAATTGCTCTCCTCTTCACTATCCTCCAAAGCATTGACTCCATGATGGGTGATCTTCACTGGTGGCTCTCCAGCACGGGAGTGGTGCACAGCTATTTGAGCAGAAGCAGTGAACCCCAAGCCGAATTTATCTGATTTGAAAGGAAAGTATGGTAGCTGACCCCAGATTGTGCTTCCTCCTTCTTCAATCACAACCTTTGCATCTTTGAGGGATGACATCCGAGGCACAGGTTTGCTAGTCATGGGCACATAAGACACTGTCTTGGTTGCTGCAACTTCAGGAGAAACCTCTTCAAAGTGCTGGAAAGGGGTCTCGATGAATTCACTATCCAATTCTACATAGCGGAAAGAATTTAGATGGCTTATCATGTATTCCTATTCCCATGAACAATTATAATTTTCCCCTGGACAGGGTACTTGAGCATTTGATGCAGAGAAGAAGTGACGGCCCCAGCATTGTGAATCCAGGGTCTTCCCAACAAGCAAGAATAGGAAGGACGTATGTCTATCACATAGAATATGGAGTTGAAGGTTTCAGTTCCCACTTTAATCAGGATGTCCACCTCCCCGTGGACTATCCTTTTAGAACCATCAAAGGCTCTGACAATGATATTGCTGGGTTTCAGGGTTAGGCCTTCACAGTCCAATCTATCCAAGGTTTTCTTCGACAAGACATTTAAAGACGACCCAGTATCAACCAAGACGTGTGTTAGAGTAGTCCCTCTGCATTCCACCGAGACATGCAAAGCGTCATTATGTTTTCTCCCTTTAGATGTTAAATCGGCATCAGAGAATCCTAGACCATTGTTAGCTGTTAGGCTAGCTACACATTCCTGGAATTGATCCGCAGAGGTTTCCTGTGGCACGTGGGCCGTCTTCAAGAATCTTATCAAAGCTTTAGCATGAGCTTCAGAACAAAGCAGCAGGGCCAACATAGAGATCTTTGAGTGGGTTTGCCCCAGTTGTTCCACAACATCATAATCGCTTTTCTTGATTATTTTCAAAATCTCTTCCATTTCTTTTTGAGAGGTCTCAGGGATAACCAATGGCTGAGCCCTCGTCCTGACGGACGCTTCTTGGATCCCTTTCCCTCTATCATCATCAGCAGCAAAGGGGACAACCATAGGAGTTACAACTTCTTCAATAATTAGAGTTCTCGTAGATATGTTTACCGACACAGGGGTAACCTTAGGAGCATTTGAGGGTCCAAAGATTTCCTTTGGAGGGGCAATCTCTGGAGAGAAAATCCTTCCACTGCGGGTGATTTTGCTCGTTCCAGCAATGTTTCCAATGTAGGAAGTCTCTTCATCAGAAATATCTTCAGTTGATTCAATTTGTTTAATACCGTGGTAATAGATCTCTCCACCATAGTTCCACGGTATTGATTTGTCGGACTTGTATGGGATGGGCCCAGGCATGGTTATCTTCAAAGGTGCAATCTTCGGAGCGAATGTAATCTTAACAGGTCTTTTGGAGACCTTGGAAAGATTGGCGGATATGGTTATTATTGAAACATCATTGACAGGATTCGGTGTAACAGGAGTCTTTTCAAAAAGGATTTCTTGGTTATCCATTAGGCGTTGGATGCCTAACTTCAACAACGGACAGTCGGTCGGTAAGGATGAACAAAGGCATCAATTTTCTTCACAACCTGGGAAAATCCCAGCCTTCAGCAAATTCAGCTTGATTATTGGTAGCGGAGTTATCAAATCATCAATAGTAGCAACAAAATGGTCTTCTTCAACAACATGGGCATTGTGGCCATGCCTTGGCATTAGAGCAGAGATTACATTCAGCTTTTCAGGGGCGTCGAATTCAACTTCTTTAGCATCTATCAAATCCTGAATCTTATTCTTGAGGTCCCAACAATTTTTGGTGTCGTGCCCTATACTCCCTGAATGATAAGCACACTTGGCGTTCGAATGGTAGAAAGGAGAAGTTGTATTCGGATTCTTCGGGGCCTCTTACAGACTGGCAAGGTTTAACTTCAAGAGATGGGGTAGAACCTGAGCGGGAGTCATGTTTATCTGGGTGAATTGCCGCGCAGTCCTTTCCACCCTTGCTTGGTTGGTTCTGGGTTGATTGTTTCTGGGCTAATCAGCTGCAGACTTCTAAATCATTATGGCCCCCGCCGCTGGCCGGCGCTCAACTCTTCCTTGACCTCTTTGGGAGTAGACAACTGAGACTTCTTTCTTTGCTCGAAAGTCTTTTTGATGGCAGCAGAAGCAAATGCATCCTTTTGAATTTTCCCGCTCTTGATTTCGGCTTCAACTCTCTCACCAGTTAGAATCAACTCGGTGAACCCCACAGACAAACTTCCTATCAGGTGATTGAAGAAAGGACCTGACAGAGTCCCCAAGAACATATCAAATAGCTCCCTCTCAGATAGAGGTGGCTGTACTCGTCCCGCCAAGTCTCTCCATTTCTGGGCATACTCTTTGAAATCTTCATTTGAGACCATGCCCATACTCTGTAATTGAGTACGGGTTGGTGCCAAGTCTGCATTGTATTGATACTGCTTGTAGAAGGCGGCCGCCAAATCCTCCCAATTATGCACATCAGACCTCTCTAGCTGGTAGAACCAATCTAACTGCGTCCCCGACAAACTGTCCTGGAAGAAATGGACCCACAGGTTCTTGTCAGAAGAATGTGGTTGAATTTTCCTGACATAAGATCGTAGGTGCATCTTTGGGAAAAACACCCCATCGTACTTAGCAAATAGTGGTCTTTGAATTTCGGAGGGATAACTATTCCAGAAAGCAACCCTAACTCTTCAAAGTCCAGCCCATGCACTCTCCATATCTCCATGGCTGCCAGACGTTCTTCCAAGTTTTTGTATTTTTCATCTGCAGGAGGATACTGTTGTTCTGAGTAATCCTCATCTTCCTCTTCTTCAGCTTCAGAATCAGAAGGCACTGCAACTCCTTTACCCTTTCCTTCACCCACTTCAGATGTTGATGGGAAATCCAGGACCCTTCTGGCTTGACCTTCAAATCTTCTGCCCAAGGTAGCCACACCAACTCTCTTCTTCTTCTTTTTCTCCTTTTCCTTCTCTAATAGAGTTTTGAGCTCCTCCCGCCCCTTGGTCAAGGTCAGAAGTAGCTGTTGGAATTGTGAATTCTGAGCTTATAAGTCTTTGACCGTTTGTTCAATATCCATCTTGCTGAAATAAACAGCAGAGAGATGAGGAAACTTGGTGTGAAGACCTGTTTATGCATATGATGAATGATATGTATTCATGTAATGCATTCAAGGATTCCGAAATTCAAATTTGTTGTAAACAAAAAAGAAACACACGTCATATTAATAAGATAGAATTTGTTAGTACATCAATGCCCCATGGGCAAAATAATACAAAATTCTAAGGTAAAAAGACGTTGTGCATTCTCTTTGGTGCAATGTAGGTGTTGAGAGTCTGCTCTTCGTGAAGTTGACGAGTAAGTTCTAAAACCTTCTTCTCGCTGGCGTAGAATTGGGCTTCAAATGTATCGCGTTCTACCTTGAGCTGTATCTAACTCCTTTGTAAATCTTCAAGTGATGTCGGCATGTCAGGATGTAGGAGGGTGTATGGAACCTCTTCTTCCTTAACAGGCTCTTTAATCACAGGGAGAATGTAGGGGTAAGGCATCATAAGACTTTGGGCGCGGGTTCGTACCCACTTGAGGTAAGGCTCAAGGGGGATGGAATTCTTGTGTCCCAAGGTCTTACTGTCCACCTTGTTTGGCATCCTCCAAGCTCGGATGAACCTTTGTCGAAGTCCTTGATCGTCGCTGTCGAAGTCAAAAACCAAGTCTGGAATCAACATGTCATGTGGGCTATCCCTTCGGGCATACCCAAACTATCTCAGAGCCAAGCAGGGGTTGTAGGTGATGCCTCCCCTAATGCTAAGTAGAGGGACATTATGGAATTCCCCACAATGGTCGAGGGTGATGACATTTTCTCGGGATCGAGAACACCAATGAACATCTGAATGTGTAAGAGTCATCAGCCGTTGTGACCACCTTAAGCCTTGCTCATTCTTCAAGACTGATTGGGGAAGATGAGAAATAAACCATCTTTCCAGTAGAGGAGTGCAACACATGAGAACACCTCTTTTCTTCATTGTTCGAGTGTGAAAAGAGTGCAAGATATCTCCAAGCAAAGTAGGCACCAGGTTGCGAGCCATGAAGATTTTGACAGCATTCACATCTATAAGCTGGTCAGGGTTTGGGAACAATACCAACCCATAGATAAGAAGAGCTACAATCTCCTCAAATGCTTGCAGGTCTAGAGAATTCCAGCATTCTTGAGCTTTCCCAAACAGGAACTTTGCCAAGAAACCCTTGACACCACTTCTAGTCTCCCAATGGCCTATGACATCAGATGGTTGCAAGTGTAGGGATTGAGCAACATCTTAAGGCTTTGGATCTCTTTCTGTACCGTTAAAGGGTAGTTTATGGAGAATAGGAATCCTCAAGAGTTGAGAAAATTCCTCCAAAGTAGGCACCAACTGGTAATCAGGAAATTTGAAACAGTGGTGTAGGAGGTCAAAAAACTGGAAGAGAACTTTCACCATGTCTTCTTCTATGTTGGAGTTGACCAAGTTGAGAAGTCGACCATGTCTCTCAGTGAATGGAGAATACTCTGGAATCTTGGAAGCTAGCTCCTTGAGTTGAGGAGGAATTCTCACAAGATTGACCTGAATAGTTTTCCTGGGAAGGGATTCCATAACCTACAAAACAGGAACAAAGATGAAGATCCAAAATCCTTGAAATGGTTAGTGGATGTATATGATGCTTCATGATGTCCATGATGTTATGCACAAGTATATATGTATAAACAAATCACACAAGTTCCTAGTTTAGGCTTGCATGAGGTTTCATAGGTAAGTACCCTCTTGAAGTTTAGTTGGCTCAACCTGTCCTATAAATAGTAACCGGGTTCTAAGGAGATCAATATCACTGGATTATTTTCTGTGTTCATTGTTTCAGTTTAGCCACTTTACTGGCGACCGAAATATTCCAAGAAAACAACCCTCAATGAGTGTAGTATCGAGTATCTACCAACTTCGGACTGCACCAAAGCCGGTCATCTCACTACATCCTAAAAGGCCAAGATGGTCAAGTAAAGGTTCTAAAAGTCCATTAGTGCTTTATGACATCACTCAGCGGCCCCGTATTCTCTTTAATTGACTCAAAGGATACCGGTACCCACAAATATTTCGCACTAATATAGCTATTGCTTAGACCGTGTCGGTATAGCCCGCACAGTTTCCACAACGTAATGCTATTTACCTATGAATGTTTCCCAAATCCGGGTAGATGATTCAAACCTAAACAATAGAACCAAATGTAAAGCAAATAAGTCATACAAGATAAGCATGTAAAGGTGATCTAAACCCTAAGGTAACCCCACTTTTAGATTCTATCCCCAGCAGAGTCGCCAGTTCTGTGATACGGTGGGAGAATTGACTTGAGGTTTTGCGTTTGTGTTCGCAAATGTTTCAGTTTAGCAAGAGTCTCCACCGACTTTTTATTTTATCCAAAGGAAAGGTCAAAAAGCACAGGAAAGACCTTTGAGATATTTTCTTGGGTTCGGGGGGTAGATTATGAAAAGGGAAGGTGCTAACACCCTTTTCATCCATGGTTTTCCATGGGCTCTTAGTTACTTGTTTAGATCACTTGCTTTGCTTTTCCAATTGTTTGAAATGGTGCTTTGTGTGGTTTTAAATGTATTTTGAAAAGAGGCCATCGTTTTGGCAATATTTGTAATGATTCTTGTTTGAAGAATGTATACAAAGATGTTTGTCTTTTGAAAAATGTTTCAATGTTTGAAAGTTTGTTTGGAAATGTTTTGAAATTTGTGTGTGTGTTTTTGAAATTAGCAAGGATGGTTTGCAAGATATCAAGTAACTAGGAGTTGTCTACCCTAATCAAAAGTCTTTCTTGTGCATTTTTAACCTTTTGACATTGTTGTTTTACCATTGTATTTGGTAAACAACCTTATCTTTGGATGTTAAACGGGACGGGCGTGGGTCATCGTATAACCATGATAACAATATTGCCAAGTATCTTAGCAAGTTTTTGAGGGACTAGATCATTTTTGTTTAGGCAACCAAGATAGCGTCATCGAGGGACTATGATCTTTTTGTTTTTGTTTTGTTTTGTTTTGCCAAGATACCTAGCATGCATACCATGGCCATGTTTAAGGCAACAAGTGGGTGAAACCCTAGGGGTACTTGTGTGTAATGTGTTGTCATTTTTCATGCATTTTTGTCTTGTATTAAGTCATGTTATTTGTTTGATTTTGGTCTTTTGCATACAAAACCCTAATCTTACTATCATGCATATAAAGCAATACAATGCGTAAAGTAAATATAAGACTATTACAACAATATTATGGGAAGGGGGGTACAAGTTTTAATAGGGGGTATTTGCACAAAATAAAACCCTAATTTACTATTAAAACCCAATTGAATTTATACAACAAACAAATAAATAAGCAAATATTTAAATATACAATAAAAATGTAAATATGCACAAATGTTTTTGTATTTATTTTATGTATGTAAAATAAATTTATTTAATGTCTTAAAAATAAGAAAATAAAAATGATTATTTTTGAAAGGGGTGGAAACCCTAATTTTGGTTTTTAAAAAAAAAAGATATATTCTATATTATTTATTTATTTATTCATTTTTTGTTTAAGAAAAATAATAATAATATATACAAAAATGTTTAAAAAAATTAAATATTGTATGAAAATATTATTTCAAGTGTATAAATAAAAATAAAAATGTTAGGTATTTTCAAATTATTTTACAAGTTTATTTAAGAAAATAAAAGTATTAAACCTAATAAACTAAATATTATGCAAAAAATAAAATAAAAAATATGAAAAAATGAAAAAAAATAAAGGAAATATTTTTATGATTTTTAATGTTTAGGAAAAAAATAAATAAAAGTCAGAAATGTGAAATATGCAAGAAAATATGAAAAATAAAAGAAATGGGCCAAGGGGGTGCAAAAAGTAAGCAGGGGGTGTCAGAAGTAGAATCAGTCAGCCCAAGCCCAATGTTCACTTCATCCCTGTCGTTGGGCAAACACGCGCGCATTCTGCAACTCAAACCTGTTCTTGCTATTCTTTGCGTGAAATCAAAAATTTACAACATGAAAGTTATAGCTCATCATCACACGATTCTAATGATATAAAAAAACTTGATCTAACTCTCAAAGACCAGAGAGAATTTCAATGGCCCTAAATTCTAACCTAACTTTTTCAGCATGTTCAACATCTAAATTCTCCTAGCTCAGTTAAAATAAATACAAGCTATGCATATGTACAGCTCAAGCACATTAGAGTCTACATTTTTGCTTCACAAACCTAAGCCTAAGGATGTCTAAATAAGGAGATAGAAAGTTGGAAATAACCTTGTTCAGTCAAGTTCGAATATGGCAATGTAGCAACTTTGTATGAGTCCTGAAGGACTTGTGAGCTTGCTTGAAGTTCCCTTGACCTTTCCCAATGCTCAGCTTGCCTTGAACTTTCCTGAATCTCCTTGTAGAACTCAACCTGCAAAGCTTCAAAATGAAAATGGTGAAGTGTGAAAATGAGGTTACAGTTGCTGGACAGGTGCTTGGATAGTTCAGGTGTATTGTAAGGAATGTGTTTGAAGTGGTTCCAAGCAAAACGCACGAGTGGAATATGTTTTGGAAGTGGTTCTGCAGAAGATGCCCTGTTTTTGCAAGAACTTGTGATTTTTGTGCTTAAGGGTGTTTGAGATGATGTGAGCTCGTGTTTTAGGCTTGGTATAATATGCTGAACCTGTTTGAAAATGTTACAAGACTTGGTTTTATCAGATTTTCAAGTTGTGGACTTTTTTGCATAATTGCTTGTTTTTGAAGAAAAGGTAGGAAGTCACAATGCCAAAGCCTGTATAGGATAGCTCAAGGCCTGATGAGAGTTGGTAAACCTTTTTTGATGTTTATGGATCTTTTTTGCACAAAGAGAATAGCTTCAATGCTCAAGATAAACAAAATTGCAAAAAGTATGCTTTATGGAAATGGCATTCTAACCTTTTTGCCATTTTTAGAATAACTCTTTGTGTAATGCTCCATAACTCAGAACAATGCCTTTGTCCAATGTATTTGCATTTAATTAATGAGTTTGGAAAGGATTAAGACCTGTAAAACAAGTACAAGCATGATCCAAACTGATTTGCAAGTTGTGCCAATGTGAAAAATGCCATGGACAAAAGTGAGAAATGGCCATTTTATTTTCTTCGATTCTCCCTAACCAAAAATGATCTTGGAGAGTTCATTTACATTTTGGAAAGCTTGTAACATGATATAAAATACATATTTGAAATTCATTTTGAGATTCCACTTGGAACTAGGTGAAAAGTTGCCATGAAGATAGGTCAAAATCCTGCCTAAACTAGGGCAAAATTTCACTAAGTTAAAAGTTTTATGGACCCCTATTCACAAAATCATAACTTAAGATCCAAGTATCATTTGGGAAAACTTTGTCAACCAAAGTTGTTGATTTTTTGGAGGATTACAACTTTCACGTTGGAAGTTTTCTTTGAATCCAATTGCGTGATGGTGAAAAAGTTGGGAATAAATAAGAAATTTTCATAACTTAGAAAATTTCTAAGTTATGAAAAATTTCAAACTTAAACCCTAATTTTCAAAAATTAGGTTTATTGGTCAACAAGTTTCATTTTTTGACACATCTTGATGAAAAATAACCCTTGGCACTTGATTTTGACCAAAAAGTCAAAGTTTGACTTTTTAGTGTACAATTGATTTTTGATCAGTTGATTGGAAAATTCATCTGTCAATCCAATGAATTTGAGATATTTTGAGCCTTGTGATTAGTTCAAGATGATGCCATTGAGTCCTTTAAATCATGCTTGAACCCAATTTTCCATTGGCTAGGTGAAAAATCAGAAATTGCCCTTCTACAGTCAAAACCTTAATTTTGACCATTTTGCCCTTTTGATGATCTGATCAAATTTCTTGAGGAGTTGTGATCCAAACTTGATCAAATGATTAATATGAGTCTATAATGTTTATGTGGATAAAAAATTATGAAGTTTGACTGTAAATTGGCCATAATTGACTTTTTTCCCTAATACAGCTGATTTCTAGGTCAACTGTCCAATTGACTGGGCAAAAATTTGATTCAAGGCTTGAAACTTGGTATGAGAAATCTTAGGAGTCCAATTGAAGTATGAAATTCACATGGGGCATTGGAAATCCAAAAATCCTTGTGCAAACTCAAACCCTAATTTCAAGTCATCAGTGCAAGGAGATGTCTTGAGCTGAGCAAACCCTAATCTGGTCTTGAGTCCAAGAAGTCTTGTGAGGAGAATCTTGATAAAATGAGAGGGAAAATTTTGGGGTACAACACTTAGCATTTCTGTATATTGAATGGTATCTTTGAGTTTTTATGTGCACCTTTGCATTAGGGATCTTAGAATTCATTTAGAACGTGTTTGGAAAAGGCACAATGCATTAAAAATGAGTTTTTACATGAAAACAGATATATGTGTTGACACATACGATGTATGAGTCGATACATGTGGATCAATAATGAATCATGTATCATATGTAACTATGTGTTGACACATGCAATCTTTCAGGTTGACACATGCTGGAATATTTTATCTATGTGTCGATACGTACGTGTTTTAGGTCGACACATGTACTACATTTTTAAAGCCTGTAAGCCTATGTCTATGTGTCAACACATAAACTTGAATAGGTTGACACATGTCATTACATGTGTCGGCATATAACTAACATGTGTCGACACATACTGTCAATTTTCTAAAAAATTGCATTTCTTTTCAACCTCTAAGCATCTATTTTGTATCCAACTTGCACACACATATAAATACTACATATATGCATCATTTCCGACTTGATTAAACTATAAACACATACAAAAATTGCTCTTCATCTTCAACCTCTCATCTACGCATACACACAAATAAAGTACACAATCATTCATTGAGTTAATTCTTTATAATTATGTTTGGCAATAATTTTGGTAAAACTAACTTGGCAGCAACATGTTGATCAAGATGTTCTAACATGTAAAGAAACATATTGAACAATATTTCCTATCATGATGATTCGACATCGTGTCTGTTACAGTTATGCACTTGGATATATTTGGTTTATAACAGACTCTGAATATTCTTGAAATATTATGTTATCCTATGTGGCGTCCAAGATTGAGGAACTAGAGATTCTATTTGAAATTCAAACATTATTATGTGTTTCTAAATATGGAGACATTTTAGGAAAGTCTTGATCGAAGACCAACTTTTATGCAGAATAATTTGTAGCCTTTTAGCAGCTGCCTTGTTGCGGTTTTGAAGCCCAATCCAGTCCAGACTTATGCTTATAAATAGAATGGCTCAAACCTAATTTGGTGTGGAACATGTATTATTGAATTGTGATGTCTTAGGGTTTATACGTTCTTGTTAATTATGAGCCTCTATAATATCATCTTGATATAAGAGAAGGACTGTCTCTATTGAGTTGTAAGTTCTGCTAATCACTTTTAAGCTTTTAAGCATTAAGTGATTATGTGTCTTTGAAGTGTGAATTATGAAATATTCTAAGTATTAGAGTTTTCATAACTATTGTGATTGAAAGGGAATTGATAAGGGTCTCATACCTAGATGAGTATTATGTAGAAGTTAAGAACGAGTAATGATTAGTTGAGTAGATTATAAACTGGTGAGAGTTTGTTGAAGGTCTACAAACTGATACTATTTTGTGGATTTCCTCCCTGGCTTGGTAGCCCCCATACGTTGGTGTTATTGTACACCAAATTGAGTTAACAAGTATGTGTGTGTGTTCTTTTTACTTTCAGTACTCTTATTTGTTTTTATATTGTCATTGTGTTATGATCAGATATCAGAGTCTTGACATCTCTTAGGACATCTGATATCTACATACCAAAATTTCAATTGGTATCAGAGCAGACATCTTGCTCTGTATCTGGGTGAGATTCAGGGAATATACTTTCTGGTACAGTGAGCAAGGAAGGAGGATTTGTGAAGATACCACCCATTCTTGATGGAACCAATTATGACTCTTGGAAAGCTCGTATGGTGGCTTTTATTAAATCCATGGACATTAAGGCTTGGAAATCTATTATCAAGGGATGGGATCCACCAATGGCTAGAGATAAGGATGGGAAGATTACTGATATGTTGAAGGCTGAGGAAGACTGGGATGATGAAGATGATAAGTTAGATGAGGGAACTCCAAAGCATTGAATGCCCTATTCAATAGAGTGGAAAATAACATCTTTAGATTGATAAGGAGTTGTACTGTTGCTAAAGAAGCTTGGGAGATTTTAAAGACTGCTCATGAAGGAACCTCTAAGGTGAAGATGTCAAGACTTCAAATTCTTACCACTAAGTTTGAGAACTTAATAATTAAGGAGGACGAGAGCATTAATGACTTTCACATGAATATTATTGAAATAACCAATGCCTTAAGTTCCCTGGGGAGAAGATGTTAGAAGCTAAGTTGGTGAGAAAAATTATAATATCTCTTCCAAAGAGGTTTGACATGAAGGTGACTGCAATTGAAGAAGCCAAAGATATAAACAACATAAAGGTTGATGAACTTATGGGATATGTACAGACATTTGAGTTAAGGATCAGTGAAAAGTCTGAAAAGAAGAAAAGCATTGTCTTTGTCTCTAATACTGAAGACATAGAAGATGAATGTGACCTGTATATAGATGAAGGGTGTTGTACCCCAAAATTTTCCCTCCCATATTTCTCAAAACATTTCAAGTGAGGTCCTCAAATTGCTCAAGGAAGTCCAAGGGTTGACCAGACAAATTCACTCCTAAGGCAGTCTACCTCAAATTAGGGTTTCATGTTGCATCAAGGTACTTGAGTCCAAGGGGTCCCAAATTCTCACCATTACCTCAATATGTTCTTAAGATCATCCATGTCAAGTTTCAAGCCTTGTAGAGGAAGTTTGCTCAGTCAATTGCTCAAAGGCCTTAAAGTCGACTGTGCTAGGGCAAAAGTCAACTGTGGCCCACATGTAGTCAAACTTCAATATTTTTGGTCAAAATCCTCATTTTGAAGTATTATTCATCATTTGATCAAGGGTTAATCATGATTCCTCAAGGATTGCTCACAATTCATCAAAACCCAAAAGTTGCTAAATTAGGGTTTTGCAGGAAAAGTCAACTTAACTTTGACCAAGCATAAGTTCTCATAGTTTATTATAAATGACCCATACAAAGCTCATTTTGAAGAGGATTCAATTCTCTACAATTCATCTTCATCTCCCAAGTTCAAAATATGCACTCACAAGAAGTTGTGAATTTGGACATTATATGTCACTTTGAAAAGTCAACAAAAACACCTTTTTTGTCAAAGCTTCATACATGAACATGGAAGAATCAATTGAGATGATACAAAAAGAGTTGCTTAGAGGACATCCTAAGCTTTCTAAAAAGTCAAATAACACATCTCTAGGGTGAAAATTGAAGGATTTATACATGGGTGAAGTTGACCTTTTTTGCAAAATTGCCAAAAGTCAAATATGCCTCAAATTGCAATTTTTGTCAAATGGGCTCAACTTTTTGTACTTATATTGAGTTTGTAACATGATCCACGACCCATGATCCTTCCCACTTGCCTTTATTTTATTTTTGTCATTTATTTTGATTTTTATTTCATTTAAATCAAATTAAATCAAAGTAAAATCATGAAAATATCAAAATCATTTAAACCTTGAGATTTTGTGCATATTTCAGGTCCATGAATAGTTGGCAATGAGATCAAACCGTGCAAGGCTTGTTTGTACACAAAAAGATTGGATTTTGGGTTAATTTGGAAAGATTTACATGAGAATCAAATCTTGATCAATGATCATTATTGGAGAAGATTTGATGCAAACTTGTAAACCTAATTCACTCAAGGGTACATATAGAACATATCCAGACCAAAAGCACAAGGGTGAGAGGCGTGAGAAGCTGAGGAAAAACTTGCAAAAACTCAAGAAAAGTGGCAATCGGATTTCATAGTTCCAAACGTTTTCAAGCTATTCCAAGCACACCATTCACTTGTTGGACATCTAAGGATGCTATCCCAATCATTAGCAAGCGTTTTCGTGCCCAAGAACGCACTGTAAGAACCTCACGATATCCTTACTTTCTTGAAATTCAATATCACTATTCTGGCATTTGTAGCATGAATTCTTTAAATATTCTTGTTCAGTGAAACATTTGCAAGCTAATGGTAATATTCAATTGTGTTTTTGTTATCCATATAGAGATTTGCCATGATTAGGGTTTAGGTTTCGTTTTTAGGGGTTTTGATTGCAGGGACAATTGACCATGAAGAGTGGTACCATGATGCTCGTGAGGTTGCCACAAGTTGATTGGTACCACTAGAATTGATTTCTCATGCGTGTAGTGGATTTTGGAAAATCACAGGGGCTATACCTATAAAGAACATTTGTAGGTAAAAGTTGTTTTACCTAAGACGACAGACGCTGGAGAAGATGATGGCGTGGCACCCCCTGGCTAGTCCATTCAAACTTCACGCGTTTTTGGTTCCATTATCTTGTTTTCCATTATATTAATTGTTGTTTATTTCAGATACAAAAGAATCAGCCAGCCTAGTTGGCAAGCACGCTATGGCCAGATGCTAAAGGGCATGCGTTTGATTCCCAGGTCCCCTTGTTCTTCAATATTAGTTTGCTATATGTAATTCCATGCGCAGGCTTCCCATAGATCCACCATATGCCATCAGCTTTCAACCATTGGATCTAAAGCCAACCAAATCCAATGCCTGGCACATGAAGGTCTACCACATGCCTAGTCAAACTTGCAACATGGAATTTGAAGGTCAACATGGACCAAGGCATATTGGGCTTATTGACACCCCCCTTTTACTTTGATACCAGGCCAATTTCTCTCTTTTCTTTTATATTTCTTTTATTTATTTAATTTTTGTTTAAATTATTTTCTAACACAAAATTAATTCTCTTTTTTTTACCAAAAACTCATAAAATCAACTTTTCATCAAATTAGAATTTAGGTTTTTTTATTTATTTCGTCAAAATTAATTTAGTATTAGTTTAATTAACTTTAGGGTAATTTTAACTTTTTTTTGTAAATAAATTAAAATCAATTAGAAAATTAGGATTTGTTTGATTTAATTTTCTTTCCTTAAAATAACAAAAATATAAAAATAGGTCAAGTTTAATTATTTCTCTTAATTTAAATTAATTAGTATTTAAGTTTGTACTTATTTAATTAAAACCTTATTTTTCTCAACATAATCAAAAACAATCAAAAAATGATTTTTCTTGCAATTAGGTTTAGACGGGGCCAAAACCCTAATTTTTCTCTCGTTCTCGATTCATCGCGCGTTTATTTATTTTTACGATATTGATGTAATTGCTCATGGTTTGTAATAGTTTAATTAGGATTTTTCTTTTATTTATCGTTTTACGGGTTTTTGGCTATGTAATTAATCCCCCTCCCCGAAGCCTTGTAATAGCGTAGTCTTATTTCTCGCATTTTAATTTTCGCAAATATTAACTGTTCGATGTATGATAATAGGATTGCATGACAAGAATGTATGTTAATTTTAAAGTGGTTAGCAAACCCTAAATGTGCAAAGATAATAACTTGAAATTAAATCACTCGCACATGCGCACTCCTAGGGTATACTCTCACTTCGGTTGCCTTCGGTAAACGATCATTAAGCATAGGGTGTTTTAGTGGTCGCTCTTTTGTCTAAACAAGGATCAAATGTCCCGTTCGGCAATGTTGCCTCGGAAATGTTGCCTCGAATATGATCTTAAGACATTAGGGTTATTACTAAGACGTCCTAACATTCCTTTAGTGATTGTACGTCCCTTTCGAATTGACCCTTACAACTCCAACGACGGTGCCACCTACTCACTAATAGTAGGATAGCGCTGTCTAAAGGAAACAAGAACATAAATATTATTTTTTCGAGTAGGTAGATGCTAGTAGTTACTTGCTCAAAATAAACTTTTCCACACTTACACTCTTTTTCAAACAAAGTTTTCAAAAACACTTCGTAACACCCTTGAAGA
This sequence comes from Vicia faba, assembly GCA_948472305.1. Lineage (NCBI taxonomy): Eukaryota > Viridiplantae > Streptophyta > Magnoliopsida > Fabales > Fabaceae > Vicia > Vicia faba. The sequence continues at coordinate 916,594,190 of OX451741.1, read as the reverse complement.
CAGAAGCAAGGGTTAAAACGAAGTAAAACAAAAACTTTTCAAAAACACACAAACACGGAAGCAATTTTTAAAATGATGAGCAAGTACCTAAGAGCCCATGGAAAACCATGGATAGAAAGGGTGCTAATACCTTCCCTTTCTATAATCTACCCCCCGTACTCAAAACCTCGAAGAAGGAATTTTTCTATGCTTTTTTCCTTTCCAGTTGGATAAAATAAAAGTCGGTGGTGACTCTTGCTTACCGCGACATTTTGCAAACACAAACGCAAAACGCAAACCAACATTTTCCTAAAACAGTCCGGTTCAGCCACCGTATCACAAAGGGATATCTAATGCTATTGTGTTACTTGGAAGATAATTCACAAAAGTGATGAAGAAGATGAACTAGAAGTGAAGATCAAATGTCAAGAACAAGTCACGCGACATCAATAAAAATCAGGATTTTGGAAGAAGGCCTAAAATTAAAGAAAAGACTAACCAAGGAAAAGGAATCCAATGTCATGGATGTGAAAGGTTTGGACTCATAAGAGTTTAATGTCCCACTTATCTCAGGAATCAGTGAATGGTCTATCTATGTCATGGTCAGAAGATGATTCTGTAAGTGATCCTGATAAGGAATATGCCAAATAGGTTACCGCATTGACTGGAATTTGTGATTCTGATGAAGAATCAGACTGTGAAGAACTCACCTTTGAGGAACTTGCTTCTTCATACAAGGAGTTATTCCTCAAAAGTGAAGAATAGTGTCAATAGGAGAAGATCAAAAGAAATTTATCACTCAACTATAGTCTAAAAAGGTAGAGCATCTGTCTATCATCTCTTATATGAAGGATGAAGTTGTATTTCTCTATTCAAAACTTAACAATATGACTAAGTTTGTAAGAATGCTTAAAAGTAGTTCTGATGTAATGAATGAGATTCTTTAAATTAGAAAGAATGATGGAAATTTTAAAGGTATTGGCTATGGTAATCAACTTGTGATCAACAAGGGTAACATGCCTGAAGTGAAGTTTTTTCATTAAAAGAAAAAATAGGTATAAAATATGTCAAATCAAATATCCCGACATCAGAAAAGACATCAAAATAATTACTCAGGAAGCATGAATCAACGATGGAGATTTCATTGTTGTGGGAGGTTTGGTCACATAAAACCATATTGTTATTGATTGTATGGCTATCCCAAACCTGTTACACAACCTAGAAGTGAACAAAATATGGTTAGATAAAATAAAGAGTGGATTCCTAGAAATGGAACTTCTGGACTCATATCTCACACCTCTCTTAGAGCTTCTGCCAGAGAGGATTGGTATTTTGATAGTGGTTGTTTTAGAAACGTGAGTGGTGTCAAGAAATTCTTGGTGGATATTAAATCTCATTCCACTAGCTATGTCACTTTTAGAGATGGATCAAAAGGTGAAATAAAGAGTGTTGAAAAGCTGGACTATACAAAATAACCTAGTCTTGATGATGTTCTATTTGTTAAGGGGATAACTGCTAATTTTATAAGTATTAGTCAACTATGTGACCAAGGTCTCAAAATTAACTTTACTAAATCTAAATGCTTGGTAACAAATGAGAAGAATGAAGTTATCATGAAGGGAACCGGATCAAAAGATAACTGTTATTTGTGGAGTCCTCAAGAAACAAAATGTCTCTCCACATGCTTGATGTCAAAAGAAGATGAATTTAAGTTATGGCATAAAAAACTTGGCTACTTACACCTGAAAGGTATGAAGAAAGTTTTATCAAAGGAAGTTGTTAGAGGAATTCCCAAGCTGAAGATTGATGAAGGAAAAATCTGCGGTGAATGTCAAATTGAGAAGCAAACGAAGATGTCACATAAGAATCTCCAACATCTGTCCACTTCAAAAGTTCTATAGCTACTTCACATGGACTTGATGGGACCTATACAGGTTGAAATTCTTGGAGGAAAGAAGTATTCCTATGTTGTTGTTGATGACTTCTCAAGGTTCACCTGGGAGAATTTCGTCAAAGAGAGTTCTAAAGTATTTGAAGTTTTCAAAGAATTGTGTCAAAGGATATAAAGAGAGAAGGATTGTGGTATTGTTAGAATTAGAAATGGAAATGGGAAGGAATTTTAAAATAGCAAGTTTGATGAATTTTGCACCTCTGAAGGGATTAGTCATGAGTTCTTGTCACCCATCACTCCTCAATAGAATTGTGTGGTGGAGTGCATGAATAGTACTATTCAAGAATGTGATAGGGTCATGCTTCATGCTAAGAAATTACCATATCATATTTTGGCAGAAGCCATGAACACTACATGTTATATACATAATAGAGTGACTATCAGATCTGATACATCTATCACACTATATGAACTGTTGAAAGAAAGAAAGCCAACTGTAAAATATTTGCATGTTTTTGGAAGTAAATGTCATATTTTGGCAGATCGTGATAAGAGAAGAAAGATGGATCCTAAAAGTGATGAGGGAATTTTTTTGGGATACTCTACAAACAATAGAGCATATAGAGTATTTAACTCCAAAACTAAGTTGATGATGGAATCCATAAATATGGTTGTTAATGACTCAACAAAAGGAGATGATGTCACAAATGATGTTGACACATATACTCCCGTGAATGATGAGGTTCCTGAAGATGTTGCAGACTCAAGAACTAATACTGACCCTGAAGAAACTGAGACATCTAACAAAGGACCTTCAATCAAGATTTAGAAAGATCATCCTAAGGAGCTTATAATAGGAAATATGAATGAAGGGATAATCACCAGATCAAGGGAAATTGTTTGAAAAGCTTTTTTTATTTTAAAATTTGAACTACAAAATTAAAGGAAGCATTGACTGATGAGTTATGGAGTAATTCTATGCAAGATGGACTTGGTCAGTTTAAGAGAAATAAGGTTTGAGACTTGGTACGAAGACCTGAAGGGACAAATGTTATTGGTACTAAATGGATGTATAAGAACAAGTTAGATGAACAAGGTGTTGCTACCAGAAACATAGTCAGACTTGTTGCTTAAGGATACACTCAAATTGAGGGAGTAGACTTTGATAAAACATTTCCCCTATGGCTCTCTTGAAATCTGCCAGATTGTTACTTGGAGTGGCATGTCTTTTAAATTTCAAGTTGTTCCAAATGGATGTTATGAGTGCCTTCTTAAATGGTTATCTAAATGAAGAAGTATATGTTGAACAACCAAAAGGATTTGTTTATCATTCTTTTCCAAATCATGTGTTCAAACCAAAGAAGGCATTGTATGATTTAAATCAGGTTCCAAGTTTTTGGTATGCGAGGTTGACTGAGTTTCTCATCAACCATGGATATAGAAAGGGTGGAATTGATAAGACTCTTTTTATCAAAGAGAAGGGTGGAAACTTATGATATCTCAAATATATGTGGATGACATTCTTTTTGGAGGGATGTTAGATGATATGGTCCAACATTTTATCAAGCAGATGCAATATGAGTTTGAGATGAGTTTGGTAGGTGAACTAACGTACTTTCTTGAACTGCAAGTCAAGCAGATGGAAGACATCATCTTTCTTTGTCAGAGAAAATATGAAAAGAATATTGTGAAGAAACTTGGATTGGAGAATGCTAGTCACAAAAGAACTCCGGCTTCTACACACTTGAAGTTATCTAAAGATGAAAAGGGAATTAGAGAGTTGATCAAAGTTTACATAGAAGCATGATTGGTAGTCTTCTATACCTTACAACAAGGATACCAAATATAACTTTTATTGTTGGAGTTTGTGCTAGATATCAAGAAGAACCCAAAGTGAGTCACATCAATCAAGTAAAAAGGATTCTGAAGTATGTGAATGGTACATGTGATTATGGAATGTTGTATTCTCATTATTCAAATTCCATGTTAGTGGGGTATTGTGATGTTGATTGGGCTGGTAGTGCTGATGATAGGAAAAGTACCTTTGAAGGATGTTTCATCTTGGGAAACAATCTAACTTCATGGTTTAGGAAGAAACATAATTGTATATCCCTCTCTATTATTGTTTGAGTACATAGCAGTTGGTAGCAGCTGTACTCAACTAATGAGGATGAAACAATTGTTAACTGAATATAATGTCATATAAGATATCATGACATTATTCTATGATAACTTGAGTTCTATTAATATCTCTAAAAATCTTATTCAGCACAGCAGGACTAAACACATTGACGTCATGCATCACTTTATTGGAGAACTTGTTGAAGACAAGGCCATAACACTTGAGCATGTTTGCACTGAAAATCAGCTTGCTGATATTTTTACTAAGGCCCTAGAGGTGGTACACTTTGAAAAATTAAGAGGGAAGCTTGGTATTTGTGTTTATGAGGATTTGTAGCAATTACTTCTATTTACGTGGGTCAATCAAATTTTCAAATCTTATCACTCCCACTTACACACTTGCCTAAGTCCATTACTTCAAAGTTTACCTTTTTGGACTAAATCACACTACCTATTTCAGAATCATTGTACAAACAAATCTTTTGGTGTCTCTGTTGTACCCCAAAATTTTCCCTCCTTTCATACACGCATATTATTGGTTTTATAGTTATGAAATAAATGTATATTTATCAAGCTTCGTTAGGTTACAAGTAACATTTATTTCGCCAACGGATGTTCTCAGAGTATTTTCCGTGTTGAAGATCGGTTCGTCGTTTCCCAACGATTCGGGGTTTAAAGATTCACAAGTCCAACCCGGCGCGTCATATTCAGGTACTCTTTCGCTAAGTTATCCCAGGTGACATATTCTCAAATTTAGGTTATGCTTGAGGGAAAATTATTTAAACAAGGTCTCCGAATGTGCGAGTTTTCTCGAAGAAATATGGTGAAAAAGTGTGCTAAAAGTGCAGTTTTTACGCACTAAAAAATTCATAACTTGAGGATCGTGGCTCGTTTTGAACCCGTTCTGGTGGCCAAAATTCCGTCTTACGTTATCTACATTTTCATCTCTCACGGCTGGAAGCCAATTTCGATCAGAAGATCTTCAAAAATGCGGATTTATCAAGTATTTTTGTACAGAAAATTTGTGATAGAAGTTTATTTGCGTCATGTTCAGAAAATCATAAATTGATCAATTATCATCGTATCGAGCTGGTTTCGTTGCAAAAATTTCAAAAATTGAGTTGGTTAAGTTTTCACAGAAGGTATTGAGTTCGAAAGGTATCCAAAAGGCCTTCGTTTTTTGCTCAGAGTGTGCGTGACGCGCCGAAAATCCTGAATGTTGAATATTATTTCATCTGGGTCGAAACTTCGAAAATTCATAACTCAGTCAATTTTTATCGGATTGGACCCATATTTTTACACAAGGTCACTGACTCAGAGATCTACAACTTTGCTTCCCAAGTCGAGACCGGTTTATGCTCCGATCAATTCTAATTTTTTATTGAAGAACGTGTCAGAGTTGACACTGGAGCCCAAAATAAGTTTGTCTGAGCCAAAACTTCAAAAATTCAAAACTAATTTACCGTTTATCTGATTGAGCCCATTTTCGGACAAAAGTTAGTTCTCGATGTCGACTACATTTTGTTTTCACATTTCAACTTCAAAAATTTCACTTAAGCCCCTACCATTTAACCTGGAACGTGACAGACTCAAGTGATCATTGGAGGCCCAATTGCACATTCAAAGCCCATATCTTTGCTCTTATTTCCATTATATAATCTCATTCTTTTCACACAAAGAGAGAAAAAAAAACCTTTGCCACAACCCTGTCAAAATATCAAATTCTTTCAAGAACCCTAAAACCTTGAAATCCTTATTACAAATTCCCATCTCACTACAAACAAACCATCTTTGTTACAAACTCACATCTCACTACTTCTCCAGTAAGGGTAAGGCTGGTTTGATCTCCATGATCAAAAGGGTATACAAGCATTCATACATGTCATATCGGTTTTAATATTATAAAATTTCATATATTTGCTTTATTTGTATTTCATGATATAGTAATTTATTTAATGTGTTCATGAGATTTAAAACTGCAGATTTAGACATGATCCCATGCATGATTATTACAAAACGCTCAGGGCAAAACAGAACAACCACTAATGCATGGCGAGGCAGACATCCTGAGAAGGTTAAGGGCGTGACTTCAACAACCACCCCTATTGGTTTTGGTTTTCTTCCTTTCTATTTATCCTTTTACCTATTTCTATTCTTTCTGTTTAAAACTTTTTTCATAAAACTTAACATTTTTCACAAACCTTTGATTTTTCATAATAAACTCGAATAATTAATTTTAGATTTTAAATTAATTTTTGGGTCAACACCCACCCGTGGCAATATGTATAATTTTGCTTATTTTTAACCATTTGTGCATCATTTCTTTCTCTTTAATATCTTCCTTAAAAATTCTAAATTCATATAAACTCTAATTTTATTTAAATCAAAAACCCTATTAATTGGCAAACTTAACCTTTTTTACAAACCCTAATTAATTTAGGTTTTAATTTTTTTTAATTATTATTAACTCTTTTTTTTATTAACTCTTTAATTTAATTAATTAACTTTTTTTCTGCAAATTAGGAAAACAATTAGGTTTTAGGTTTTCTTTGTAAGTAACCCTTTAATTAACTATTTTTTTAAGAAATTAAGATTAGGTTTTTGTTTTAGTTAGTAACTGAATTTTTGGCTTTTTTTCATTTATTAATAAATTAAGTTAATTAACTTTTTTTATATTAAAATTAGTTAGAATTAGGTTTTTTAATTAACTTAAAATTATTTTCTACAAAAAAAACACCAAAAACATTAACTTAGAATTTTAGGTTTTAATTTTTCCTTAATTTTTTTTTCTTTTACATTTTAATTTCTAGGAAAATTGTATAGGTCGCATTATCAATGTAATAGCGTAGATTTATCTTTTCTCACATTTTTTTTCTAATTATGTAATTGCTTCCGGGATGTAATAGTTTTAGGATTTCTTTTCTGCACTCTTCATTATTATGTAACTGCCCCAAAGCTTTGTAATAGCCTAGGTTTACACTTCCACCTTTACCTTCTGCTACTATATTTTATGCAATGCTTAGACTAATAGGATTGTATGGAAAGACCGATAAACTAATTGAATATAGCATAACATAATTCAAAGATAATATATCTGAAAACAAATACTGTTGCACACTTGCACCCCTAAGGTATACCTCACTTGGTTGCCTTAGAAAACAACGGTCATGTCCCTCGAACGTAGGGATATCTTAGCAAATGACCCTCAATCTAAAAGTCATCATAAAGATCATAGTCCCTTAACGCCCCTCGAGTTACCTACGAGAAATGATCTTGTCCCTCGATGTTGCCTACGAATATATGATGACAGTCCCTTCGAAATGCTAAGGTATCCTTACATGTTGCCTTCAATGACCATTATGTCTCTTTCGATAGTCCCTCAAACATCCAACGACTAGGGTTACCTACTCACTAATAGTAGGATAACACGGTCTAAAGGATAGGAGGAAAAGAACGCCTTTTTTCGAGTAGGTAGATAATTGTTAGGTACTTGCTTAAAACAACAAATCTTTTACACAAACACTTTCAAAATAAAGTTTTTCAAAAACAACTTCGTAACACTCTTGAGGACAAAAACAAGGGTTAAAACTAAGTAAAACAAAACTTTTTCAAAGCAAGCACACACAAGAAATTTTCAAAATGAGAAAGTACCTAAGAGCCCATGGAAAACCATGGATGGAAAGGGTGCTAACACCTTCCCTTTCTATAATCTACCCCCCGTAATCAGAAACATCTCAAAAAAGGTTTTTTCTGTTATTTTTCCTTTTCCTTTGTTGGATAAAATAAAAGTCGGTGGCGACTCTTGCTTACCGCGACATTTTGCAAACAAAAAACCCAAACCAGTATAACAGTCGGTTCTGCCACCGTATCACAGAATTGGCGACTCTGCTGGGGAGAGTTAAGTGGGGTATACCTTAGGATTTAGATCATTTTAAAATTGCTTCTCTTGATTGTCTTGATTGCTTTACTTTTGAGGGTTTGTTCAGGGTTACTATAGATCCTATACCTGTATCTGGGGGAACTCATTAGGTAAGTAGCAATAGACTGTGAGGGAACTGTACGGTGTAGACCAATACGGTTGAAGCAGTAGCTACATTGGTGTGGCACTTTGGTTGGTACCAGTATCCTTTGTGGTGAAACGAGGAGAATACGGGGCCACTGCATGGTGTCGTGAAGCATCAACTGACCTTAAAACCTTTAATTGCACAACTTAGCCATTAGAAAGTAGTGAGATAGCCGGCCTCGGTGTAGAGCTGAGAACTAGTTGATACTCGATGCTACACTCATTGAGATCAGACATTCGGGATATTTTGGCCGCAAGGAAAGATTGAGAGCTGAAACAATGCCCGATAAAGGATGGTCAGTGATATTGAGAATCTCTAAAACCCGGTTACTTTTTTAAGACAGGTTGAACCAACTAAACTTCAAGAGGGTACTACCTTAAAACCCATGCAAGCATAAACCTAAGGTTGTTTGTGTGACTTGTGTGCTTTCAACTTGAACTACTTGCAGAGTTTTATTATTTGACAACATGTTCCTTGCAGGTTTTGTTTACAGTCCTTATCCAATAACTTGGATTTCTTGTCGGGGTTACTTGCTTACATCACCTCGCACTTTTGCTTAAACGCATAAAATACACATCATAACATCATGCCTTAACATTTCCTTAACCATTTCAAGGATCTCAAGGGTTTGTGATGCCAGTTATGGTAAATCAGATGTCTAACAAGGGGCAAGGGGATTTATTTTCCTCTAGCCAATGTCGTATAGAGATCAAAACATGATAACTTGAGTCAGTGGCTATGACCCACTCGATATGGTGAGCTTGACTCTTGAAGAAGGACTCTCAGTGACATGAAGTTTCTTCCATCAAGCTGCAATCAAATTCTAAACGTTTCTTGTTTACCCCGCGAGATCCTTGAAAACATTGCATACATATATCATGCATATCATTGCATAACAGGTCTTCCAGTACAAGTCTCTCATGTTCTCATTATTTATTTCAGCAATGACTCTCAAATAAGACAACAGAGATCTTCAAACTCAAGAAGCTCAGTTCAGGGAAATATTCCTAAACCTATCCAAGGGGCAGGAAGAGTTGAAAACACTCCTTGTTGGGAACTTGGTCAAGAAAAGTCCTGAAGACAATAAGGACGAATGGCTGGAACAACTGCAAGCTCATGTAGATGCAATGAGAACCCAAATGTTGGGGCAGATGGCTCTTATCCAAGGCCTATCCTGAAGACAAGAAGAGCTAAAAACCATCATCAACCAACTTCATCAAGACGGATACAACAGTATGAAGCAAACAGTCGAGGCCGGGGACCAAGTCATTGATCAACCTCCAAGAAGACAAAAGGTTGGTTTGGTGAAGAGTGGACCTTTCCAAGTTCCTACTACATCATGGGTCCAACAACAACCTCGCCAGAAACAACGGGTTAATCAGAGTAAGCCGGATATGCCCAAAAGGCAGTTTACCAAACTCAACATGTTGTTGTCTCAAGCTTTGCAACACCTGTTAAGGATGAATCTGATTACGTTGATAGGACCTCATCTGAATCCCAAGACTTCTTCCCCTAACTACAATCCTGATGCAAGGTGTGCATACCATTCCAACAACCCGGGGCATGATACTGACGACTGTTGGAGGCAGAAATATAAAATTCACGACTTGATCGATGAAGGAGTGTTGGAGTTTACACGAGATGGTCAGGCTAAGTTCTTCTACCATCCCTCCAAGGCACGTCCTCTGAAGTGAAAAGATCAGATGAAGAGGCTTTTGTTCATTAGAATTTTCAATTTTCAATTTTCTTTTGATTGTTCGAACATCTATTCATGTCAAACTCTGTTACTTTATCAATGCATTGCATATGTCTATTTTGAATCAATTCATTCGTATTCACTATATTTAAATTGCTTTCCTTTTTGTGATATTCAACTCTCGAACAAAATCTCTGAGCCTTTAGAGGGAGGATGACGAAAATGATACCAAAATCTCTACAGTATGCTTTTGAACAGACCCCGCTGACGATGTACAGGCGTTGTTTCAAATCCCAAACAGTGAAGTTATAAGGAAGATAATCCCTAGTCAACCCCTTTGAGACAAAGAAGTATGAGTTTTTCTTTCAAACAAATTAAAACCCTTAATCACAACCTGGGACAGGGTAGTTTTCTCAATTAATCCAGGTGCACAACGAATGGCATCAAAGACGTCCTTCCAAAACAAAAGACGGTGATGGTTCCCTATAATCGTCAAGACAAGCAGTCATTATCTCTCGAAATAAAAGCCCATTAAGTCAAAACCTATGAAGGAGACTTAAGAAAAAACACTGGGGCATCCCGCTGACTGTAATCACAAAAAGAAACAGTTCAGGCCAAATACAGGGATAATAAAATAAAAAAGAAAGAGGTCTTACAAACCCTCAACAAAAAAGAAATGACTGTCTATTCAAAATAAACTGCCAGTATCCGAACCATCACTGGAATATCAGAGCAAAGACTCAAACAGGATCTAAATGCACAATTAGCTGAGTTTACGACTGGAGAACATCACGAAAAGCGGGTGGGTACAAATAAATTTTGAGCCTTTATTCTTTGTTTCTTGAACCGTGAACCAGGCCATGTTATAACCCTTAAAAGTCCTAGCTGAAGCATGGGTTAGTTCGAAAGCATACTGTTAGAAAAGGTATCCTGACTCCTGTAGGACTTGCTGTAAATCTTGAGTTGACATCACACTTTTGCAAAATTTGTTTGTTTTACTAAAAAATGAATTTTCAAAACCTCAAGACAGACATAAGTTTTGCATTCTTAAAATAACATTGTTTGCATATGACTATTTGTTCAACAGCAGAGAAATTCGCATGACAAATATCTAGTGAACAAAAACCTTCTCAATAAAAAGGATCACCTCAAGTGGAAAAACACTTCCAACCAAGGGGCACAGCATGATCATTGTCCATCATCTGGGGCAGTCAACTCAAGATTCAAGGAATCTCTCAAAGATGCCAAATAGCCAGGGGCAGATCTCCATCTGAATCACTTGGAGGCATTGGGCATGAATTCCAGCAACGAATCCTGTACGATCAAACAAACATCTTTTGATAGTGTGGCAACACTTACTACTATGGACAGTGACAATTCTCCGTACCCAGTGAACATGGACATAGTCGGAAAATACTAAGCATGAACAAAGACCCGTTAGGTTGACTGGCCTAGGCAAAAATAAGGGCATCCCGGCGAACCAAAAGGGTTCGGGAAAAAATTAGGGATAAAAACAAAAAAGATATGTACACCCGGCAAGTCGAAAACTTGAAAAGGCGGCTTGAGCAAAAAAGGGTATCCCGGTGGACTGAAAACTCGAAAGGGCGGTCTAGGAAAAAGTTAGGGATTTGAAGCGTACGACTATGTCCCATCATCTTATCATTTGTTTATCAATAGAAGACTTATCATCCTGACCAGCATCCATAAAGCCTCCATGGGTACTTTCTCCAGCAGGTACAGGGGCAAAAAAGTCCTGATGCAAAGTCATTGTCGTATCCTCAGCATACGACCCTGTGACATCTACATTCCCCACAGAGTAGAGGCAACTAAAGCTTTGACATCGGCTCCCCCCAAACAGGAGCTACGTTTCCCAGCAAAGTTCCTTCAGAGAATCGACATCTATATTCCCCGACCGAATTTCATAATCACAAGCGGGTCATAAAGTTTTCTCCTGAGCAGAGTTTATTTCTCTGAATACGGAAGCTCATCCCCAACAGAGTTATTCTCCCACAGAGTTATTCTCAAACAGGGTCTCTCCCCCGGTAGAGTAGCTGTAAACAAGGGGCAAATCCCCAACATAGTCATCTCCGGTTCACCATCCCCAGCGGAAGTAGAAGAACCACTTTTTCTATGACGGTCAGGAACTCAATTTCCGTTACTCTCCAGCAGCGGTCATGGATTCATTTTCCCACTCGGATATGTCACAATAGAATTTCATGTTCATATATCATGACGTGCGCATACACAATGCATACAACATAGTCTCATTTATTTTGAGAACGTCATCATACAATGCATTTCATGCATCATATACGATTAATCATGTAACTTTTCAGGAAAGATGGTTATCATCAACAACTTCCAGCAAGTTCAAGATTAGCTCCTGAAACTAAACAGAGTAATTATCTGCGTGACCAAATGCAGCTTTACACGGGTTCGTCATGAAGCAATATTACATGGGTTTCTCCTAAATGCAGCTTCACATGGGTTTATCCTGAAAAATCTTACACGGGTCCTTTCTCATACATTTCCTCCTGAAGTTTTACACAAACTTATCACAAAGTAACCTTACCCAGGTTCCTCCTGAAGTTTTACACAAACATATCTCAAAGTAACCTTACCCCGGTTCATTCTGAAGTTTTACACGAACTTATCACAAAGTAACCTTACCCAAGTTCCTCTTGAAGTTTTACACAGGCTTAGCCCGAAGTAACCTTACCCAGGTTCCTCCAGAAGTTTCACACGGAGTTATCCCGAAGTAACCTTACCCAGGTTCCTCCTGAAGTTTTACACAGGCTTATCCCGAAGCAACCTTACCCAGGTTCCTTCTCTGCCCCGATGTAGTTTCACCCGGACTCATCCTAAAGCAACCTTACCCAGGTTCCTCCTTACAATTTCCCGATGTAGTTTTACCCAGACTCATCCTGAAGCAACCTTACCCAGGTTCTTTCTCAGTTCAGATGCAGTTTTACCCAAAATCATCATGAAACAACCTTACCCAGGTTCCTTCTCAGTTCAGATGCAGTTTTACCCAAACTCATCATGAAGCAACCTTACCCAGGTTTCTTCTCAGTTCAAATGCAATTTTACCCAAACTCCTCACAAAGCAACCTTACCCAGGTTCCTTCTCAGTTCAGATGTAGTTTTACCCAAACTCCTCACAAAGTAACCTTACCCAGGTTCCTTCTCAGTTCAGATGCAGTTTTACCCTAATTCCTCACAAAGCAACCTTACCCAGGTTCCTTCTCGGTTCAGATGCAGTTTTACCCAAACTCCTCAAAAAACAACCTTACCCAGGTTCCTTCCCATAAGCCCTACCATCCAGGTGCCTTCTCATAACCTTACCATCCAGGTTTCTTTTCTCTTATCTCTAGACAGCAGTCCACAACACTGTAAGACCTGGACCTGATCAAACACGATTGGTTTCGCATTTCCCCAGTAAGTCGCGGTGCAACTTGTACCCTGACCAAATATGCAGTTCACTTCCGCTTCCTCAAGAAGGAGTTATTTCCTCAGTAGAGTAACGAAAAACTGAAGCTCCTAAAATTCTATTTCTCCCAAGACAGATACCAACATTCCTCAGCAGATTCCTCATCAACAACAGGAACAGGAACTCCCATCGAAGGAATGTCTCAGGAAATTAACATCCTTTAGATGGCATCTTTAAGCCCATCTCCGACGGTACTTCATCACATCTTGTATGGCATCTTTAAGCCCATCTTCGACGATTCTTTGTCATATCTTCTGGATGGCATCTTTAAGCTCATCTTCGGTGACCTTCCGCCATCTCCTCCAAATGACATTTGTAAGCTCATTCCCGATACTACCTATATAGTCAAGCATCATTATAGATGAGTGCAAATTTATGGGCACTCTAGTGTTCAATCATCTTCCACCTTCAGATCACGAAAGGCAGACAAATCAATCTAAATCTTCAGGTTTAAGAAGATTGAACAGGGGGAGCTGTTGTACCCCAAAATTTGCCCTCTTTTCATACACTCATATTATTTGTTTTATGGTTATGGAACAAAGGTATATTTATCAAGCTTCGTCAGGTTACAAGTGACGTTTATTTCGCCAACGGATGTTCTCAGAGTATTTTCCATGCTGAAGATCGGTTCGTCGTTTCGCAACGATTCAGGGTTCAAAGATTCATCAGTCCAACCCAGCGCGTCATATTCAGGTGCTCTTTCGCTAAAATATCCCAAGTGACATATTCTCAAATTTAGGTTATGCTTGAGGGAAAATTATTTAAAGAAAGTCTCTGAATGTGCGAGTTTTCTCGAAGAAATATGGTGAAAAAGTATGCTAAAAGTGCAGTTTTTACGCACTAAAAAATTCATAACTTGAAGATCATGGCTCATTTTGAACCCGTTCTAGTGGCCAAAATTCCGTCTTGATGTTATCTACGCTTTCATCTCTCACGGATGGAAGCCAATTTCGATCAGAAGATCTTCAAAAATGCGGATTTATCAAGTATTTTTGTATAAAAAATCTGTGACAAAAGTTTATTTGCGTCATGTTCAGAAAATCATAACTTGGTCAATTTTCATTGTATCGAGCTGGTTCTGGCGCAAAAATTCACAAATTGAGTTGGTTAAGTTTTCACAGAAGGTATTGAGTTCGAACAATATCCAAAAGGCCTTCATTTTTTACTCAGAATGCATGTGACACGCCGAAAATCCTGAATGCTGAATATTATTTCATCTGGGTCGAAACTTCAAAAATTCATAACTCAGACAATTTTTATTGGATTGGGTCCATCTTTTTACACAAGGTCACTGAATCAGAGATCTACAACTTTTATTCCAAAGTCGAGACTGGGTTTTGCTCCGATCAATACCAGTTTTTTATTGAAGAACGTGTCAAAGTTGACACTGGAGCCCAAAATAAGTTTGTCTGAGCCAAAACTTCAAAAATTCATAACTAATTCACCGTTTATCCGATTGAGCATATTTTTGGAAAGAAGTTAGGTCTCGTTGTCAGCTACATTTTTCTCCATATTCCAACTTCAAAAATTGCACTTCAACCCCTGCGATTTAGCCTGGAACGTGACAGACTCAAGTGAACATTGGAGACCCAATTGCACATTTAAAGCCCATATCTTTGCTCTAATTTCCATTATATAATCTCATTCTTTTCACACAAAAAGAGAAAAAAAATCTTTGCCACAATCCTGTTAGAATATCAAATTCTTTCAAGAACCCTAAAACCTTGAAATCCTTATTACAAATCTCCATCTCACTACAAACAAGTCATCCTTGTTACAAACCCACATCTCACTACTTCTCTAGTAAGGGTAAGGTTGGTTTGATCTCCATGATCAAAAGGATATAGAAGCATCCATACATGCCATATCGGTTTTAATATTACAAAATTTCATATATTTTCTTTATTTGTATTTCATGATATAGTAATTTATTTAATGTGTTCATGAGATTCAACACTGCAGATTTAGACAGGATTCCATGCAGGATTATTACAAAACGCTGAGGGAAAAACAGAACAACTACCAATGCATGGCGAGACAGACATCCTGAGAAGGTTAAGGGCGTGAGTTCAACAACCACCCCTATTGGTTTTGGTTTTCTTCCTTTCTATTTATCCTTTTACCTATTTTCATTCTTTCTGTTTAAAACTTTTTTTCATAAAACTTAACATTTTTCACAAACCTTTGATTTTTCATAATAAACTCGAATAATTAATTTTAGGTTTTTTTAATTTTAGGTTTTAAATTAATTTTTGGGTCAACACCATCCCTGGCAATATGTATAATTTTGATTATTTTTAACCCTTTGTGCATCATTTCTTTCTCTTTCATATCTTCCTTAAAAACCCCAAATTCATATAAACTCTAATTTTATTTAAATCAAAAATCTTATTAATTGGCAAACTTAACCTTTTTTACAAACCCTAATTAATTTAGGTTTTAATTATTTATTTATTATTAACTCTTTTTTTGATTAACTCTTTAATTTAATTAATTAACTTTTTTTCTGCAAATTAGAAAAACAATTAGATTTTAGGTTTTCTTTGTAAGTAACCCTTTAACTAACCATTTTTTAACAATTTAGGATTAGGTTTTTGTTTTAGTTATAACTAAATTTTTGGATTTTTTTCATTTATTAATAAATTAAGTTAATTAACTTTTTTTTAATTAAAATTAGTTAGAATTAGGTTTTTTAATTAACTTAAAATTATTTTCTACAAAAACACCAAAAACATTAACTTAGAATTTTAGGTTTTAATTTTTTTTTAATTTCTTTTTATTTATTCTTTTACATTTTAATTTCTAGGAAAATTGTATAGGTCACATTATCAATGTAATATCGTAGATTTATCTTTTCTCGCATTTTTTTCTAATTATGTAATTGCTTCCGGGATGTAATAGTTTTAGGATTTCTTTTCTGCACTCTTCATTATTATGTAACTGCCCCAAAGCTCTGTAATAGCCTAGGTTTACACTTCCGCCTTTACCTTCTGCTACTATATTTTATGCAATGCTTAGACTAATAGGATTGTATGAAAAGACCGGTAAACTAATTGAATATAGCATAACCTAATTCAAAGATAATATATCTGAAAACAAACATTGTTGCACACCTGCACCCCTAGGGTATACCTCACTTGGTTGCCTCGGAAAATAATGGTCATGTCCCTCGAACGTAGGGATATCTTAGCAAATGACCCTCAATCTAAAAGTCATCATAAAGATCATAGTCCCTTAACATCCCTCGATTTGACTACGAGAAATGATCTTGTCCCTCCATGTTGCCTACGAATATATGATGACAGTCCCTTTGAAATGCTAAGATATCCTTACATGTTGCCTTCAATGACCCTTACGTCCCTATTGATAGTCCCTCAAACATCCAATGAATAGGGTTACCTACTCAGTAATTGTAGGATAACACGGTCTAAAGGATAGGAGGAAAAGAACGCATTTTTTCGAGTATGTAGATAACTGTTAGGTACTTTCTCAAAACAAAAAATCTTTTACACAAACACTTTCAAAACAAAGTTTTTCAAAAATAACTTCGTAACACTCTTGAGGACAGAAACAAGGGTTAAAACGAAGTAAAAAAAACTTTTTCAAAGCAAGCACACATAAACAATTTTCAAAATGAGCAAGTACCTAAGAGCCCATGGAAAACCATGGATGGAAAGGGTACTAACACCTCCCCTTTCTATAATCTACCCCCATACTCAGAAACATCTCGAAAAAGGTTTTTTCTGTTCTTTTTCCTTTTTCTTTATTGGATAAAAAAAAAGTCGGTGGCGAATCTTGCTTATCGCGACATTTTGCGAACAAAAAACGCAAACCGGTATAACAGTCGGTTCTGCCACCGTATCACAGTCTCTCTCAGAAATTTGTGCTCACCTTATCTCACTCGTGTCTTCCCAAACCATCTGCTTTGAGTAGGATCAAAGATGTATCAACATTTGTCATCCGAGCACATGCATGCATCATCTAAAAACGCTTGGTCATCTCTATCAATTTTTAGGGTTGATGAACCATGTCGAATGATCAACCTATCTGATCTTGTGTTAGATATCGCATCATTATCCATTGTCCCTCCACCTACTCAAAATAAAGCAAGATCATCTGCTTCAAAGAATATCAGGACTTATGGTGAGTCATCTTTTTCTCCAATTAAGACTGATGCTAAAAGGTATTCTAAGTTAGATAATTATGAGAGGATGAATCCCACTAGGTCTACTACTGTTGATGAGAATTTAACTGAAGTTGAAAGGAGTAACACTGATAAGAACCTTTGGAAGTTTGTTGCTTCTGTCTTGAAGGAAGTAAGTTTAGATGTTTTTCCAGATGTTCGAATACTTTGGAAAAAGAAAATAGTCTTGTTGATAACTCTAGTGAAAAGTCTGATGATTGTGTTCATGAGAAAGTTGTTCATGAAAGAAGGAGTAAGAAGAAGGCCGATGTTGTTATCAATGTTGATAACCTAACATCTGATGAGGAACCCATTACCCAACACTTGGCTCTTGGCATAGCCAAGTGACTTCATAGAAGAAAAGGAAAGGTTGTGATGCTTGAAGATTCACCTTCTAAGGAAACCAAAGGAAAATCTGGAAGCTTTAAACGAAAAATCTCAAGTTGGTCCTGCTAAATATGGAGTAAAGTTTATGTCCCTACAAGGAAGAGGAAACTTGTTTCTTCTAGTGACTCTAAATTTGAAGATGGTGAAGATGTTGAGGACATCATTCCTATTAAAAAGTATGGCTCCAAGAAGACTTGTGTTGCTATCCCTGAGAAGAATGTTGAAATATAGAAGTATGTTGACCAAAGTAGGATAGCTTTGGAGAGGGAATTAGGTAAGTATTTCCTAAAGTGTAAGGAGGTTGTGGAGCTTATAGAGGTTTTTGGGTTGATGAGGACTGTCACTAAATTTGGTCCCTGCTATAAAAGCTTAGTGAAGGAGTTTGTTGTGAATGTACCTGATAAATGTGATGATGTGAATAGTAAATACTACAAGAAAGTTAATGTTAGGGGTAATGTTTTGAAATTATCTCTTGTTGGGGTTAACAATTTTCTGGGAAGATGTGAAGAACCTCAAGTAGAGTTAGAGGTTACAGATGATCAAGTTTGCAGGGAGATAACTGGTGGGAAAGTGAAGCACTGGCCAAATGCAGAAAAGCTGTCAGCTGGAAGGCTTACTGTGAAATATGCCATCCTTCATATTGGTGATGATACTGCTGAAAAGAGTGCTTATGAGGGTGATGATATTGATGGTGACAATGTTGCATCTGATGGTGATGATGCTGATGGTGAAGGAAAAGAGTAAGAAACTGTTGATGATGTTGATGCTGATGCATGACTGTTGTTTTTGTGTTTTTCTTGTTTTTGGTTTCTGGTTATGTAAGGGTTAAATGCCCAAACCAATTTCAGCACCTTGTGTGCACTTTGTGCTACTTCTTTTTATGTACTAATATGCTACTGTGGTTTCATTTTGGTTAGATGCTTACCTTTGTCATATCCTGGCTAAAAAGGGAGAGTAATGTCTAATATGCTCTAACCACGAATCACTAAATGATTGGTTAACTGATTGCTGCTATTGAGGGGGAGAATTTTCTAATTCTATGAAGTGTATCTTAGCAGTTTTTGAGAGGAAGTCCCTGTTCTGGATTATACTGTTGTGAACAGATGTCAGACATGATACTCTGCTATTTTTTCTGTTGTTAATATCTTTGATAGTCTGATATTTCTGATGAATCTCTTCTGCTGATGTCTTGTGTTGTGTCTGCTTGATTTATTTTCAAATCTATGGTGTTCTATTGTCATCTGGATTGTGGTGTTTGTACGCAAGAGTTATTTGGTTATTTTACCCAAAATTTGCCAATGAGGGAGATTGTTAATTCTATATAATTTTGATTGGCAGTAACTTTGGTAAAACTAACTTGGCAACAACATGTTGATCAAGATGTTCTAACATGTAGAGAAACATGTTGAATAAGATGTCCTATCATGATGGTTAGACATCGTGTCTATTACAGTTGTGCACTCGGGTATATTTGGTTTATAACAGACTCTTGAATATTATGGGAATATGATGTTATCCTATGTGGTGTCCCGGATTGAGGAATTAAAGATTCTATTTAAAATTCAAAGATTATTATGTGTTTATAAATATGGAGACATTTTAGGAAACTCTTGATTGAAGACCTACTTTTTTGCAGAATAATCTGCAGCCTTTTAGGAGCTTCCTTGCTACGATTTTGAAGCCCAATCCTGTCTAGACTTATGTTTATAAATAGAATGGCTCAAACCTAATTTGGTGTGGAACATGTATTATTGAATTAACATCTCTTATGGTTTATAAGTTCTTGTTAATTATGAGCCTCTCTAATATCATCTTGATATAAGAGTAGGATTGTCACTGTTGAGTTGTAAGTTCTGTTAATCACTCTTAAGCTTTTAAGAATTGAGTGATTGTGTGTCTTTAAAGTGTGACTTCTAAAATATTCTAAGTACTAGAGTGTTCATCACTATTGTGATTGAAAGGAAATTGAGAAGGGTCTCATACCTAGGTAAGTCTTAAGTAGAAGTTAAGCACGAGTAGTGATTAGGTGAGTAGATTGTAAACTGGTGAGAGTTTGCTGAAAGTCTACAAACTGATACTTTTTAATGGACTTCCTCTGAAATTTTGGTATATAGATTACAAATGTCCTAACACATGTTGAGACATTGATCTCTACAAAATAACACATGGACAAAGTACAACTGACTGATATAAAACTTATCAATCCATAGTCGTAACAAATGTTCCAACATCTTATACAATATGTTAATCAATCAAGAACAAAATTGAACAGTGCAGAATGATAAAATCACAAAGATATGATCACCCAGTTTGGTGTACAAAAAAACCTACTCTGGGGGATACCAAGCCAAGAAGAAAGTCCACTATCAGCAGTATTATTCCAAAGTTAAACTCCTTCATTTACAAATTCTCGCCTAATCCTCATCCAATGACACCTTTACTTAGGTCCTCCCTAAATATGAGAAATATCCATCTCACTTCGTAAAACATCTCAGTGATATCTAACAAACATAAAGTTCACCCAAAACTCTTGACTAACCAACACACTTGGATTTGCTTCAAAGCTTCATCCATGAACAATGTACATTCTATGCTTAAAAGATTAAGAATGAACAACAAAACCTTACAACTCAAGGAACAATCCTACTCTTCTATCAACATGATATTAGAGAGGATCACACATACCAACTCTCATAGAGAGTGGCTTACAAACTCATCCCTAATAATAGAAACTTTTCATCTTCGACTGGTACCTTTTCTAGTTTAATAACCTTCTATTTATAACCCTTTTCCCAATTGGACTTGGGCTTCAACTCACGACATATCAGCTGCTACAAATCTGCATAAACTTATGCATAAAGATAAGTCTTAAATCATGACTTTCCTAATTTATCTCCATAATTAGAAAGTCAATATTCTTATTGATTTCAGCTTGAATCTTCCAGACCTATAAATCATCGCTACATAGGATATCATAGTATTCCTAAAATATTTTGCATCTATTATATTTTAAACTGATCTAACAGCCCAGCCCAAACCATACACGATGTTGAATGATTTTGTATTGGACATCTTTATTCAACATTTGTCTTCTGATGATAGATCTTCTTAGTTCAAAACTTCTTATGTCTTCATCTTGGACACTCCATAGAATTACTTAATATTTCCAAAATATTAAATAATTTAAATCACCTGTTGTTGTACCCCAAAATTTTCCCTCCCATATTCCTCAAGATTTGACAAGAATAATCTTCAAATTACTCAAATTAGCTCAAGGGTTGTACAGTCAAACCATCTCCTAAGACAGCTGAAATTAGGGTTTTGGTTCTTTCAAGGAATTTGGGGTTTTCAATGGTTAAATCAAGTCTCAAGGGTCTATATACATCCTCAAACACCTACATGCCAAGTCTCAAGACTCACAGTGCCAATTTGCACAGTCAAAGGCTTCATTTGACCTAGAATCAACTGCAAGGGCAAAATGGTCATTTTGCAGTCAAAAGTCGGAATTTTTGGTCAACATCTTATTTTGAGTTCACAATCATCATTTGATCAAGTCTTGATCATGATTCCACAAGGATAGCTCAAAAATCATCAAGATGCAAAAAGTTACTATTTTTGGACAGTAGAAAAGTCAACTGTATCTTGACCAGGGCATAACTTTTTCATGGTTTGTCAGAAAAATCCCATCCAATGCTCATTTTGAAGGGGATGACATTTCCTACAATACATCTTCACACTCTAAGTTCAAGAAATGCTCTCACAAGAAGTTACCAATTTTTACATTATAGGTCAATTTCAAAAGTCAACAAAAGTACACTTTGAGTCAAAGGCCATAACTTGAGATTGGTAAATCAAAATGACATGGGACCAAAGGCATTGGTTAGAGGACTTCAAGAGCTTTCCAAAATGTCCAAGAACATGGTCATATGATCAAAATTGAGCAAGTTGTGCATTGGAGAAGTTGGGAAATTTTCATGAATTTGCAAAAGTCAACTTTGCACAAAACACCTTATTTTTGCTAATGGGCCTCAAATTTCTTGTTGAAACTTCATCCATGACCTATGCACGACCCATCACGCTTAATTGAATTTATTTTCTTATTTTTATTGATTAATTGGATTTTTAATTAATATTAATTCATTTAATTAATTTAAATTGTAGGAAAATAGAAGATTTGGTTTTTTCAATCTTTTTGTGAAGCAAATAGGACCTAATCATGCTGGCAAATTCGTGCACAAGTCAAAGATACAAAAATCTCCAAGTTTGGCAACATTTTCCAATCATGAAAAATAAAAAAGATTTGATTTCCAATCAAAGATTTAATCATCAATACTCATGGGTTGGATCCAATTTTTTGACCTAATTCAATTGCTTTATATGTATGCAAGCTAACCTAACCTAATGGACGTGAAAAAAGTTGCAGAAAGACCATAGCCAATTCAAGAAATTTCAAGAAAAAGTGAAAACTGACTTTTGCATTCTAGGGCGATTCAAGGGTTTTTGTTGATTCAAACACATTGTAGGAGTTCCCAGGAACATGTTGCCATCAAATTCCAGTACCAAAGCTCAAGGAATCGTTCATTACAGAACCACGGTTTGCCATTCTTATTCAAAATCATATTGTCTAATTCATGCGCATTTAACATATTTTCTTGATTGTTTTGCATTTCTAGGAACCATACGAAGCTAATGGTATAACTTAATTGAATTATAATACCCTGAATCAAAAGATACCATGATCAATTTCTAGGGTTCTTGAGCTTTGAAATTGGGGCTTTATGAACCAGGAAAAATTAGGACTTATAAGACATATGACTGAATTCGTGAGGACAAGACGAACAAGAAGGACCCCTCGCGAAATATTTATATACCCTGTGGTGCTAATCACTATTTTTCGTGCAAGCATATAGTGGGGGTTAAAAACCCCCGCTATCTGATTTTGTTTTTACAGGTACAAAGGAAGAAGACGAGGACGTGTTAGCATACCATTGGGCAATTTGAAAACACGCGCGTTTTTTGTGTTTTACAGCATATTGATTAAATTCTTAATATAATAATTGCTTATCATTATAATATCAAAAGCGTGCAAGTGGTGTAGTGGTTGGTGCATTGGCTTGGAAGCATTGGGACCTGGGTTCGAATCCCAGGTCCCCCCAAAACATTTATTTCCTTTTTCTTCACATGTTCATATGCAGGTTCAAAAGTGTGGTCTACCATATACCTCAAATATCCATGCGCCATGTGTCTCCAAGCTTGGATCCAGTGGTTATGAGTGGGAGACCACCATGGTCCTTAGTCAATATGCGCATGGAGGACCTCAGAAAGTTAAACAGGCTTGAGCAATTGGGCTTCAGAATTACAAACATACCTCCTAACTTGGGCCAACACCCCCCTGGGTTATTCTTTTTTTTTCTCTTTATATTTTCCATTTAACTATTTTCATTATTAATTATTACTATTATTAGTTAATTAATCAAATTAATTTTTTTTTCATAATAAAAATCATAAAACTAAAACATAATATTTTTTATTTATTATTATTTATTAAATTCACTCTTAATTTATTATTTTTTGTAAATAAATAATAATGTAATTAATTTAGTTTTTTTAATTAGGTTAATTTTAGCTTTTTTTTTTCACAATAAATTAAAACTAATGTAGAATTAGGGTTCTTGACAACTTTTAATCATTTTTTTATTTATTTCCTTAAAACATAAAAAACTCAAAAATATTTCTTTTTTTTATTAATTAATTAGTTTTAGGTTTAATTAAATTAAATGCAAAATAACAAAAACTTCTTTCTTTCTCAAAAAGGGTTAAAACCCTAAGAACTTCTCCGATTCAAATTTTTCTCGCGCGTATGTTTGTTTTATTAATTTTTGATCCATATTTATGTATTTGTTCCGAGGATGTAATAGCTTTAATTAGGAATTTTTATCGCTTTCTTTATTTTCCGCATTTACTTTTCAAAGGGTTTGTTTTTGGCGATGTAAATACCCGACGCCTTGTAATAGCGTCGATTTATTTTCCGCAACTATTAACTACTAGATGTATGTTAACTAGGCTATGCATGACAAGACTTCTCTGAAATTAAAATCAACCCGTAGCTCACCATAACATGTGCAAAGATAACTTAACATGAAACCTGACACACTCGCACATGCCACTCCTAGGGTACGCCTCACTTGGTTTCCTCGACGTGGTCATTGAGTATAGGGTGTTTTAGAGGTCGCCCTCTTGTCTAAAGATCCAAGTTGCCTCGAAACCGTTGCCTCGGATAGAAAGGATCTAGGACACTAGGGTTACCGCTAAGGCGTCCTACTATTGCTTTGGTGACCACATGTCCTTATAATCGAATTGACCCGAAAACTACAACGACGGTGCTACCTACTTCTCAATAGTGGGATGGTACTGTCTAAAGGACATTTACACAGCTTAATTTCTTTTTAGTAGGTAGAGGTTCTCAGGTACTTGCTCTTTCAAAACAAAAATACTTTTCGCACCTACACTTTTCTGACAAAAGTTTTCAAACAACACTTCATACACTCTTGAGGACAGATAAAAGAGTTAAATTGAAGTTTTCAAACAAACTTTTTCAAAACCCACAAACACAAGAAAAGCAAAACATTTTTGAAAACATAGTGAGCAAGTACCTAAGAGCCCGTGGATAACCACGGATAGAAAGGGTGCTAACACCTTCCCTTTCTATAATCTACCTCCCGAACCGAGAAACATCTCGAAAAGGAATTTTGTTATGCTTTTGTCCTCTCCTTGTTGGAGAAAATAAAAGACGGTGGCGACTCTTGCTTACCGCGACATTTCAAGAACCAGCATTTCGAAACAGTCAGTTCTATTTCCACCGATCACAGAACTGGCGACTCTGCTGGGGAATTATAAGTGAGGTGTACCTTAGGATTAGATCACCATGTTTTCAATTGTATGCTTTGTATGATTTAATATTGTGGGTTTGCATCGGAGTTTTATAGATCCTAACCCGGATCTGGGGAATACCCTTTAGGTAAGTAGCAATAAACTGTGAGGGACCTGTCCGGCGTAGACCGACACGGGTGAAGCAGTAGCTACGTTGGTGTGACACCTTGGTCTGTACCGATATCCCGTGTGTTGGAACGAGGAGAATATGTGTCTTCTGAGGAGTCATTAAGCACCAACTGACCTTAGAACCTTAAATTGACCAACTTGGCCATAGAACAGTAGCAGTATGCTACACTCATTGAGGTTAAACTCTCGCGATGATTCCGGCCGCAAGAAAAGGTTGCTAAGCTGGAGTTATGACCGATTGAGGGTAGTCAGTGATATTGAGATCCTCTAGAACCCGGTTACTATTTTTAGGACAGGTCTTAACCAACTGAAACTGAAAGAGGGTAGTACCTAAACTTCATGCCAACCTGAAATCTAAGGGCTCTCTTGTGTGACTTGTGTGCCTTACCATGTTTGCCTTTTGTAAATACTTGTGGTGTGCCTTTATCATGACATCATAACATCATACCATTGCATGCATCCTGCATAAGGACTAACCCATTTAAAAGACAAGAGGGTTTCATCTTTGCTCTGTTTTGTAGGACATCATGATGCCCATGCGAAGGAATACTATCCAGCTCAACCTTATTCAACCACCTGCTTTGCTTACAGAATTGGTTGATAGGATTCCAAACACAACTTCCTTCATCAAGAGGCATGGTTCTCTTCTCGCTTTAGTTTCTTCAAAGTGGGACCAACAATTGATGAGCGTCCTGGCCCAGTTTTATGATCCGCTATACCATTGATTCACCTTTCAAGACTTCCAGCTGGTCCCTACCCTGGAAGAATTCTCTGATTTGCTTGGTATCCCCGTTTTGGAGCAGACTCCATTCACTGGTTGGGAGAAGGCTCTTAGGCCTGAAGAGATTGTTGCAGCCTTTCCCTTGACCAAAGAAGAGGTAATGGCTAACTGGGAGACTAGAAGTGGAGTTAAGGGCTTTTTGGCTAAGTTTCTGATTGGTAAAGCTAATAGTTTCTGGAATGACTTGGACTTCAGGGCGTACGAAGACATTCTGGATCTCTTAATCTATGGTCTAATATTGTTTCCAAATCCTGATACCTTTATTAATGTCAACGCCATAAGGATCTTCATCTCTCGGAACCCTGTACCCACTCTCTTGGGTGATATCCTGCAACAACTCTATGCTCGTACTGCCCGAAGACGGGGAACTTTGTGGTGTTGTGCTCCTTTATTGGTGAGGTGGTTTATTTCGCACCTCCCTAAATTCGTACTGAAGAACAAAGAAGGAAGGGGCTGGGCTCATAGGATAATGTCTCTCACTGATAATGACATCATTTGGACTCTCAGAGGTTTAGATTAGGTGGCCGTTATTGATCGTTGCGGAGAGTATCCTAACGTTCCATTGATCGGAACCCAGGGAGGAATATCTTATAACCCATGTTTAGCTCTCCGTCAGTTTGGAAGAGCCAGAAGAGAGGGGCCTCATGAGATGTTGATACCTCACATCAGTTTTGAGTTTCAGGTAGATAGTGACGAGTTGCGTCGTAGATTCATCCGGGCTTGGGATAGAGTTCACAAAGCTGACCCACATGAGTTGGGACCGTAGACTTCTCTACCAATGGAATCCTACTTCAGATGGGTCCGCATCCGTGCTTAGAAGTTAGGTATGCCATACGAAGCCGTCAGGCCTATTAGTCTTGAAATTGCTGATAAAGACGGGGTTCCTCCAACTGTCCTCCATCCTCAGATACCCACTGATATTGGTACACTAAAGAGGTCTTGGGTGCAAATGCAGGAAGAACGGGATTCTTATCGGGAAAGGTTCAATGAACAGGAGCAGAAGATCCAGAAGCTGACGAAGCAATTGGAAAACGAACGGATCCTGAATGATTATATCCGCACCGAGAAGAAGAGGCCATGGGAGCATTGATGGACCTTGGATGTTTCTTTTACAACTTTTATTTACTTTTCAGTATTTCCATTTTTATAACGCCTAAGGGAAATTTGTTGAACAATTTAAATTCCGAAGTTTAATCTAATAAAGTTTGTTTCCTTTCTTGTCTACAAAGTTGAATCCTGATTGTCTTTGAAAACATAAATCATACGCATTTCATTTCATCATATGCATAACAAGTACCCTTTTTACAGGTCACTTATCTTCTTCGCTGTTTATTTCAGCAATCATCATGTCTGCCGAACCTTCCACCGAATAAGCTATCAAGGCCCTCCAGGCCCAGAATGCCCAGTTCCAAGAGTTGGTTATGAGCTTAGCCAAGGGTCAACAGGAGTTGAAGACCCTGATTCTGAAGAAGAAGAAGAAGAAGAGGACCGTCTTGTTCAACACTGGACGCAGATTTGGGAATGGACTGCAGAATGAGGTTGAGCTAACTACCTCATATGTAGGCAAAGACAACCCACAAGAGAGAAGGGTTCCTAGTCCCGTGGTCTCTGACAACGAGACGGATTATGATGAAGAGCAGTATCCTCCTGCTGAGGATAGGTATAAACAATTGGAGGACCGCTTGAGCGCCATGGAGATTCAGAATGTGCCCGGGTTGGACTTTGGAGACCTAGGCTTATCCTCTGGGGTGGTGATTCCCCATAAGTTCAAGGCACCTTCTTTTTCCAAATATGACGGAGCCTCCTGCCCAAAGTTGCACCTCCGGTCGTATGTAAGAAAGATCCAACCTTACACTGCTGACAAGAATTTGTGGATCCATTTCTTCTAGGATAGTCTTTCAGGGACTCAACTCGAGTGGTTCTATCAGCTTGATGGAGCCAGTATTCATAATTGGGAGGATCTGGCTACTGCATTCT
Source organism: Vicia faba (assembly GCA_948472305.1). Classification (NCBI taxonomy): domain Eukaryota; kingdom Viridiplantae; phylum Streptophyta; class Magnoliopsida; order Fabales; family Fabaceae; genus Vicia; species Vicia faba. Next base: position 916,566,562 of record OX451741.1, on the reverse strand, counting down.
ATAAGCAGTATCAGTATAATTCCGACCTCGCTTCTACGCGTACCCAACTCCAGGGTATGTCAATAGGGACGGGTGAAGGATTTAAAGAATATGCTCAAAAGTGGAGAGACCTGGCTGGAAGGGTGCAACCACCTTTGACTGACCGTGAACTTGTGGATATGTTTTTGGGGACCTTGTCTGGTCCATTCTTCAACCATTTGATTGGGAATTCTTCTGCCGGGTTTACATACCTTATCTTGACTGGTGAGAGAATAGAAGCTGGTATCAAGTCTGGGAAGATACAGAAAAGTGCCTCCTCGAGCACTGAGAAGAAACCATTCAAGAAGGAATCTTGTGCTGTCTATGGTTCAAGGAGACAGAATAGACCGGAACGCTGCTAAGCTGTCAACGCGGTGGTTATTTCAAAACCTGCTGCTGCTCCTCAGCACCATAATCAACAAAGGGGTGAGAGACCCCGAAGGCAGTTCACTCGCCTCAGCATGACCTTGTCCCAGATATTGCCGCAATTACTGACGACCAATCTGGTGACTATAAAAGAAGCTCCGAAGGTTGTGAACACAATGTCCCCAAAGTACAATCCTAACGCCCGCTGCGCTTATCACTCTGATAGCCCGGGGCATACCACGGATGATTGTTGGGCTCTGAAGAATAAGGTTCAGGACCTAATCGATGCCAAAGAGATAGAGTTCGAGGCGCCCGAAAGGCCCAATGTTGTGACTGCTCCCATGCCCAAGCATGGAGTGAATGCTGTAGAGGAAGACCTATTTGTAGCCTCTGTGGATGATATTGTCACCCCACTGATGACCGTCAAGAGGAACCTGTTGCTAGCCGGTTTATTTCCGGGATGTAGTGAAGGTTGCCATCTGTGTTCTGTTTCACCTACTGGTTGCCCATCTTTGAAGTCAGGCATTCAAAACCTGATGGATAATAAAGAGATCCTGTTCGAGAAGAGTGTTGTTCCTGCTACCCCTACTGAAGAAGTTTCCATTGTCACCATTTTCAATAAGTCTCCCAAGGCTCCCTCAAGGAAGCCAGTCAAAATCATGCCTGCTCAGAAGATTGCACCTATAATCATCACTGTTGCGGGGCCCATCCCCTATACATCTGACAAAGCTTTCCCTTGGCACTATAGGGCAGATGTTTATGTGCTTGGAGTTAAACAAGAGTTTAATACTAATACCGGTGTCAGCAACATCATCGGGCCTGCTAAAGTCACCCGCAGTGGTAGACTTTTCTCACCAGATATTGCGCCACCAGCTATCCAGAGACCCATTGTCATCACACCTGCAAGTGTGCCTACTTCCCTTCCTGATCAAGTTCCTATTTCTATCCCTGCTGCCGAGTCATCTGACGCTCGGGGTAAAGGGATCGCTACTGGCATGCCTGCCCAGACGGAGGCACCAAAGACCATCAATGTTGAAGCTTCCAAATAGGAAATGGAAGAGATTCTTAAGATTATCAAGAAGAGTGATTATAATGTAGTAGAGCAGCTGGGGAAAACCCCCTCCAAGATTTCTATGTTATCACTGTTGTTGTGTTCAGAGGCCCATGCCAAGGCCCTGATTACCTTCCTGAAGACGGCCAACGTGCCACAAGAGACGCCAGCTGATCAGTTTACCGATTGTGTGGCCAACTTAACTGCTGATAATGGTTTGGGTTTCTCCGATGCTGATCTGATTGCTAAAGGGAAGAACCATAACGATGCCCTGCATGTCTCCATTGAATGCAGGGGCACTACTCTTGCACATGTGTTGGTTGACACTGGTTCCTCGTTGAACGTATTACCCAAGAAAGCTCTAGATAGGTTGGATTGCGAAGGATTGGAGCTAAAGCCAAGTAACATTGTTGTCCGGGCCTTTGACGGGTCTAAAAGAATGGTGCACGACGAGGTTGATATTCCAATCAGAGTTGGTTCTCAGGTATTCGATTCTACATTCTACGTAATGGACATTCGACCATCTTACTCTTGTTTTCTGGGTCGTCCATGGATCCATAAGGCGGGAGCTGTGACCTCCACACTACATCAGAAGCTGAAATACCCGGTCAAAGGGAAGATTGTGACAGTTCAGGGGGAGGAGGAATACATGGTCAGTCACCTCAACTCATTCCGGTACATAGAGATGGATGGGGAATTCATTGAGACTCCATTCCAAAACTTTGAAGAGGTTCCTCAGACACTGGCATCAGCTGAAACTGTGATTGAAGGTTCTCCTTTGAAGATGGCTTCCTTAAAGGATGTCCGGGCTGTTATTGAGAAGGGTGAGTGCGCAAACTGGGGCCGACATCCTGATTTCACTCAGAAGACTGACAAGTTTGGTTTGGGTTTCACTGCAGAAGCTCAGAGGGCTGTTCATAAGGCAAGGATTGGAAGACTTCCTATGTTCATCAGCAACTCGGGAGTAAATGCCATTGAAGACGTAATGGAGGAATCTGAATTCAACAGCTGGATCTACCCTACGACCAACGGTGGACCAAACAACTGGACAGCAAAAGACTTCATCCCTATTACTTTTGTGACTCAGTAATGAACTCCTTTGTTTTGAATTTGTAACAAACAATATTGTGAAACATTATGGCCCGGTGTCTTACCCGGGGCACGGTGGCTTCATTTGTGAGGGCCTTTGTGTGTCATTTTCATATATCATTAATAAAAGCATTGGACGTTTTTTGCATTTCACATCTTGCACTCCTTGTATTTCTTTATTATATATTGCAAAACAGCTATTTACACACACTCACATATACAGGTACCAATCCACTCTGGATCTCACTGGTAACGACCCTGCTACTGCCAGTTATGACTTCGAAAATCCGATCAAATTAGCCGAAGACGAAGGTGAAGATGATTGTGAAGTGCCTGGTGAGCTTGCAAGACTGCGACTCCAGGAAGAGAGGGCCATTCAGCCACATGAAGAGCCAGTGGAAATGGTAAATCTGGGTACTGAGACAGGCAAAAAGGAAGTCAAGATCGGTGCAAATCTGGAGCTCAGTGTGAAACAACGGTTGATTCAGATGTTGCATGACTACATGGAAATCTTTGCCTGGTCTTACGAAGACATGCCTGGGTTGGATACCGACATTGTGGTTCATCACCTGCCTACCAAGGAAGAATGCCTTCCGGTAAAACAGAAGGTCCGCCGTATGCGTCCAGAGATATCCGAGAAAATCAAAGCTGAGGTTATGAAACAGTTTGATGCCGGGTTCCTAGCAGTAACTTCTTACCCTCAGTGGGTTGCCAATGTGGTTCTAGTGCCGAAGAAAGATGGTAAGGTCTGAATGTGTGTTGACTACATGGATTTGAATAGGGAGAGCCCTAAGGATGATTTCCCTCTGCCTCACATCAACGTTCTGGTTGACAACACTGCTCAGCATAAGGTATTCTCCTTCATGGACGGTTTCTCCGGTTATAATCAGATCAAGATGGCTCCTGATGACATGGAGAAGACCACTTTTGTTACTCAGTGGGGCACCTTCTGTTACAAGGTCATGCCTTTTGGGTTGAAAAACGCTAGGGCAATGTATCAGCGTGCCATGGTTGCTCTGTTTCATGATATGATCCATCATGAAATCGAAGTATACGTTGACGATATGATTGCAAGGTCCCAAACTGAGGAGGAACAGCTTGACCATCTACAGAAGTTGTTTGACCGGTTGAAGTTGTACAAGCTGAGATTAAACCCGAACAAGTGCACCTTCGGGGTGAGATCTGGAAAACTGCTAGGCTTCGTCGTGAGCGACAAAGGCATTCAAGTGGACCCTGCCAAAGTGAAAGCCATACAAGAGATGACAGTTCCCAAGACTGAGAAGGAAGTCAGAGGCTTTCTAGAACGGCTGAACTACATTGCCCGATTCATCTCGCACCTAACTGCTACTTGTGAACCAATCTTTAAGCTACTGAAGAAAGATCAAGTAGTACGTTGGAACGATGAATGTCAGACCGCGTTCGAAAGAATCAAAGAGTATCTCCAAGAGCCACCCATTCTTATGCCACCAGTTGAAAGGAGACCTCTAATCTTATACTTGACAGTACTTGACAACTCAATGGGATGTGTGCTGGGTCAGCATGACGAGTTTGGCCAAAAAGAGCATGCTATTTATTACCTTAGCAAAAAGTTTACCGATTGTGAGACCCGATACTCACAGCTCGAGAAAACTTGCTGCGCTTTGGTATGGGCTGCTCGCCGGCTAAGACAGTATATGTTGACTCACACTACTCTGTTGATCTCAAAAATGGATCCAATCAAGTATATCTTCGAAAAGCCTGCCTTGTCCGGAAGAATAGCAAGATGGCAGATGATCTTGACTGAATATGGTATCCAGTACACGACTCAAAAAGCAATCAAGGGAAGTGTGTTGGCAGACCATTTGGCACATCAGGCAGTGGATGACTACCAATCTATAAACTTTGAATTTCCAGACGAGAATATCATGGTAGTGACTGATTGTGAAATACCTGGACCGGATGAAGGACCTGAGGAAGGATCCCGATGGTCTATGCACTTTGATGGAGCCTCAAACGCTTTGGGTAACGGTATTGGCGCTGTGATCATATCTCCTAAGGGCTCTCATACTCCACTCACCGCCCGACTATGTTTCAACTGCACCAACAACATGGCGGAGTATGAAGCATGCATCATGGGTCTTCGAGCTGCAATTGACCTAAGGATCAAGTTTCTGAGTGTCTTCGGAGATTCCGCTCTTGTGATCAGTCAGATCAAAGGCGAGTGGGATACGAAACACCCAAATCTTATTCCTTACAAGGAGTATATATTGACGTTGATTCCCCATTTCGAGGAGATAACTTTTGAACACTTCCCAAGAGAGTAGAATCAGTTGGCGGACGCATTAGCTACGATGTCTTCTATGTTCAAAGTCAAATGGGACAACGAGGCTCCCCGGATCATTATTTGGAAATTGGATGAACCTGCACATTGTTGTGATCTTGAGACCGAAGAGGTAACAAAAAAGCCTTGGTATCATGAAGTAAAGAGGTACCTTGAAGCTCAAGAATACCCCGAGGGCGCATCTGTTAATGACAAGAAGTTTTTGAGAAGGTTCGCAGCAAAGTTCTTCCTCAGCAATGGCATTCTTTACAAACGAAACCATGATTCAACCTTACTGCGTTGTGTGGATAAGACTGAAGCAGAAAGGATCATGGCAGAGCTGCATGAAGGTACCTTCGGAACGCATTCCAGTGGACATACCATGGCAAAGAAAATCCTTCGGGCAGGATATTACTGGTCCATAATGGAAGCCGACTGTTATCAGCATTCTCGGACATGTCACAAGTGCCAGATCTATGCTGATAAGGTGCACATTCCTCCAGTTCCTTTGAACGTCTTGACTACACCTTGGCCTTTTGCAATGTGGGGCATTGATATAATCAGCGAGATCAGACCTACAACATCTAACGGGCATCGCTTCATCCTGGTAGCAATTGATTACTTTACGAAGTGGGTTGAAGCTGCTTCCTTTGCCACCGTAACCAAGAACGTCGTGGCACGGTTCATTCGGCACAACCTGATCTGTCGATACGGTGTACCAGGGAGGATCATTACGGACAATGGTACCAATCTTAATAACAAGATGATCACTGAGCTCTGCGAGCAATTCAAGATACAACACCACAACTCTTCTCCTTACCGGAAGATGAATGGAGCTGTAGAAGCGGCTAATAAGAATATTAAGAAGATTGTGCAGAAGATGACAGTGACCTACAAAGATTGGCACGAGATATTACCATTTGCTCTTCATGGGTACCGTACCTTAGCACGGACGTCAACAGGGGCAACACCCTTTTCCTTGGTCTACGGCATGGAGGCAGTCCTGCCCATTGAAGTTCAGATACCCTCTCTCCGGATCATGAAGGATGCAGGTTTGAGCGAAGATGACTGGATCCAGACTCGGCTTGATCAACTGAACCTAATCGACTAAAAGAGACTCACTGCTATTTGTCATGGTTAGACGTACCAAAAACGGATGATCAAGGCATTTAACAAGAAAGTCAGACGACAAGAGTATCAAGTCGGGGACCTGGTAATCAAGCGCATCATTCTACCTCAAGGTTATCCCAGGGGCAAATGGACCCCTACGTACGAAGGACCATTTGTGGTTAAGAACATCTTCTCAGGAGGTGCGATGAGTCTAACCACCATGGATGGTGACGACCTTCCTCACCCCGCCAATGCAGACATAGTAAAAAGATACTACGCATGATTAAAGACCCGCTAGGTCGACTGGCCTAGGCAAAAATAAGGGCTTCCCGGCGAACCAAAAGGGTTCGGGCAAAAATAAGGGATGAAAATGAAAAAAATCTGTACACCCGGCAAGTCGAAAACCTAAAAAGGCAGCTTGGGCAAAAATGGGTATCCCGGTGGACTGAAAACCCGAAAGGGCGGTCCAGGCAAAAGTTAGGGATAAGCGTAATACTATGTCTCATTGGGTCACCCTGCATCCAGACTTCGGTATCGACCATCAGGCTCGGACGACACCAATCAATCAGATTCCTCTTCAACTAAGCAGCAAAGTGATGAGACGCTTGAAGACATAAAGGCGATAGCAGAGATGGAACCCAGTGGGATTTTTCACATAGCTGTTTTGTTTTCCTTTTCACAAATTGTATAAACTCTATTTCGTTCGGCGGCGTTCTCTTACTAGGACGTCAGCCTCTTGTACAAAAATGCCTATTTACAGGCAAACTTCAAAATCAATACAAGTTCATTTTTCAGACAAATTGCAAATTATTTTTCCTTTATCTGTTTTGTTTTGCAAAGAACGTCCAATGTTCATTTTTGATATATGCATTTGACATTAATTGCTGATCACAAATATTTGCATGCGAAACAAAGGACTAATTATGGGTGACATCGGAAGTAGGTGCAATAAGAATTGTCTAAGCGATCTAGTTGCTCTGTCCACCAAGGTACCAAGGTAAGTTCAGCTGAAGAATACAACCAATATACCTTCACTCCCCGCAGAATAAGACAGTAATGATAGCTCTCTCAGCTGAGACTTGCCACAATGAACAAATCAGCAGTACTCTCCCCAAGCAGAGTTGGTCTACCATCATCCCTAAAAAGTTGGGTATCCCCAGTAGATCTTAATATTCCCCAGCGGAGTACAGATATTCCTCAGCAAGCATCCCCTATGTTCTTAATATTCTTCAACAGAAATATAAGATTGTTCCCCGGTGGAATACAAGATACCCTCAGTGGAGCCATTTCCCAGCACAGTCCAAAAGGCTTCTCCGCCAGAGTTGAATCATCTTCCCCAGTAGATTCTGGAAGCTTGTCCCCTGCGGAGTACAAAGGTTATCCCCCACCAGAGTCTAACTGGGTTATCCTCAGCAACTTGCAATGGAAAGATCATCCTCAGCGAAGTTCTTTCTATCCCCAAGTGGAGCCATTTCCCAGCACAGTCCAAAAGGCTTCTCTGCCAGAGTTGAATCATCTTCCCCAGTAGATTCTGGAAGCTTGTCCCCTGCGGAGTACAAAGGTTATCCCCCACCAGAGTCTAACTGGGTTATCCTCATTAACTTGCAACGGAAAGATCATCCCCAGTGAAGTTCTTTCTATCCCCCAGCGGAGTTTATCAAAATCCCTAACAGAGCTTATCAACGGAGTCCCCAACGGAGTTATCGTTAAAATCTCAGCGAAGCATCTCTTCCCCACAGAGTAATTCCCCGAAGAGTAATCTCTTCACCAGGTTTATTCCCCCATGGAGTCATCTTCTCCTACCGGTTTATTCCTGCAATCACCTTCGTTCATCATCCCCAGCGGAAACGAAGAACTCTACTCTTCAACAGCAGCCCAGGATTTAACAAACCCCCGGCACTCGTCAAGGATTTATTTTCCCAGACAAAAATACATTCATAAACATATCACATTTCACATCTCCTAGTTACATACATGATAAAGTGCATCCGACACGATCTCATTTTGAGAACATCATGCATTTCATACATCATGACATTGCATGCAACTAATGTTTTGCCTTTTCAGGAAGAGGTCAATCCAAAGATGATTACCATCAACCTTTCTTAAGTTCCAGATCAACACCTGTAACTAGTCAGGAAATATTTGTGGACGACTGATTGTAGATCTATACCTGAAACTAGCCATGAAAGTTTTCTACATGAAGAGATTGAAGATTAACACCTGTAACAGGCCAGGAAACCATCTTTCTTTCTCAGGTCATAGATTAATACCTGAAACCATCCAGGACAACTATCTTCTCGACCACCCCTTCTTAAGTTCCAGATCAACACCTGTAACTAGCCAGGAAATATCTGTGGACGACTGATTATAGGTTAACACCTGAAACCAGACAGGAAAACCACCTATACGAAGAGATTGAAGATTAACACCTGTAACAGGCCAGGAAACCATCTTTCTTTCTCAGGTCAGAGATTAATACCTGAAACCAGATAGGACAACTATCTCATGGGCCAGCCTTCTTAAGTTCCGGATTAATACCTGTAGCAAGCCAGGAAATATCTGTGGACGAAGGATTGTAGATCTATACCTGAAACCAGACAGGAAAGTTATCTACATTGAAGAGAATGAAGATTAATACCTGTAGCAAGCCAGGAAAACTATCTTTCTTTCCCAGGTCAGAGATTAATACCTGAAACCAGACAGGACAACTATCTACTTGATCATCATGAAGCAACCCTACACCGGTTCCTTCTCCTCCAAGATGCAGTTTTACACGGATTCATCATCAGGCAACCCTACACCAGGTCCTTCTCTTTCAGATGCAGTTTTACACGGACTCATCATCAGGCAACCCTACACAGGTTCCTTCTTTCAACCTACCAAGTTACAATTCAACAAACAATCTCCAGATGGCATCTATAATCCTATCTTCCTATCCATCATCTCTCCAAATGGCATCTGTAAGCCCATTCCTGACATCACATTGCTGATACTACACCAAGCGAGTGCAAATTTTTGGGCACTTTAGTGTTCAATCATCTTCCACCTTCGGATCACGAAAGGTACACAAGCCAATCTACATCCTCAGGTTTAAGAAGATTGAACAGGGGCAACTGTTGTACCCCAAAATTTGCCCTCCCATATTCCTCAAGATTTGACAAGAATAATCTTCAAATTACTCAAATTAGCTCAAGGGTTGTACCGTCAAACCATCTCCTAAGACAGCTGAAATTAGGGTTTTGGTTCTTTCAAGGAATTTGGGGTTTTAAATGGTTCAATCAAGTCTCAAGGGTCTATATAAATCCTCAAACACCTACATGCCAAGTCTCAAGACTCACAGTGCCAATTTGCACAGTCAAAGGCTTCATTTGACCTACAATCAACTGCAAGGGCAAAATGGTCATTTTGCAGTCAAAAGTCAGAATTTTTGGTCAACATCTTATTTTGAGTTCACAATCATCATTTGATCAAGTCTTGATCATGATTCCACAAGGATAGCTCAAAAATCATCAAGATGCAAAAAGTTACTATTTTTGGACAGTAGAAAAGTCAACTGTATCTTGACCAGGGCATAACTTTTTCATGGTTTGTTAGAAAAATCCCATCCAATGCTCATTTTGAAGGGGATGACATTTCCTACAATCCATCTTCACACTCCAAGTTCAATAAATGCTCTCACAAGAAGTTACCAATTTTTACATTATAGGTCAATTTCAAAAGTCAACAAAAGTACACTTTGAGTCAAAGGCCATAACTTGAGATTGGTAAATCCAAATGACATGGGACCAAAGGCATTGGTTAGAGGACTTCAAGAGCTTTCCAAAATGTCCAAGAACATGGTCATATGATCAAAATTGAGCAAGTTGTGCATTGGAGAAGTTGGGAAATTTTCATGAATTTGCAAAAGTCAACTTTGCACAAAACACCTTATTTTTGCTAATGGGCCTCAAATTTCTTGTTGAAACTTCATCCATGACCTATGCACGACCCATCAAGCTTAATTGAATTTATTTTCTTATTTTTATTGATTAATTGGATTTTTAATTAATATTAATTCATTTAATTAATTTAAATTGTAGGAAAATAGAAGATTTGGTTTTTTCAATCTTTTTGTGAAGCAAATAGGACCTAATCATGCTGGCAAATTCGTGCACAAGTCAAAGATACAAAAATCTCCAAGTTTGGCAACATTTTCCAATCATGAAAAATAAAAAAGATTTGATTTCCAATCAAAGATTTAATCATCAATACTCATGGGTTGGATCCAATTTTTTGACCTAATTCAATTGCTTTATATGTATGCAAGCTAACCTAACCTAATGGACGTGAAAAAAGTTGCAGAAAGACCATAGCCAATTCAAGAAATTTCAAGAAAAAGTGAAAACTGACTTTTGCATTCCAGGGCGATTCAAGGGTTTTTGTTGATTCAAACACATTGTAGGAGTTCCCAGGAACGTGTTGCCATCAAATTCCAGTACCAAAGCTCAAGGAATCGTTCATTATAGAACCACGGTTTGCCATTCTTATTCAAAATCATATTGTCTAATTCATGCGCATTTAACATATTTTCTTGATTGTTTTGCATTGCTAGGAACCATACGAAGCTAATGCTATAACTTAATTGAATTATAATGCCCTGAATCAAAAGATATCATGATCAATTTCTAGGGTTCTTGAGCTTTGAAATTGGGGCTTTATGAACCAGGAAAAATTAGGACTTATAAGACATATGACTGAATTCGTGAGGACAAGACGAACAAGAAGGACCCCTCGCGAAATATTTATATACCCTGTGGTGATAATCGCTATTTTTCGTGCAAGCATATAGTGGGGGTTAAAAACCCCCGCTATCTGATTTTGTTTTTACAGGTACAAAGGAAGAAGACGAGGACGTGTTAGCATACCATTGGGCAATTTGAAAACACGCGCGTTTTTTGTGTTTTACAGCATATTGATTAAATTCTTAATATAATAATTGCTTATCATTATAATATCAAAAGCGTGCAAGTGGTGTAGTGGTTGGTGCGTTGGCTTGGAAGCATTGGGACTGGGTTCGAATTCCAGGTCCCCCCAAAACATTTATTTCCTTTTTCTTCACATGTTCATATGCAGGTTCAAAAGTGAGGTCTACCATATACCTCAAATATCCATGCACCATGTGTCTCCAAGCTTGGATCCAGTGGTTATGAGTGGGAGACCACCATGGTCCTTAGTCAATATGCGCATGAAGGACCTCAGAAAGTCAAACAGGCTTGAGCAATTGGGCTTCAGAATTACAAACATACCTCCTAACTTGGGCCAACACCCCCCTGGGTTATTCTTTTTTTTTTCTCTTTATATTTTCCATTTAACTATTTTCATTATTAATTATTACTATTATTAGTTAATTAATCAAATTAATTTTTTTTCATAATAAAAATCAGAAAACTAAAACATAATATTTTTTTTATTATTATTTATTAAATTCACCCTTAATTTATTATTTTTTGTAAATAAATACTAATGTAATTAATTTAGTTTTTTTAATTAGGTTAATTTTAGCTTTTTTTTTCACAATAAATTAAAACTAATGTAGAATTAGGGTTCTTGACAACTTTTAATCATTTTTTTATTTATTTCCTTAAAACATAAAAAACTCAAAAATATTTCTTTTTTTTTATTAATTAATTAGTTTTAGGTTTAATTAAATTAAATGCAAAATAACAAAAACTTCTTTCTTTCTCAAAAAGGGTCAAAACCCTAAGAACTTCTCCGATTCAATTTTTTCTTGCGTGTATGTTTGTTTTATTAATTTTTGATCCATATTTATGTATTTGTTCCGAGGATGTAATAGCTTTAATTAGGACTTTTTATCGCTTTCTTTATTTTCCGCATTTACTTTTCAAAGGGTTTGTTTTTGGCGATGTAAATACCTGACGCCTTGTAATAGCGTAGATTTATTTTCCGCAACTATTAACTGCTAGATGTATGTTAACTAGGCTATGCATGACAAGACTTATCTGAAATTAAAATCAACCCGTAGCTCACCATAACATGTGCAAAGATAACTTAACATGAAACCTGACACACTCGCACATGCCACTCCTAGGGTACGCCTCACTTGGTTGCCTCGACGTGGTCATTGAGTATAGGGTGTTTTAGAGGTCGCCCTCTTGTCTAAAGATCCAAGTTGCCTCGAAACGGTTGCCTCGGATAAAAAGGATCTAGGACATTAGGGTTACCGCTAAGGCATCCTACTATTGCTTTGGTGACCACATGTCCCTATAATCGAATTGACCCGAAAACTCCAACGACGGTGCTACCTATTTCTCAATAGTGGGATGGTACTGCCTAAAGGACATTTACACAGCTTAATTTCTTTTGAGTAGGTAGAGGTTCTCAGGTACTTGCTCTTTCAAAACAAAAATACTTTTCGCACCTACACTTTTCTGACAAAAGTTTTCAAACAACACTTCATACACTCTTGAGGACAGATACAAGAGTTAAATTGAAGTTTTCAAACAAACTTTTTCAAAACCCACAAACACAAGAAAAGCAAAACATTTTTGAAAACATAGTGAGAAAGTACCTAAGAGCCCGTGGATAACCACGGATAGAAAGGGTGCTAACACCTTCCCTTTCTATAATCTACCTCCCGAACCGAGAAACATCTCGAAAAGGAATTTTGTTATGCTTTTGTCCTTTCCTTGTTGGAGAAAATAAAAGACGGTGGCGACTCTTGCTTACCGCGACATTTCACGAACCAGCATTTCGAAACAGTCAGTTCTATTTCCACCGATCACAGAACTGGCGACTCTGCTGGGGAATTATAAGTGAGGTGTACCTTAGGATTAGATCACCATGTTTTCAATTGTATGCTTTGTATGATTTAATATTGTGGGTTTGCATCGGAGTTTTATAGGTCCTAACCCGGATCTGGGGAATACCCTTTAGGTAAGTAGCAATAAACTGTGAGGGACCTGTCCGGCGTAGACCGACACGGGTGAAGCAGTAGCTACGTTGGTGTGACACCTTGGTCTGTACCGATATCCCTTGTGTTGGAACGAGGAGAATATGGGTCTTCTGAGGAGTCATTAAGCACCAACTGACCTTAGAACCTTAAATTGACCAACTTGGCCATAGAACAGTAGCAGTATGCTACACTCATTGAGGCTAAACTCTTGCGATGGTTCCAGCCGCAAGAAAAGGTTGCTAAGCTGGAGTTATGATCGATTGAGGGTAGTCAGTGATATTGAGATCCTCTAGAACCCGGTTACTATTTTTAGGACAGGTCTTAACCAACTGAAACTGAAAGAGGGTAGTACCTAAACTTCATGCCAGCCTGAAATCTAAGGGCTCTCTTGTGTGACTTGTGTGCCTTACCATGTTTGCTTTTTGCGAATACTTGTGGTGTGCATTTATCATGACATCATAACATCATACCATTGCATGCATCCTGCATAAGGACTAACCCATTTCAAAGACAAGAGGGTTTCATCTTTGCTCTGTTTTGTAGGACATCATGATGCCCATGCGAAGGAATACTATCCAGCTCAACCTTGTTCAACCACCTGCTTTGCTTACAGAATTGGTTGATAGGATTCCAAACACTACTTCCTTCATCAAGAGGCATGGTTCTCTTCTCGGTTTAGTCACTTCAAAGTGGGACCAACAATTGATGAGCGTCCTGGCCCAGTTTTATGATCCGCTATACCATTGCTTCACCTTTCAAGACTTCCAGCTGGTCCCTACCCTGGAAAAATTCTCTAATTTGCTTGGTATCCCCGGTTTGGAGCAGACTCCATTCACTGGTTGGGAGAAGGCTCTTAGGCCTGAAGAGATTGCTGCAGCCCTTCCCTTGACCAAAGAAGAGGTAATGGCTAACTGGGAGACTAAGGGCTTTTCGGCTAAGTTTCTGATTGGTAAAGCTAATAGTTTCTGGAATGACTTGGACTTCAGGGCGTACGAAGACATTCTGGCTCTCTTAATATATGGTCTAGTATTGTTTCAAAATCCTGATACCTTTATTAATGTCAACGCCATAAGGATCTTCATCTCTCGGAACCCTGTACCCACTCTCTTGGGTGATATCCTGCAACAACTCTATGCTCGTACTGCCCGAAGACGGGGAACTTTGTGGTGTTGTGCTCCTTTATTGGTGAGGTGGTTTATTTCGCAAATCCCTAAATTCGTACTGAAGAACAAAGAAGGAAGGGGCTGGGCTCATAGGATAATGTCTCTCACTGATAATGACATCATTTGGACTCTCAGAGGTTTAGATGAGGTGGCCGTTATTGATCGTTGCGGAGAGTATCCTAACATTCCATTGATCGGAACCCAGGGAGGAATCTCTTATAACCCATGTTTATCTCTCTGTCAGTTTGGAAGAGCCAGAAGAGAGGGGCCTCATGAGATGTTGATACCTCACCTCAGTTTTGAGTTTCAGGTAGATAGTGACGAGCTGCGTCGTAGATTCATCCGGGCTTGGGATAGAGTTCACAAAGCTGACCCACATGAGTTGGGACCGAAGACTTCTCTACCAATGGAATCCTACTTCAGATGGGTCCGCATTCGTGCTCAGAAGTTAGGTATGCCATACGAAGCCGTCAGGGCTATTACTCTTGAAATTGCTGATAAAGACGGGGTTCCTCCAACTGTCCTCCATCCTCAGATACCCACTGATATTGGTACACTAAAGAGGTCTTGGGTGCAACTGCAGGAAGAACAAGATTCTTATCGGGAAAGGTTCAATGAACAGGAACAGAAGATCCAGAAGCTGACGAAGCAATTGGAAAACGAACGGATCCTGAATGATTATATCCGCACCAAGAAGAAGAGGTCATGGGAGCATTGATGGACCTTGGATGTTTCTTTTACAACTTTTATTTACTTTTCAGTATTTCCATTTTTGTAACGCCTAAGGGCAATTTGTTGAACAATTTAAATTCCGAAGTTTAATCTAATAAAGTTTGTTTCTTTTCTTGTCTACAAAGTTGAATCCCGATTGTCTTTGAAAACATAAATCATACACATTTCATTTCATCATATGCATAACAGGTACCCTTTTTACAGGTCACTTATCTTCTTTGCTGTTTATTTCAGCAATCATCATGTCTGCCGAAATAAACAGAAGACATGATGATTGCTGAAATAAACAGCGAAGAAGATAAGTGACCTGTAAAAAGGGTACCTGTTATGCATATGATGACATGAAATGCGTATGATTTATGTTTTCAAAGACAATCGGGATTCAACTTTGTAGACAAAAAGGAAACACACTTTATTAGATTTAACTTTGGAATTTAAATTGTTCAACAAATTGCCCTTAGGCGTTACAAAAATGGAAATATTGAAAAGTATATAAAAGCTGTAAAAGAAACATCCAAGGCCCATCAATGCTCCCATGGCCTCTTCTTATCGGTGCGGATATAGTCATTCAGGATCCGCTCATTCTCCAATTGCTTTGTCAGCTTCTGGATCTTTTGTTCCTATTCATTGAACCTTTCCCGATAAGAATCCCGTTCTTCCTGCAGTTGCGCCCAAGACCTCTTTAGCGTGTCAACATCAGTGGGCATATGAGGACGGAGAACAGTTGGAGGAACCCCGTCTTTATCAGGAACTTCAAGAGTAATAGGTCTGACAGCTTCGTATGGCATACCTAACTTCTGAGCACGGATGCGGACCCATCTGAAGTAGGATTCCATTGGTAGAGAAGTCTTCGGTCCCAACTCATGTGGGTCAGCTTTGTGAATTCTGTCCCAAGCCCTGATGAATCTACGGTGCAGCTCGTCACTATCTACCTGAAACTCAAAACTGATGTGAGGTACCAACATCTCATGAGGCCCTGCTCTTCTGGCTCTTCCAAACTGACGGAGAGCTAAACATGGGTTATAAGAGATTCCTCCCTGGGTTCCGATCAATGGAACATTAGGATACTCTCTGCAACGATCAATAACAACCACCTCATCTAAACCTCTGAGAGTCCAAATGATGTCATTATCAGTGAGAGACATTATCCTATGAGCCCAGCCTCTTCCTTCTTTATTCTTCAGTACGAACTTAGGGAGGTGTGAAATAAACCACCTCACTAATAAAGGAGCACAACACCACAAAGTTCCCCGTCTTCGGGCAGTACGAGCATAGAGCTGTTGCAGGATATCACCCAAGAGAGTGGGCACAGGATTCCGAGAGATGAAGATCCTTATGGCGTTGACATTAACAAAGGTATCAGGATTTGGAAACAATACTAGACCATAGATTAAGAGAGCCAGAATGTCTTCGTACGCCCTAAAGTCTAAGTCATTCCAGAAACTATTAACTTTGCCAATCAAAAACTTAGCCAAAAAGCCCTTAACTCCACTTCTAGTCTCCCAGTTAGCCATTACCTCTTCTTTGGTCAAGGGAAGGGCTGCAGCAATCTCCTCAGGCCTAAGAGTCTTTTCCCAACCAGTGAATGGAGTCTGTTCCAAAACAAGGGATACCAAGAAAATCAGAGAATTTTTCCAGGGTAGGGACCAGCTGGAAGTCTTGAAAAGTGAAGCAATGGTATAGCGGGTCATAAAACTGGGCCAGGACGCTCATCAATTGTTGGTCCCACTTTGAAGTGACTAAACCAAGAAGAGAACCATGCCTCTTGATGAAGGAAGTAGTTTTTGGAATCCTATCAACCAATTCTTTAAGCAAATCAGGTGGTTGAACAAAGTTGAGCCGGATAGTATTCCTTCGCATGGGCATCATGATGTCCTAAAAAACAGAGCAAAGATGAAACCCCCTTGTCTTTGAAATGGTAAGGCACACAAGTAACACAAGACAACCCTTAGAGTTCAGGCCAGCACGAAGTTTAGGTACTACCCTCTTTCAGTTTCAGTTGGATAAGACCTGTCCTAGAAAATAGTAACCAGGTTCTAGAGGATCTCAATATCACTGACTACCCTCAATCGGTCATAACTCCAGCTTAGCAACCTTTTCTTGCAGCCGGAACCATCGTGAGAGTTTAACCTCAATGAGTGTAGCATACTGCTACTGTTCTATGGCCAAGTTGGTCAATTTAAGGTTCTAAGGTCAGTTGGTGCTTAATGACTCCTCAGAAGACCCATATTCTCCTCGTTCCAACAAAAGGGATATCGGTACAGACCAAGGTGTCACACCAACGTAGCTACTGCTTCACCCGTGTCAGTCTACGCCGGACAGGTCCCTCACAGTTTACTGCTACTTACCTAAAGGGTATCCCTCAGATCCGGGTTAGGATCTATGAAACTCCGATACAAGCCCGCAAAAATAAATCATACAAAGCATGCAATTGAAAACATAGAATGATCTAATCCTAAGGTACACCTCACTTATTATACTCCCCAGCAGAGTCGCCAGTTCTGTGATCGGTGGAAATAGAACTGACTGTTTTGAAATGCTGGTTCGTGTTTGCGTTTCGCAAAATGTCGCGGTAAGCAAGAGTCTCCACCGTCTTTTATTTTCTCCAACAAGGAAAGGACAAAAGCACATCAAAATTCCTTTTCGAGATGTCTCTCGGTTCGGGAGGTAGATTATAGAAAGGGAATGTGTTAGCACCCTTTCTATCCGTGGTTATCCACGGGCTCTTAGGTACTTGCTCACTATGTTTTCAAAAATGTTTGCTTTTCTTGTGTTTGTGGGTTTTGAAAAAGTTTGTTTGAAAACTTCAATTTAACTCTTGTATCTGTCCTCAAGAGTGTATGAAGTGTTTGTTTGAAAACTTTTGTCAGAAAAGTGTAAGTGCGAAAAGTTGTTTTTGTTTTGAAAGATCAAGTATCTAAGAACCTCTACCTACTCAAGAGAAATTAAGCTGTGTAAATGTCCTTTAGACAGTACTATCCCACTATTGAGAAGTAGGTAGTACCGTCGTTGGAGTTATTCGGGTCAATTCGATTATAGGGACATGTGTGGTCACCAAAGCAATAGTAGGACGCCTTAGCGGTAACCCTAATGTCTTAGATCGTTTTTTATCCGAGGCAACCGTTTCGAGGCAACTTGGATCTTTAGACAGGAGGGCGACCTCTAAAACACCCTATACTTAATGACCACGTCGAGGCAACCAAGTGAGGCGTACCCTAGGAGTGGCATGTGCGCGTGTGTCAAGTTTCAGGTTAAGTTATCTTTGTACAAGTTACGGTGAGCTACGATTGATTTTAATTTTCAGGTAAGTATTGTCATGCATAGCCTAATTAACATACATCTAGCAGTTCATAATTGTGCGGAAAGTAAATCTACGCTATTACAAGGCATCGGGTATTTACATCGCCAAAAACAAACCCTTGGAAAAAGTAAATGCGAGAAAATAAAGAAAGCGATAAAAAGCCCTAATTAACGCTATTACATCCTCGGAACAATTACATAATAATGATAAAAAATTAATAGAACAAACATACGCGCGAGAGAAAATTGAATCGGAAAAGTCCTTAGGGTTTTGACCATTTTTGAGAAAAGAAAGAAGTCTTGATTATTTATGAATTAAATTAAATTAAACCTAATTAATTAATTAATTAAAAGGAAATATTTTTGAGTTTTTTATGTGTTAATGAAATATATAAAAAATAGTCAAAAGTTAGTAAAAACCCTAATTCTATGTTAATTTTATTTATTGTGAAAAAAGTCAAAATTAACCTAATTAACTAAATTAAATACATTAGAATTTATTTACAAAAATAATAATTAAAGGTGAAATTAATAATAATAAAAATATTTTAGTTTTCTAATTTTATTATGAAAATAATTAATTTGGTTAATCAAATAATAATAATTATAGTAAATAATTAGAATAAAGAAGAAAAAAGAAAAAGAATTAAAAGAAGAATAAACCAAGGGGGGTGTTGGCCCATTTAGGAGGTAAGTTTGGAATTTTGTGGCCCATTAACCTCAAGCCCTTTTGACTTTCTGGCTCCCCCATGCGCATGGTTGATTGGGAGTATGATGATCATCATCTCATGGCCATTAGATGTGAGCTGGAAGACACCTGGCACGTGGATATTTGAGGTACATGGTAGACCACCTCCTGAAGCCTGCATGTAATTATATGAAGAAAAATAGAAACAAATGTTTTGGGGGACCTGGGATTCGAACCCAGGTCCCAACGTTTCCAAGCCAGCACGCTAACCACTCCACCATCACGCTTTAGTCATTAGTAAAATAAAGGGCAAATATTATATTAAGAAACAAACCACTAAGCTATAAAACAAATAAAACGCGCGCCTTTTTTGAATTAACCAATGGGAGGTTAACACCTAGTTATCTTCTTCCTTCGTTCTGCATAAAAACACACTAGATAGCGGGGGTTTTTAACCCCCACAAACTACAGTAAGGAAAAATAGCGAATAGAGCTGTGTTTCACATAAATATTTCGCGATATCTCCTTTGTGTTCGTCTTGGTTCAAGGATTATATCCATGTGCCTTATAAGTCTCAATTTTTCTGGGTTTAGAAAGCCCCAATTCCAGAGTTCAAGAACCCTAGAAATCGTCCATGGCAATTTTTGATTTATGGCGTTTTAATCCAATTAAATGATATCATTAGCTTTGTACAGTCCCTAGCAACACAAAACAATCATGAAAACATATGAAAGATGCATGAATCATGATATACGATTGTGAATAAAAGTGTCAAACCGTGGTTCTGTATCCTGTGATTCTTTGAGCTTTAGCGTGTGAATTCAATTGCCACACGTTCCTGGGAACTCCTGCAAGGTGTTAGAATCAACAAAAAGCTTTGAATCGCCCTGGAATATAGAAATCAGTTTTGAGTTTTATCTTGAAATTTTCCAATATGCTATGGCTTTTCTGCAGCTTCTCTCACGTGTATAGCATTAGGGTTGGCTTGCATATTTATAGAGGAATGGAATTAGGTCACAATCTTGAGCAAAAATCCATGGAATTGATGATTGAATATTTGATTGAAAATCAAATCTTTTTGCATTTTCATGATTGGAAAAAGTTGCCAAATTTGGAGATTTTTGCATATTTGATTTGTACACGAAATTGCCAGCATATCTTGACCATATTTGCCTCACAAAAAGATTGAAAAACCATATCTTTGTATTTTCCTACAATTTAAATTAATTAAATGAATTAATATTGATTAAAAATCCAATTAATTAATAAAAAATAAGAAAATAAATTCAATTAAGCTTGGTGGGTCGTGCATAGGCCATGGATGAAGTTTCAAGAAGAAATTTGAGGCCCATTAGCAAAAACAAGGTGTTTTGAGCAAAGTTGACTTTTGCAAATTCACAAAAATTTCCCAACTTCTCCAATGCATATCTTGCTCAATTTCGATCATATGAACATGTTCTTGGACATTTTGGAAATGTCTTGAAGTCCTCTAACCAATACCTTTGGTCCCATGTCATTTGGATTTACCAATCTCAAGTTATGGCCTTTGACTCAAAGTGTACTTTTGTTGACTTTTGAAATTGACCTATAATGTAGAAATTGATAACTTTTTGTGACAGTATTTACTGGACTTGAAGTGTGAAGATGGATTGTAGGAAATTGCATCCCCTTCAAAATGAGCATTGGATGGAATTTTTCTTATGAGCCATGAAAAAGTTATGCCCTGGTCAAGATACAGTTGACTTTTTCTATTGTCCAAAAATAGTAACTTTTGCATCCTTGATTATTTTTGAGTCATTCTTGTGGAATCATGATCAAGATTTGATCAAATGATGATTGTGGCCTCAAAATAAGATGTTGACCAAAAATTCTGACTTTTGACTGTGAAATGACCATTTTGCCCCTGCAGTTGCCTGTGGATCAAATGGGGCTTTTGACTGTGCAAATTGGCATTGTGAATCTTGAAACTTGGCATGTAGGGGCTTGAGGGTGTATATGGGCCTATGAGACTTGATTGAACCATTGAGAACCTCAAATTCCTTGAGAGAACCAAAACCCTAATTTCAGTTGGCTTAGGAGATGGTTTGACTGTACAATCTCTTGAGCAATCTTGAGCAGTTTGAAGATCAATCTTGACAAATCTTGAGAAATATGGGAGGGCAATTTTTTGGGTACAACACATACTTCTTGAACGCCTTGAATGCATCACTTTTCTGCACTAAAAAGAATGTCCAAGTATATCTAGAAAAATCATCAACAATAACCAAAGCATATACATTACCTCCGAAACTCCTTGTTCTCGATGGACCAAATAGATCCATATGTAACAATTGTAGTGGCCTTGTAGTGGACACCACATTATTAGATTTGAAAGTTGATCTAGTTTGTTTCCCTTTTTGACAAGCATCGCATAGTCTATCTTTGACAAAATTTCTTAGGCAATCCAATGACAAGATCATGCTTGATTAATTTATTCAAGTGTTCCATATGAATATGAGCAATTCTTTTGTGCCAAAGACATGAATCATCATTGTTCGCCATGAGACATTTAACCTTCAAAGATGGATCATCAAGGGAAATCATGAATATATTATTGATTCTTTTACCTTTAAGTATAACCTCATGAGTGACTTTGTCTTCTATCAAACATTCATCCTTGGTGAACTTGATTTTGAATCCTTTGTCACAAAGTTGGCTAATACTTAGAAGATTGTGCTTTAGTCCTTCAACATAAAGAACATCTTCAATGGATGTGAAAGGTGGAGCACCAACTTTGCCATTGCCTAGGATTCTTCCCTTATTATTGTCTCCATAAGTAACAAAACCCTTGGCCTTTAGAGTTAGATTTGAAAATTGGTTTATGTCTCCTGTCATATGCTTTGAACAACCACTATCAAGATACCAAAGATTGCATGTGGTCTTCAAGCATACCTGCAAAATAAATTAGGTTTTGTTAGGTACCCAAGTTGCTTTGGGTCCTTCATAATTAGTGCCTTTCTTTACCCATACATAATTCCCACTTGCCACACTGAAGTTTCTAACATAGAAAGCATTAGGTGTATGGCCTTTAATACCACAATAAAAACAAGTAGGTTCAAAGTTACTTCTATATCTAGAAGGATAAGATTTCTTCTTAGAAAATGTTTTCTTTTTCGGATAGTGACGAACTATTTTAGGTTTGTTCACTTTCTCTTTGGAAGATTGATCACTTGCCTTAACAAAGATAGTTTTGTTAGAACTTGGTTTTGAAAACTTTGAATATCCAAGTCCACTTTTATCATTGGAGTATCTTTGTTGGCTAAGAACACCTTCCAATCCAATTTGCCCTTTTTCATATCTTTCAATGACTCTTTTTAATTGGATAATTTGGAAAGAGAGTGAATCACAATTTTTGCATACAAAATTCTGTTTTTGTTCATCACTTGATTTTTGTTTTTCTTCTTTGAAATATTTTTCCATTGAAACATATTTTTCTTCTAAGGATGAAATTTGTTTCTTTTGTGATGAAATGGTTTTATACAGAATTTTACATTCATTCAATAGTTCATCTATAGCACCTTGTGCATCACTATCAAAAAGAGAAAATTCATTACTAACCTCATTGTCTTCATCATCAGAATGATGTGAGGCCATCAATGCTATATTTGCACTTACATCACTATCAGAATCGGATGAGGAACTTATTTCATTGTCCTCCCATGTGAAATAAGCCTTTTTGTTCTCGAATCCCTTCTTGCTTTTGAAGCCACCTTTCTTGGAGAGTTTTGGACAATCCGGCTTGATATGACCTTGCTTGCCACATTCATAACATGTGATTTCTTGTGTTGATGTGGAGCCTTCCTTTTTCTGAAAATGTTTCTTTCCTTTTGAATGAGAAAAAGGTTTGTCATTTCTACCGAAGAACTTACCAAGCCTTTTAACAAGAAGCATGAAGTCTTCATCTTCTTCTGGATTGTTTTCCTTTTCAACTTCCTTGGAGTCTATCTTCAAAGCAATATTCTTGGATTTCTTCTCTTGATTTTCGTGCTTTTTGAGTCTTCCGAGTTCCGTTTCGTATTCTTGAAGTTTTCCAAATAATGTTGCGGATGTCATGTTGGATAGACTTTTCTTTTCTGATATTAACGTTACCTTTGGTTTCCATTCCCTAGTTAAGGACCTAAGTACTTTCAGATTTAATTCATCATTCGTCAAGGTTTTACCAAGAGCACTTAGATGATTTGTCAAGTGCACAAATCTCTTTTGTAAGTCGAGAATGGTTTCTCCAGGCTGCATTCGAAATAATTCGTATTCTTGACTTAGGGTATTTAGTCTTTATCTTTTTACTTCAACCGTTCCTTCATGAGTTTGTACCAAGGTATCCCATATTTATTTTGCTATTTTGCATGTCGAGACACGGAAGAATTCGTCCATACTAAGTGCACCTTGAAGAAGGTTTATTGCCTTTTTGTCATAGAGAACTTTCTTCTTATCATCATCGTCCCATGCAGTCTTAGGCTTTGATGAGCCAACACCATTGATAACTGTTATAGGGATAAATAGACCATTTTTGACGGCATCTCATATTTCTTCTCCTTGTGCTTCTAGATGCGCCTTCATGCGTATTTTCCAGAAGTCAAAATATTAACCACAAAATAGAGGAGGCTTGTTGTTACTACCACCATCTCTGAAAACAGGATTATGATTTGCGGAAGCCATTCGGATCTTTTAGGAGCAGGTTACTTATAACCTGCTCTGATACCAATTGTAAGTACGAAGTATGCCTAAGAGGGGGGGGGGGGGGGTGAATTAGGCACTTTAAAAATTTTGGTTTTTAGTGATGATGGTTCTTATTTTTCTGGTTATAAGTGAGTTTAGGAAAGCTTAAAAATGCAGAGAAATAAAGAGACACGGGCGATATATCCTGATTCCCCTCACAGTCCGAGAGTACTCCAGTCCCCTTTCAACATGAAAGAGATTTCCTTATTGTGGCAAACTTAAACAAGAACTACCAACCAAACCAAGAACAATCCTCTTGGACCAAGAACAATCCTCTTGGATTTTCACTAAGTTACCTATGAGAACAATCCTCTCACTGTAACTACACTTGTATCCAACAACTTGGAAAGACAAGATTTCAACAAAAACACTTAAACTTAATTCCAACAATCCTGGAAAATAAGTAAGTAAATATCAATTTGTGAGTTTGATTGAGTAGAGTAATATTGATCACTTAGAGTGATTTGACAATGTATAATCTTCTTCTTGCAATAATAATATTATACAAAGACTCAAGATATATTTGATAAAAGTTTTCTGTTTGTAATGTATGAAAATGTGAAGAAAACTTATGCATGAAAATGGAGAATGCTTGAGTTTGTATTTTTAAAGTTCAGAAAATATTATTGGAAGAAGGTGTTAGATCTGGATTTGAAATTGAATATTTATATGTTCATAACACCCTTTTGAAACATCATGAAGATATGGAAATATATCATGAACAAATACCAAGTTTGAGTGAAAAGATGTAATGAAAAGGCATGATGAAAAGGCACGAACAAAGCTGTTATTTTTCAAATTCATGCAGTATGCAATCGATTGCACCTTGATGTAAATCGATTGCACAAGGTTTTTAACAGCTATTTTTTCAAAAAGTTTAAGAGTGCAATCAATTGCACTTACAATGTAATCGATTGCATGCAAAGTCAGTAGCAAAAAGTAATTGAGTGCAATCGATTGCACTAACAATGTAATCGATTGCATGCAAAGACAGAAGCAAACGTTTTGAAAAATTTAAGTATGCAATCGATTGCATAGGTAATGTAAATAGATTTCACATAGAAACAGAAGAAAAAGATCTGAAATTTTGAAGTGTGCAATCGATTGCACTAAGATGTAAATCGATTGCATTTAGAAGAAAAATGAAATTTTATTTTTGAAAAGCTTGAGTAATGATTCTTAAACATTTCTTTTTCATTTTTGAGCATCTATATCTTAAGATCAAAGTAGATAATATTATTATACCTTTAAAGATGTTGAGAGCTTTGAACGAAGATATTATCCTTGGATGCTTAGATGCTTGATCATAAATCTTTGCCTTCTTTGTTAGCCATGGTTTGTCTTCATCAAAACAAAAGTTTATATGTGAAGCTTGATTTTACAAGGAGAAGGTTCTATAGATATGTGATCAACACACATGTGTTTAGCACCCAAAGCATCTACAATTCCATTCCTTTAGCCAACAAAAATCTTCATAGCTTGCTGATGTGATGTTCTAACATCTGGTAGGACGTTATTCCAAGGGACACAACAAGAGATCCTTTATCAAAGATTGGAGATTGACATTTTAAGGTTGAAAGCAAAAATAAATTGCTTCTTACTTTCTTCAGATCTCTGTTCATCAAACTCACTTAAAAGAGCCTTATGAGTGGACTTGAGATGAACTTCAAGTATCTTTGGCAACTTTAGCAGGCTGGTTGAAACTATCCTCCAAGTATCACTACAATAAGGATACACCTTCATAGAGGAACATATCACAGAGCTCTTCATTATTGTATTTCAAGGGCAAACCTCCTTACAACATCAACACTAGAAATACCAAGAACCAATAGGAGTTTTCTATCAGATGTAGCGGAACAATCAAAAACTCCTCAAAAACCTTCAGACACGACTCAATCACCCTTTTGAACACAAGCACCACAATCTAGGTGCCAAAATAAACAACATAGGTCTGAAAATAAATCAAAACCAAAAGACGTCGAAGAATTCTTCAAGCTTTGTAGGAAAATGGTCGATGGTTTCATAGCAAAAATTCGAAGGCGCACTTAGAAGACTTTTGTTTCCCTTTGATTATTTCTTTCAGCAAGTTTTAATTTTTTAAGTTTGAATATTTTTCAATATCTGAGTTGTATTCATTTTTTAAAATACAATTACTATTTCAATAAAGGAATTTGTTTACGTATTTCGTTTGCGTATTTATTTTTTGGATACTCACCAATAAAAAGCAAAAACAAAAAAATGTATATCCAAGTGAATAAGGCATTCAAAACACGAAACCCTTAACATATTCGTACGCATTCATGCATTCATAAAAATTTGCATATCATAAAACTCATGATAAAAAACTCATCATTTTTCAAAACCTTCTCCAGTTAAACCATTAGTAGAAGAGCTAGAAAAGAGCCGCCTCTCTGACCACCATATCGGGCAAGATCCTATCAAAAAAAAGTGATGGAACAAATCGAAGAGAATCAAGCTACATTCAAGGAGGATTTGGAACAAGTCAAGGGTAACGTTGACTTGATGAAAGGAGACATGAGCCAAGTTCTGCTAGCTCTGAAGAGTATTATCGAGAGGAAAAAGAAAATTCCTGGGGCAGCCTTTAAAGAAGTAGCCTAAACCATTGGTGCATCAAGCGGTCACCAACCTAGGAAAGAACCGGAAGCATAACCTTTGAAATCGACTGTAGCTCAACAAGAAATAAGATAAGTTGATACTGAAGGGTTTGTCCCACCTCCACCAAAGGCAGGGGCATCTCACACCATGCAAATTTCAATCAACAACACAGATGATTTAGACTTGCAGTATGGAGACCATGACTTAGAGGATGTCAATTAAGTACCACAAAGGAAAACCCATACGCATGCCACTAAAAATCCATTGGCACTCAATCAATACAAATCCATTGAAGAAAGGTTAAAGGCTATGGAGGGTTATGATGTTTCGATGTCGACGCTCTCGAGATGGGTCTAGTTCCTGATGTGGTGATCCCACCAAAATTCAAAGTACTTGACTTTGGAAAATACAAGAGGCTCACATGTCTAAGGAACCATCTATGCATGTATTACAGGAAGATGCATGCCTATGCTCAAGACCAGAAGTTGATGATCCATTGTTTCTAAGACGGTTTAAGTGGGGCATCCCTAGATTGGTACATGCAGTTAGAGCGAGTGCATATCAAAACATGGGCAGATGTTGCTAACACTTTCCTAAGACAGTACAAGTACAACTTGGACATGACACTTACCCGCATACAGCTCCAGAACTTGTCTCGGAAAAAGGAAGATTCTTTCAAGGAGTATGCTCAAAGGTGGAGAAAAATGGTAGCCCATGTATAACCACCACTTATGGAGAAAGAGTTAGTCGATATGTTCATGGGAACTTTGCAAGGGTTATATTATGAAAATATGGTAGCAAGTGTCTCTTTCGGATTCTCTGATTTAGTAACTATTGGTGAAAGGATTGAAGGTGGAATAAAAAGCAGAAAGATACAAGGGGGATCATCTAGTGCCCCTTATAATGCAAAAAGACATGTTCCTAACTTCTCAAAAAAGAAGGAGGGAGAAATTAATGTCGTAGCCTCACAACCAAGGGCATAATAACCATTAATAATTCCACAAGAACAAGAGTAGAACAAATTTAAAATGACGCCAAGAAAGTTTGACTCGCTCCCTATGTCATACAATCAATTATTGCAACACTTGGTCAAAGCATCTTTGGTAGAGCTAAGACCCCTTTCTCCTCCAATCAGAGCACCCTCCACCAAGATACGATGCCAATGCCAGATGCGAATATCATGCCAATTCTCCCGGGAAAACTATAGAAAAATGTTGGGCCTTCAAACATAAGGTTGAAGATTTATTGGATTCTCAGGATATCACTTTTGATAAACTAAATATCAAGACAAACACCATGCCTCCGCATGATGGACCAACGATAAATGCAATTGAAGTAGTTATTGACTTTGGACAGTTAGACGAGTGAAAGCCTCAATAAATATTTTGAAGGAATATCTGTTGGAGTGTGGGTTCCTCTTGAAACATAATGAAGCTTTTGAAAAGACATTACAAAAATTGGTGGATCAGGGGATAGTCCAATTTGGACCATATCCTAAAGGAGAATATGTAGTTGCGATCGAGGGAAGTACAAATAAGCCATTGGTAATTCCTTGCCAAGGGCCAAACCTTAATAAGAAGACTCTTGTGATTCCATGGGGAAAGTCAATAGAAACACCAGTGATAACACCAAGACAAACTCCAAGGATACCAGTAGTTCCAAAGACTATAATGGTAATTATGGGGCCATCTCCTACCCCTTACAAAAGTGACAAAGTAGTACCATAGAGTTATGATTCGACTGTATATGTCAACAATTTAAAGCAGGAATGTGAGCCATCATTAAGTCAAGGACCTGCAATCTCAAATATAGGAGGAACAGAGGGCATGTTCGGTAGTGGTAGAATATTTGGCTCCGAATCAGAAAATAAGAATAATGATATGGTGAAAAATAAGAATGATGTTGTGGTTAAAGATAAGATTGATGCTTTTGGAAAGGATAAAGGAAAAGTGGTGGCAGAGGCAAATAAAGAACAAGAACTGCCGAGAAAGAACTTTACTGATCAAGAGAAGTGATTATAGGGTGGTGGATCAGCTTCACCAAACCCCATCCAAAATTTCTATACTCTTGTTGCTCATTAATTCCGAAGTGCATCGAGACTCTCTAATGAAGGTTTTGAGTTCTGATCATGTCACAGAGAAGATCATTTTAAACCAATTTGACAATGTTGTAGCAAGTTTGACATCTGGATCATATATTAGTTTTAATGACAGTGAGTTTCTCCCACAAGGTAGAGCTCACAACAAAGCATTTCACATCTCTATTCATATAGGTACTACAAGCCTATCCAGGGTACTCACTGATACTGGTTCAACTCTTAATGTGCTACCCAAATCTAGCTTGATGAAGTTAACACTAGATGGTGTTGTGATAAGGCCCAGTTCTATGATAGTTAAAACTTTTTACGTTTCTCAAAGTCCAGTATTTGGAGAAGTGGACCTCCCTGTCAAGATCGTCCCACATATGCTTTATATCACTTTTCAAGTGATGGATATAGAACCAGTGTATACATGTTTGCTTGGACGACCTTGGATTCATGCAGAAGGGGAAATTACTTCCACTTTACATCAAAAATTGAAGTTCCTCGCTGAAGGAAGATTGGTTATAATCGATAGTGAATAGGACATCATTTTAAGTCACATAGAGTCTTACAGATATATCAGTATAGAGGAAGACTGCATAGCAACATCATTTTAAGTCTTAGAGGTTGCTTCAATGGTAACCCTACCGGTGGAGTAAATCAAGAAACCTACTATGACTTCATGGAGAGTTTTGCAAATAGAGATGGAAAGTGGTACCTCAAAGGGTCAGGGTAAGCTCCCGAAAATACCCGAGAATAAGAATCGTTTTGGTTTAGGCTACGAATTATCAAAGGCTACTCTGAAAGGCAAGGCACAATTTCATCCTATCCAGGAAACCTTCATCAACAAAGGAATGGAGTATGGCGGGCAAGTGGTGATGATATCTAACAAGAGCAACACCAAGAGAGCATCTGACTTTATCTGTGAATGTGCTCCAGGCAAAAATATGTAAAATGATATTTACGAATTTTTTTAGAATTAAAAAAATGTCAGAAAATATTTTTAAAGTAATAAAAAGGAAACAAATAATGCAAAAAATGTAAAAAATATCAAAATAAAAATGTGAAAAAATGGTCATGAAATCAGAAATAATTCAAAGTATTTTTGTGAATTTTTTCATGATTTTTGAATAAAAAACAAAAGAGTTATGAATTTTTGAAAATTAAATCAATTAAAACATTAAATCAGAAAATAAAATAAAAGCAAAAAGATGTGGGCCATCAGATCATAGTCAAAGCACGTTAGTAAGCTGATCCAATTGACCAGACGCGCTGTGCTTGATATGGACCTTAGTGAGATACGCATAGGATCAGAAAAAAGGAAACCAATGAAATTAAAACGTTTGGCACGCTATCATTGGCTAAGACGAGACATGTCATCGTCTTCAACCTCCAGACACCCTACAATGGAGATTTTGTAAGATCCTTCAAATGGAAAAATTAGGATCCCAGACTAGTATCATTAGATTCGTCTCTTCAAGACGATCTTAACACCACCATCGCGCCAAATTTATATAAGGTGTGCAAAGAGATATGAATCAAAAACCCAGAAAATATCGAGCACCTTCAATTTGAGATTTCTCTCTCAATTTCCAATGGATTTAAAAATTGTAAGAAGCACAAGAATCGGGAGAAAGAGTAGAATAGGTTGGTGCTTTATTTGGATCCAAATGGTGGAGAATTCTACCTTTTCGAAGTTCAAGAAAGAAGCTATGAAACTGGACTTCTGTAGCTTGAACTATGGCTCGTTTTTCTTGGTTTAAGTGTTGGAGAGTTTGTATGATGTTGAAGGATGATGGATGTGAAAAGAATTTTGGAAGAAAAAGCTTGAATCTCAGAAACTGATTTCAAAAATTTAAAGTTCGTGTGAGGTTTTGACAGAGTGTATTTGACTCTAAAAGCTTGAGGAAATGAACGGGGGATGACCCTCTATTTATAAGGAATTAAATGGAATGTTCAAGCGTGTGAAATGATGAAGCTTGGAGGGAAATCATGTAAACCTGATACACGAGCAAGGTGTGATCTGTTTTGCATTAAAACTCATCCAACCCTTGCGTTTTAAGGCTCTAATCCTCTTTGGCAACTTGGTTAAACATGTTTAGATCATAAACGCATGCTAATTTGATGTTTAGATACCAAAACATGAATTTCAAATTCTAACTTATGAAGAAACTCTAGTTCCAAGTTACCAAGTTCAATCCAATGGCATTCTCAGCTCAAGGGGTCTTAAGGCATGATTCTTGATGCTTTAGAAAGATGAGATTACAAGAAATGCAATGGAAAAATAATGGAATCAAATGGATGTTTGAGCTGAAAGTTGCAATGAGTCAAATTTGAGGAAAAAGGGTTGACTTTCCATACTTAGGAATATTTCAAATTTTTCTTCAAAAGTGACCCATAACATTTTGCATCCAAACATGGCCTTCCACTTTGAATTTGCTCTTAACCAAAAAAGATGTCATGAAATAGACCTCTTGAATGACATTCTGAGACTTGAACCATTCAAAATATCCAAAAATTGAGAGAGTTATGAATTGTTGAAGTTGGCAAAAAATCATGAAATGACCTATAATATTTTGTATCCTTAGGGCATCTTCCATCCATTTTCTCACTTTTCACATAAAAGAAGGCATAAAGTTCACATCCTCAAGATCAATATGGAAACAGAGTGGGATCATGGTGATAAAAATTGACCAAGTTATGATCATTAGAAGTCACACATGAGAAATTTGGGGTTCATCTAGAGGACTTGTAATCTTTCTTCAACATCAAGAGTCTTCCACATGAAAACTCCTTGAAACTTTTGAAGTGATTTGTTGATAACCCTTTGAAGAGAAGGATGTATTTAGAATTACTCAAAAATACCAAAAGATGAGCAAGATATACTTCTTTGAAGTTCAAAACCCTAGCTCATAGATCAAGAAAATGCTTTGAGGAACTTTGACAATTTTGAACAAACTTCTTGTACCAACACTTTTGCTTTATAGATAGAAGTTGTTAAGGATGATAATGAGAACTAATAGAAACCAAAACCACTTCCATATATTAAGAATTGATAGAAATGTGCACTTGTGACCAATGGGAACAAGGCCTTGTCCAACCATGACAACTTCTTCAATCAACCCCTTGTACTTTTGAATCAATCTTGATAAATTTGAAATTTGGTGAACCAAAATGAACCTTGACATGCCATTTATTCCAAAATAACTTCAATAGTGAGGTTTGAATTTCTCCATATTTAATGAGTAGGGCATGGAAATAAACTCATGAACCTATGGATCAACTTCCTAAGCCACATTTCCTTTACCTACATTATTAACAAGTAAGACAAACCAAAATTGTATTTTGTTAATTAGAAAGAAAGTAAAAAAAACATGCATAATCACAAAATAAAAACAAGTCAAGGTGCTTGGTGATCTCTCAAAGAGCAAAGCTAAAGATATGGAGGAGAACCAAAAGCCTTAATGTGATCTTGTTGTGATTGAATCAACATGGTATGATGAAGGGATCTTAGGGGCAAAAATTGGGGAACAACAGCTGCCCTTATTTAAGTTTCTTTTATCCAGAGATACGAAGGTTAAAAATCTCCGTGTCAACGCGATCGAAGATACTTAAATATAAAACAAACCCTATTTTTTGCCCTAAGATGCCATGCAATACTTATGAGCGTGAATGGATATGAACAAATTTAAAGAGACGCAAAACACCACTAGGGATGTAGCAAAGGAAATAAGGATCAAAAGAGAAACCCGACCAAGAAAATAAATCACTGGTGAATCAAAAAGACCCGAATCATAGAGGATGGTAAAAGGTCAAGGGATACACCAAATTTCACTGAAGGCGATACTTCCAACCTTCACTGAAAGTAGAAAGAGGAACAAAATAATAGCACTGACGTTCACTGAAGGTGAGCTACCAATGTTCACTGAGGGTAGAAAAAAGATAACAATTACCAACTTTAATTGATGGTGAACTACCAACTTTCACTGATGGTAGTAATAGAAAATATATCATAGCATCACCGTTCACTAACGATGAACTACCAACATTCACTGAAGGTAGCAAAAAGATAACAATCACCAACTTTCACTGAAGGTGACCTACCAACTTTCACTGAAGGTAGAGAGAAAATATATCATAGCATCTTCGTTCACTGATGATGAACTGCCAACATTCAGTGAAGGTAGCAAAAAGATGATAATCACCAACATTCACTGATGGTGACCTACCAACTTTCACTAAAGGTAGAGAGGAAAGAAATATAAAAGCACCGACGGTCACTGACGGTGAACTACCAACGTTCACTGAGGGTAGCAAAGAGATAACAATCACCAACTTTCACTGATGGTGAACTACCAACTTTCACTGATGGTAGTAAGAGAAAATATATCATAGAATCACCGTTCACTGACGATGAACTACCAACGTTCACTGAAGGTAGCAAAAAGATAACAATCACCAACTTTCACTGAAGGTGATCTACCAACTTTCACTGAAGGTAGAGAGAAAATATATCATACCATCGTCGTTCACTGACGATGAACTACCAACGTTCACTGAAGGTAGAAAAAAGATAACAATCACCAACTTTCACTAAAGGTGACCTACCAATTTTCACTAAAGGTAGAGAGAAAATATATCATAGTATAGCCGTTCACTGACGATGAACTACCAACATTCACTGAAGTTAGAAAAAAGATAACAATCACTAAATATCACTAAAGGTGACCTGCCAACTTTCATTGAAGGTAGAGAGAAAATATTTCATAGCATCGCCGTTCACTGACGATGAACTACCAACGTTCACTGAAGGTAGCAAAAATATAATAATCACCAACTTTCACTGAAGGTGACCTACCAACTTTCACTGAAGGTAGAGAGAAAATATATCATAGAATCGCCATTCACTAACGATGAACTACCAACATTCACTGAAGGTAGCAAAAAGATGACAAGTCTTTTCCCTAAATTCTGGCGTTTCGCCTAGAACGAGTCTCAACTTCTTCTTTAACTGAGGTATTCTGCCTGGAAAGGGTAATATATAAGTTGTCTCAAATAAAGAGACTACCACTTACAAAGATTTCATAACGAATTGCCTGCGATATTGAAGAGACTAGCCATCCACTGGAGTAATTTGACAACGAATTGCAAACTATCCATTCATAGAGAAGATAGCAAAAAAGTAACGTCAACTTTTACGGGGAAATACAAGTTGCTCAAATAAAGAGACCTGCTACTTGCTATTACGGAGGATTGTAAAATGACTTCCTGGGGAAAACGTCATGACTTCCTGGGGAATGAATCATGACTTCACGGGGAAGGCAGTACTGCTTCTTGGGGAAAACAAAATGGCTTCTTCGGGAAATTCCAACATATTTCTGCTGAGGAGATAAAGTCTTCTCGTGCAAAATAAATGCGCACTCAAACCAAGGCTTGAAGCTTGCAAAGATCAAAAGTAATAATATTGTCGGGAAGCAAAGATTCAAACCAGAAATAAACTAGAGTAAAACAGTCAGCCAAAACATATCCTTCGAGAAATAAACTCAAGGGGGAAACCCAAATCATCCAGACCCAGAGCTGTACAGGAAGGCTAAAGCAAAAAAAAACTTCCACGAGGGATAACTCAGTGGGGAAATTGAAAGAATATACACTTTCTGCTTAAGGCTGACACTCTAATGGAGAGAGGACAACACAACTCTGTAAAACAAGGTAATATGTCAACAAGATATTGATGAATATGAATGAGAAATGATTTGCTAAATTTAATTATGCATGATGTATGTATAAATGTATGAGTGTTTATCATGTATATGCTGACAAAACAAACATATAATATTGGGGATAAACAAACAAAACCAACTCGGGCACAATCAACACTCGGCTAAATCACATCCAAGATGATCATTCCATAAGATGAATAAGCACCAACTGAGGAAGCAAAATCCTATTTCCCGGCTTAACTTCACTGGGGTGGAACATAATCCAGAAGAAAACAAATCATAGCGTCAAAATAGTACAGATACAGGGATATAACATCCTTCTTCAGGCTTCACCAGGGAATAGCACTCAGACTTCAATGGGGAAACAAATGCCTTCACGGTCCACACTTCTACTGAGGATTGCAATATTGATTTTGAATAAGGCAGATGGAAGCTATATTGTCAAAACATCCATTGAGGAATTCAAGCTGACTTCAATGGAGAAATATCATACAGACTTCACTAGGGGAGATAGTGCTTCATCATCGAGATATCAACGGGGGACCTCGTACCGACTCCATTGGGGAGGTCGAAACCATATTGAAGAGAGGAAACTAAGGTACGCTCTTCATTGGGGAAACCAGATACGTTCTCAATATTGAGAGTAGGTTTTGCACCAACTTCTCTTAGGAGAAAGTATGAAACCTTATGGGGACAATAACTTGGATAGTTAAGAATTCAAACATTATAGAAAGAAATTAACCTTATGGGGATTTTAAATCAAACCCAGCACCTGGCGGGAGAAAACACAAAAATTTGATAACCATTTCAGCACTTCTTGAATAAAACATTGACCTTGTTTGATTATCGGGTAATCAAACAAAATGCAAGTACTGCCGAAACGGAGATATCTCGCAAATGAGTCCAATTCAATATGCGTGGGGAGAAAAGACTTCTATCAATTATCAAAGTCTTCACTAGGGAATCTCATATTGAGTTTTCATATCATACAAACCTATTCAAACAAAAGATGCATTGGGATAGCCTTCCTGGGTAATCGAGAAGTCAACATCAAAGAAAGAGGTCAAACCCATGGAGATTTTAAAACAAACCCAACATTGGGCATGTGAAAACCCAAAAGTGGATAACTGTCTCAACACTTCTTAGAAAATATACTGCCTGGTCTAGTTGCCTGGGAAATAAATACCAATAATAATGCCAATACTGTAGGAGGAGCGACATTTTGCAAATAGTTCCATCTCAACATACCAAGGGAACAAGACCTTTTGTCATATAAGAGAAAATTTCACTAGGGAATCCGGGATAGAATCCCCAGACCATGCAAAACCAAAATAAAAAATGAACCAACACTTGGCTGGGGACACTGGGATCATAAACCCAATACCGCACCTTACACCAATTGGTATCGTCTTTAATATACAAAAATCACGCGCATACCAGCGAAAACAACCTGAGAACACCTTCCTGGGTGGAAACAGAATTTTTCAAATTACTAGAGTTCGTCTATTCCTGGGATCATCATTTTCGTTTTCCTCTTGAGTCACAAAATCTAAAGTAAAAGTAAGTTATGAATTCTTTTTGAAAAACAATTTTGTTATTTAATCTTTTCGTTTTGAAAATTATTATCAATAATAAATGGAGTCTTTATAAACTGAATAAAATAAGGAATACAAAGAATTGGGTAAAAGCTCAAATTTTATTGATAGAATGGTAGCCTGTGAGTGGAGAGACTCCATGGATAATTACAAAGTTCGGAAAATGGTAATATATAATGGAAAAAGTACATTAAGATACAAAGACCACTATTCCCTCTAACAACTTTTGAAATCCTGAGCAGCAGCTTCTATTGAAGTATGGTGAGGATCCAAGAAGGTTGTTTCTTCAATAATCAAGTCTTGTCTGATGTAGTTACTTGCAAAGAAAGTCCCTAACTTTTTCCTAAGCTGCCCTTGCGGGTTTTCAACTTAGCGGGAAATTTTATTTTGTTTATGTCTCTATTTTTTTCCTAGACCGCCCTTTTGGATTTTTGACCTACCGAGACGCTCTTTTTTCCCTAAGCCTCCCTTTCGGGTTTTCAACTTAGCGAGCTGTTCTTTTATTTCTTTAGGCGAAGTATTTCTTGACTGCATCAACATTCATGGGACGTGGGAACTCATCGTCATCCATAGTTTCAAGAATTAATGCACTGCCAGATAAGGCTTTCTTGACAACATATGGGCCTTCAAAATTGGGAGTCCACTTGCCCCTAGAATCAGCGTTAAAAGACATGATCTTCCTGAGCATGGGGTCACCTTCTCTGAATTCATGAGGTTTGACCTTCTTATCAAAAGCTTTCTATATTCTCTTCTGATATAACTGACCATGACACAAAGCCGTCATTCTCTTCTCTTCGATTAAATTCAATTGGTCAAACCTGTTTTGGACCCATTCAACCTCTGACAACTTGGTTTCCATTATCACACCAAAGAGGGAATCTCAACTTCGATTGGGAGAACTGCTTCCATTCCATATACAAGGGAGAACGGGGTTGCTTCTATTGAGGTGTGGACAGATGTCCGATATCCATGTAAAGTAAAAGGGAGCATTTCATGTCAATATTTATAAGTAACAACCATCTTCTGGATGATATTCTTGATATTCTTATTAGCAGCTTCAACAACCCCATTCATCTTCGGCTTGTACGAAGATGAATTGTGATGGATAATCTTGAATTCTTCACAAAGTTCTGTCATCATCTTGTTATTCAGATTCGAGCCATTATCGGTGATAATTCGGCTCGGCACACAATACCGACATATAAGATTATTCTTAATGAAGCGCACTACCACCTACTTAATAACATTAGCATATGAAGCAACTTCCATCCATTTGGTGAAGTAATCAATTTCTACCAAGATAAAATGGTTTCCATTCAAAGCGTTGGGTTCTATCATCCCAATCATGTCAATACCCCACATAGAGAAAGGCCACGGGGAAGAAATAACATTGAGAAGTGTCGGAGGAACATGAATCTTGTCCTCAGTAATCTGACATTTATGGCACTTCTTCGCAAATTTGTAACAATCAGATTCCATTGTCAGCCGATAGTAACCTTCCCTTAGCATCTTTTTAGCCATCGAATGTCCGTTGGCATGAGTGCCATAGGAACCTTCATGAATCTCATGCATCAACATGTCTGCTTCGTGTCTATCCATGCATCCGAGCAAGACCATGTCATAATTTCTCTTGTACAACACATTTTCACTGAGGAAGAAGCTGCCATCCAATCTTCTCAATGTCTTTCTATCTTTATTCGATGCACCAATCGGGTATTCCTGAGTCTGGAGAAAATGCTTGATATCATAATACCAAGGTTTCTTATCTGCTACCTCCTATGTTGTAAACACATGACCAGGCCTATCCAATCGCCGAACTATAATTCAAGGTATATCATTCCAAGTATTCACTTGATACATAGAAGCCAGAGTTTCCAGAGCATCCGCCATTTGATTTTCGTCTCTGGGGATGTGATGGAATTCAACTTTATTAAAGAAGGGTAATAATATTCTAGCATAATATTTGTATGGGATCAAGCCGGGATGATGAGTATCCCACTCTCCTTTAATCTGATTTATTACCAAAGCCGAATTGCCATACACATCTAGAATTTTAATTCTGAGGTCAATAGCTTCCTCGAGACCCATGATGCAAGCCTCATATTCTTCCATATTATTAGTATAATCAAATGTCAACCTTGCAGTAAAAGGGATGTGTGATCCATGTGGAGTGACAATCACAACACCAATTCCATTACCATAAGCATTTACAGCTCCATCAAATATCATACTCCAGCAAGATTCAAGATCAGGACCTTCCTCAGGTAATGGTTCATCACAATCTTTCACTTTCAGAAACATCACATCCTCATCAGGGAAATCATACTTCACAGACTGATAATCATCAACTGGTTGGTGAGCAAGGTAGTCTGCCAACATGTTGCATTTAATAGCTTTTTGAGTGCAGTATTAGATGTCATATT
Organism: Vicia faba; assembly: GCA_948472305.1. Lineage (NCBI taxonomy): Eukaryota > Viridiplantae > Streptophyta > Magnoliopsida > Fabales > Fabaceae > Vicia > Vicia faba. Next base: position 916,528,602 of record OX451741.1, on the reverse strand, counting down.
CAGATAACAGCATATGCCAGCGGGCAATCCTCCCAGTAAGAGCAGGCTTTTCAAAAATGTACTTGATTGGATCCATTTTGGAGATCAACCAAGTAGTGTGATTCAACATATACTGCCGCAAGCATTTTGCCGCCTAGGCCAGAGCACAACATGTCTTTTCCATCATGGAATATCGCGACTCACATTCAGTAAACTTTTTACTGAGATAATAAATGGCATACTCTTTCTTCCCTAGTCCATCTTGTTGGCCCAGAATACAGCCCATGGAATTATCTAACACTGTCAGATACATAATCAATGGTCTTCCTTCAACATGAGGGAGCAAGATAGGAGGTTCAAGCAGATATTCTTTAATACTTTCAAATTCCCTTTGGCAGTCATCCTTCCACACACAACTTTGATCTTTCTTTAACAATTTAAAGATTGGTTCACACGTTGCAGACATATGGGAAATGAATCTGGAAATATAATTCAAACGCCCGAGGAACCCTCTGACGTTCTTTTTAGTTCTTGGTGCTGGAATTTCTTGAATTGCTTTGACTTTATTAGGGTCAACTTCAATCCCTCTCTGGCTAACAATGAAACCCAAAAATTTCCCTGACCGAACACCAAAGGTGCATTTATTTGGATTCAAGCGGAGACGATACATCCTCAAATGCTGAAACAACCTTAACAAATCTTCTACATGCCCTTCTTCATTATGGGATTTAGAAATCATATCATTAACATATACCTCAATTTCCTTGTGCATCAGATCATGGAATAGGGTTGTCATAGCCCTCTGGTACGTTACACCAACGTTCTTCAACCCGAAGGGCATCATTCTATAACAGAATGTTCCCTCGGGTGTGATAAACGTTGTTTTTTCCATGTCCTCAAGAGCCATCCTTATTTGATTATACTTGTAAAATTCGTCCATGAACGAGAAAACTTTGAATTTTTCTATTCTATCCACTAACATATCAATGTGTGGCAGTGGAAAATCATCTTTCAAACTAGCTTTATTTAGATCTCTGTAATCTACGTTGTTGTACCCCAAAATTTTCCCTCTCATTTCACTAACATTTTCTCATCACAAGACTCTTGGAACTCAAGATCAAACTAGGGTTTGCTCTGCTCAAGACACCTCCTTGCACTCTTGACCTAAATTAGGGTTTGAGTTTGCACAGGGATGTTTTGACCTATAATGCCCAAAGTGACTTTCATAATTCATGTTGGACTCACAAGTTTTCCCATACCAAGTTTCAAGCCTTGATTCAAATTTTTGCCAAGTCAATTGGACAGTTGACCTAGAAATCAGCTGTATTGGGGGAAAAGTCAACTGTGGCCAATTGACAGTCAAACCTCATGAAATTTTACCCACATCAACATTATGAACTCATATGAACCATTTGATCAAGTTTGGACCACAACTCCTCAAGAAATTTGATCAGATCATCAAAAGGGCAAAATTGTCATTTTTAGGGTTTTGACTGTGCAAAGGCAATTTTTGACTGTTTGACCTAGACAATGGAAAATCAAGCTCAACCATGGACTCAAGGACTCAATGACATCATCTTGACCCATTCGACAAGTTCAAAAGATCTCAAATGCATAGGATTGACAGATGAATTTTTCAGTCAACTGATCAAAATTTAACTATATACTGAAAAGTCAAACTTTGACCTTTTGGTCAAAATCAAGTGCCAAGGGTCATTTTTCATCAAGACATGCCAAATTATGAAACTTGTTCATCAAGAAACCCAAAAATGCAAATTAGGGTTTAAAATGGAAAAATTTCATAACTTAGAAATTTTCTAAGTTATGAAATTTTCTTATTTTTACCTAAGTTTGTCCCACTTTTTCACCAAGATGCAAATAGATTCAAACAAAACTTGAAACATGAAATTTATAGTCCATCACAAAGTCTACAACTTTTATTTACAAAGTTTTCTCAAAAGAAGCTTGTATCTCAAGTTATGATTTTTGGAACAAGGGTACCTAAAACTTTGTACTTAGAGAAAATTTGCCCTAATCTAGGCAGGATTTGGACCCATCTTCTTGCCACTTTTCACAGAGTTCCACTTGGAATTTCAAGTTTCATTGCAAATATGGATTATATTACATGTTCCAAGCTTTCCAAATTTTCCAAGAACTCCTCAAACACCCTTGTGGTTAGAGAGAATCGAATGCTTGAAGTTGGCAAAAACTCACTTTTGTCCATGGCCAATACATGTTCATAACAACTTGCAATTCTGATCTAGCTAGCTTGGTTTGACATTACAGGCCTCAAAACCAATTTGCACTCCATAATTTAATGCCAATCCATCAGTCTAAGCCTTTGTTTTGTTCATTTGGACATTATACACAAGATTAAGCCTTAAGTAGAAAAAGGCAAATTTCCATTTTTACTTAAGTATGCTTTATGTCAAACCAACAATCCTTGAGCATTGGTCCAAGATCTCTTGCAGCAAAAAAATCCACAAATTAGAGGGGCCAAGAGCAATGTATGCAAGCATATTTGACAGCCTATACAAGCCTGTAACTTCACTTCCACATTTGAACTTCAAGTAGAGAAAACTTGCAAAACATAAGCAATATTTCATATCTACTGAGAGGAGCTTAGACAAACATTGTAGACAAGTTCCATACCTCCCAGCAAGCCTAAAACACGACCCTTTCATCACTCAAACCTCCTCATACTCAGAACCACTGTTTTTCTGCAAAACATGGCAGGTTCTGCATTTTGTAAGCCACAACAAAATTCCATTGTGCGTTTTGTCCCAAGATAGTTCCAACACCTTCCAATCAACTCACCTGAACTATCCCAGGCCCCCATTGCAAGCTGTAACACCTCTAACACACTTTGCCATTTTCATTTCAAAGCTCTGCAGGTTGAGTTCTATAGCACGATTCAAGTTGTTTCAAAGCAAGCCAAGCATTGGAGAAGCTTCCTTGGACCTCAGGCAAGCTCAAGAGAAGATCAAACACCATTGGAGGTTGCTGCATTGTCCAGCTCGAAGTCAACTGAAACAGGTATTTCATGGACTTCTATCTCCCTTTTAGGAATGGTTAGGCTTAAGTTTGTGAATGAAATATGTTGTACTCATAGCCCTGAAGCCATACATATGCTTAGTTTTCATTTACATTAATCGTGCTGAGAGAATTTCACTCATGAACTTTCTGAAAAAACTAGGTTCGAAATTAGGGCCAGAGAAATTCTCTCTGGTCTTTGAGAGTTAATCCAAGTTTTTTATATGGTTGAGTTCGTTGTTTAATTCTCTACAATGTTCATGTTATGAGTTTTGTCAAAAAATCAAAGAATTAGGAGATAGCATTGGAAGTACAGAACGCGTGTGTTGTTTGAAACTGAGGAAGAAGATGAAGTTGCTTGGGCTGGGCCTGAGTTGCTTTTGCTTTCCACACATGCATATTCAGTTTGCACCCCTTTGGCCCATTTGCTTGCATATTTGTCATTTTTTGCATTTTATTTCATTTTTGATTTTAATATTTTATCTTCTAACATAAAAAAATACCTAAAAATTATTTTCATAAATTTTTATATTTATTTGGAATTTATTCTAATTATTACTAGTATAAAAAATATTTAAATGCTTTATATTCTTTTTATTAAAACCTAAAATAATGTAAAAAATATATTTATTTTCATTTATTATTTTTATTCACATTTAAAAACATTTTCTTGAATATACACATTTTTTTATAAATAATTAATTTTTTATCTTTATACATTTAATGTATTTAATACTTATATATTTTATTCTATTAAAAAAGGAAAATAAGAGCAAAAAACATCAAAAATAATACATGTTTATTTTTATTAATATTACATATCAACAATACCTCTTTACAATATACTTTTATTTTTTGTACAAATTGATATATATATATATATATATATATATATATATATATATATATATATATATATATATATATATATATATATATATATATATATATATATATATATATATATATATATATATATATATATATATATATATATATATATATATATATATATATATATATATATATATATATATATATATATATATATATATATATATATATATATATATATATATATAATAAATAATGCTATTTATTTAAGAAAATTAGGGTTTTTACCCTAAATGAAAAAATAATTAAACTTGACTTTTTCTTTATGTATTTTTACTTCACATATTAAAAACACTTTTTTTACATACATAAAAATCATTTTGTACATAATGCATTTTATTTACATTTATTTATTGTATTTATTTCAATTATTGTACATTTAAATATTGTATCCTATACATTCAATTTGGTTGTAATAGTAATCTAGGGTTTAATTTCTTGTCAAATATTCCCAATTCAAATTTGTATCCCCTCCCTATATCATGTGGTAATAGTGTAGCATTTAAATTCTCGCACATTTAAAAGCTTTCAATTATGTCATGCTTAGACCTAGGGTTTGTATGCAAATAAGATCAACAAGTAGTTTGACCTAATCCAAGATAACATGCATGAAAAACAAACACAATGCACACTTGCACCCCTAGGGTTACAATCCACTTGTTGCCTTCAAAAATGGGCCATGGTTGCATGTTGAGTACTTTGGCAAAATAAAAACAATCAAAAAGATCATAGTCCCTCGATGACGCTATCTGAGTTGCCTAAACAAAATGATCAAGTCCCTCAAGAAAATTGCCAAAGATACTTGACACTATTGCTCTCATGGTCTATACGATGACCCGCTCCTGTCCCGTTAACATCCTAACACAAGGTTGTCCATTAAATACAATGGTGAAACAACACTGTTAAAAGGGTTAAAAACATAAGAAAGATCTTTGAGTAAAATAGGGTAGATAGCTCCTAGTTACTTGATCAAAAGCTTGCAAAAACATCCTTGCTACTTTCAAAACACACTTCACAACACAATTTCAAAACCCTACTTTCAAACATTATAATCTTTTCAAAAGACAAAAACACCTTTGTATACATTCAAACAAGAATCATTACAAAGGTTGCCACAACGATGGCCTCTTTTCAAAACATCTTTCAAAATCACACACAAAGCACCATTTCAAACAATTGAAAAGCACCATTTCAAACAATAGAAATACAAAGCAAGTGATCTAAGCAAGTAACTAAGAGCCCATGGATAACCATGGATAGAAAGGGTGCTAATACCTTCCATTTCTATAATCTACTCCCCGAACCCAAGAAAACATCTCAAAGGTCTTTCCTGTGCTTTTTGGCCTTTCCTTAGGATAAAATAAAAAGTCGGTGGCGACTCTTGCTAAACCGAAACATTTGCAAACACAAACGCAAAATCCCAAGTCAGTTCTCCCACCGTATCACAGAACTGGCGACTCTGCTGGGGAATATCCTTAGAAGTGGAGTAACCTTAGGGCTTAGATCACCCTTTGCATGACTATTTTTGCTTTAATTGCTTTACATTTTGGTTCTCTTGTTTGGGCTTGAAATCCTCCACCTGGATTTGGGAAACATTCATAGATAGCAATACATTGTGGAAACTGTGCGGGGTATACCGACACGGTTGAAGCAATAGCTATATTAGTGCGACATATTTGTGAGTATTGGTAGCCTTTGAGTCAATCAAAGAGAATACATGGCCGCTGAGTGATGTCATGAAGCACTAATGAACTAGAACCTTACTTGACCATCTTGGCCTTTTATTAAGGGTAGTGAGATGACCGACTTTGGTGCAGTTCGAAGTTGGTAGATACTCGATACTACACTCATTGAGGGTTGTTTTCTTGGGATATTTTGGTCGCTAGTTAAGTGGCTAAACCAAAACAATGAACATAGAAAACAATTCAATGATATTGAGCTCCTTAGAACCCGGTTACTATTTATAGGACAGGTTTTGAGCCAACTAAACTCAAGAGGGTACTTACCTATGAAACCTCATGCAAGCTTGAAACTAGGGTTTTGTATGACTTGCCTGTACATGTGCTTATGCATACATCATGAACATCATAAAGAATCATATGCATCCACTAACCATTTCAAGGGTTTGGATCTTCATTTTTGTTCTTGTTTTGTAGGTCGTGGAATCCCTTCGCAGGAAAACAATTTAAATCAACCTCGTGAGGATCCCTCCTCAACTCAAGGAGCTTACTTCCAGGATTCCAGAAAATTCTCTTTTCAGTGAAAGACATGGTATACTTCTCAACTTAGTCAACACCAACATTAAAGAAGATATGGTTAAAGTTCTCTTCCAGTTCTTTGACCCCCTACACCACTGTTTCACATTCCCTGACTACCAATTGGTACCTACTTTGGAGGAATTTTCTCAAATCCTGAGAATTCCTATTCTTAATCAACTACCCTACAACGGTATGGAAAAAGAACCAAAGCCTGAAGATGTTGCTCAAGCATTACACTTGCAACCATTTGACATCAAGGGGCATTGGGAAACCAGAAGTGGTGTCAAGGGATTTTTGGCAAAGTTTTTGTTTGAGAAGGCACAAGAATGCTGGAATTCTCTTGATCTACAAGCCTTTGAAGAGATTGTGGCACTCCTCATCTATGGGTTGGTCTTGTTCCCAAACCCTGATCAGCTAATAGATGTGAATGCTGTCAAGATTTTCATGTCCAGGAATCCCATACCTACATTGCTTGGGGACATCCTACACTCATTTTACACACGAACAATGAGGAAAAGAGGTGTTCTCATGTGTTGTACTCCTCTCCTAGCAAGGTGGTTTATTTCTCACCTTCCACAAGCAGTTTTGAAGAATGAGCAGGGTTTAAGGTGGTCACAACTATTGATGACCCTCACACATTCTGATGTACATTGGTGTTCTCGGTCCAGAGAAAATGTCATCATCATTGATCGTTGTGGGGAATTCCCTAATGTCCCACTATTTGGCATTAGGGGAGGCATCACCTACAACCCCTATCTAGCTTTGAGATAATTTGGATATGCTCGGAGGGATGGCCCTCATGACATGCTGATCCCTGACCTAGTTTTTGACTTCGACAGTGATGCGCAAAGATTTCGACAAAGGTTCATAAGAGCTTGGAGGATGCCTAACAAGGTGGATAGTAAGACACTAGGGCACAAGAATTCCATCCCCCTTGAGCCTTACCTCAAGTGGGTACGAACCCGCTCCCAGAATCTTATGATGCCATATCCTCACATTCTCCCCTTGATCAAAGAGCCTGTTATGGAAGGAGAGGTTCCATACACCATCCTACATCCTGACATGCCAACATCATGGGAGGAAATGCAAAAGAGTTGGATCCAACTCAAGGAAGAACGAGATACTTTTGAAGCCAACTTCTATGCCAGTGAGAAGAAGGTTTTAGAGCTCACCCGCCGACTTCACGAGGAGGAAACTCTCAACACCTACATCGCACCAAAGAGGATGCACAATGTCTTTTTACATTAAGAATTTTGTAATATTTCGCCCATAGGGCATTTATGTACTAACAAATTTCTTCTTAATATGACGTGCGTTCTTTTTGCTTGCAACAAATTTGAATTTTTGAACCCTTGAATGCATTACATGAATAACATACCATTCATCATATGCATAAACAGGTCTTCAAGCCAGGTTTCCTTATCTTTCTGCTGTTTATTTCAGCAAGATGGATTTGGAGTAAACAGTAAAGGACCTACAGGTACAAAATTCACAATTTCAGCAACTCCTCATGACCTTCGCAAAGGGTCAAGGGAATCTCAAAGTTCTGCTAGAGAAGAATAAAGAGAAGAAAAAGAAAAAGAGACCGGGGGTAGCCACATTCGGAAGAAGGTTTGAGAGAGATGCTAGGAGGACTCTGGAGTTCCCTTCGACGTCTGACGAAGGAGCTGGCAAGGGGAAAGGAGTTAATGTACCTTCTGAGTCTGAGGTAGAAGAGGAGGAAGAGGAAGAAGATGAGGATTATTCCAAACAACAGTATCCACCAGCGGATGACAAATATAAGAACCTTGAAGACAGATTGGCAGCTATGGAGTTGCAGAGGGTGCCCAGATTGGATTTTGAGGAACTGGGGTTGGTAGCTAGGATTGTTATCCCTCCCAAGTTCAAGGTGCCAACATTTGCCAAGTACGACGGTCTGTCTTGCCCTAAGATGCACCTGAGGTCGTATGTTAGAAAGATCCAACCTCATTCGTCCGATAAAGACCTCTGGGTACACTTTTTCCAAGACAGCTTGTCTGGCACTCAGTTAGATTGGTTTTATCAGCTCGAGAGATCAGAGGTTCACAATTAGGAAGACTTGGCAGCTGCTTTTTATCGTCAGTATCAGTACAATGCTGATTTGGCGCCCACTCGTACTCAGTTACAAAGTATGGGGATGGTTTCAAATGAAGGGTTTAAGGAGTACGCCCAGAAGTGGCGTGATCTGGCTGGAAGGGTACACCCACCGCTATCAAATAGGGAATTAGTTGACATGTTTTTGGGGACCCTATCTGGCCCTTTCTTCAACCATCTAATCAGGAGCTCTTCTACGGGATTTACTGAACTGATTCTGACCGGCGAAAGGGTGGAGGCCGGTATTAAAAGTGGAAAGATTCAAAAGGATGCTTCCGCATCCACAACTGTTAAGAAACCTTTCCCAGCCAAGAAAGAAGCATTTGTTGTGTATTCTCAGAAGGGATTGGGAAGAACTGAGCGTCGGCCGACTGTAGGGGTCGTGATGATTCAAAATTTGTCAAATGATCAACCTTGTAAAAATCAGTCGAGACCTAATCAACAACGGGTAGAACGGACACAACGGCAGTTCACCCGCATCAACATGACGCCCGCTCAGGTCCTTCCCCATTTTTTGAAGCTAAATCTGACCAGTTTGAAGGAGGCGCCAAAGAACCCTAACACCTCCTCTCCATACTATCACTCTAACGCCAAGTGTGCTTACCATTCCGACAGTGCTGGGCACGATACCAATAATTATTGGGCACTCAAGAACAAAATTCAAGACCTAATTGACGCCAAAGAGGTTGAATTTGATGCTCCTGAGAAGCCCAATGTTATATCTTCTCCGATGCCCAAGAACGGCCACAATGTGCATGCCATTTTGGAAAACCTCCATGTTACTGATGTTGCCAATCTGTTAACTCCTTTGTTTGTGATTAAAGAAAATTTGTTGAGAGTCGGGATCTTTCCTGGTTGTGGTAAAGACTGTTATTTTTGTTTGAAGATTCAAGGTGATTGTCCAATGTTGAAATAGGGTGTCCAACGCCTGATGGATACTCAAGAGATACTTTTCCAGAAAACCCCTGTTAACATTTTCAATCTGATTACTTCTGTTACTTGTGATACTTCAACCAACGATATTGCTATCATAACCATTTCCGACAACCCTCCCAAGGCTTGCAAAAGGCCTGTCAGGATTACACCCAACTCTGAATGTGTACCTTTAAAGATCACCATGCCGGGACCTGTCCCGTACCAATCAAGCAAAATGATACCGTGGAACTATAGGGGAGAAATCTTCTACCACAGCATCAAACAAATCGAAACAGTCCAAGAGATTTCTGAAGAAGACCTTGATATAGGGAACATCGCGGGTACAAGAAAGATAACCCGCAGTGGCCGGGTCTTTTCTCCGGAGATTGCTCCCCCTCGAGCAGTTTTCGGACCCTTAAAAGCTTCTGCACCTGTTGGGCCCTCTGTGCAAGGCCCAGTGATTGAAGAATTAAATACTCCTGAAGAAAGACCATTTGCTGATAATACTGACAAGGGTAAGGGGATACTGGAAATGCCTGTCAGGACGAAGGCTCATGCTATGGTTATCCCCGAAACCACTCAGAAGGAAATGGATGAAATCCTAAAAATAATCAGAAAAAGTGACTACGACATTGTAGAACAACTGGGACAGACCCCTTCTAAAATTTCAATGTTGGCTCTTCTGCTCTGTTCTGAGGCCCATGCCAAGGCCCTAATCAAATTCTTGAAGGCGGCACATGTACCCCAAGAGACTTCGGCTGACCAGTTTCAGGAATGTGTGGCCAGTCTTACTGCTGACAATGGCCTGGGCTTTTCCGAGGCTGACTTAACTCCCAAAGGAAGGAAACACAATGATGCGTTTCATGTTTCAGTTGAATGTCGGGGAAGTACTCTCGCCCATGTCTTGGTTGATACTGGTTCTTCCCTGAATGTGCTGCCAAAGAAAGCCTTAGACCGTTTGGATTGCGAAGGTTTGACCCTCAAACCGAGTAACATCGTCGTTAGGGCTTTCGATGGTTCCGAAAGAATGCTTCACGGAGAGGTTGATATTCCTATCAAGGTAGGCACCAAAGTGTTCAACTCCACCTTCTACATAATGGACATCCGTCCGTCATACTCATGTTTGCTAGGAAGACCGTGGATCCATTATGTCGGGGCAGTTACCTCCTCTTTGCATCAGATGCTGAAATATCCTGTTAAGGGTAAAATTATAACTGTGCACGGCGAGGAAGAGTACATGATCAGTCATCTCAATTCCTTTCGATATGTGGAGTTGGATGGCGAGTTCATTGAAATGCCTTTCCAACATTTTGAGGAAGTTTCTCCCGAGGTAGCGGTTATGAAGACAATGGTTGAAGTACCTATCATTCCCAAGCATGCATCTAAGATGGCATCTCTCAAGGACGCAGAGGCTATGATTAAAGAAGGGAAGAATACAGTATGGGGACAATTGCCAGACTTTCCCCATAAGACGGACAAGTTTGGTTTAGGGTTTACTGCTGCAGGACAAAAGGCTATGCGTCGCTCCATGGCTGGAGGGCCACCCGTCAAAATCTCACACCATGGAATCAATGTTGTAGAAGATGAAGATGAAGAGAGCCATTTTGAGGACTGGATCTTCCCGACCGTCGAAGGGGGTTTGAGCAATTGGGAAGCAAAGGATTTTGTTCCTATCACCTTTATCAACCAGTAATTTTATCTTTGAACAATTTCTCATTTTTGTGGTCTGTAATAACTAAAACAATTCGCACACTATTTTCACCTCATGCCTTGCCCGGGGCATGTAGGTCCATTTGTAAGGGCTTGATTTTCTTCATAATCATATGCCATGTTTTAATGAATCATTGGACGTTTTTCATCTATAAACTTTGTGTTCATTTTATTTCCTTTTCCATTTTTGTTTGTTTAAGGATGGCTATCCCTTACACACACCCACACTCACAAATGCAGGTACCCATCCATTCCGGATTCCATGGGCAACTATTCTGTTTCAGCCTTCGATAACTCTGAAGATTTGGTCAATCACGCCGAGTACGAAGTTGACGAAAATTGTGAGGTGCCGGGAGAGTTAGCCAGACTTCTACAACAAGAAGAGAGGGCCATTCTGCCTCATGAAGAGTTGCTAGAAACCATCAACTTAGGGACAGAGGAGGACAAGAAGGAAGTAAAAGTGGGTGCCAACCTGGAACCGAGTGTCAAGGAGCTCTTAGTGCAGCTGTTGAACGAATACGTTGAAATCTTCGCTTGGTCTTATGAAGACATGCCTGGGCTAGACACCGATATCGTGGTTCATCGTCTCCCTACAAGAGAAGATTGTCCATTGATCAAGCAAAAGGTTCGCCGAATGAGGCCTGACATGTCTGAGAAAATTAAGGCTGAAGTAATGAAGCAATTCAACACCGGTTTTTTGGCTGTTACAACCTATCGACAATGGGTTGCTAACATTGTTCCCGTACCCAAAAAGGACGGCAAGGTCAGAATGTGTGTGGACTATCGGGATTTGAACAGGGCTAGCCCTAAAGACGACTTTCCGCTGCCACATATCGACATCTTGGTTGACAACACAGCTCAGCACAAGGTATTTTCCTTCATGGATGGATTCTCGGGATACAACCAGATTGAAATGGCCCCCGAGGACATGGAGAAAACTACCTTTGTCACACAATGGGGTACCTTCTGCTACAAAGTGATGTCGTTCGGACTGAAGAACGCAGGGGCAACCTATCAACGCGCCATGGTGGCTTTATTTCATGATATGATACATCATGAGATCGAAGTTTACGTAGACGACATGATATCTCGATCACAGACAGAAGAAGAACACCTTAGTCATTTGCAAAAGCTGTTTTCCAGGTTGAAGGAGTATAAACTCAGGCTGAATCCAAGCAAGTGCACTTTTGGAGTTAGGTCTGGTAAACTTCTGGGATTTATTGTCAGTAAAAAAGGCATTGAGGTTGATCCAGCTAAAGTGAAGGCTATACAAGAAATGTCTGCCCCCCGTACTGAAAAGAAGGTTAGAGGATTCTTGGGACGCTTGAACTATATCGCCAGGTTCATCTCTCACCTGACATCTACCTGCGAGCCAATTTTCAAACTATTAAAGAAAGATCAGGCAGTTGAATGGAACGATGATTGTCAAGTTGCTTTTGATAAGATCAAGGAGTACTTACTAGAACCTCCTATTCTGATGCCACCCGTCGAAGGAAGGCCATTGATCATGTATCTGACTGTTTTGGATAACTCAATGGGGTGCGTACTGGGCCAACATGACGAGTCTGGCCGAAAAGAGCATGCCATTTATTACCTTAGCAAAAAGTTTACCTAATGTGAGACTTGTTACTCACTGCTCGAGAAAACTTGTTGTGCTTTGGTATGGGATGCTCGCCGGCTAAGGCAGTATATGTTGACTCATACCACTTTGCTGATTTCCAAGATGGATCCGATCAAGTATATCTTTGAGAAGCCGGCTTTATCTGGAAGAGTTTCAAGATGGAAAATGATCCTGACTGAATATGATATCCAATATACTACCCAAAAGGCTATAAAGGGGAGTGTACTGGCTGACCATCGAGCTCATCAAGCCGTCGAAGATTATCAGTCTATGAGATTCGACTTCCCTGACGAGGACATCATGACATTGGACAACATTGAAGGAAATGGACCGTATGACGGACCTAAATAAGGATCCCGATGGACCCTGTACTTTGATGGTGCTTCAAATGCACTTGGCAACGGTATCGGTGTGGTACTCATCTCTCCTGAAGGTTGCCATACACCCTTCACTGCCCGACTTTGTTTCAGCTGTACCAACAACATGGCCGAATATGAAGCTTGCACCTTTGGTCTCAAGGCTGCTTTAGACCTGGGGATCAAATCTTTGGTCGTATTTGGGGACTCGACTTTGGTTATCAGTCAAGTCAAAGGAGAGTGGGACACCAAACATCCTAATCTTATCCCATACAAAGAACATGTCCTGACTTTATTGCCTCATTTCGAGCAGATTGCTTTCGAGAATTTCCCGCGAGAAGAGAATCAGCTAGCAGATGCTCTGGCTATAATGTCTTCCATGTTTAAACTCAACTGGAATAACGAGGCTCCCCAAATTACCATCGAGCGAATGGACGAACCTGCGCACTATCATGAGAATAATACCAAAGAAGTAGTGGAACAAACCTGGTTTCATGAAATCAAAAGGTATCTCCAGACCAGAGAGTATCCTGAAGGAGCTTCCGTCAATGACAAAAAGTTCTTAAGGAGATTTGCTGCCAAGTTCTTCCTAAGAAATGGCATCCTTTATAAGCGCAGCCATGATTGTGTTCTGCTTCGTTGTGTGGACAAGGTTGAAGCATAGTTGATCATGACCGATATACACAGTGGCACATTTGGCACTCACTTGAGCGGACATACGATGGCTAAGAAGATTCTAAGGGCAGGCTACTACTGGTCTACCTTGGAAGCTGATTGTCACCAACATTCCCGTACTTGCCACAAATGCCAAATCTACGCCGACAAGGTACATATTCCTCCTGTTCCTCTCAACATTCTGACAGCTCCTTGGCCATTCGCAATGTGGGGCATTGACATGATTGGAGAGATCAATCCCACAGCGTCCAATGGACATCGCTTCATCTTGGTCGCTATTGATTATTTTACCAAGTGGGTCGAAGCAGCTTCCTTTGCCTCTGTTACAAAGAATATGGTTTCCCGCTTCATCAAGCAGAACCTCATATGCCGGTATAGTGTCCCCGACAGGATCATCACAGACAATGATACAAATTTGAACAATACCATGATCACCGCTCTGTGCGAACAGTTCAAGATTTATCATCATAATTCATCTCCCTATCGGTCGAAGATGAACGGTGTTGTTGAAGCCGCGAACAAAAATATCAAAAAGATCATACAAAAGATGACAGTCACCTACAAAGACTGGCATGAGATGTTACCGTTTGCTCTGCATGGATATCATACCACGGCACGTACTTCAACAGGGGCAACCCCATTTTCCTTGGTGTATGGCATGGAAGTTGTGTTACCCATGGAAGTTCAGATTTCTTCCTTAAGGATCATGAAAGAAGCTGGTTTGAGTGAAGACGATTGGATTCAGACCCGGCTTGATCCACTCAATTTGATCGACGAGAAGCGACTTACTGATGTTTGTCATGGTCAGGCGTATCAAAAACGCATGATCAAGGCTTTCAACAAAAAGGTTAAGCGTCAGGTATATCAAGTCGGAGATCTTGTACTCAAGTGGATCATCTTACTGCAAAGTGATCCCAGGGGAAAGTGGACTCCTACTTACGAATGACCATTTGTAATCAAGAGCATCTTTTCTGGTGGGGCAATGATTCTGACCACCATGGACGGCGATGACTTACCGCACCCTGCGAATGCAGACATAGTCAAAAGATAATACGCGTAAAACAACCCGGCAAGTTGAACACCCGAAAGGGCGACTTGGGCAAAAATGGGCATCCCGGTGAATCGAAAACCCGAAAGGGCGGTTCAGGAAAAAATTAGGGATAAAACAAAAAAAATCTGTACACCCGGCAAGTTTAAAACCCGAAAGGGCGACTTGGGCAAAAAAGGGTTTCCCGGTGGATCAAAAACCCGAAAGGGAGGTTCAGGCAAAAGTTAGGGAATTTAAAAGCGTATGACTATGTCTCGTCGGATCACTTTAAGAACAATCTCTTCACCAACAAGCTCCAAGCTTCTGATCAATCCAATCATCTACGGACGAAGCAACGAATGGACAGATACTCAGAGTTGTGAAGGCTATAGCAGAATGGGAACCCCATGGAATTGTTGCACATAGCCATCTTTCTTTTTGTATATAAATTTTTCTCAATTTTTATGACAACATTCTCTTACTAGGATGTCTGTCTCCTTTGTACAAAGATGTTCACCAAAAATTAATACAAATATACTTCAAAGTGCAGAAATTTGTTTGCATTTCTTTTCTTTTTTACACTTATGTTTTAGTTGAAAACGTCCAATGTTTTGTTAAATAGGCATATGCATTTGAATATAATCAATGCTTACAAATAAAACGAAATTGAAAAGGATAATTACTGATAGGTTGAAGGTGTAGGAAGATATCTTTGTGCCATTTCAGAAGAAATCCCCTACGATACATCAGTCAGATCCCCAACAAAGCTAAAATTGGAGTATTTTCCCCCAACGGAGTTAAGCTTCAAGATCCTCAGCAGAGCCAATACTTTCTAAAGCTTGATTCCCCAACTGAGTTGAATTTCAAAATTCCTATCAGAGTTAAGATTCAAGATCCCCAGTGGAGTTCGAAAACCCTGAAAATCCTATCCCCAGCGGAGCCAGAATAGTGAGCATTTACCCATAGAGTTTACCTCACGGCAAGATCGAAGATTCTCAGTCTCATTTCTCCAAGCAGAAGCCTCCTAGGTTTTAACTCCCCAGTAGAGATTTTCAGAATTTTCCCTATATCCCAGGAAGGTCATGAAGGATTCTTATTCCCTACAGAGGTCGTCAAAGACCTTGTTAATCCCCACAAATTGCCGAGGATTTTCAATCTCCAACAGTGGTCCCAGGATTTCTCAATCTCAAACAATCAGAGATCTTTTATCCCCAAACAGTCAGCAAGGGTTTCTCATCTTCAAAGATTTTTGAATCCTCAGCATTGGTCAAGGACTTATATTCCCCAGCAGCAGTCAAAGATGTCATTATCTCCAGCTATCCAGGATTTATCTTCCTCAGCAAGACAGCTATTCAGCTTACATGCATAACCATTACATCCATATATCATAAACATGGATTACAATTCATTGCATCATACATATCATGCAATGTAACTCCGTGTTTTAGCTAACACTTTACCCTTTTCAGGATAAGATTAAAAGGCTATTGTTAACAATTATTTAGATGCAGTATGGATACACCCCAGACACGGCGGTCATTCTATTACTCATTCAGAACTTCAAGTCCAGATACAATATGGATACACCCCAGACACGGCGGTCATTCTATTACTCATTCAGACTTTAGTAATCCGACACAGACTAGATATACTCCAGACACGACGACCATTCTATCTCTCATTCAGATTCAACTATCAACTTCAAGTTCAGATACGCTCCAAACACAGATGGCATTCGGACCCTTACACCAGCAGCTTGATTCTCCCCAGTGCAATCGCCACGGAAGTCATTCTGTCACTTATTCAGATCCCAGTTACAGTCTCAGATACACTCCAGACATGGAAGTCATTCTGCTACTCATACAGATCTCAAATTCAGATACAATACAGATACACTCCGGGCACGGCAGTCATTCTGATATTCATTTGAAGTTCAAATACAGTTACAGCTCAGATACGCTCCAAACACGGACGCCATTCCTTTGCTCATACAAACTCAGTCTCCAGATACAGTTCAAGTGCATTCCAGACACGAATACCCTTTTGATACTCATTCTTTTGACCTACAACATTGCAATTCAACAAAGATTCTTGGATGGAATCTTTAAGCCCATCTCCAGCAAGATTCTACCATCTCCAAATGGAATCTTTAAGCCCATCTATGTTTTGACGAGTGCAAATTTATGGGCACTCTAGTGTCCAATCCTCTTTTACCTTCGAGTCACGAAAGACAAACTTGCCAATCTAACTCTTTAGGTTCAAGAAGATTGAACAGGGGCAACTGTTGTACCCCAAAATTTTCCCTCTCATTTCACCAACATTTTCTCATCACAAGACTCTTGGAAATCAAGATCAAACTAGGGTTTGCTCTGCTCAAGACACCTCCTTACACTGTTGACCTAAATTAGGGTTTGAGTTTGCACAGGGATGTTTTGACCTACAATTCCCAAAGTGACTTTCATACTTCATGTTGGACTCACAAGTTTTCCCATACCAAGTTTCAAGCCTTGATTCAAATTTTTGCCCAGTCAATTGGACAGTTGACCTAGAAATCAGTTGTATTGGGGAAAAAGTCAACTGTGGCCAATTGACAGTCAAACCTCATGAAATTTTACCCACATCAACATTATGAACTCATATGAACCATTTGATCAAGTTTGGACCACAACTCCTCAAGAAATTTGATCAGATCATCAAAAGGGCAAAATTGTCATTTTTAGGGTTTTGACTGTGCAAAGGCAATTTTTGACTGTTTGACCTAGACAATGGAAAATCAAGCTCAACCATGGACTCAAGGACTCAATGACATCATCTTGACCCATTCGACAAGTTCAAAAGATCTCAAATGCATAGGATTGACAGATGAATTTTTCAGTCAACTGATGAAAATTTAACTGTATACTGAAAAGTCAAACTTTGACCTTTTGGTCAAAATCAAGTGCCAAGGGTCATTTTTCATCAAGACATGTCAAATTATGAAACTTTTTCATCAAGAAACCCAAAAATGCAAATTAGGGTTTAAAATGGAAAATTTTTCATAACTTAGAAATTTTCTAAGTTATGAAATTTTCTTGATTTTTCCTAACTTTGTCCCACTTTTTCACCAACATGCAAATGGATTCAAACAAAACTTGAAACATGAAAGTTATAGTACATCACAAAGTATACAACTTTTATTCACAAAGTTTTATCAAAAGAAGCTTGTATCTCAAGTTATGATTTTTGGAACAAGGGTACCTAAAACTTTTAACTTAGAGAGAATTTGCCCTAATCTAGACAGGATTTGGACCCATCTTCTTGGCCACTTTTCACATAGTTCCACTTGTAATTTCAAGTTGCACTGCAAAGATGGATTATAGTACATGTTCCAAGCTTTCCAAATTGTCAAAGAACTCCTCAAACACCCTTGTGGTTAGAGAGAATCGAATGCTTGAAGTTGGCAAAAACTCACTTTTGTCCATGGCCAATACATGTTCATAACAACTTGCAATTCTGATCTAGCTAGCTTGGTTTGACATTACAGGCCTAAAAACCAATTTGCACTCCATAATTTAATGCCAATCCATCAGTCTAAGCCTTTGTTTTGTTCATTTGGACAATATACACAAGATTAAGCCTTAAGTAGAAAAAGGCAAATTTCCATTTTTACTTAAGTATGCTTTATATCAAACCAACAATCCTTGAGCATTGGTCCAAGATCTCTTGTAGAAAAACAAATCCACAAATCAGAGGGGCCAAGAGCAATATATGCAAGCATATTTGACAGCCTATACAAGCCTGTAACTTCACTTCCACATTTGAACTTTAAGTATAGAAAACTTACAAAACATAAGCAATCTTTCATATCTGCTGAGAGGAGCTTAGACAAACATTGTAGACAAGTTCCGTACCTCCCAGCAAGCCTAAAACACGACCCTTTCATCACTCAAACCTCCTCATACTCAGAACCACTGTTTTTCTGCAAAACATGGCAGGTTCTGCATTTTGCAAACCACAACAAAATTCCATCATGCGTTTTGTCCCAAGATAGTTCCAACACCTTCCAATCAACTCACCTGAACTATCCCAGGCCCCCATTGCAAGCTGTAACACCTCTAACACACTTTGCCATTTTCATTTCAAAGCTCTGCAGGTTGAGTTCTATAGCATGATTTAAGTTGTTTCAAAGCAAGCCAAGCATTGGAGAAGCTTCCTTGGACCTCAGGCAAGCTCAAGAGAAGATCAAACACCATTGGAGGTTGCTGCATTGTCCAGCTCGAAGTCAACTTAAACAGGTATTTCATGGACTTCTATCTCCCTATTTAGGAATGGTTAGGCTTAGGTTTGTGAATGAAATATGTTGTACTCATAGCCCTGAAGCCATACATATGCTTAGTTTTCATTTACATTAATCGTGCAGAGAGAATTTCACTCATGAACTTTCTGAAAAAACTAGGTTAGAAATTAGGGCCAGAGAAATTCTCTCTGGTCTTTGAGAGTTAATCCAAGTTTTTTATATGGTTGAGTTCGTTGTTTAATTCTCTACAATGTTCATGTTATGAGTTTTGTCAAAAAATCAAAGAATTAGGAGATAGCATTGGAAGTACAGAACGCGTGTGTTATTTGAAACTGAGGAAGAAGATGAAGTTGCTTGGGTTGGGCCTGAGTTGCTTTTGCTTTCCACACATGCATATTCAGTTTGCACCCCTTTGGCCCATTTGCTTGCATATTTTTCATTTTTTGCATTTTATTTCATTTTTGATTTTAATATTTTATCTTCTAACATAAAAAAATACCTAAAAATTATTTTCATAAATTTTTATATTTATTTGGAATTTATTCTAATTATTACTAGTATAAAAAATATTTAAATGCTTTATATTCTTTTTATTAAAACCTAAAATAATGTAAAAAATATATTTATTTTCATTTATTATTTTTATTCACATTTAAAAACATTTTCTTGAATATACATATTTTTTTATAAATAATTAATTTTTTATCTTTATACATTTAATGTATTTAATACTTATATATTTTATTCTATTAAAAAAGGAAAATAAGAGCAAAAAACATCAAAAATAATACATGTTTATTTTTATTAATATTACATACCAACAATACCTCTTTACAATATACTTTTATTTTTTGTACAAATTGATATATATATATATATATATATATATATATATATATATATATATATATATATATATATATATATATATATATATATATATATATATATATATATATATATATATATATATATATATATATATATATATATATATATATATATATATATATATATATATATATATATATATATATATATATATATATATATATATATATATATATATATATATATATATATATATATATATATATATATATATATTTATTTTAGAAAATAAATAATAAATAATGCTATTTATTTTAGAAAATTAGGGTTTTTACCCTAAATGAAAAAATAATTAAACTTGACTTTTTCTTTATGTATTTTTACTTCACATATTAAAAACACTTTTTTTACATACATAAAAATCATTTTGTACATAATGCATTTTATTTACATTTATTTATTGTATTTATTTCAATTATTGTACATTTAAATATTGTATCTTATACATTCAATTTGGTTGTAATAGTAATCTAGGGTTTAATTTCTTGTCAAATATTCCCAATTCAAATTTGTACCCCCCTCCCTATATCATGTTGTAATAGTGTATCATTTAAATTCTCGCACATTTAAAAGCTTTCAATTATGTCATGCTTAGACCTAGGGTTTGTATGCAAATAAGATTAACAAGTAGTTTGACCTAATCCAAGATAACATGCATGAAAAAAAACACAATGCACACTTGCACCCCTAGGGTTACAATCTACTTGTTGCCTTCAAAAATGGGCCATGGTTGCATGTTGAGTACTTTGGCAAAATAAAAACAATTAAAAAGATCATAGTCCCTCGATGACGCTATCTGAGTTGCCTAAACAAAATGATCAAGTCCCTCAAGAAAATTGCCAAAGATACTTGACACTATTGCTATCATGGTCTATACGATGACCCGCGTCTGTCCCGTTAACATCCTAACACAAGGTTGTCCACCAAATACAATGGTGAAACAACACTGTTAAAATGGTTAAAAACATAAGAAAGATCTTTGAGTAAAATAGGGTAGATAGCTCCTAGTTACTTGACCAAAAGCTTGCAAAAACAGCCTTGCTACTTTCAAAATACACTTCATAACACAATTTCAAAACCCTACTTTCAAACATTGAAAACTTTTCAAAAGACAAAAACACCTTTGTATACATTCAAACAAGAATCATTACAAAGGTTTCCACAACGATGGCCTCTTTTCAAAACATCTTTCAAAATCACACACAAAGCACCATTTCAAACAATTGAAAAGCACCATTTCAAACAATAGAAATACAAAGCAAGTGATATAAGCAAGTAACTAAGAGCCCATGGATAACCATGGATAGAAAGGATGCTAATACCTTCCCTTTCTATAATCTACTCCCCGAACCCAAGAAAACATCTCAAAGGTCTTTCCTGTGCTTTTTGGCCTTTCCTTAGGATAAAATAAAAAATCGGTAGTGACTCTTGCTAAACCGAAACATTTGCAAACACAAACGCAAAATCCCAAGTCAGTTCTCCCACTGTATCACATACGCACATGTGAACTTTTCTGTCTTTCTTCGATATTGGGACAATATTGGCAATCCACTGAGTGTACACTGATGTCACAAGAAAACTGACATTAATCTTCTTTAGAACTTCTTCTTTGATCTTCACTGTCATATCTGGGTGAGTTCTTCGCAACTTCTATTTGATTGGTGGACACTCTAGCTTCAGCAGCAAACGGTGCTCTACAATATCTGTATCTAGACCAGGCATATCTTGGTAAGACCAAGCAAAAATATCCATATACTCTTTCAACATCTCAATCAACCTGCTCTTCACATCAGGATGCAGTAATGCTCCAATCTTGACTTCCTTCGGATCTTCTTCTGAATCCAAATTGATTACTTCCAATGGCTCTTTATATGGCTGAATGGAAATCTCCTCACGCTCAAGCAACCGTGAGACCTCTTCTGGAATCTCATCATAATCTTCTTCTTCGGCCCCATACACAGGACATTGAAAGTTGGGAGAGGGTGCAGGGTCATTGTATTCAACGGTTTTTTTAATTAATTTGTACATATGATTTATGATTGCTTTTAGAAATTGACACATATAACAAGTGATCATGCAGATTGAATTTTCAGTTATCATTTATTTTGAAAGGTATTTTCTGATTACCATTTTCCAAGAAAAAGTAGAAAATGAAGACGTAATTTGGGAAACAAAGACAACTTTTATTATTGATTTTAAAAATCACAGCAAATAGATAAGCCCATACAATATTAATACTTTCACCTTGGGCAGAGTGAAAGTTTTTTCAAAAAGATTAACAAAAAAAATAGCTTGAAACATGTATGCAAGATGGAACATCAATGGTGATCCAGTTCTAAACCTTAACTCCGTGCGTCACATAATTCGGAATTTTTGGCTCTGCTTCATCTTCCACGATGGCATTAATCCCAGAAACAGTTGGATGAAGATAACCCCCACTATGGAAGATGTCTTGATACTTGTGATACGGTGGCAGAACCAGATTGTTTTAGTAAAATGCTGGTTTGCATTTTGCGTTTGTGTTCGCAAAATGTCGCGGTAAGCAAGAGTCGCCACCGACTTTTATTTTATCCAACTGGAAAGGAAAAAAAAAGCACATAAAAATTCCTTTTTCGAGATTTTGAGTACGGGGGGTAGATTATAGAAAGGGAAGGTATTAGCACCCTTTCTATCTGTGGCTTTTCACGGGCTCTTAGGTACTTGCTCATCATTTTAAAAATTGCTTCCGTGTTTGTGTGTTTTGAAAAGTTTTTGTTTTACTTCGTTTTAACCCTTGTATCAGTTCTTAAGAGTGTTACGAAGTGTTTTTGAAAACTTTGTTCGAAAAGAGTGTAAGTGTGAAAAAGTTTATTTTGAGGAAGTACCTACTAGCATCTACCTACTCAAAAAAAGAATGTTTATGTTCTTATTTCCTTTAGACAACGCTATCCTACTATTAAGGAGTAGGTAGCACCATCGTTGGAGTTGTAAGGGTCAATTCGAAAGGGACGTACGATCACTAAAGCAATGTTAGGACGTCCTAGTAATAACCCTAATGTCTTCAGATCATATTCGAGGCAATGTTTCCGAGGTAACCTTTCTGAGACAACATTTTCCGAGGCAACATTTCCGAGGCAACATTTCCGAATGGGACATTTGATCTTTGTTTAGACAGAAGGGCGACCACTAAAATACCATATTGTGATCGGTGGGAATAGAACTAGCTGTTTTTGGAAATGCTGGTTCGCGTTTTACGTTTGTTTCTGCAAAAATGTCGCAGTAAGCAAGAGTCGCCGCCGTCTTTTATTTTATCCAACAAGGAAACGACAAAAGCATAGAAATATTCTTTTTTCGAGATGTTTCTCGGGTTCGGGAGGTAGATTATAGAAAGGGAAGGTGTTAGCACCCTTTCTATCCGTGATTATCCACGGGCTCTTAGGTACTTGCTCAAAGTGTTTTCAAAAATTGCTTTTCTTTGTGTTTGTGGGTTTGAAAGAAATTTTTGTTCGAAAGGAGTGTAAGTGCGAAAAGTTTTGTTTTGTTTTAAAAGGAGCAAGTACTTAAGAACCATCTACCTACTCGAAAAAGGAATTAATTTGCACAAATGTCCTTTAGACAATGCTAGCCCACTATTGATGAGTAGGTAGCAACAACGTTGGAGTTTTAAGGGTCAATTCGATTAAGGGACGTGTGGTCACTAAAGTAACGTTAGGACGCCTTAGCGGTAACCCTAATGTCTTAGATCATTTTTCCGAGGCAACCGTTTCGAGACAACTATGATCTTTGGACAAGAGGACGGCCTCTAAAACTTCCTATACTCAATGACCACGTTCGAAAGCAATCAAGTGAGGTGTACCCTAAGAGTGCGCATGTGCGAATGTGTTATTTTTCAGTTATTTATCTTGATACATGTCATGGGTGAGCTATGTTGATTTTAGGTTAAAGATTTGATCTTGTCATGCATTCCCTATTTATCAAACATCTAACAGTTAATAATTGCGGAATTTAAATTACGGAAATTAAATCTAAACTATTACAAGGCGTCGGGTATTTACATCGCCAAAAACAACCCTTTAATTTAAATTGCGGAAAGTAAAATAAAGCGAGAAATAAATCAAAGTCATAATTTAACTATTACATTCCGGGAAACAATTACATCAATATGGTAAAATAGATCGCGTGCGGAAAATTAAATCGAGCGTATTTTTTAGGGTTTTGACCCTTTTTTTTAAAGAAAGCATTTTTTTGTTTATTTTGGATTAAAAAGAAGTTAGATCTAAGTTAATAATTAAATTAATAAACTAATTAATTAATTAAAATATTTTTGGATTTTTGAGTATTTAAAGAAATAAAATAAATTAATCAAAGCTAATAAAAACCTAATTATCTAAATTAATTTTAATTATTGAAAAAATATTAAAGTTATTTTCTAATTAAACTAAATTAATTGAATTAATATTTATTTACAAAAATAAAGTGCTGAATTTAATTTTAATAAATAAAATATATTTTTTTGTTTTTGATTTTATTGAGAAAAAAGATTAATTGGTTAGTGATTAATAAAAAGAATAACAATTAATTAATTAATTAAAGGAAAATAATAAAAATAGAGAGAGAGTTTAGGAGTATACGGGCCTGATTGGAGGGGTGAAACAGCTGTTGGCGTCATGTGTAAACTGTTTTGTTTTGGCCATTTGTGTTTTGGCTTTTGGCCATTTGTGTTCTGGCCTCAACGTTCCTTAACCTTCTCAGGATGTCTGTCTCGCCATGTATTGGTGTCATGTGTAAACTGTTCTGTTTTGGCCATTTGTGTTTTGGCTTTTGGCCATTTGTGTTTTGACTTTTGGCCATTTGTGTTTTGGCCTCAACGTTCCTTAATGAACCTGCATGGGATCCTATCTAAATCTGCAGTGTTGAATCTCATGAACACATTAAATAAATTACTATATATCATAAAATACAAATAAAGCCAATATATGAAGAAATTTAATGTTTAGGCCCAATATGGCATGTATGAATGATTATACCCTTTTGATCAAGGAGATCAAATCAGCCTTACCCTTGGAAAAGTAGTGATATGAATGCTTTTATGCCTTTTGATCATGGAGATCAAGCCATCCTTACCCTTACTGGAGAAGTAGTGAGATGTTGGTTTGTAACTGGGATGACTTGTTTGTAGTGAGATGTTGGTTTGTAACCGGGATGGCTTGTTTGTAGTGAGAGAGGGATTTGTAATAAGGATTTCAAGGTTTTAGGGTTCTTGAAAGAATTTGATATTCTGACAGCGTTTTGGCAAGGTTTTTTTCTCTCTCCTCCCTGTTTGTGTGAAAAGAATGAGATTATATAATGGAAATTAGAGCAAAGAAAATGGGCTTTGAATGTGCAATTGGGCCTCCAATGTTCACTTAAATTCGTCACATTGCAGGCTAAATCGCAGGGGCTTAAGTGCAATTTTTGGAGTTGAAATATGAAAACAAAATGTAGCCGACATCGAGAACTAACTCCTGTTCGAAAATCGGCTCAATCGGATAAATGGTGAATTAGTTATGAATTTTTGAAATTTCAGCTCAGACAAACTTATTTTGGGCTCCAGTGTCGACTTTGACACGTTCTTCAATAAAAAACTGGTATTGATCGGAGCATAATTCGGTCTCGACTTTTGAAGCAAAGTTGTAGATATCTGAGTCAGTGACCTTGTGTAAAAATATTAGCCCAATCCGATAATAATTGACCGAGTTATGAATTTTCGAAGTTTCGGCCCAGATGAAATAATATTCAGCATTCAGGATTTTCGGCGCGTCACGCGTACTCTGAGCAAAAAAAGAAGACCTTTTGGATACTGTTCGAACTCAATACCTTCTGTGAAAACTTATCCAACTCAATTTGTGAAATTTTTGCGCCGGAACCAGCTCGATACGATGAAAATCGACCAAGTTATGATTTTCTGAACATGACGCAAATAAACTTTTGTCACAAATTTTCTGTACGAAAATACTTGATAAATCTACATTTTTGAAGACCTTCTGATCGAAATTGGCTTCCAGCCGTGAGAGATGAAAACATAGATGACGTCAAGACGGAATTTTGGCCACCGAAACGGGTTCAAAACGAGCTACGATCTTCAAGTTATGAATTTTTTAGCGCGTAAAAACTGCACTTTCAGCACACTTTTTCACCATATTTCTTCGAGAAAACTCACACATTCGGATACCTTCTTTAAAGAATTGACTCTTGAGCCGAACTTGAATTTGAGAATACGTTATCAGAGATATCTTGGAGAAAGAACACCTGAATATGATGCGTCGGGTTGGACTTGTGAATCTTTCTTGAAATGTTTTGAGAAATATGGGAGGGCAAATTTTGGGGTACAACACCTATACTTAATGATCGTTTACCGAAGGCAACCGAAGTGAGAGTATACCCTAGGAGTGTGCATGTGCGAGTGATTTAATTTCAGTTATTATCTTTGCACATTAGGGTTTGCTAGTCATTTTAAATTAACATAAAGTCTTGTCATGCAATCCTATTATCATACATCTAACAGTTAATATTTGTGAGAATTAAAATGCCGAAAATAAAACTACGCTATTACAAGGCTTCGGGTAGGGGGATTAATGACATAGCCAAAAACCCGTAAAACGATAAAAGAAAATCCTAATTAAACTATTACATACCATGAGCAGTTACATTAATATTGAAAAAAATAGTAAACGCGCGCGATGAATTAAGAACGAGAAAAATTAGGGTTTTGACCCCATCTAAACCTAATTGAAAGAAAAATCATATTTTTTTTGTGGTTTTTAGTGTTATTTTGAGAAAATAAGATTTTTGTTGAATAAATAAAGAAAACCTAATGACTAATTAATTTTATTTGAGAAAAGGAACTAAATTAACTATTTTTTGTATTTTTGTTATTTTATAAAAATATAATCAAGAACAAACCTAATTTTCTAATTTGATTTTAATTATTTACCAAAAGAGTTAGAATTAAACCTAAATTAAAAACTAATGTAAAATTGATTTTGATAAAATAAAATAAAACCTAAATTCTAATTTGATGAAATTGATTTTATGATTTTTTGTAAAAAAAAGAATTTAATTTGGTTAGAAAATAATTAAATAAAAGAAATTTAAAAATAAGAGAAAAAATTAGAAAAGAAACAAGAGAGGGTCTGGTTTTATAGCAAGAAGGGGGGTGCCAATCTGACTTCTAGGCCCAACAATTTATGGCCTTTATTGACTTTTCCAAATCCTGTGCATTGGCTTGACTCACGCCCATGATAAGCCCTCATGTGAGAAGCCTTGGATTTGGCTTGCTATGGATCTGATGGTTGAAAGCTGATGGTGCATGGTGGTCTCCTTGTATGCACGTGTGCCTGATTATGCAAGAAAAAATATCATGAAATAATATGGGGACCTGGGGATCCAACCCAGGCCCTTTGGCTTTTCCCAACGCACGCTGACCATCTGAGTTGGCTTGTTTTCTTGTATGAATAATAATAAACAAGCAATATATGGAAAAACAACATGACATAATACAAAATGCGCGAATTTTGAACTGGTCAGTCATGGAAAGCCACGTTATCATCTTCTTCCTCCCTCCGTTGGTAAAAGTTTTTTGACTTATACCTACAGTCATCTGGGCATAGGTACAAACCTATGCATCTCCAAAATCTTATCCCTGCATGATAAATCAATACCAGTGGTACCAATCAACTCGTTGCAATCTCACGAGCATCATGGTACCACTCTCCATGGCCAATTGTTCATGTGTGTAAAATCCCTAAAAATGAAACTAAAAACCTAAACATGGCAACTTGCTGTATAGCCAATAAAAATGCAATTAAGTATTACCATTAGCTTGCAAATGATTCAAGGATTCAGAATATGCAAATAAATCATGCTAAAAGTGACAGAATTGTGATATTTGATTTCAAGAAAGCATGGATGTCGTGAGATGCTTACAGTGTAATTCTCGGCATTATGAGGCTTGTTAATGATTGTAAAAGGATCCTAGAACGTCTAGGAAGTGATTTGTGTGACTGGAATGGCTTGAGGAAGCCTGGAACTAAGAAAACAGTTTGCAACTTTTCTTGAGTTTTTGCAATTCTGATTTCTGTTTTACACGCCTCCTCTCTCCTTGCTTTTGATTTGCACTTGTTCTATATGTACCCTAGAATGAATTAGGTTACAAATTTGCTTCAAATCTTTTTCAATTAAGATGATTGAATCATGATTTGATCCTTATGCAAATCTTTCCAAATCAAGCCAAATCCAATCTTTTTTTATCCAAATGAAGCTTGCACGATTTTATTCTCTTTCCAGCTGTATAACAGGCCTAAACATGCATAAAATCTCAAGCTTTGATTAGTTTTGATATTTTTCATGATTTTATTTTGATTTTATTTGATTTAATTGAAATAAAATTCAAATAAATGGCAAAAATAAAAGAATGACAAATGGGAAGGTTCATGGGTCGTGGGTCATGTTACAAACTCATTCCAAGCATAAAAAATTGGGCCCATTTGATAAAAATTACAATTTTGGCCACATTTGACTTTTGGCAATTTTGCAAAGAGGGTCAACTTTGTCAATGCATAACTTCTTCAATTTTAACCCTAGAGATGTGTTCTTTGACTTTTTAGAAAGCTTAATATGTCCTCCAAGCAACCCTTTTTGTGTCATCTCAATTGAGTCTTCCATGTTCATGTATGAAGATTTCACAAAAAAGGAGTTTTTGTTGACTTTTCAAAATGACCTATAATGTCCAAATTCATATCTTCTTGTGAGTGCATATTTTGATCTTCAAAGCTGAATATGAATTGTAGGTAATCACATCCTATTAAAAATGAGATTTGGATGGGTCTTTTTTGATAAAGTATGAGAAAGTTATGCTTGGTCAAAGTTGAGTTGACTTTTTCTGTAAAACCCTAATTTAGCAACTTTTGGGTTTTGATGAGTTGTGAGCAATCCTTGAGGAATAATGATCAACCCTTGATCAAATGATGAATAATGCTTCAAAATGAGGATGTTGA
The DNA here is from genome assembly GCA_948472305.1 of Vicia faba. Lineage (NCBI taxonomy): Eukaryota > Viridiplantae > Streptophyta > Magnoliopsida > Fabales > Fabaceae > Vicia > Vicia faba. The sequence continues at coordinate 916,499,841 of OX451741.1, read as the reverse complement.
CCAAAAATCTTGAAGTTTGACTGTATGTGGGCCACAGTTGACTTTTGCCCTAGCACAATCGATTTTCAGGCCTTTGAGCAATTGACTGAGCAAACTTCCTTTGAAAGGCTTAAAACTTGGCATGGATGATCTTGAGAACATATTAGGACAACGGTGAGCATTTTGGATCCTATGGACTCAAGCACCTTAATACAAACTGAAACCCTAATTTGAGGTAGACTGCCTTAGGAGAAGGTTTGTCTGGTCAACCCTTGGACTTCCTTGAGCAATTTGAGGACCTCACTTGAAATGTATTGAAAAATATGGGAGGAAAAATTTTCGGGTACAACAGCTGCCCCTGTTCAATCTTCTTAAACCTGAGGATGTAGATTGGCTTGTCTGCCTTTCGTGATCTGAAGGTGGAAGATGATTGAACACTAGAGTGCCCAAAAATTTGCACTCACATGAAGTGATACCAGTCTTGTGATGTCAGGAATGGGCTTATAGATGCCATTTGGAGGCTTATGTCGGAAGATGGGCTTAAATATGCCATCAGAAGAAGTGTCGATCGCATAAGAGATTCCTTTGCGAGAGCCCGTACACATGTTGTTGAGGAGGACTACGCTGGGGAATGTTGGTCTCTTGTCTTGAGAGAGGTAGAGTTTTAGGAACTTTTAGTTGTCCGTTACTCTACTGGGGAATCATCTCTTAGTCGAGGAGGTGAAAATGAACTACTATATGGTCGTGCTCCAGGCTTTACAGTGTTTTTATGAGAAAAATAAGACCAACTGCTATCTGGTCGTGCTCCAGACTTCACAGCGACTTACTGGGGGAATGAGATTAAACTTGCTATCTCGTCTTTCTCCAGGCTTCGCAATTTCTCACTTATTATTTGGTCGTGCTCCAGGCTTCAGAAGGAATCAAGTGGTTATCCGGTCGCATCCGGGTTTCAACTTAAATTTAAGGCATACTAATATCCGGTCGATTCCGGGCTTCATAGTGATTGGCCAGGTGAACTGCTATTCAGTCGAATTCCAAGCTTCGCAGTACCTTATATTGTTATATGGTCATAGTCCCAGGCTTCAATGTCTTTTGGCGCTATCTGGTCGTAATCCAGGCTTCACGATGTCCTATACCATTATCTGGTCGAATCCAGGCTTCATGGTGTCTTGTACTGCTATCTGGTCGATTTCCAGAATTCACAATACCTTGTTAAGCTGTTTTCTGGTCGATTTCCGGGCTTCACAACTTGTGTTTATGATATACCACTATCTGGTCGATTCTAGGCTTCATGGTGTCTTGTACTGCTATCTGGTCGATTTCCAGGCTTCATAGTAACTCGCTGGGGATTCAACTATTTTCCGGTCGATTTCTGGGCTTCATAGCTTTGAATTTGGGATATACCACTATCTGGTCGATTCCAGGCTTTGTAGTATTTTGGAGAAATTGAGAAATCTTAGCATTGATTTGACTGAACCAGAGAAAACTTGTGAGAATTTGATTGTATCTTTCCCTGAAAGGTAAAGAGTTAGTTGTATGCAATGTCATGATGTATGAAATGTATTGAGTAATGTTGTTCTCAAAATAAATGAGATTATGATGTATGATGCATATGCGTATGCCATGATGTATGGATATATAATGCCATTGTGATATTCTCCAGTTGGGGAGAATAAATCCTGGACTGCTGTTGGAGAGTACAAAGAGTTGAGTTCTTCGTTCTCGCTGGCAATAACGTCCGAAGATGATTAGCTGGAGACTTGCGTCCGTTCTGTTTGAGAATATTCCGCCGGGAGAGACTTTGCTGGAGAATAAATTGGCGAGAGAATGACTTTGTGGGGAAGAGAGATATCCTGCTAGAAGATCTACTGATTTGGAGCAATAACCTCAGCTGGGGATGAATTACCGTTGCTGGTGATAATAAATCCTGCCGGGGACTGAGTTTCTGCTTGTGGAAGAACTAAACTCAGTTGATGGTGAACTTCTATTGTTGGTGATAGATAAACTCTGCTTGGGGAGAATTAACATCACTATATTTGGGTACTTCCTACTCTGCGGGGAGTGTATGCACCTTTAGTCATATTCTCAAGCTAGCTCTATCCCTGTACCTGGTGGGTAGAGCAACTGTAAGGTTTGGACATTTCTTGTTTTCCCCTATTCTTGGAATTACGAGTAATCTTCTTTTGTTTCGCATGTAAAAATTTATGAGCATCAATTATTGTCAAATGCATATATCAAAAATGAATCATTGGACGTTCTTGCAAAACAAAACAGAAAAAGAAAATACAAGTTGAAATTTCTTTGTGAAAATGAGTTGTGTTGATTTTGCAGTTGGCCTGTAATAGGCGTTTTGTACAAGAGGTTGACGTACTAGTAAGAGAACGCCGCCGAGGGAACAGAAATTATACAATTTGTGTAAAAGAAAGAAAAAACAGCTATGTGAAACAATCCCATCGGGTTCCAACTCTGCTATTGCCTTTATATCTTCGAGCGTCTCATCACTTTGCTACTTGGTCGAAGGTAGATCATGTTGATTGGTGTTGTCCGAGCTTGATAGTTGGTATCGAAGTCTGATTGCAAGATGATCCAATGAGACATAGTGTTACACTTTAATCCCTAATTTTTTCCTGGACCGCCCTTTCGGGTTTTCAGCCCACCGGGATACCCTTTTTTGTCCAAGTCGCCTTTTCAAGTTTTCGACTTGCCGGGTGTACCATTTTTTTCATTTTCATCCCTTATTTTTTCCTGAACCCTTTTGGTTTGCCGGGAAGCCCTTATTTTTTCCTAGGCCAGTCAACCTAGCGGGTCTTTGATTAGGCGTAGTATTTTTTCACTATGTCTACATTGACGAGGTGAGGAAGGTCGTCACCGTCCATGGTGGTTAGAATCATATCTCCTCCCTAGAAAATGTTCTTAACCACAAATGGCCCTTCGTACGTGGGGGTCCATTTTCCCCTGGGATCACCTTGCGGCAGTATGATGCGTTTGATCACCAGATCCCCGAGTTGATATTCTTGTCGTTTGACTTTTTTGTTAAATTCCTTGATCATTCGCTTTTGATACGTCTGACCATGAAAAATAGCAGTAAGCCTCTTCTCGTCGATTAGATTTAGCTGATCAAGCCGGGTCTGGATCCAATCGTCCTCGCTTAAACCTGCATCCTTCATAATCTGTAGAGAGGGTATTTGGACCTCAATGGGTAAGACTGCCTCCATGCCATACACCAGAGAGTAGGGTGTTTCCCCTATCGACGTCCGTGCTGAGGTGCGATACCCATGAAGATCGAATGGTAGCATCTCGTGCCAGTCTTTGTATGTCACTGTCATCTTCAGCACAATCTTCTTGATGTTCTTATTAGCCACTTACACAGCCTCATTCATCTTCGGCCGATAAGGAGAAGAGTTATGAGGCTGAATCTTAAACTGTTTGTAGAGCTCGGTGATCATCGTATTGTTGAGATTTATACCATTGTCAGTAATGATTATCTCCGATACACCATATCGACAGATCAAGTTGTGTCGGATAAAACGTGCCACGACGTTCTTGGTTACTGTAGCAAAGGAAGTTGCCTCGACCCACTTTGTGAAATAATCAATAACTACCAGAATGAAACGATGCCCGTTGGATGTTGTAGATCTGATCTCACCAATCAAATCGATGCCCCACATTGTGAAAGGCCAAGGAGTCGTCAAGACGTTCAGAGGAACTGGAGGTACATGCACCTTATCAGCGTAGACTTGGAACTTATGGCAGGTCCGAGAGTGCTGATAACAGTCGGCTTCTATAGTAGACCAATAATATCCTGCCCGTAGTATTTTCTTTGCCATGGTATGTCCACTGGAATGAGTTCCTAAAGTTCCTTCATGTAACTCTGCCATAATCCTTTCTTCCTCGTTCTTGTCCATACATCGCATTAAGTTTGAATCGCGGTTACGCTTGTAAAGGATACCATTACTGATGAAGAACTTCGTAGCGAATCTCCTCAGAAACTTCATATCATTAACAGATGCACCCTCGGGGTACTCTTGAGCCTCAAGATACCTTTTCACCTAGTAAAACCAGGGTTTATCTGCTACCTCTTCAGTCTCAATGTCATAGCAATGTGCGGGTTCTTTCAACCTCTCAATGGTAATCTGGGGAGCTTCATTGTCCCACCTGACCTTGAACATAGAAGACATAGTAGCTAGCACGTCCACTAACTGGTTTTCCTCTCTTGGGAAGTGTTCAAAGGTTATCTCCTCAAAATGTGGAAGCAATGTCAGTACATACTCTTTGTAAGGAATAAGATTTGGGTGCTTCGTATCCCCCTCGCCTTTGATCTGACCGATCACCAGAGCAGAATCTCCGAATACACTCAAAAACTTAATCCTTAGGTCAATAGCAGCTCGAAGACCCAGGATACACGCTTCATACTCCGCCATGTTGTTGGTGCAATTAAAACATAATCGGGCGGTGAACAGAGTATGATAGCCCTCAGGAGATATGATCACGGCGCCAATTCCATTACCCAATGCGTTTGAGGCTCCGTCAAAATACATGGACCATCGGGATCCTTCCTCGGGTCCTTCATCCGGTCCAGGTTCTTCACAGTCGGTTACCAACATGATGTTCTCATCCGGGAACTTGAAATTCATGGATTGGTAGTCATCCATGACCCGATGCGCCAAATGATCCACCAATACACTCCCCTTGATTTCTTTTTGGGTTGTATATTGGATGTCATATTCAATTAAGATCATCTGCCATCTTGCTATTCTTCCAGACAGGGCAGGCTTTTCGAAGATATACTTGATTGGATCCATCTTTGATATCAATAAGGTGGTGTGAGTTAGCATATACTGTCTCAGTCAGCGAGCATCCCATGCCAAAGCACAACAAGTTTTCTCGAGCAACGAGTATCAGGTCTCGCAGTCGGTAAACTTTTTGCTAAGGTAGTAAATAGCATGCTCTTTTCGGCCATACTCGTCATGCTGCCCCAGCACGCACCCCATTGAATTATCCAGTATTGTCAAGTATAAGGTCAAAGGTCTTCCTTCAACTAGAGGCATCAGAATTGGCAGTTCTCAAAGATATTCTTTGATCCTTTAGAAGGCGGTCTGACATTCATCATTCCATTTTACTACTTGATCTTTCTTCAGCAGCTTGAAGATTGGCTCACAAGTAGCAGTCAGATGTGAAATGAATCTTGCAATGTAATTTAGACGTCCCAAAAAGCCTCTAACTTCCTTTTCTGTTTGGGTAGCCGGCATCTCCTGTATAGCCTTCACTTTTGCAGGATCCACCTAAATACCTTTATCACTAACGACAAAACCCAACAGCTTACCAGACCTTACCCCGAAGGTGCACTTGTTCGGGTTTAACCTCAGCTTATACATCTTCAACCTGTCAAACAATTTCTGGAGATGGTCTAGATGCTCTTCCTCAGTCTGGGACCTTACGATCATGTCATCAACGTAAACCTCAATCTCATGGTGAATCATGTCGTGGAACAAAGCGACCATGGCGCGCTGATAAGTTACTCCAGCATTCTTCAACCCAAAAGGCACTACCTTGTAACAGAAGGTGCCCCACTGCGTAACGAAGGTCGTCTTCTCCATGTCTTCGGGAGCCATCTTGATTTGATTGTAACCAGAAAAACCATCCATAAAGGAGAAGATCTTATGTTGCGCAGTGTTGTCAACCAGAACATCGATATGAGGAAGTGGGAAATCATCCTTGGGGCTCGCCCTGTTCAGATCTCTATAGTACACACACATCCGTACCTTACCATCCTTCTTAGGCACCGGAACAACATTGGCAACCCACTGCGGGTAAGAAGTAACGGCTAGAAATCCGGTGTCAAACTGTTTCATGACCTCAGCCTTGATTTTCTCATACATCTCAGGGCGCATACGACAGACCTTCTTCTTTACCGGAGGACATTCTTCTTTAGTTGGAAGGAGATGTACCACAATATCAGTGTTTAAACCAGGTATATCTTCATAAGACCAAGCGAAGATCTCAACATAGTCGCGTAGCATCTGTATCAACCGTTGCTTGACACTAGGCTCCAGATTCACATCTATCTTGACCTCTTTCCTGTCCTCCTTTGTACCTAGGTTTACTGATTTAACTGGCTCTTCATGAGGCTGTATGGCCCTCTCTTCCTGCAGTAACAGTCTAGCAAGTTCTCCGGGCACCTCACAATCATCCTCACCTTCATCCTCGGCTTGGTTGATAGGATTTTCATTGTCATAGCTGGCAGTAGCAGATTTGTTATCAATGGGATCCAGAGTGGATATGGATCTGCATTATGATATGTGAGTGTGTGTAAGAGAATAGTTGTTTTGATAAAGTGAGAGACAGAAAAAGAAAAACAAGGAGCGCAAAATTTGTAATGCATGAAACGTCCAATGCTTTATTGATGATATATGAAAATGACAAATAATAAGCCCCCACAAGCAAAGCCAAGGTGCCTCGGGCAAGGCACCGGGCCGTAAAGTTTCAAATTGTTTGTTACAACTTTCAAAAACAAAAGTCAATTACTGTGTAATAAAAGAAACAGGTATGAAGTCCTTCGTCGTCCAATTGTTCAATCCACCATCGGTTGAAGGGTAGATCCAGTTGTCGATGTCTGAATCTTCTTCATCATCCTCAATTGCATTCACTCCCTGATTACTGATGTGCAGAGGAGGTCTTCCAATCCATGCGTGCCTAACAGCCCTTTGAGCCCCTGTAGTAAAGCCCAAACCAAATTTGTCAGTTTTGTGCGCGAAATCAGGGAGCTGACCCCAGTTTGCACACCCACCTTTTTCAATTACGGCCCTGGCATCCTTGAGGGAAGCCATCTTCATCAAAGGTTTGTCAATAGCAACTTCAGTCGACGCTAAAGTCTGGGGGACCTCTTCAAATTCTGACAAGGGGTCTCGATGAATTCCCCATCCATCTCCACATAGCGAAAGGAATTGAGATGAATCACCATGTACTCCTCCTCTCCTTGTACCGTGACGATCTTCCCCTTCACTGGATATTTCAACATCTGATGGAGCGTAGAAGTCACTGCCCCAGCTTTATGAATCCAAGGGCGACCCAGCAAGCAAGAATATGATGGTCGGATATCCATCACGTAGAAAGTAGATGCAAAAGTATGAGAGCCAACTTTAACAGGGACGTCCACCTCCCTGTGCACCATCCTTTTTGACCCGTCGAAAGCCCTAACCACAATAATGCTCGGCTTCAGAATCAAACCTTCACAGTCCAGACGGTCTAATGCTTTATTTGGTAAAACATTCAATGAGGACCTGATATCTACCAGTACATGGGCCATAGTAGTGCCCCTACACTCGATCGACACATGCAGAGCATCATTGTGATTTCTTCCTTTAGCAGTCAGATCTGCGTCTGAGAAACCCAACCCGTTGTCGGCAGTCAAACTAGCTACGCAGTCTTTGAATTGATCGACAGAAGTTTCCTGCGGCACATGCGCAGTTTTGAGGAAAGCAATTAAAGCCTTTGCATGGGCTTATGAACATAATAACAAGGACAACATGGAGATTTTTGAAGGGGTCTTCCCCAACTGCTCGACTATGTTGTAGTCGCTCTTCTTGATAATCTTCAGAATTTCTTCTATCTCTTGCTTAGAGGTTTCTATGATGATCTTCTTAGGTGCCTTCGTCCGGGAAGGCTCACCTGTGATTTCTTTGCCCCAAGTCCTAGATGGCTCGGCGATAGGGGTGATAACTAGAATAGGAACTGGGACAGTAGCTGATGTACTAGCAGATGGAATGACAACAGGTTTGTGAACAATCGGAGGTGAAATATCGGGAGAAAAGAGTCTTCCGCTTCTGGTGACCTTGCTAGCCCCGACAATATTGCCGAAATCAGCATCGACTTCTTCACTCTTTAAGTCTTTTTTAACTCCATGGTAATACACATCGGCCCCATAGTGCCAAGGGACAGCCTTATCCGTAGTGTATGGGATAGGACCAGGGACAATAATTATTAACGGAGCGATTCTTGGGACAGGTGTAATCCTAACAGGCTTTCTCGAGGAAGCCTTGGAAGGATTGGTGGAAATGGTTATGATGGCAACATATTCAACTGGAACTAACGGAATCATAGTCTTCTCGAACAGGATCTCTTTGTTATCCATCAGGCGTTGAACACCTGATTTTAATAAGTGGCAACCAGCAGGCAGAATTGAACACATGTGGCAACCTTCGCCACAGCCCGGAAATAAACCGGCCAACAATAGATTCTTCTTAACTGTCATCAAAGGAGTAGAAATTTCTTCCACGGAGGTCACAAATAAATCATCGTCCACAGCATTCACTCCATGACCATGTTTGGGCATAGGAGCAGTTATGACGTTGGGTTTCTCCAGAGCCTCAAACTCAATCTCTTTAGCTTCGATCAAATCTTGCACCTTATTCTTCAAGGCCCAACAATTGTTTGTATCATGACCTGGACTTTCAGAGTGATAGGTGCAGCGGGCATTCGGGTTATAGTGGGGAGATGTGGTGTTGGGGTTCTTCGAGGCTCACCTAAGAGTTACCAGATTAATCTTCAATAATTATGGTAGAATTTGAGACAGAGTCATATTGAGCCGAGTGTACTGCCTCTATGGTCTTTCCACCCAATGTTGATTATTGCATTGTGGAGCAACTGTGGGTCTTGATATCACTACTGCATTCACTGCTTGACGGTGTTCAGGCCTACTTTGGCCCCTCGGGCCGTAGACTGCACTAGCTTCTTTCTTACCGGTGAAAGGCTTCTTTACTGCACTTGATGAAGTATCCTTCTATATCTTACCACTTCGGATACCAGCTTCTACTCTCTCTCCAGTCAAGATCAACTCAGTAAACCCAGACGACGAATTGTCGATCAGATGATTGAAAAATGGACTAGATAGCGTCCCTAAAAACATGCCAACCAACTCCCTATCAGACAAAGGGGGTTGGACTCTTCCAGCCAGATCTCTCCACTTTTGAGCGTAATCTTTAAAACCTTCGCTTGTACCCATAGACATACCTTAAAGCTGAGCACGAGTGGGAGCAAGGTCGGCGTTATATTGATACTGCTTGTAGAAAGCAGCAGCAAGGTCTTCCCAATTTCGGACATTAGCTCCTTCCAACTGATAAAACCATTCAAGTTGAGTCCCTGGCAGATTATCTTGAAAGAAGTGCACCCACAAGTGTATATCAGTAGTTTGGGGTTGGATTTTCCTGACATACGAGCGGAGATGGAGTTTTGGACAGGATACTCCTTCATACTTTGCAAAAATAGGAGCTTTGAACTTATGAGGGATCACCACTCCCGATACCAGTCCCAGTTCTCCGAAATCCAAACCAGGGATCTTCTGAATCTCCATAGCACTCAGAAGGTCTTCTAATTGCTTGTACCTATCCTCGGCAGGAGGATGTTGCTCCTCATCATAATCTGTATCATTATCAGAAACTGTAGGACTGGGGCCCTTTTCTTTTTCTTGGTCCTCCCCTTCCTTGGATGAAAAGGACAGATCAGCTTGCTATTTCAACCTATCCCCAAACCTTTTTCCCATAATCAGAAGAACGACCTTCTTCTTCTTCTTCTTCTCTTTCTCTTTCAGAATGAGAGCTTTCAAGTCCTCTTGCCCTTTAGCCAAGCTCAAGAACATCTCTTGGAATTGGGCATTTTGTGCCTGAAGATCTTTGATAGCTTGATCGGAAGACATTTCTGCTGAAATAAACAGCGAAGAAGACGAGAAACCTGTAATGGTACTTGTAATGGTGTGCATGATAATGGGACGCGTATGTAATGATTTCAAATACTTTGGGAGATTTAAATTTGCAAACCAAAAAATAAACAAACTTTATTAGATTAAACTTCTAAAAAGGTTCAACAATGCCTTTGAGGCGTTACAAAGAAATAAATGAAAAAGAAATCTAAACTAGAAAAAGCAGAATCAGAAATCCCATGGACGCTTCCCCTTGGTGCTGACGTAGTCATTGATCGTTCTTTCATTCTCGAGTTTCCTGGTGAGCTTCAAGATCTTCCTTTCTTGCTCATGGTACTTTTCCCGGTAAGTATCCCTCTCCTCTTTCAGCTGAATCCAGGATCTCTTCAATGCCCCAAGATCAGTGGGCATGTAGGGATAAAGGACTGTATAAGGAATGCCCTCTTCATTGGTGGGCTCCACAATCACTGGCAACACAGCTTCATAAGGCATCCCAAGCTTCTGAGCACGAGCTCAGACCCACTGGAGATAAGGCTGCATAAGAAGTGAAGTCTTGGGTCCTAGTTCTTGAGGGTCAGATCTGTTCACCATGCCCCAATCTCGTATAAACCTTCGGTGATGCTCGTCAACGTCCTCCTTGTAGTCAAATACAATATCTGTAAGAAGTAGCTCATGAGGACCGTCTCTCCGAGCCCGGCCAAATTGTCGTAAAGCTAAACAAGGACTATAGGTTATTCCTCCTCAGATTCCAAGCAAATGGACATTAGGGTATTCCCCACATCAGTCAATGACAGCAGTGCTTTCCATAGCCTTGGAACTCCATAGAAAGTCTATATAGGCAAGGGACATTATCCTGTAAGACCACCCTAAACCTTCCTCATTCTTCAACACAGACTTGGGGAGGTGCAAAATAAACCACCTCGCCAGCAGCGGCATGCAACATATGAGAGTCCCTCTTCTTCGCACAGCACGAGTATAGAGGGCATGCAAGATATCACCCAGAAGAGTAGGCACAAGATTGCGAGACAGGAAGATCTTAACCGCATTCACATCTATGAAGGAATTTGGATTCAGGAAAAGAACCAAACCATAGATAAGGAGAGCCAAGATGTCTTCAAAAGCCTGAAAATCCAAGTTATCCCAGAATATTTGAGCTTGATCTATCAGAAACTTGGCTAAGAAACCTTCAACCCTGCTTCGTGTCTCCCAGTTGGATATTACATCAGCTCGTGTCAGATGCAGAGCTGAAGTAATGTCTTCTAGTTTAGGAGACTCTTCTAAACCTGTGAAAGGCATATTCTCAAGGATGGATATGCCCAATAAGTGAGAAAACTCTTCCATAGTGGGAACTAGCTGATAATCCGGGAAAGTGAAGCAATGATGCACCGGATCGAAGAACTGGAAAAGCACACTCATCATCTGCTCATAAAACTTTGAGGTAACCAAGCTAAGAAGCTGACCATGTCTCTTAATGAAGGAAGAAGTCTCTGAAACTCTTGAGACTAACTCTTTGAGTTGAACAGGTATTTGCACAAAGTTAACTCAGATGGTGTTTCTGCGCATGGAAGCCATAATCTACAAAACAGAACAAAGATAAATCCCATCGGTCTTTGAAATGGTTAGTAAAATGAAGTATACATGCTATGTTATGATGCATGATGTCATGATAAAACAAACAACAGGTATAGCAGATAACAGACATGGCAAAGGCAAATAAGTCACACAAAAGCCCTTAATTTTAAGGCTTGAATGGGTCTAGGTATTACCCTCTTGAAGTTCAGTTGGTTTGAACCTGTCCTAGCAATAGTAACTGGGTACTAGAGGTTCTCAATATCACTGACCATCCTTCATCGGTCATGGTTTCAGCTCACACAATCTTTTCTTGCAGCCGGAACTATCTCGAGAGTATGGTCTCAATGAGTGTAGCATCGAGTATCAACCAGTTCTCAAATTTACACCGAGGCCAGCTATCTCACTACTTCCTACTGGCCAAGTTGGTCGATTAAAGGTTCCAAGGCCAGTTGATGCTTAATGACACACATAGCAGCCCTGTATTCTCCTTGTTTCTCCACAAGGGATACCGGTACCAACCAATGTACCACATCAATGTAGCTACTGCTTTAACCGTATCGGTCTACGCCATACAGTTCCCTCACAATTTATTGCTACTTACCTAAAAGGTGTCCCCCAAATTCGGGTTAGGATCTATGGTAACTCCCAATACAAAACCCTTTAACAGTAAAGCAACCAAAACAAACAAGAGAAGCAATTTATGATGAACTAATCCTAAGGTATACCCCACTTATTCTTTCCCCAGCAGAGTCGTCAGTTCTGTGATACGGTGGAAGAACCAGACTGTTTTAGGAAAATGCTGATTTGCGTTTGTGTTTGCAAAATGTCATTTTGCTCATCATTTTAAAAATTGCTACCGTGTTTGTGTGTTTTGAAATTTTTTTGTTTTACTTCGTTTTAACCCTGGTATCAGTCCTCAAGAGTGTTACGAAGTGTTTTTGAAAACTTTGTTCGAAAAGAGTGTAAGTGTGAAAAATTTTATTTTGAGCAAGTACCTACTAGCATCTACCTACTCGAAAAAAGAATGTTTCTGTTATTATTTCCTTTAGATAATGCTATCCTACTATTAAGGAGTAGGTAGCACCATCGTTGGAGTTGTAAGGGTCAATTCGAAAGGGATGTGCAATTACTAAAGCAATGTTAGGACGTCCTAGTAATAACCCTAATGTCTTAAGATCATATTCGAGGTAACGTTTCTGAGGCAACCTTTCTGAGGCAACATTTTCCGAGGCAACATTTCCAAGGCAACATTTCCGAATGGGACATTTGATCTTTGTTTAGACAGAAGGGCGACCACTAAAATACCCTATACTTAATGATCGTTTACCGAAGGCAACCGAAGTGAGAGTATACCCTAGGAGTGCGCATGTGCGAGTGATTTGATTTCAGTTATTATCTTTGCACATTATGGTTTGCTAGTCATTTTAAATTAACATGCAGTATTGTCATGCAATCCTATTATCATACATCTAAAAGTTAATATTTGCGAGAATTAAAATGCGGAAAATAAAACTAAGCTATTGCAAGGCTTCAGGGAGGGGGATTAATTACATAGCCAAAAACCCGTAAAACGATAAAAGAAAATCCTAATTAAACTATTACATATCATGAGCAGTTACATTAATATCGCAAAAAATAGTAAACGCGCGCGATGAATTAAGAACGAGAAAAAGTAGGATTTTGACCCCGTCTAAACCTAATTGAAAGAAAAATCATATTTTTTGTGGTATTTTGAGAAAATAAGATTTTTGTTGAATAAATAAAGAAAACCTAAAGACTAATTAATTTTATTTGAGAAAAATAATTAAATTAACTATTTTTTGTATTTTTGTTATTTTATAAAAATATAATAAAGAACAAACCTAATTTTCTAATTTGATTTTAATTATTTACCAAAAGAGTTAGAATTAAACCTAAATTAAAAACTAATATAAACTTGATTTTGATAAAATAAAATAAAACCTACTTTCTAATTTGATGAAATTGATTTTATGATTTTTTGTAAAAAAAAAGAATTTAATTTGGTTAGAAAATAATTAAATAAAAGAAATTTAAAAAAGAGAAAAAATTAGAAAAGAAACAAGAGAGATCCTGGTTTTATAGCAAGAAGGGGGGGGGGTGCCAATCTGACTTCTAGGCCCAACAATTTCTGGCCTTTATTGAATTTTCCAAATCCTGTGCATTGGCTTGACTCACGCCCATGATAGGACCTCATGTGAGAAGCCTTGGATTTGGCTTGCTGTGGATCTGACGGTTGAAAGCTGATGGTGCATGGTGGTCTCCTTGTATGCACGTGTGCCTGATTATGCAATAAACAATATCATGAAATAATATGGGGACCTGGGGATCGAACCCAGACCCTTTGGCTTTTCCCAACGCACGCTGACCATCTGAGTTGGCTTGTTTTCTTGTATGAATAATAATAAACAAGAAATATATGGAAAAACAACATGACATAATACAAAACGCGCGAATTTTGAATTGGCCAGTCAGGGAAAGCCACGTTATCATCTTCTTCCTCCCTCCGTTGGTAAAAGTTTTTTGACTTATACCTACAGTCATCTGGGTGTAGGTACAAACCTATGCATCTCCAAAATCTTATCCCTGCATGATAAATCAATACCAGTGGTACCAATCAACTTGTTGCAATCTCACGAGCAGCATGGTACCACTCTCCATGGCCAATTGTTCCTGTGTGCAAAATCCCTAAAAAGGAAACTAAAAACCTAAACATGGAAACTTGTTGTATAGCCAATAAAAATGCAATTAAGTATTACCATTAGCTTGCAAATGATTCAACGATTCAGAATATGCAAATAAATCATGCTAAAAGTGACATAATTGTGATATTCGATTTCAAGAAAGCATGGATGTTGTGAGATGCTTATAGTGCAATTCTGGGTGTTAGGAGGCTTGTTAATGATTGTAAAAGGATCCTAGAATGTCTAAGAAGTGATTTGTGTGATTGGAATGGCTTGAGGAAGCCTGGAACTGAGAAAATATTTTGCAACTTTTCTTGAGTTTTTGCAATTCTGATTTCTGTTTTACACGCCTCCCCTCTCCTTGCTTTTGATCTGCACTTGTTCTATATGTACCCTAGAATGAATTAGGTTACAAATTTGCTTCAAATCTTTTTCAGTTAAAATGATTGAATCATGATTTGATCCTTATGCAAATCTTTCCAAATCAAGACAAATCCATTCTTTTTGTATCCAAATGAAGCTTACACGATTTGATTCTCTTTCCAGCTGTATAACAGGCCTAAACATGCATAAAATCTCAAGCTTTGATTAGTTTTGATAATTTTCATGATTTTATTTTGATTTTATTTGATTTAATTGAAATAAAATTCAAATAAATGGAAAAAATAAAAGAATTACAAATGGGAAGGATCATGGGTCGTGGTTCATGTTACAAACTCAGTGCAAGCATAAAAAGTTGGGCCCATTTGACAAAAATTACAATTTGGCCACATTTGACTTTTGGCAATTTTGCAAAAAGTTTCAAATTTGTCAATGCATAACTTCTTCAATTTTAACCCTAGATATGTGTTCTTGGACATTTATAGAAACCTTAATATGTCCTCTAAGCAACCCTTTTTGTATCATCTCAATTGAGTCTTCCATGTTCATGTATGAAGCTTTGACAAAAAAGGTGTTTTTGTTGACTTTTCAAAATGACCTATAATGTCCAAATTCATATCTTCTTGTGAGTGCATATTTTGATCTTGGAAGCTGAAGATGAATTGTAGGGAATCCCATCCTCTTCAAAATGATCTTTGGATGGGTCATTTTTTATAAAGTATGAGAAAGTTATGTTTGGTCAAAGTTGAGTTGACTTTTCCTACAAAACCCTAATTTAGCAACTTTTGGGTTTTGATGAATTGTGAGCAATCCTTGAGGAATCATGTTTAACCCTTGATCAAATGATGAATAATGCTTCAAAATGAGGATGTTGACCAAAAATCTTGACGTTTGACTTTATGTGGGCCACAGTTGACTTTTGCCCTAGCACAATCGATTTCCAGGCCTTTGAGCAATTGACTGAGCAAACTTCCTATGCAAGGCTTGAAACTTGGAATGGATGATCTTGAGAACATATTAGGACAATGGTGAGAATTTGGGATCCTTTGGACTCAAGCACCTTGATGCAAATTGAAACCCTAATTTGAGGTAGACTGCCTTAGGAGAAGGTTTGTCTGGTCAACCCTTTGACTTCCTTGAGCAATTTGAGGACCTCACTTGAAATGTATTGAAAAATATGGGAGGGAAAATTTTGGGGTACAACAATACTTACCTGCAGAAGACTTCGGCTTCATGCTCTTACCTTTATCATTCTTCACGGAGAACCCCAAGCCATCTCTATTCTTGTTTACAGGTGGATCAACAATTTGTCCCCATACTTCACTACGGCCATTACGCACCACCTGTTGCGCATCCCTAAGCGAAACCATAGAATTCTCATTTCCTCTTATGTTATAAATGAATAAAGCTTGGAATTGGGTTCCAACGGCAGCTTCATCCGCCTCCACAATGCTGAAAGAGGATAAATGAGATATCAATAATGCCTGTTCTCCATTTATAATTACCACTTTTCCTTCACGTACAAACTTTAGCTTCTGGTGTAAATTCAAAGTGATAGCCCCTGCCTCATGTATCCACGGTCGTCCCAGCAAGCAGCTATAAGCGGGTACAATATCCATGACCTGGAAAGTAATCTGAAACAAATGTGGGCCTATATGAATAGGCAAGTCCACTTCACCAATAACATACTTCCTTGATTTGTCAAACGCTTTCACAATAATGCCACTAGGCGCATGGGCGTTCCTTGATATTTCAACTTCATAAGAGTGCTCCTCGGTATAACATTTAATGCAGATCCATTATCAACCATCACATTAGATAATGAATCATTCTTGCAGTTCATAGAGATGTGGAGGGCCAAATTGTGATTCCTTCCTTCATCGGGAAGCACATCGTCGCAGAAACTCAGGTTATTACATGAAGTAATGTTCCCTACTACACTGCTAAATTGGTCTACAGGCATATCACTTTCCACAAAAGCTTGGTCCAATACCCTCATCAAAGATTCTCTGTGAGCAGAGGAGTTCATCAATAAAGCCAAGATAGATATTTTTGAAGGAGTCTGTAGTAGCTGATCTACAATTTTGTAGTCTCTCATCTTGATTATCTTCAAAATATCGTCCACCTCTTTTTCTAGCGTAGCTCCACTAGATTCACCCACTGCCTTCTTGGGTTCAACATTCTCAACAATCTTCTTTCCAATACTAACATCTCTACGAACAACTGGTGCAAATATGCGACCATTTTGGGTCACTCTGCTAGTCTCAGCAATATTTCCAACATTAGGCATTGGCTGGATGGGGACTTTCACACCATCCTCTAAAATTGTAGCATTATATTTGTAGGGTACCACCTTGTCTGACTTGTAGGGGACAGGACCCGGAAAACTAATCACCAATGGAGTAATAGCTGGCTTGCTATGATATTTAACTTCAAAATGGGTGGGTGCACCAAAACAAGGCACAATAACGTTTACTCCCTCTTCAACATATTCCGTCATTACACAGTCATCTCTGGAAAACAAATCCTCATCTGAGGAGAAGTACTCATCTATAGAGGCATACTCATCATCTGACTCTTCTTCGGCCAAACAAACCTCAATCACATCAACTTCATGGTAATCATCCCTTTGACCTATAACCTTTATAGTCCCATTATCCAACAACAACTGAACACCTTCCCTGACAATTGATCATCCTCGGGAGTCCCAACAGCAAACTCGGTAAGATCCATACTGATGTTCAACCTGACCAGTCATGTGGCAGAAAGTAGCATGCAATTGTACAAGATCCTCATTCATATGTTTCACATCAAATATTCTGAACTCTCCAGGACATCCAGAAACCATGTTTACTTCCTCTTCATACTCTGCCCTAGGCCTGATTATATGGATGAGGCCCTCATCCATCATCTCCTACAAATCAGCCTTTATCTTGTCACAAACTTGTATATCTATACTGCAAATATCACAACCGGCATGATCATGCATATAGTAGCTAAATTCACAGAGGTCTACATGAATTTTCACCAAATCTCATCTAACCAGATTAAAATCAAAAATCCGGAAGTCGCTTGGACAACCGGCCACCATATTCACAACATTTTCTCCTCCATGCTTGGGCAGAGGATTGTATTTCACATTAGGGCCAACATCCTTGAAAGATAAGATACCAGACTTCACCAATTTTTGTACTTCAGTCTTCAAAGGATAGCAGTTCTCAACATTATGCCCTGGTGCTCCCTAATGAAAAGCACATGTTTGGTATGCTTTGTAATACCAAGGCAATGGTGATGGTACAACGGGAGGTGGTCAGGTCTGAACCAACTTCTTCTGAATTAAGCTGGGAGTAATTATGTATAACTCATAGGGATAGGATCATAACTCTCCCTTCTCTGATTATACCCTTGATTCCCTGATGTCATGGTCTTTGATAAGCAACGGTAGTTGGTGTTACACCAACAATTGGAGTTACTGATGTGACTTACTGATGACGCTGATAATTTCTTCTAGGAGTGTTAACCCTCCTCTCTTGCATAACAACATTTGTATCTCCTTCCTTCTTCTTGGTAAACCCATAGGATGGCTTCTTCGTACTTCCGGAACTTTCACTTTTTGTGAGACGTCCGTCTCTTACAGCCTCTTCTAAACGGATACCCATGCCTACCATCTCAGTAAAGTCACTTGGTGAACTCGCTACCATCCTCTCATAGTAGAAAGCACCCAGAGTCTTCAGGAAAATCTTAGTGATCTCCTTCTCTTTCATGGGAGGAATCACTTTGGCGGCTACCTCACGCCATCTCTGTGCATTCTTTGAATGATTCTCTGTCCTTCTGGACCATGGCCCTGAGTTGATCAAGGTCAGGCGCCATGTCTACATTGCATTTGTATTGTCTAATAAATGCTTCTCCCAAGTCATTGAAAGTATGGATGTTAACGCTGTCCAAACTCATATACCACTTCAGTGCAGCACCAGTCAAACTATCCTGAAAAAAATGAATCAGCAGACGCTGATCATCAGTATGGGTAGACATTATCCTTACATACATCACAAGATGAGCATGAGGACAAGTGTTTCCCTTGTACTTCTCAAATTCCGGGACCTTAAACTTCACAGGTATCTTAACATTCGGGACCAAGTGCAAATCATTCACATTCTACTCGAACAATTCCTTTCCCCTGAGGGCCTTCATCTCCCTCTGCATCTTGTCAAACTGTTCTTGAAAATTATCCATTCTATCATAGAGACCCAAGTCTTCACTTGGTGTAGGAAAAGGACGACACATATCATCATTAGCAAATGGAACCATATTCATCGAAGGAGGTGTAGTAGGAGTAACATGCACCACAGGAGGTGCAGGAGTAACAGTAGTCTAAACAACTGGAACATCTTGAGGACCAAGATAGAATCCTTCAGGCACAAATTTCTCTGGCATTCCCCATGGATAACCTTGAGGCATGTGATTCTGAACAACAACTGGAGTAGCAAACACAGGAACCGTAGGAGCTTCAATAGTAACCCTTGCTTGTTGAGGTTGAACACTCGGTGGCTGATTTTGAGCAGCCACCAGAGATTCCATCAGAGTAGTAAGATTGGCCATGCCGGCCTTCAAAGCAGAAACTTCCTCATACAGCTCGCGATTCTCTTGTTCTAAGTTGTCCATCTTCCTTCTGAAATTAGCTCTAGTATTGTAGTGGTGAGATAACTTGCTGAATGAAGTAAAGAAGCTTGGTAAGACACATTGGAAATATCAAAGTAATAACATATTTGAAATACTGAAATTTTTTATTATAATAACTTCAAAATGGATTACAAATTTAAATAATCCCAAGTACAAGATGAAAATAAAGTCTAAAATCCTAAGAAGCGAAGATGATGGAGATCACTTTATACGTTGGCGCTTCCCTGTAAGCCTAGCAATCTGAGCCTTCAACCTATCGTTTTCTTCTGCATATCTGGTGGCAGCCTCCTTCCAATCACCTGGATCAGGAAGTGAGCAAATAGAATCTAACTGAGGGTTAGGAGAAAATAAATCCCCTTGCCTCTCCATCATCTCTACAGCCCGACTCTCAAGAATCTCAATCAAGTCGTCTTTCTCCTTCAAGTCTTCTCTATAGGAAATCTCTAAAGTTTGGCACTTATTCTTCCAAGCGTCCTTTTCATGTTGTATCCTGACCAAAGCAAGCTGTAGCTCTTCTATATCATCCAATGAAGGAGAAGTGGTCTTTACAGACAAATCAGGCATAGGTGCTTCCCGGGAATATGGCATCTTCAACTGAATAGCTCTCATTTGGACCCACTAAAGATAAGGCTCCAAAGAAATAGCCCCCCTAGGTCCCAAGTCTTTCCTACTCTTCCTGTGAATATGACGCCAGGCCTTCGCAATTTGTTCCCTAGCTTCCTTATGGTCTTCTCCCTCCTTCAGGAAGAAACTGCTCAAATGAATACTATTTGGTTTATCCCTCACCGGATAACCAAGTTGTCATCGTGCAAGAACGGGGTTGTAGTTAATTCCTCCCCTTGTACCAAGAAGAGGTACATTGGGGAAACTACCACAACTGTCGACAATCTCTACATCCTGGTAAGCCCGATGATACCAATCAATATCCGAGTGAGTAAGTGCCATGATCTTAGGAGCCCAACAGGGTTCCTTCCCGACATCCTAAAAAGCATCAGACTGAGGCATATGAGAAATAAACCACTGATACAACAAAGGCGTACAACAGATAATCATTCCTCCATGATAATAATTCTGAAGATGAATAGAGTAGTAAGCATCACCCAACAATGTAGGAATTGGGTTTCCAATCATGAAGATCCTGATAGCATTAATGTCAACAAACTTGTCCACATTAGGAAATAAGAACAACCCGTAAGCAAGTAGAGCAAAGATGGCCTCAAAAGCGAATGTACTCTTCATCCGGCCAAAGTAACGAGCTTTCTCCAATAAGAATTGAGCTGGTGATCCTTTAATCCCTCCTTTAGTAGTCATATGAGCTTCAACCTCAAACTTCCCCAGATGGATCAAATCAGTAATCTCGTGTGGTTTTGGCTCACCCTTCAAACCAGTAAAAGGAACACGATCGGTAATAGGTAAATCCAACAGATAAGAATACTCCTCTAGTGTAGGCATCAACTGATAGTCAGGGAAATTAAAGCAATGATACATCAGATCATAGAACTGGACCAAGGTCGAGAGAATACCCTCCTTCATCCTAAGCTTCATGAGAGGAATGATGGATCCATACTTCTTCTGAAAATATGCAGAATACTCAATCTCGAGAATTAGACTGATCAACTCATCTATCTTGGGATCTTTGAAACTGTATTTCTGGTCTTTCTTTTTCCAGATCCATGGTAAAAAAGGTACCTGAGATATTCATAAATGGTCAACTTTCAAGTCCCTTGAATAAAATTTCTTCAAGATTCTTATGAGTGCATGGATGCATGATGCAACAATCACACACAAGATCACAAACATAGGGTTCATAGGTTCAACATCACGAGTATGAGGTCGAAGGTACTACCCATAAGGTATGGTCTAAAATTTATCACATACCGAACAAGGTTCTAGAGGCTCCCAGAGTCTACATCCTTCCTTCAGATATTACCAACTTCCCAATTAACTCGGTAATTAGTAATATTCTCAAGAAAAACTCATCCGAGTGTAGTATCGGGTGACAACTATTTCCAGATTACTCTGTCATAGCTTCCGCACTACACCTAAAAGGCCAAGATGGGTTAGGTATTCTATGGTCCTCAGCTTCAGCAGGCTCCCAGGTCGAAAGTAGTACGTCTTCTCGATTACTCGGTAAACGACACTACAATCAAAGGGGCCCCCACTGAGTGGGGGATCTCATGCCTCCTTTTTTGGGATTACTCCCTCAAAGTTAACATGACTATACCGCCCGTCCTATCTTAAAGTTTTCCCAAGTCCGGGTATAGGACTTATAAGTAATCACCAAGCCCCTGAAAACCAGGAAAATCCAGGCAAACATATATACAACATATAACACATAAACAATAGTAGCACATATACAGATATAAGCAAAGATAGGTTTAACCCACTTAGGGATGGACCAGCAAGAGGTCAATCTTTCCCTAGTGAAGTCGCCATTTTTTTCTGTAACGGTAGAAATGTTTAATACTAAGCCATTGGATTGACTTGACTTATACAGATAAAAAAATCACCATCGCGCTTTATTGTTTCCAAAGGAATGGGAAAAGAGCGAATAACCCAAAAGAGGGGGAAAGATTCAAGGTAAGGGGGGGTGGTTATGCAAAGGGAAGGTATTAGCACCCTAAACATCTACGGTACTCCGCAGGAACCTCTTTGTAAAATCTGTATATTTTGGCTATAAAATGTTGTAGATAAAATAGATGGTGGAGGTGAGAAAAGAAGTATTTTTTTAATGATTTTTGCACCCTTCGCGGTTGTGAACCTTTAGTTCCTACGTACCACCTTTCGTGCAATAAGGGATCAGGGTATACATAGTTCACCTTTAAAAATTTTAAAACACAAGTGTGTTGGTTAATTTTATGAAATAAGACATCATCATCATTGTCCATGTGAAAAACATACTTACTACCCACAATCATGAGAAAGGAGAATTTCAATCATCTCAAAGTGGAGGATATGGCTTGGATTTTAAAATAAAAAATGCCTCACTCAACACCCAAGTGGAAAATATCCCACTTCATTACATATTGTAGAAGTATAGTTGTTTGCATCACTACAAGGATTCACAAGAGTCCAATCTTTTTTTGAGAAATTTTTTAAAGTAAAAGCCAAAGCGGTAAAATGGTTTGAAATGAGATTGATTGAATTTTAGTCTTGTCACAAAAAAGGTAAAAGTTTTATTAAATTGATTGAAGTTTATTTATGAAAAATGTTTTGAAAAATGCATGGACCTAAGTCCAAATTTATTATGAAAGTGGTCCAAGTTTAGAAACAAGAAGAGTTTTCAAAAGGAGGGAGAGGATTTTTAAAATTAAAGAAGATGGAAGGAGAAGAAGGGACTATCCTAAAGCATAAGGTAAAAGCTAGGGAAAAGAACCATCTGATAAACAAGAAGCCAAAACTTGACATTATGAGTCAAGATAGAGTTACTATTCTTTGGATTGAAACCAAGAAAGCAAAGATACTAGACCTCTTGAGAGAACCAAACTTCAAGTGTATTAAGTCTTCAAAAAAATTGGGCAGAGTAACGGCTGTATATGGGTGAATTCCATATTACAAAAAAAGTATGTAATCACAATAACCTGCACACAAAACAAACAAACAACCCAATATCTTGAAGTGAACCTCAAGAACTCCAAACAAAATATTAATTAAGGTCACAAGGTCTCCAACATAGGCCAAGGTTTCTAATCCTAAGTCCAAGAATTCCAATACTCCATAATGCCAAGGATAGTAACCAAATAGTCCAAGTATCATTAAAGCTTTTTTTTATGGTTTATGTTGATTATTAGGTATATTCAAAAAGGAAAGACAAGCTCAAGTGAGCAAAAAAATAAAAATGACAAGAAAGTAAATGCTCAAATGAGCAAAGATGAAAATAGCATGAAATATAAATGCTAAAAGTAAATGGTTCCTAAAATAAAAGGGCATATAATAAAAATACAAGATAAAGTCAATTATTAGTAATTAGTGGTTAGTTGGATGACCATTTTGAAACTTGCATTTGGAACTCATTAGAGGATTGGTAAAACCAAAGCCTCCCCACAACAAGTTACATTTGCTTTTTGTCAATTATATCATCCATTTGGAATTTTCACAAGTACCATTTAATGATCAACGATGTTTAAGTGATCCGCGTTGACCAAAAGTGATGTAGATCCATTAGAGGATTGGTAGAACCAAAGCCTCCACACAATGAATCTCAAGGTTATTAGATCAAAGAGATCAAATTAACATACTTGGGCTTGCAAACATAGGTTTGGGCCACGAATGATCATTTATTCGAATCGGGACAAAATTTAGTATTATGTTAAGCAATCGTAAGTGGACTTATATAGAAGTCGCACCTATTTTGAGGCCGATCAATAGCAATCTATGCACTATATATTTTGATACATGATATAGAGATCATGCTCCAATAACACTTAGTGCAATAAGAAAGGGATGAGATGAAGAAGGATGGGGGAAAATATACAAACCACATTTGAATTAAATTTTAATCAAACTATTATTAAAATCATTCATCTATTTTTATGGAGTTAAACTCAATACCATGGATCCAATGATGTTAACAAAGTTCATGATCAAAAATTCAACCCAAGATCAGCCAGAAAATAATCACAATATAATAATACATTTATTATATACATTAAAAGGGGGTTTAAAATAGAAAATAAAAGAGAAAAATATCAACCATGTTCAAATTAATCACGAAATAATAAGTAAGACCATAGAAAAATCAGAGATAAACTCAAATATTTTTGTAATGTTTTTGGTAATTTTTTTAAAGTTAGAAACTATTTTTAAACTAATTAAAATTGCTCAAAAAAATAGAAAATAGATCAAAAATAGTAAACATCAATATTAAATTCCATAAAATTTTCAAAAAGTCATAAATATGTAAAGTGATATTTATGAATTTTTTTAGAATTAAAAAAATGTCAAAAAATATTTTTAAAGTAATTAAAAGGAAGCAAATAATGCAAAAATAAATAAAAAATATCAAATGTCAAAATAAAAATGTGAAAAAATAGTCATGAAATCAGAAATAATTCAAAGTATTTTTGTGAATTTTTTCATAATTTTTTAATAAAAAATAAAAGAGTTATGAATTTTTGAAAATTAAATCAATTAAAATATAAAATCAAAAAATAAAATAAAACCAAAAAGATGTGGGCCATCAGATCATAGTCAAAACGCGTTAGTAAGCTGATCCAATGGACCAGACGTGTTGTACTTGATATGGACCTTAGTGAGATACGCATAGGATCCAAAAAAAGGCAACCAATGAAATTAAAACGTTTGGCACGCTATCATTGGCCAAGACGAGACATGTCATCGTCTTCAACCTCCAGACACCCTGCAATGGAGATTTTGTGAGATCCTTCAAATGGAAAAATTAGGATCCCATACTAGTATCATTGAATTCGTCTCTTCAAGACGATCCTAACACCACCATCGCGCCAAATTTATATAAGGTATACAAAGAGATATGAATCAAAAACTCAGAAAATAGCGAGCACCTTCAATTTGAGATTTCTCTCTCAATTCTCAATGGATTTAAAAATTGTAAGAAGCATAAGAATCAGGAGAAAGAGTAGAATAGGTTAGTGCTTTATTTGGATCCAAATGGTGGAGAATTCTACCTTTTCAAAGTTCAAGAAAGAAGCTCTGAAACTGGACTTCTGTAGCTTGAATTATGGCTCGTTTTGCTTGGTTTAAGTACTGGAGAGTTTGTATGATGCTGAAGGATGATGAATGTGAAAAGACTTTTGGAAGAAAAGGCTTGAATCTCATAAACTGATTTCAAAAATTTGAAGTTCGTGTGAGGTTTTGACATAGTGTATTTGGCTCTCAAAGCTTAAGGAAATGAATGGGGGATAACCCTTTATTTATAGGGAATCAAATGGAATGTTCAAGCATTTGAAATGATGATGTTTGGAGGGAAATCGTGTGAACCTGATACACAAGCAAGGTGTGATCATTTTTGCATCAAAACTCATCCAATCCTTGCATTTTAAGGCTCTAATCCACTTTGGAAACTTGGCTAAACATGTTTAGATCATAAAAGTGTGATAATTTGATGTTTAGAAGCCAAAACATGAATTTCAAATTCTGACTTATGAAGAAACTTCAGTTCCAAGTTACCAAGTTCAATCCAATGGCATTCTCAGCTCAAGGGGTCTTAAGGCATGCTTCTTGATGCTTTAGAAATATCAGATTACAAGCTTTGCAATGGAAAAAGAATGGAATCAAATGGATGTTTGAGCTGAAAGTTGCAATGAGTCAAAGTTGGGGAAAAAGGATTGACTTTCCATACTTAGAAATATTTCAAATTTTTCTTCAAAAGTGACCTATAATGTTTTTCATTCAAACATGGCCTTCTACTTGGAATTTTCTCTTGACCAAAAATATGGCATGAAATAGACCTATTGAATGACATTTTAAGACTTGAACCATTCAAAATATCCAAAAATTGAGAGAGTTATGAATTGTTGAATTTGGCAAGAAATCATGAAATAACCTATACTCTATTGTATCCTTAGGGCATCTTCCATCCATTTTCTCACTTTTCACATAAAAGAAGACATAAAGTTTACATCCTCAAGTTCAATATGGAAAAAGAGTGAGCTCAAGGTGATACAAATTGACCAAGTTATGATCATTTGAAGTCACACATGAGAAATTGGGGGTTTATCTAGAGGACTTGTAATCTTTCTTCAACATCAAGTTTCTTCCACATGAAAAATCCTTGAAACCTTTGAAGTGATTTATTGATAACCCTTTAAAGATATGGATGTCTTTGGAATCACTCAAAAATACCAAAATATGAACAAGGTATACTTCTTTGAAGTTCAAAACCCTAGCTCCTAGATCAAGAAAATGCTTTGAGGAACTTTGATAATTTTGAACAAACTTCTTGTACCAACACTTTTTCTTTGTAGATAGAAGTTGTTGAGGATGATAATGAGAACTCATAGCAACCAAAACCACTTCCATATCTTGATAATTGAGAGAAATGTGCACTTGTGACCAATGGGAACAAGGCCTTGTCCAACCATGACAACTTCTTCAATCAACCCCTTGTACTTTTGAATCAATCTTGATAACTTTGAAATGTGGTGAACCAAAATGAACCTTTACATGCCATTTATTCCAAAATAACTTCAACAATGAGGTTTAAATTTCTCCAGCTTTAATTACTAGAGCATGGAAATAAACTCATGAACCTATGGATCAACTTGCTAAGCCACATTGCCTTTACCTACATTATTAACAAGTAAGACAAACCAAAATTTTATTTTGTTAATTAGAAAGAAAGTCAAAACAAAACATGCATAATCACAAAAGAAAAACAAGTCAAGGTGCTTGGTGATATCTTAAAGAGAAAAGCTAAAGATAGGGAGGAGAACCAAAAGCCCTAATGTGATCTTGTTGTGATTGAATCAACATGGTATGATGAAGGGATCTTAGGGGAAAAAATTTGGGTACAACAAGCTCAAGAATTGGACAGCCGTGAAGATTCTAGAGATCTTTTTCTTTCCAAAGTAATATTTTCTTGTTTTTGAAAGAACCTATGTCAAGCCCGAGGCATAAGGGTTGCTTGTAAGGGTCCCCCAATTTGTTTCAGCCAATATTCATAATTAGTAAAAGTTATATTTTGTATTCAATTAAGATCCATGTCTTTCTCTTGCATTTATCTCTTATATTTAAAAATGGCAATACTTTTCTTCATATGCATATTCCAAATTCACATACTAAAATTGCACAGAAACATGATAAATGTGGAGATCCATGCCTAAAATCACCGATAATGTTACTGCTGCTATCCGATATAATTTTGATGCACCTATCAACCACGCAGAAGAGGAAGATGATGAAGATCTTGAACTTTATAAAGAATTGGTGAGGGAGATAGAGAAAAAAGTTGAAAATATGTAACCATACCAGGAATCTATTGAGACCATTAACCTTGGCACAAAGGAAAATCCGAAAGAAATCAAGCTAGGGGTAACATTGGGGAAAAGCGTAAAAAAAAGACTGATCAAGTTGTTACATGAATATGTGGATATATTTTTCTAGTCTTACAGGGATATGCTAGGATTGGATACATATATTATGGTACACAAACTACCTCTCAAGAAAGGTTGCTCCCTAGTTAGATAGAAGCTCAGAAGAACTCGTGCAGACATATCTAGCGAGATTCGAGAAGAGGTCCTTAAACAATTTGACGCAGGGTTCTTAGCAGTTGTAGATTATCCATCTTGGATAGCTAACATCGTGTCAGTGCCCAAGAAAGACGACAAAATACGCATGTGTGTAGATTATCGGGATCTAAACAAATCAAGTCCCAAATACGACTTCCCTTTACCTCACATAGATGTTTTGGTGGATAATAATCCTCAAGCTTCGGTATTCTCGTTCATGAATGGTTTATCGGGTTATAATCAGATCAAAATGGCACCCGAAGACATGGAAAAGACTATGTTCATGACTCCTTGGAGCACTTTCTATTACAAGTAATGTCATTTGGTCTGAAGAACGGGGGGGGCAACTTATCAACGGGCTATGGTCACACTATTCCATGATATGATTCACAAAGAGGTTAGGTGTATGTAGATGATATGATTGACAAATATCATATAGAGGATGATCTCATCATACATTTACAAAAGTTATTCGAGCATCTGCGAAAGTTCAAACTAAGATTGAATCCAAACAAGTGTACATTTGGTGTCAGGTCATGTAAGTTACTGGGTTTTATTGCAAGTCAGCATGGTATTGAGGTCGATCCCAATAAGGTAAAAGCCATACAAGAAATTCCAGCTCTGAGGACAAAAAAAGAGGTTTGTGGTCTCTTAGGACGATTGAATTACATTTCAATGTTTATATCACACATAACTTCTACTTGTGAGCCTATATTCAAATTACTGCGAAAAGATCAAACATTGGTGTGGAGTGAAGATTGTCAGACAGCCTTCGAGACAATAAAGCAATATTTACAAGAGCCACCAATTTTGATGCCACCAGTTCTCAGAATACTGCTCATCATGTATCTAATAGTTCTTGAAGGATCAATGAGATGTGTATTGGGACAACATGATGAAATGGGTAGAAAGGATCATGCAATCTACTACCTTAGTAAGAAGTTCAGCGACTTCGAGACCAGGTACTCAATCCTCGAGAAGACTTGTTGTGCATTGGTTTAGGCTACTAAAAGATTGAGGTAATATATGTTAACTCACACCACGTGGTTAATAGCAAGAATGGATCCTTTAAAGTATGTGTTCGAAAAACTAGCTCTTACAGGAAGGATTTCCCGGTGGAAGATGTTACTATCAGAGTACGACATCCAATAAATTACTCAAAGGGCCACCATATGTAGTGTACTAGCTGGCAATCTAGCTCATCAGCCATTACCATAATATCAACCAATGAAGTTCGACTTTCCATACGAAAATTTCATGGTTATAGGTGACTATGAAATACCAGGGCCCGACAAAAGATCTGAACCAGAGGCACGTTGGACACTCATGTTTGACGGGGCTTCAAACACATTGTGTCATGACATTAGGGAAATTTTGACTTCTCCGAAGAATTTCCACAAACCTTATACTGCAAGGTTATGTTTCAACTACACCAACAATATCGCTGAATATAAAGCTTGCATCTTAGGTCTAGAAGCTGCTATCGATCTAAGAATCAAACACCTTAAAGTGTTTGGATACTAAGTGTTAGACGTATACCAAGTCAATGGTGAATGGGACACCAAATATCCTAGATTGATTCCATATCAGGATCATGTTTTAAAGCTCGCAGAGGAATTTACCAAGATTACCTTCAGTCATATTCTGCAAGAAGAAAATCAGATGGCAGACACCT
Organism: Vicia faba; assembly: GCA_948472305.1. Lineage (NCBI taxonomy): Eukaryota > Viridiplantae > Streptophyta > Magnoliopsida > Fabales > Fabaceae > Vicia > Vicia faba. The sequence continues at coordinate 916,470,951 of OX451741.1, read as the reverse complement.
TGGCAACTTTATCATCCATGTTCAAAGTAACATGGCCAAACCATGAACCACGCATTACAATCAAACATTTTGAAGAACCAGCACATTGCCTTACTATTGAAGAAGGACCGGATAATAAGCCTTGGTTCTATGACATTAAGAGATATCTAGGGAAACAAGAATATCCAGTAAGTGCCACTATAAATTACAAACGAACGTTGCGGAAGCTAAATTCAAATTTCTTTCTAAATGGTGACGTGTTATACAAAAGAAACTATGATATAGTTTTACTCAGGTACATGGAGAAACAAGAAGTAGATACACTTACGAGAGAAACCCATGAAGGTACTTTTGGAACACTTACAAATGGACACGCCACGGCTAGAAAAATCCTGCAAGCAGGTTATTATTGGTTGACAATGGAAGCCGATTGCTACCATTATTCTAATACATATCAAAAATGCCAAATCTACATCGACAAAATGAATGTTCCACCAACTCCTCTAAATGTTATAAACTCTCCTTGGCCATTTTCAGTGTGGTGAGTTGATATGATAAGCATGATCGAACCGAAAGCATCTAACGGACACCAGTTCATACTAGTTTTCGTTGATTACTTCACCAAATGGGGGGAAGCAACATCCTACGGAAATGTGACAAGTCAAGTGGTTACTCGATTCATCAAGCAGAATGTCATATGCAGATATGGGGTTCCAAGAAGAGTCATTACAGATAACAGGTCCAATTTGAATAACAAAATCATGAAAGAATTATATGATGGTTTCAATATCGAGCATCATAATTCCTCACCATATCGACCCAAGATGAACGGGGTTGTTGAAGCTTCCAATAAGAATATCAAGAAAATTATTCAGAAAATGGTTATGACATACAAAGATTGGAATGAAATGCTTCCTTTCGCTTTACATGGCTATCGTACTTCAGTACGAACATCAACAGGTGCAAACCCTTTCTCTCTAGTATATGTCATGGAAGCAGTACTCCCGGTTGAAGTAGAAATTATGTCACTCCGAGTTATAATGGAAAAAGAGCATAAAGAAGCAAAGTGGGTTCAGACGCGACTCGATCAGCTTAACCTCATTGAAGAAAAATGCTTGACAGCTTTGTGCCACAGTCAGTTGTACCAAAAATGGATGAAGAAAGTATTCGACAAGAAGGTCCATCCTTGAGTGTTCAAAGAAGGGGATTTGGTGCTCAAGAAGATTTTGTTACCTCGCCTTGATTCATGTGGTAAACGGACACCCAACTACGAAGTTCCATATGTGGTAAAAATGACATTCTTCGGTGGTGGTCTCATCCTCACAATAATGGATGGAGAAGAACTACCATATCTGGCGAATTCAGACGCAGTACAAAAATACTATGTATAAAAAGCTCGCTAAGTTTGAACCATAAATGGGCGACTTAGGCAAAAAGGAGTGTCCCGGTAGATCAAAAACCCTAAAGGGTGATCCATGCAAAAATCAGGGACATACACAAAAAAATTATTCCAGTGGATTGAAAACCCGAAAGGGCGATCCAAGAAAAAGTTAGGGATCTTGCTCAAAAATAAAGAACAAAAGACTACGATTTAAGAACCACTACTACGACTACAGAGGAGAGGGATTAATCTAAATCATTTGACTCATAAAGCAAAGGAGATTGGAGCTATCAAAAGAACATTGGAGAAACAACAATAACAATTATCATTTTCATTGCCATTTTCAGTTTTTTTTTCTGTAATTACCTATTTTTAACGTATTGCATCTTGTACTATCGCCTATTCCGAGGCATATTTATCAATAAAAATTTACTTTTTCAATCTTTCAATTTTTTTCCTTTTTTGGACTTGTTTGCAAACCACTACGATTATTTTTTGCAAATACGGCGTTGAAATCATTTTGGAGATTTGATAAATATAAGCATTTAATGTAACCTCAAAAAGCATTTTAGAAAAATATCAAAAGAAAATCCATGCCTATGTCCACGCCTACATCCATGCATGCGTCCAGAGCTACGTCCACGCCTATGCCCGCGCCTGCAATACAAATTTCAAAATCTTGCTGACACCTTTCATCTGATTCAAATCAATTCAAATATACCACAACAATGCAACGGTGGGGAGTTCGTAACACAAAACCAATGGTTTAAAAGGAGAGAATAGCAAAAAACATTCTTTCATTACACTTTAGGGCATATACATAGATTTGGTGTATGTTTAATTGTTTGGGGCATACACAAAATACTTGATGCATATACATTATAGTTTCCATATTAGTCTAAGAAATTATGTGTGTACATCATATGTGGCATTTTTCAAACAAACTTTGGGTAAAACCAACATCTTGGGGCCCTTTATCAGTTTAGCAAAATAAGCAATTACCTTGGTTGAGAACGGACACAACCGGTAAAACACCGATCTCATCTTTGATCTAGTTATCTAAGATTTGATCACTAAAATACTTTTTAATCATCTACCCCCTAGGTTGTGGTAGGTGTGCAAATTACCAGGTTCATATTATTAATTCCCTAGGTTGTAATGAATACGTGAATCTATCTTTATGTCGTTTATCACCTAGGTCATGGTAAACTCACAAATTCTTCAAATATATATCCTCTAGGTTGCAATAGGTATACGAATTTTCAGGGTTATGTTATTCATCCCCTAGGTTATGATGAATAATGTAATCATATCCCTGTCGTCTTTTATCCCCTAGGTCATGATAAATGTACAGGTTCCTCCTCGTACTGTTTACTCTCTAGGTTACAGTAAACATAATGAAATCTGCATAATTCATTGCGTCAGTCTCCATGTTGTAATGCATTACCAAAACTCTATTTTATCCATCCCCTAGGTTGTGATAAATAGGCAAAATCTGCATTATAAACTTACTATATTAGTCTCAAAGCATTAGTAAGTCAACTTTCAAACTAGTATTATTTACCTCCTAAGTTATGGTAAATATGCGATAAATCTACAACCCCTTTTAGATATTGACGAGTTATCCGCGTCATCGTATCTAAGTCAAATCAAAACTTTTTTCAAACTCTGATGAGATGATACATCATCATCTCTTCCTATTCCTTTCATACTCTAGGGAACATTGTACAACATATCCTTTTAATCTTGTGGTCAAATTTTAGGGTCTTCCATCATTTACTAACCCTCTGACTTGAACGTGCGAGACCTGTGCATTCTCGAACCTTTCAATCGAAGACTAATTAAATGGGGCAGCTGTCATACGCTATATTTGTCCTATCAATTTTGATGGTCATGTTACCATTATGTTGCTGAATCTCTATTTATTTTGTCCAATTTGTTTCTAAAAATGAGAATATGAGGGGTTTAGAACAAATAGGGAAGTGTATTGTCGTGAATGGACCATCAAAATCTGATGGCCCATTAAGAAAATTTTGTTTGGCCCAGTTAAATAATAAGAAAGGGGGGGTTTAAAGTCTATAAGAGAGGTATGTTTTAGTATAAAGTTATTATGTCATTTATAATCAGGCTGGTCCAATAAACTAAATAATCCATTTCAAGGGGAATATGATTGGTTGTGCCTTGCATAGTCATTACCATGCTTTTATAAGAGGACCATTAAGGGTTAACATGTTTTTAGCAGGGGAAGGGGGTGTGATTGTTTTTGGTCTGGTCATTTGGTCTCCTAAAAGAAATTATTGAGGCTTTTTTAACTATTTTTTAGAGACCCATAATTTATTTTTCGGAAGCCCATTCTGCTGGTTGAAGACAATATTTATTCAAATATTATTTGCATTTTTTATTTTTTGTTACTATTGTTTTTAATTAAACCTGATTAACTAATTATATATTTTGGTAATTATTAATTTATTATTAAATCTTATATTATTATTATTATTATTATTATTACTGTTATATGTTTTTGATTAATTTTTATCGAAGTCAACACGAGGGATTAAGAAACCCTAATTACCCAGGCCCAAAGTCCAAGAAATGGGTACTATACAGATCTAAAGAAAATAAAAACGCTTTTGAAACTAAAACAAAATCAAATCAATTTTAATCGTACATAACAGTTTATACAAAATTGTCTAAAACAGAATCAAATCAATTACAATTAAGTTGAATCTTCATATTCATCAATCAACCCTAAATTAACAAAATATAACGACAATTACAAAGAATTTCCTAATTTGTCTAAATCTAAACCTATAAATCAACCAAAAATCTAAGAGAAGTAGAGGAAAAAATTGAGACGAACGAGTTGATAGAAAGAAGAAGAAAATAAGTTTAGGGCTTCAATATTTGAAACACTAAAGTTCTTCGCCGCACCGCCGCTACTCTGCCACCACCTTAGTACCTGCAAACCAAAATAAGTAGAAGTGAGAGATCAGAAGGAGGATTCAGGAAATCAAAACTATACGACCAATATCACGGTAGGAGAGGTAACACAAATCACTTAGCTTTAGGGCTCTTAATCGTTGTTGTGATGTTTGCATGATTGATGTTTGAATGTGGTGTTTATGGAAATTTTGGATTTTTAGGGTTAGGGTTCTAACCTAGGGTTAGGGTTATTAGACCCTAGGGTTAGGGTTCTTGGCATTGTTTAAAAATCAGGGTTAGGGTTCTTCATTGTTTGGTGTTCTGGGTTTTTGGATAGTTAGGGTTCATCATGAACCCTTAGGGTTCTACGAACCAGATGAAGATCTATGGTGGGGGTCTTTGAATGTTTGAAGTTTCAGGTTGAATGTCAACCGGAAAATTAGGGAAAAGGGGTAGTTGGTGGTGGTTCAAGGAGGACGGTGGAGCCAAGGTGATTTCTGGCCGCTTGAGTTTTAGAGAGAGGTTAGAGCCTCTCTCTCTAGGTTTTTACAAAGAATTTTGTTGTTTCATTATAGAGAGAGGAAAGAAAAGAAAAAATGGGCTCTCATCCCAGTGATTTTCTTTTATTAATGCTCCCTAATTATGTGTCCACCCGCCCGTAAACCTTACTGTGCGCTTCCCACTACAACTTTTAGATCATCATCAAACGCTTCTGATTCGCATGCCCATTGTAACATTGTGCACTCGCCGGCATGAAGTCCAAGCGGACTCCCAAACGTTTGTCAAACACTAGGCCTAGCCCATTGCTAATCTCGCCACCCCTATTTCTATTTTACTACTGCGTTAGAAATTTGTACACCCCTTGCACTATTGGGCCAAGTCTAACATTTGGACTTGGGCCCTTGCTGACCAAACCCCTCACTTTTACTGACCTGAAAAAATATTCACCCCTCCTGCGTTTGGGCCTGAATCCAGTATCTTAATTCAGGACCCTACTTTTGGTACCCCCCCCTATTTTACTAGCTCAACACAAAATACACCCCTCTCCATTTTTTTAAAAATTTCTTTTATTATTTATAATTATTATTTTTACAATTTAATATATTTATAAATTCTAATATTATTTTACTATTATTATAAAATTCAAATATTTTTCTACTAACTCATAATTATTTTTTATTGTATTAAAATTATTTTTTCCATGCATTAAAAATATTTTTTATATATTAACATATTTAAAAAAGTACCTAAGCAACACTAAACTTTTTTTAACTTAATTAATTTTAAAACAATTTTCAAAAAAGATGACGAGGATGGTTTTAAATCAACTGCGAACTTCGTCAAATAACTCTTTTATGCATACACCTAGACTTAGTATAAGGGAAATTCAAAACATCTTTGTAATCCATAAAAAACACCAACCAATTGCGAACTACAAATTGGGACTCTAATTCCTCATAAGAGGATACGTAGGCATACGACCTAAAAATCATGGCGAGTTCCCCTAATTAAAAATTAAAACTCTATTTCCCAAGCCGTAATTCTAAACCCTAGTATCCTTGTGAACAAGGTAGATGAGGGGTGCCTAACACCTTCCCTTTGTCTAACAACGAGTCCAATAACTTAGAATCTCTGACCAAATTAGGGTTATCCTTTATATTCCCTTCTTAAAGATAAAAATTAATGGTGGCGACTCTTATTTTAAAATAGATTATAACAAGATCCACGTCACTCATCTTCTGGTTTCAGTGGTTGGAAAGAAGTTGTCGATAACTATGTAGAAGAGAATAAGTAGTTGAAGGCTCAAATTGCAAGACTCGAGGGAAAGCGTCAGTGTATGGAGAGATCTTCATCATCTTTGGCTCCTTAGGATTTTTTAAATTCTATCTTTATTCTCTTGTACTTAGGATTGTTGAAACTTGGACTAAAAGTTATAATCCATTCAAAAGTTATTATTAAAATGAGAATTTTCAGTATTTCCAAATGTGTTAGTACTTTAATATTTGCAATTGTTTTTAATTCTTTTATTTCCTTGAATAAACACAACAAATCATATGCATTACATATCATGTATCATTTTGCGCATATTTTTTTCATTCTTGTTCATGCCCAAGTGTCTTACTGTGTTTCTCTACTCCGTTCAGTTGGCAAGTTGTCTCATCTCTATAATACTCGTGCTAATTCCATGAAGAAGATGGAAACTCTGGAAAAAGAGAATCGCGAGTTGCACGAGGAAGTTACTGCTTTGACGGCTAGTATGGACAATCTGACTACTTTGGTGGAATCATTGGTGGTTTCTCAGAATCAGCCACCACCTCTTCCTCTGTCTCCTCATGCTACTCAGCCACAACAGACGATTATTTTTTTGGAAGTTCTGTCAGTTTCCATCTATGTTACTCCGGTTACTGCTCTCAATATCGTATGCCTCACGGTTATCCATAGGGAATGCCTAAGAATTTAATGCTAGAAGGTTACAATCATGTTGCTCAAGTTGCTCCATTTGTTCAAACTGTTGTTGCTTCTGCACCTCCTGTGGTGCACGTTACTCCTATTTCTAATAGTGAGATCCATCATGTTGTGCCTCCTACAGTGAATGTTATGCCTGTTATTAACAATGAAGTTTATCATCCTGCTCCTCCACCGAGTGAAATTTTGAACTTTTATGACCGAATGGATGACTTTTAAGATCAATTTAATGAAATGCAGAAAGAAGTAAAGGTTCTCCGAAGAGTTATTCGGACAGAATGTCAATGATCTGTGTTTAGTTCCTAATGTGAAAGTGCCAACAAAGTTTAAAGTACTAGAATTTGAGAAGTACAAGGGGAACTCTTGTCCTCGTGAGCACCTGGTGATGTATATCAGAAGGATGTCCACTCATACTGATGACCAATATTTGCTTATTCATTTCTTCTAGGATAGTTTAACTGGTGCTGCTTTGAAATGGTATATGAGATTGGACAGTAGCAACGTCAGCACATTAAATGATTTGGGTGAAGCTTTTATCAAGAAGTATAAGTACAACATGTTTATGGCTCCTGACCGTGACCAATTGAGAGTGATGGCTCAGAAAGATAAGAAGTCATTCAAAGAGTATGTGCAGCGTTGGCCCAAAGTTGCTGCCCAAGTGGAACCTCCAATGGGAAAACAAGAAATTACTAAGGTCTTCCTAAAAACCCTTAGTTCATTTTAATATGAAAGGATGGTTGCAAGTGCACCGGGTGATTTCACTGAGATGGTAAGTATGGGTGTTCATCTAGAAGAAGCTGTCAGGGAAGTACGATTGACAAAAGATAAATGTTCTAGTGGAACAAGGAATTTATCATATGGGTTTTGTGATCGGTGGATCTGGAACTGACTGTTTAACGCTGGATCGCGAAATGTCGCGGAAGCAAGAGTCGCCACCGTCTTTTATTTTCTCCAACATGGAAAGGACAAAAGCACAGAAAAATTCCTTATTGAGATTTGTTCTCGGTTCGGAAGGTAGATTTATAGAAAGGGAAGGTGTTAGCACCCTTTCTATCCATGGTTATCCATGGGCTCTTAGATACTTGCTCATTTGTGTTTTCAAAAGTGTTTGTTTGCTTTTCAAGTGTGAGTGGGTTTGAAAAAGTTTCTTTGAAAGTTTCAGATCGACTCTTGTATCAGTCCTCAAGAGTGTTTAAAAAGTTGTGTTGAAAGCTTTTTGAAAAGTGTCGGTGTGAAAAGAGGTTTGATTTGTTTTGAATTAGAGCAAGTATCTATGAGTCATCCACCTACCCTAAGGAATTATGCTGTGTAAATGTCCTTAAGGTAGTGCCATCCCACCATTGAGAGGTAGGTAGCACCACCGTTGGAGGTGTTCGGGTCAATTCGAGGATTAGGGACAGTGTGGTCACCAGAGCAATAGGAGGACACCTTAGAAGCTACCCCCATGCCATGTTCATGGACATGAGGACTTACTAAAACATCCTCTACTCGACGACCACTTTTCGAGGGGCAAGGCAACAGTGAGGCGTACCCTAGGAGTGGTGTGTGATTTGTGTGTCATTTTCAGTTATTATTTGTCTTGTCATGCATTGGGTGAGCTACGTTTGATTTTATTTTTGGCATACATTCTTTCATGTGTTTTAACAGTTTAAAAGGTGCGGGAATTTAAAGTGCGGAAAATAAAGGTCCTACGCTATTACAAGGCGCGGGTCTACACCGCTAAATTAAACCAAGACCCGATTTGAATAAATAAAAATGCGGAAAATAAATGTCCTAATTATCTATTACAAAGCATTGGGGCAATTACATGAAATTTAAAAGGGAAATAAAAAGCAAACGCGCGAAATGTAATTATAATCGAAGGTGCGAGGGCGTTGGACCCTTTAAAGAAATTAAATTAGAATTAAAGGTTAATTAATGATTAAATAAAGAAAAGAACTTGTTTTTTATGTTTTTTTGTATTTATGAAATTAAAGAGAATTAATTGGAATTAAAAGTTAAATAAAACCCTAGTTCTAAATTGTTTTTAATTTATTAAAGAAAAATGTTTAAGTTTGACCTAATTTAACCTAATTAATTAATTGCATATTTATTTACAAGATAATTAGTAATTAATAATAATAAGAAGAAAAATTTAATTATTGAGAAAAAAAGTAAAAATGCTAGAAACCCTAATTTTTATATTTTTTTAGTTATTAAGAAAATATTAAAATTTAAACCCTAAATTAAGACTAAATTGATTAACAAAATTTATTTACAAAATAGTTAGTGAATTAAATATTAAATAAAGGCATATTTTTATTTTATGATTTTCTGATTTTTTTTTTTGTATTTTAAAAATTATTTGGTGAATTAAAGGAAAACAATTAATTAAAAAAAGAATAAATAAAAGAAAAGAAAAGAGAGAAAGAAATGCAAACATAGGGGGTGTTGACCCAAATTGAGGAGGTTAATTTGCAGTAATTTGGCCCAAGAATTCAGGCCTTGTTTGACTTTCAGCGTTTGTGTGAGGAGCTATTGACCAATGCATATGGTGATCTGCAAGTTCTGGCCATTGGATGGGGCCTTTGGGCGCGTGGCAAGCCAGATGGTGAAGGCATATGGTATTCCCTTGAGAACATGCTGCATGGAAATATATTGAACAAAATAATATTGGAGAAGTGAGGGACCTGGGAATCGAACCCAGGTCCCAGCGTTTACCATGCTAATGCCTTGCCAGTTGTGTTGTTTGCGCGCTTTGATACTATAATGGAACACAAAATTTATAATGAGAAAATAAGGCTAATGATATAAAACAATAAAAAAACCGCGCCAGATTCAAATACTCCAATCATGTTCCAACACGCTAGCATCTTCTTCATCGTTTGGCCTGTAAAAGAAATCAAATAGCGGGGGTTTTAAACCCCCACTAACCATAACATACAAAAATAGCGATTAGGCCATAGCATAATATAAATTGGGCGCGATGTGTGGAATTGAATCGTCTGGAAGTCACGATTGTAATGGTGTTGATCTTATGGTCCAATTTTTCCCCATGAAAGAAACCCCAATTTCAAACCTCTGAAACCCTAGGCAGCTTCCATTGTGGATTCGTGTACAAGGCTTAAAAGTTCAATCAAAGAATGCCAACAACTTTAGAATGCTCATGTTAGTGTAAAACAACAGTTAAAAGACATTAATCATGCATGGAAAATGGAATACGATTATCAAATTTTTCAAGAAAAGTGGAACACGGTTATACCAATTCTTGAGGTTAGGGGATGTGATTTTGATTGAGAAAGCTTCCTGGTAGTCTTGGCAAACTTATGGAATAGTTTTTAGGCCTTGCAACACACTGAAACTATGAAAACAGATTTGAGATTTTTGAGAAAAAATGCAAAGTTGTTTGGTGTTCTTGGGCGCAGCTTGCTTCTTTCTTTGATTAGGGTTGCAATGTACACATATATGTCAATGAATTAGGGTGAAAAGATCAAGCCCAAAGCCTTGTTTTAATGCCTTTCAATATTTGATTTTCAAGCATCTTTTTCCAATCTTTTCCTTACCAATATTATGCCAATCATTGAAGATTCTTTCCTTATGGAGTGTGCACGAAATCTTGAGGCTTTAATGAGAGAATATGCTGCATAAAAGGATTGGAAAAACATGATTTGCTATTTTTGTCATATTTTATTTTAATTAAATGAATTAATAATAATAATAATTCAAATAATTAATCAAAAATGACAAAATAACTCCCTTGGATGTCAATGGGTCGTGCATGGACTTTGGGTGATGATTCTTGGAAGAAATTGTGGCCCATTAGCAATTTTGAGGCATTTGAAGCAAAGTTGACTTTTCAAAATTCCTAAAAATTTCTCAACTTCCACAAGGCATATCTTGCTCAATTTTTAATATTTGATTATGTTCTTGGACATTTTGGAAAGGTCTTGAAGTCCTCTAACCAATACCTTTGGTCCCATGTCCTTTTGATTTACCAATCTCAAGTTATGGTCTTTGACTTAAAGTGCCTTTTTGTTGACTTTTGAAAATGACCTATAATGTTGAGATTGATAACTTTTTGTGAGAGCATTTCTTGGACTTGAAGTGTGAAGAGGAGTTGTAGGAAATTCCATTCTCTTAAAAATGAGCTTTGGATGGAATTTTTCTGATAATCCATGTGGAAGTTATGCCTTGGTCAAGTTACAGTTGACTTTTCAACTGTCCAAAAATAGAAACTTTTGCATCTTGAGACTTTTTGAGCCATGCCTTGAGAATCATGATCAAGAATTGATAAAATGATGTTTGTGGCTTCAAAATAAGATGTTGACCAAAAATTTTGACTTTTGACTGTCAAATGACCATTTTGCCCCTGCAGTTGACTGTTGAGCAATTAAGGTTTTTTTACTGTGCAATTTTGAACTGTGAGTCATGAAACTTGGTATGAGGATGCTTGACAATGTTTATAGGCATGTGGGACTTGTTTGGACCCTTGGAAACTTCAACTTCTTTACCAGAACCAAAACCCTAGTTTTTGACTGTTAGGAGGCCATTGGACTGTGCAACCCTTGGGAGATTTTGAAACATGCTCTTTAGCAAATCTTGGAGAATATGGGAGGGCAAATTTTGGGGTACAACAGTTGCCCCTGTTCAATCTTCTTAAACCTGAGGATGTAGATTGGCTGACGTGCCTTTCGTGATCCGAAGGTGGAAGATGATTGAACACTAGAGTGCCCAGAAATTTGCGCTCACATGTTAGCAGTGTGATGATGGGAATGGGCTTACAGATGCCATTTGGAGATTGATGGATAGGAAGATGGGCTTACAGATGCCATGTTGAGAAGTGATGGATAGGTGGATGGGCTTATAGATTCCATCTGGGTGTCGATCGCGTAAGAGATTCCTTAGCGAGAACTTGCGTACCTGAAAAAGAAAATGATTACCTGACCTGTTACAGGAGCTGGTCTTCAAACTCTTTGTGTAGATGTGCACCCTGGTTGGTTACAGGAATCGAATCTTCAACCTCTTCAGTCGGGCCCTGGCGAGATACAGGAGTCGAGTCTGGAGTTTCAAAAGGTGATGAATGAATCAGGGATGGTTACTACCTCAACGGGACGATGAGAGAACCTCGGATGATTACTACCTCAACAGTAACGATGAGAGAACCTTGGGCGATTACTACCTCAACAGTAACGATGAGAGAACCTTGGGCGATTACTACCTCAACAGTAACGATGAGAGAACCTGGGGTGATTACTACCTCAACAGTAACGATGAGAGAATCTTGGGGCGATTACTACCTCAACAGTAACGATGAGAGAATCTTGGGGCGATTACTACCTCAACAGTAACGATGAGAGAATCTTGGATGTCTTCTACTGAGTCTTCATTAGGAAAATCTTTAGGAATCGATTTAAATGGATCAAAGAAGGCCTTTGACTGGATCGGCATCAGAAAAATCTTTAGGAGTCGATTTAACTGAACCAGGCAAGGTCTTGAAATAACTTCAACTGGATAAGAATCAGAAAAATCTTAGGGTCGATTTGACTGAACCAGAGAAGGCCTTTGACTGGATAAGAATCAGAAAAATATTTAGGAGTCAATTTAACTGAACCAGGCAAGGTCTTGGAATCTTCAACTGGAATAAGAATCAGGGAGATCTTAGGGTCGATCTGACTGAACCAGAGAAGGCCTTTGACTGGATAAGAATCAGAAAAATCTTTAGGAATCGATTTAACTGAACCGGACAAGGTCTTGGAATCTTCAACTGGATAAGAATCAGGGAGATCTTAGGGTCGATCTGACTGAACCAGAGAAGGCCTTTGATTGGATAAGAATCAGAAAAATCTTTAGGAGTCGATTTAACTGAACTGTAGGGAGAGAGATATGCTATCGAGATGTTGATGGTAACCTTGTTGGGGATACCGTTGATGTTGGAAGTGTTAATAGACTTCGCTGGGGATGAGAAGACTGTGTCGAGGACGATCTTTCCATGGCTTTTGGCTGAGGATAACCCAGTTATATCCTGGTAGGGAAATAACCTTTGAATGAAGCCGGGGGACGCGTACGTGCCCTGCAGGTGACAAGCTTCCAGAATCTACTGGGGATAAGCTTCCTGCTGGGGAGATGATTGCAAACTTTCCTGGGGAAATCTTGATTGGACTCTCCTGGGGAAATTTTGAGATATACTGGGAGTGACTCCGCTGAATGCCTGGTATACCGCCGGGGAACAATCTTAGACCAAGACTGCCGGGGATGCTTGTTAAGAATATTCGTATATTGTGCTAGGGAATGTTGAGATCTGCTGGGGATACCCAACTTCCTTAAGGCTGATAATATAGCTTTGCTTGGGGAGAGTGCATTGACTTGCTGGCTCATTCTCTGGGGAATTAAGATATACTGGTTATGTTCTTCAGCTGAACTTACCTTGGTACTTTGGTGGATGGAGCAATTAGATTGCTTAGACAACTCATTACTGCCCCTGTTTCTAATGTTACCTATAATTAATCCTTTGTTTTGTATGCAAATATTTATGAGTTAGAAATTAGTGTCAAATGCATATATCACAAATTGAACCTTGGACGTTCTTCGCAAAACAAAACAAAAAAGGGAAAAACAAAAGGCAATTTGTAGCTGAAAAGTGAATTTATATTGATTTTTGAATTGCCTGTAAATAGGCGTTTATGTACAACAGGCTGACGTCCTAGTAAGAGAACGCCGCCGAACAAAAGAATTTATATAATTTGTACAAATGGAAAACAAAACAGCTGTGTGAAAAGAACAATCCCACTGGGTTCCAACTCTGCTATCGCCTTTATATCTTCGAGCGTCTCATCACTTGATGACCTAGTCGAGGATGAAGCTGATTGATTGATGCCGTTTTGAACTTGATATTGATACCGGATTCTGGATGCAAAGTGATCCAATGAGACATAGTATTACGCTTTATCCCTAACTTTTGCCTGGACCACCCTTTCGGGTTTTCAGTCCACCGGGATACCCATTTTTGCCCAAGCCGCCTTTTCAGGTTTTCGACTTGCCGGGTGTACAGATTTTTTTTCATTTCATCCCTCATTTTTCCCGAACCCTTTTGGTTCGCCGGGAAGCCCTAATTTTTGCCTAGGTATGTCAACCTAGCGGGTCTTTTTCATGCGTAGTATCTTTTTACTATGTCTGCATTGGCGGGGTGAGGAAGGTCGTCACCATCCATGTTGGTTAGAATCATGGCTCCTCCTGAGAACACATGTTTAACCACAAATGGCCCTTCGTACGTAGGGGTCCATTTGCCCCTTGGATCACTCTGAGGAAGGATGATGCGCTTGATTACAAGATCCCCAACTTGATATTCTTGTGGTCTGACTTTCTTGTTAAATGCCCTGATCATCCGTTTTTGATACGTTTGACCATGACATATAGCAGTAAGTCTCTTTTCGTCAATCAGGTTTAATTGATCAAGTCGTGTCTGGATCCAATCATCTTCACTCAGATCTGCATCCTTCATTATCCGGAGAGAGGGTATTTGCACTTCGATCGGTAAGACTGCCTCCATACCGTAGACCAAGGAGAAGGGAGTTGCCCCGGTTGACGTCCTTGTTGAGGTACGGTACCCATGAAGAGCGAACGGTAGCATCTCGTGCCAATCTTTATAGGTCATTGTCATCTTCTGCACAATTTTCTTAATGTTCTTATTTGCTGCTTCTACAGACCCATTCATCTTCGGCCGGTAAGGAGAAGAGTTATGGTGATGTATCTTAAACTGCTCGTAGAGCTCAGTGATCATCTTGTTATTGAGATTGGTACCGTTGTCTGTAATGATTCTCTCAGGGACGCTGTATCGACAGATCAAGTTATGCTGAATGAACCGTGCCACAACGTTCTTGGTTACAGTGGCATAAGAAGCTGCTTCAACCTACTTTGTAAAGTAATCGATTGCTACCAGGATGAAGCGATGCCCATTGGACGATGTAGGTTTAATCTCACCGATCATATCTATGCCCCACATTGCAAAAGGCCAAGGTGCTGTCAAGACATTCAGGGGAACTGGAGGAACGTGCACCTTGTCTGCGTAAATCTGGCATTTGTGACATGTCCGAGAATGTTGGTAACAGTCGGCTTCCATTGTGGACCAGAAATACCCTGCCCGAAGGATTTTCTTTGCCATAGTGTGTCCACTGGAATGTGTTCTGAAGGTACCTTCATGTAGCTCTTCCATGATCCTTTCTGCTTCAGTTTTATCCACACAACGTAGTAAGGTCGAATCATGGTTTCGCTTGGACAGAATGTCGTTGCTAAGGAAGAACTTTGCTACGAATCTTCTCAGAAACTTCTTGTCGTTGACAGACGCACCCTCCGGGTATTCTTGAGCTTCCAAGTATCTCTTCACCTCATGGTACCAAGGTTTCTCAGTCACTATTTCAGTCTCGAGATCACAACAGTATGCCGGTTCGTCCAGTTTCCAGATAATGATCCGGGGAGCCTCATTATCCCATTTGACCTTGAACATAGAAGACATCGTAGCTAACGCGTCCGCCAGCTGATTCTCCTCTCTCGGAAAGTGTTCAAAGGTTATCTCTGTGAAGTGGGGGATCAAGGTCAACACACATTCTCTGTAAGGAATAAGATTTGGATGTTTCGTATCCCACTCTCCTTTGATCTGATTGATCACGAGAGCGGAATCTCCGAAGACACTCAGAAACTTGATCCTTAAGTCAATCGCAACTTGGAGACCCATGATGCATGCCTCATACTCCGTCATGTTGTTGGTGCAGTTGAAACATAGCCGGGTAGTGAGTGGAGTATGAGTGCCTTGAGGGGATATGATCACAGCACCGATACCATTACCCAAAGCATTGGAGGCTCCGTCAAAGTGCATAGTCCATCGGGATCCCTCCTCAGGTCCTTCATCCGGTCCAGGTACTTCACAATCAGTCACAATCATGATACTCTCGCCTGGAAACTCGAAGTTCATTGACTGATAATCGTCTACTGCCTGATGTGCCAAGTGGTCTGCCAATACACTTCCTTTGATGGCTTTCTGAGTTGTGTACTGGATGTTGTATTCCGTCAAGATCATTTTCCATCTTGCTATTCTCCCAGACAGAGCATGCTTCTCGAATATGTACTTTATTGGATCCATCTTAGAAATCAGCAAGGTAGTGTGAGTCAGCATATACTGTCTCAGCCGACGAGCAGCCCATACCAAAGCGCAGCAAGTTTTCTCGAGCAGTGAGTATCGGGTCTCACAGTCGGTAAACTTTTTGCTAAGGTAATAAATGGCGTGCTCTTTTCGGCCAGACTCGTCATGCTGCCCCAGCACACACCCCATTGAGTTGTCAAGTATTGTCAGGTATAGTATTAGAGGTCTCCCTTCAACCGGTGGCATAAGAATGGGTGGTTCTTGGAGATACTCCTTGATTCTGTCAAAAGCGGCCTGACATTCATCGTTCCAACGTACTACCTGATCTTTCTTCAGCAGCTTGAAGATTGGCTCACAGGTAGCGGTTAGGTGCGAGATGAATCGAGCAATGTAATTTAGGCGTCCTAAAAAGCCTCTGACCTCTTTCTCTGTCTTAGGAACTGGCATCTCTTGAATGGCTTTAACCTTGACAGGGTCCACTTGAATACCTTTGTCACTTACGACGAAGCCTAGCAACTTTCCAGATCTAACCCCGAAGGTGCACTTGTTCGGGTTCAACCTCAGCTTGTACAACTTCAGACGGTCAAACAATTTCTGCAGGTGGTCAAGGTGTTCCTCCTCAGTTTGAGACCTTGCAAACATGTCATCGACGTACACTTCTATCTCATGATGGATCATGTCATGAAATAAAGCAACCATGGCACGTTGGTAGGTTGCCCCAGCATTCTTCAACCCGAATGGCATGACCTTGTAGCAGAAGGTGCCCCACTGAGTGACAAAGGTAGTCTTTTCCATATCTTTAGGAGCCATCTTGATCTGATTATAACCTGAAAAACCATCCATGAAAGAGAACACCTTGTGCTGAGCCGTATTGTCAACCAGAACGTCAATGTGAGGTAGGGGAAAGTCATCTTTGGGGCTGGCCCTGTTCAGATCCCTGTAATCAACACACATTCTGACCTTACCATCCTTCTTTGGTACCGGCACCATGTTAGCAACCCACTGAGGGTAAGAAGTCACTGTAAGAAACCCGACATCAAACTGTTTCATAACCTCGACTTTGATCTTCTCAGACATCTCTGGACGCATCCGACGGACCTTTTGCTTAACCGGAGGGCAGTCTTCCTTGGTAGGCAAGTGATGGACCACGATGTCGGTATCCAACCCGGGCATGTCTTCGTAGGACCAGGCAAAGATCTCCACATAATCATGTAACATCTGAGTCAACCGTTGCTTCACGCTGAGCTCTAGGTTGGCACCAATCTTGACTTCCTTCCTATTTGTATCAGTACCCAGATTTATTGTTCCCAACGGCTCTTCGTGTGGTTGAACTGCCCTCTCTTCATGGAGTAACAGTCTTGAAAGCTCGCCAGGCACTTCGCAATCATCTTCACCTTTGTCTTCAGCTAAGTTGATCGGATTTTCGAAGTCATAACTGGCAGTAGCAGAGTCGTTACCAGTGAGATCCAGAGTGGATTGAAACCTGTATGAGTGAGTGTGTGTAAATACAGCTGCTTTGCAATATATAAAGAAAGGAAAGAAAGAAAAGGAGCATAAGATTTGAAGTGCGAGAAAACGTCCAAGGTCTTTATTCATGATATATGAAATGACAATTAATATGCCCTCACAAATGAAGCCACGGTGCCCCGGGTAAGACACCGGGCCATAGAGTTTCAATTCATTATTTATTACAAATAACAAAAACAAAGGAGTTTATTACTGCGTAATAAAAGTAACAGGAGTATGATCTTTTGCGGTCAATTTGTTTAATCCACCATCAGTCGTCGGGTAGATCCAGCTATCAAACTCTGAATCTTCCACTTCATCTTCATCCCCAACAGCATTCACTCCTGGATTGGTGATGAGCACAGGAGGTCTTCCGGTTCTAGCTTTGCGCACAGCCCTCTGAGCCTCTGCAGTAAAACCCAGTCCAAACTTGTCAGTTTTAGGTGTAAAATCAGGGAGCCTGCCCCAGTTAGCACATTCACCTTTCTTGATTACAGCCCGGGCGTCCTTCAAAGAAGCCATCTTCAAGGGAAAGTCCTCTTCAACCACTGTTTCTGCCGCTGCCAATATTGGAGGTACTTCTTCAAAATGTTGAAATGGGGTTTCGATAAACTCTCCGTCCATCTCGATATACCGGAAGGAATTCAAATGGCTCACCATATATTCTTCCTCCCCCTGCACAGTGATGATCTTCCCTCTGACAGGGTACTTGAGCTTCTGGTGTAGGGTAGAGGTCACTGCCCCAGCTTTGTGAATCCAAGGTCGACCCAATAAACAGGAATAAGAAGGACGAATATCCATCACATAGAAAGTTGAGTCGAATACTTGAGAACCCACGCGAATAGGAATGTCTACCTCTCCATGGACCATCCTCTTAGAACCGTCAAAGGCTCTGACAATAATGTTGCTAGGTTTCAGCTCCAGGCCCTCACAATCCAACCGGTCTAAGGCCTTTTTGGGTAGCACATTCAGGGAAGAACCGGTGTCCACCAGCACGTGCACAAGAGTAGTGCCCCTGCATTCAATAGAGACATGCAGGGCATCATTGTGGTTCTTTCCCTTAGCAGTAAGGTCAGCATCCGAGAAACCCAAACCATTGTCCGCTGTCAAATTGGCTACGCAATCAGTAAACTGGTCTGCAGATGTCTCCTGTGGCACATGGGCCGTCTTTAGAAATGAAATCAGGGCCTTAGCATGGGCCTCTGAGCACAGCAGCAAGGAGAGCATAGAGATCTTGGAGGGGGTATGCCCCAGCTGTTCAACAACATTAAAGTCACTCTTCTTGATTATTTTAAGAATTTCCTCCATCTCTTGCTGGGAGGCTTCAACATTCACAGACTTTGGCGCCTCCATCCGGGCAGGCTCATCTTCAATCCCTTTGCCCCGAGCATTAGATGACTCGGCAGCAGGGGAAGCAACTTGATCAGAAATGGGAACAGGTGCACTTGCAGGTGTTATAACGAGAGGTCTTCGAATAGCTGGTGGTGCAATGTCAGGCGAGAAGAGCCTGCCACTACGAGTAACTTTAGTTGGACCAGTGATATTGTTGATGCTGGTGCCAGTGTTGAACTCTTGCTTTATACCATATACATATACATCTGCCCCATAGTGCCATGGGACAGTCTTATCAGATTCATATGGGAGGGGCCCCAGAACAGTAATAACAATGGGTGCGACAGTCATGATCTTAACTGGCTTCCTCGGGGGAGCCTTGATTGGATTATTGAAAATTGTAACAACGGATACTTCTTCCACAGGAACAAACGGAACAGCGGTCTTCTTGAAGAGAATCTCTTTGCTATCCATCAGGCCTTGGATGCCTAACTTCAGCAACGGACAACCAGTAAGGGAAACAGCACACAAAAGGCAACCCTCGCTACAACCCGGAAATAAACCAGCTAGCATCAAGTTCCTCTTAACAGTCGACAGAGGAGTAGCTACATCATTCACAGAAACGGCATACACATCTTCATCAACGGCATTCACTCCATGCTGGGGCATAAGAGCAGTCACCACATTTGGCCTCTCAGGCGCCTCAAATTGTATCTCCTTCGCATCAATAAGGTCTTGCACCTTATTCTTTAAGGCCCAGCAATCATCAGTAGAATGCCCCGGGCTATCGGAGTGATAAGCACAGCGGGCATTTGGATTATACTTGGGAGAGGAAGTATTCACAACCTTCGGGGCCTCTCTGACAGTCACCAAGTTGGTGGATAGCAACTGCGGCAAGATTTGCGACAAAGTCATACTCAGCCGGGTAAACTCTCTTCTGGGTCTTTCAGCCCTTTGTGGATTGGTTTGCCGAGGAGCAGCAGCGGGCTTAGAAATTACCACCGCGTTGACAGATTGGCGGCGTTCTGGTTTATCTTGCCTCCTAGGCCCATACACAACACTGGCCTCCTTCTTAAAAGGTTTCTTCTCAGAACTTGAAGATACACCTTTCTGAATTTTTCTGGACTTCATTCCAGCCTCTATCCTCTCCCCCGTCAGAATAAGGTCAGTGAACCCTGCAGATGAATTACCGATAAGATGATTGAAAAACGGCCCGAATAGGGTCCCCAAGAACAAATCTACCAGCTCGCGGTCTGTTAACGGAGGCTGCACCCTGCCAGCCAGATCCCTCCACTTCTGTGCATACTCTTTAAAACCTTCGCTTGATCCTAGCAACATACCCTGGAGTTGGGTACGTGTAGGAGCAAGGTCGGCATTATATTGATACTGCTTGTAAAAAGCAGTAGCCAACTCCTCCCAGTTACGAACCTTGGTCCCATCCAGCTGATAGAACCATTCGAGATGAGTCCCTGAAAGACTCTCCTGGAAGAAGTGGATCCACAAGTTCTTATCCACAGTATACGGTTGAATCTTCCGCACATAAGATCTGAGGTGTAGCTTGGGGCAAGACACCCCATCATACTTGGTGAAAGATGGTGCCTTAAACTTGTGAGGAATGATCACACCAGTAGATAAGCCCAAGTCTCCGAAATCCAACCCAGGCACTTGTTGGATCTCCATGGCATTCAGTCTGTCTTCCAACTGCTTGTACCGGTCTTCAGCAGGAGGATATTGTTCCTCATTAAAATCAGTCTCGTTGTCAAAGACTACTGGACTGGGAGCCTTTCCCCCCTGGGGACTGTCTTTGCCTACAGAAGAACCAGCTTCCTCATTCTGCAGAGTGTTACCAAACCTCCGGCCCAAGTTGAAAAGAACAATTCTCTTCTTCTTCTTCTCCTTCTTCAGGAGCAAAGCCTTCAGCTCTTCTTGGCCTTGAGCCAAACCCATGATCAACTCTTGAAATTGTGTGTTCTGCACCTGAAGGGCCTTGATAGACATCTCGGTTGATGATCCAGGGTTCATGATGCTGAAATAAACAGCGAAGAACAATAAGCAACCTGAAAAGAAAAGTACCTGCTATGCACATGATGAATGGAATGCGTATGATTTATGTTTTCAAAGACAATCGGGAATCAACTTTGTAAACAAAAAGGAACACACTTCATTAGATTCAACTTTGAAATTTAAATTGTTCAACAGGTTGCCCTTAGGCGTTACATAAAATGGAAATACTGAAAAGGGAAATAAAACTGTAAAATAACATCCAGAGCTCCTCATTGATCCCAGGGTCTCCTCTTCTCAGTACGGATGTAGTCATTCAGAGCTCGCTCATTCTCCTACTGCTTTGTTAGCTTCTGGATCTTCAATTCCTGCTAGTTGAACTTTTCCCGATAAGAATCCCGTTCTTCTCGCAGTTGCGACCAAGACCTCTTTAATGTCTCATAATCAGTAGGTATCTGAGGATGGAGGACAGTTGGAGGAACCCCATCTTTGTCAGGATACTCAAGAATGATAGGTCTGACGGCTTCGTACGGCATACCTAACTTCTGAGCACAGATGCGAACCCATTTGTAGTAGGCTTCCATAGGTAGAGAAGTCTTTGGCCCTAACTCTTGTGGGTCAGCTTTATGAACTATGTCCCAAGCTTTGATGAACCTACGACATAACTCATCACTATCCACCTAAAACTCAAAACTGATGTGAGGCACCAACATCTCATGAGGCCCTGCTCTTCTGGCCCTTCCAAACTGACGGAGCGCTAGACATGGATTGTAAGAGATTCCTCCTTGAGTACCAATCAAAGGAACATTAGGGTATTCTCCGCAACGATCAATAACAGTTATCTCATCCAAACCTCTGAAAGTCCAAATGATGTCTTTATCAGTGAGAGACATTAACCTATGAGCCCAACCTCTTCCTTCCTGGTTCTTCAGTACGAACTTAGGGAGGTGCGAAATAAACACCTCACCAGCAAAGGGATACAACACCACAGAGTTCCTCGTCTTCGGGCAGTACGAGCATAAAGTTGTTGCAGGATGTCACCCAAGAGAGTGGGCACAGGATTCTGAGACATGAAGATCCTTATGGCAGTGACATTGATGAAGTTGTCAGGATTAGGAAACAAGACTAGCCCATAGATTAAGAGAGCCAAGATGTCTTCATATGCCCTAAAGTCCAAGTCATTCCAGAAACTGTTAGCTTTACCAATCAGAAACTCGGCCAAGAAACCCTTAACTCCGCTTCTAGTCACCCAGTTGTCCATTACTTCTTGATGGGTCAAGGGAAGAGCTGCAGCAACCTCCTCAAGCTTGAGGGTCTTTTCCCAACCAGTAAAGGGAGTCTGATCCAAGATAGGGATACCAAGCAAATCAGAGAACTCTTCCAGGGTAGGGACCAGCTGGAAGTCTTGAAAGGTGAAGCACTGGTACAGAGGGTCATAGAACTGGGTCAGGACACTCATCAACTGTTGATCCCGCTTTGCAGTGACTAAACTGAGAAGAGAGTCATGCCTCTGGATGAAGGAAGTGGTGTTTGGAATTCTGCTAACCAATTCTTCAAGTAAATCAGGTGGGTGAACAAAGTTGAACCGGATAGTATTCCTTCGCATAGGCATCATGATATCCTACAAAACAGAGCAAAGGTGAAACCCTCTTGTCTTTGAAATGGTCAGTCCTTATGCAGGATGCATGCAATGCTCATGATGTTATGATGTTATGATAAAGCACACCACAAATATTTACAAAGGCAAACATGATAAGGCACACAAGTCACACAAGACAAGCCCTTAAAGTTTAGGCCAGCATGAGGTCTAGGTATTACCCTCTTTCAGTTTGTTGGTTCATACCTGTCCTATCAAAAGTAATCGGGTTCTTAGAGGATCCCAATATTACTGACTACCCTCAATCGGTCATAACTCCAGCATCGCAATCTTTTCTTGCGGCCAGAACCATCACGAGAGTTTAGCCTCAATGGGCGTAGCATACTGCTACTATTCTATTGGCCAGGTTGGGTCATTTAAGGTTCTAAGGTCTGTTGGTGCTTAATGACTCCTCAGAAGACCCATATTCTCCTTGTTGCAACACAAGGGATATCGGTACAGACTAAGGTGCCACACCAACGTAGCCACTGCTTCACCCATGTCGGTCTACGTCGGACAGGTCCCTCACAGCTTATGCTACCTAAACAGGGTATCCCCAGATCCGGGTTAGGATCTATGTAATTCCCAAGACAGCCCACAATAATAAAGCAAACAAGCACAACAATTGAAAACACAAGTGATCTTAGTCCTAAGGTACACCTCACTTTATAAGATTCCCCAGCAGAGTCGCCAGTTCTGTGATCGGTGGATCTGGAACTGACTGTTTAACGCTGGATCATGAAATGTCACAGAAGCAAGAGTCGCCACCGTCTTTTATTTTCTCCAACATG
Source organism: Vicia faba (assembly GCA_948472305.1). NCBI lineage: Eukaryota > Viridiplantae > Streptophyta > Magnoliopsida > Fabales > Fabaceae > Vicia > Vicia faba. The sequence goes on along the minus strand of OX451741.1, from coordinate 916,447,825 downwards.
GAAAGGACAAAAGCATAGAAAAATTCCTTATTGAGATTTGTTCTCGGTTCGGGAGGTAGATTTATAGAAAGGGAAGGTGTTAGCACCCTTTCTATCCATGGTTATCCATGGGCTCTTAGATACTTGCTCATTTGTGTTTTCAAAAGTGTTTGTTTGCTTTTCAAGTGTGAGTGGGTTTGAAAAAGTTTCTTTGAAAGTTTCAGATCGACTCTTGTATCAGTCCTCAAGAGTGTTTGAAAAGTTGTGTTGAAAGCTTTTTGAAAAGTGTCGGTGTGAAAAGAGGTTTGATTTGTTTTGAATTAGAGCAAGTATCTATGAGTCATCCACCTACCCTAAGGAATTCTGCTGTGTAAATGTCCTTAAGGTAGTGCCATCCCACCATTGAGAGGTAGGTAGCACCACCGTTGGAGGTGTTCGGGTCAATTCGAGGATTAGGGACAGTGTGGTCACCAGAGCAATAGGAGGACACCTTAGAAGCTACCTCCATGCCATGTTCATGGACATGAGGACTTACTAAAACATCCTCTACTCGACGACCACTTTTCGAGGGGTAAGGCAACAGTGAGGCGTACCCTAGGAGTGGTGTGTGATTTGTGTGTCATTTTCAGTTATTATTTGTCTTGTCATGCATTGGGTGAGCTACGTTTGATTTTATTTTTGGCATACATTCTTTCATGTGTTTTAACAGTTTAAAAGGTGCGGGAATTTAAAGTGCGGAAAATAAAGGTCCTACGCTATTACAAGGCGCGGGTCTACATCGCCAAATTAAACCAAGACCCGATTTGAATAAATAAAAATGCGGAAAATAAATGTCCTAATTATCTATTACAAAGCTTTGGGGCAATTACATGAAATTTAAAAGGGAAATAAAAAGCAAACGCGCGAAATGTAATTATAATCGAAGGTGCGAGGGCGTTGGACCCTTTAAAGAAATTAAATTAGAATTAAAGGTTAATTAATGATTAAATAAAGAAAAGAACTTGTTTTTTTATGTTTTTTTGTATTTATGAAATTAAAGAGAATTAATTGGAATTAAAAGTTAAATAAAGCCCTAGTTCTAAATTGTTTTTAATTTATTAAAGAAAAATGTTTAAGTTTGACCTAATTTAACCTAATTAATTAATTGCATATTTATTTACAAGATAATTAGTAATTAATAATAATAAGAAGAAAAATTTAATTATTGAGAAAAAAAGTAAAAATGCTAGAAACCCTAATTTTTATATTTTTTAGTTATTAAGAAAATATTAAAATTTAAACCCTAAATTAAGACTAAATTGATTAACAAAATTTATTTACAAAATAGTTAGTGAATTAAATATTAAATAAAGGCATATTTTTATTTTATGATTTTCTGATTTTTTTTTTGTATTTTAAAAATTATTTGGTGAATTAAAGGAAAACAATTAATTAAAAAAAGAATAAATAAAAGAAAAGAAAAGAAAGAAAGAAATGCAAACATAGGGGGTGTTGACCCAAATTGAGGAGGTTGATTTGCAGTAATTTGGCCCAAGAATTCAGGCCTTGTTTGACTTTCAGCGTTTGTGTGAGGAGCTATTGACCAATGCATATGGGGATCTGCAAGTTCTGGCCATTGGATGGGGCCTTTGGGCGCGTGGCAAGCCAGATGGTGAAGGCATATGGTATTCCCTTGAGAACATGCTGCATGGAAATATATTGAACAAAATAATATTGGAGAAGTGAGGGACCTGGGAATCGAACCCAGGTCCCAGCGTTTACCATGCTAATGCCTTGCCAGTTGTGCTGTTTGCGCGCTTTGATACTATAATGGAACACAAAATTTATAATGAGAAAATAAGGCTAATGATATAAAACAATAAAAAAACCGCGCCAGATTCAAATACTCCAATCATGTTCCAACACGCTAGCATCTTCTTCATCGTTTGGCCTGTAAAAGAAATCAAATAGCGGGGGTTTTAAACCCCCACTAACCATAACATACAAAAATAGCGATTAGGCCATAGCATAATATAAATTGGGCGCGATGTGTGGAATTGAATCGTCTGGAAGTCACGATTGTAATGGTGTTGGTCTTATGGTCCAATTTTTCCCCATGAAAGAAACCCCAATTTCAAACCTCTGAAACCCTAGGCAGCTTCCATGGTGGATTCGTGTACAAGGCTTAAAAGTTCAATCAAAGAATGCCAACAGCTTTAGAATGCTCATGTTAGTGTAAAACAACAGTTAAAAGACATTAATTATGCATGGAAAATGGAATACGATTATCAAATTTTTCAAGAAAAGTGGAACACGGTTATACCAATTCTTGAGGTTAGGGGATGCGATTTTGATTGAGAAAGCTTCCTGGTAGTCTTGGAAAACTTATGGAATAGTTTTTAGGCCTTGCAACACACTGAAACTATGAAAACAGATTTGAGATTTTTGAGAAAAAATGCAAAGTTGTTTGGTGTTCTTGGGCGCAGCTTGCTTCTTTCTTTGATTAGGGTTGCAATGTACACATATATGTCAATGAATTAGGGTGAAAAGATCAAGCCCAAAGCCTTGTTTTAATGCCTTTCAATATTTGATTTTCAAGCATCTTTTTCCAATCTTTTCCTTACCAATATTATGCTAATCATTGAAGATTCTTTCCTTATGGAGTGTGCACGAAATCTTGAGGCTTTAATGAGAGAATATGCTGCATAAAAGGATTGGAAAAACATGATTTGCTATTTTTGTCATATTTTATTTTAATTAAATGAATTAATAATAATAATAATTCAAATAATTAATCAAAAATGACAAAATAACTCCCTTGGATGTCAATGGGTCGTGCATGGCCTTTGGGTGATGATTCTTGGAAGAAATTGTGGCCCATTAGCAATTTTGAGGCATTTGAAGCAAAGTTGACTTTTCAAAATTCCTAAAAATTTCCCAACTTCCACAAGGCATATCTTGCTCAATTTTTAAGCTTTGATTATGTTCTTGGACATTTTGGAAAGGTCTTGAAGTCCTCTAACCAATGCCTTTGGTCCCATGTCCTTTTGATTTACCAATCTCAAGTTATGGTCTTTGACTTAAAGTGCCTTTTTGTTGACTTTTGAAAATGACCTATAATGTTGAGATTGATAACTTTTTGTGAGAGCATTTATTGGACTTGAAGTGTGAAGAGGAGTTGTAGGAAATGTCATTCTCTTCAAAATGAGCTTTGGATGGAATTTTTCTGATAATCCATGTGGAAGTTATGCCTTGGTCAAGTTATAGTTGACTTTTCAACTGTCCAAAAATAGAAACTTTTGCATCTTGAGACTTTTTGAGTCATGCCTTGAGAATCATGATCAAGAATTGATCAAATGATGTTTGTGGCTTCAAAATAAGATGTTGACCAAAAATTTTGACTTTTGACTATCAAATGACCATTTTGCCCCTGCAGTTGACTGTTGAGCAATTAGGGTTTTTTGACTGTGCAATTTTGAACTATGAGTCTTGAAACTTGGTATGAGGATGCTTGACAATTTTTATAGGCATGTGGGACTTGTTTGGACCCTTGGAAACTTCAACTTCTTTACCAGAACCAAAACCCTAGTTTTTGACTGTTAGAAGGCCATTGGACTGTGCAACCCTTGGGAGATTTTGAAACATGCTCTTTAGCAAATCTTGGAGAATATGGGAGGGCAAATTTTGGGGTACAACAGGTTTTCTAGAAAGAAAGAAAGTGAAACAAATGCTTTTGTTGAATAAAGAAAGGTTAGGCCTCTGAGAAGACGTCATTAGTACCAACAAGTTGCTATCGTGACTCCAATCGTTAGTATAGCTCCGACTACTGTTTCCTATTAGAGAACACCTTCTCAAGGTAACCAAGGGCAAGGTCAGAAGAGAGAAGCTTTTGATCTTATTCCAATGATTATGCATAATTGTTTTTGGCTTTAATTCATAAGAAATTGGTGTATACTAGACCTCCCCCTGCTATACCTTCACCTTTATCATGGTATTATAAGGCGGATCAGACTTGTGCTTTTCATCAAGGATCCCTGGGCACAACATTGAAAACTGCTATCCATTAAAGTCTGAGTTACAAAAAATGGTAAGATCTGGTCTCTTGTCTTTTAAAGATGTTGGTCCTAATGTAAAGGATAATCCACTACCCATACATGGAGGTGGAAGTGCTGTAAATATGGTTGCTGGTTATCCTGGGGAGTTTCAGTTTTTTTATATCAATCTAGTCAGAGGTGATTTAGTGAAGATGCATGCTGATCTTTGTGAATTCGGCTATTATACACATGACCATGCTGGTTGTAGTATTTATATTTCAGATATCCATGGATGTGATAAAGTGAGAGTTGATCTTCAAGAAATGATGGATGAAGGTCTTATCCATATAATCATACCAAGGGTTGAATATGTAGAAGATGTGAATATGGTTTATGGATGTCTCGGTGAATTCCAGATTTTTGACGTGAATTACATGAATGATAATATGATGCAGCTGCATGCCACATTTTGTCACATGGATGTCGAGGAGGTACATCATTATGGGTCGTGTCAGATATGTTGTAGGGATTCTCGTGGTTGTTCTGTTGTAAGAAGAGGTGTTCAATTGATGTTAGATAATGGTACTATTATAGTCACAGGCAACAAAGATGATTATATTGGAGTTAATGTGATTGAAGACTACTCAGTTGAGGCCATGTCTGATGAAGAATGTGTTTATGCTGATGACTTCTTTTCCTCTGATGAAGGTATATTTTCTGATAATGATTATGTGATGCCTGAATATTTTGAAGAAGTGGGGGTGAATGTTATTGTACCTTGTTTTGGTGATCCCGCTCCTATAGAAATTGAGTACCATAGCAAGCCTGTTGTTTCTCTCGTGGTTATTTTTCCTCCTGGTCCTATCCTATATGAACCAGATAAAGATGTGCCTTATAAGTACAATGCAACTATCCTAGAAGATGGTGTGGAAATTCCTATCCAATATTTGTCCCATGTTGATAATATTGCTGAAGCTAGTCGGGTAACTCGCAGTGCTCGTGTCTTCTCCCCTACCTTTCGAGGAGATGCTAATCTTGGCAAAAAGATCATTGAGCCTTATGCTAAGCCTAAGATAGTGGAAGGAGAATCTAGTGGCACCACCTTGGAATAGGATATTGATGATCTGTTAAAAATCATTAAGAGAAGTGATTACAACATTATGGATAAATTGTTGCAAACTCCATCTAAGATTTCCATTTTAGCCTTGTTAACAAACTCTTCTTCTCATCGGGAATCTCTGATGAGTGTGTTGGATCATGATTTTGTTGAAAGTGATATGTCCCTAGATTAGTTCGACAATGTTGTAGGGAATATTACATCTTGTAAAAATTTGAGCTTTTGTGATGATGAGTTGCCTGATGAAGGAAGAAACAATAACCTGGCTCTCCATATATCTATGAATTGTAAGAATAACTCTTTGTCCAATATGATGATTGAAAATAGATCTGCTTTTAATGTCATACCGAGAAGTACTCTTATGAAGTTTACGTACCAAGAAACTCATATGCGCCCTAGTGGTATTATAGTGAAAGCTTTTGATGGTTCGAGAAACTCTGTCATTGGAGAAGTGGATTTACCTATTCACATAGATCCGCACTTATTCCAAAAATCACCTTTTAGGTTATAGATATTGTCCCAGCTTATAGTTGTTTATTGGGACGACCCTAGATCCATGAAGCAGGTTTTGTTACTTCAACCTTGCATCAGAAGCTGAAATTTGTCCATGAAGGAAAGGTAGTCATTGTGAATGGTGATCAAGCTCTATTGATATCTCATTTTTCTTCCTTTATCATTGTAGAAGTCGATGAAGCCGCTGTTGGAACTCAGTTCCAAGCTTTGTCTATTGATAATATAAGGAAGAATGAAGATTCTATCACCTTATTTAAGGATGTGTAACAGGTAGTGCAGAAAGGCCCTAGCAAGGTGTGGGGGAAGATTATTAATCCACCTGGGAACAGGAATGGGACTGGTTTGGGTTTCTCCATGAAGAGGGAAAATGTGAAGCTGAAGTCAGCTTTAAGTGAATATCAAGACATCTTTCACGGTGTAGGATATCTTCATCCGACTACTCCAAGGATCAGCGTTATTATCAAAGATGAGTCAGAGCAAGAGATGTCGAACTTTGTAAGACATGGAGTCCGAATCCAGAAATGGATCACTGTTGATGTTCTGTCTTTCATTCACATTTCAAAGTATTTTCTTTGTTGGTCTTTTCAAAAGTCTTTCACTTTTCCCAAGGTGGAAATAATGATTGTATGGCCATGTCTTTTGTTTGTATTTTAAGATCGTTAATAAAAGTTGTTTTTTATTTCTAAATTATGTCTTTATTTTATGCTTTTTATTGAAAAATGGTAATCATAAAAAACCTTTTGCAATAAATAATAACTGTAAATAAATCTGCATAATTACTTGTTACATCTGTCAGTTTCTAAAATCAATCAAAAATCATATGTGCAAATTAATTAAAAAACCTGTTGAGTACAATGGCCCTACACCCTCTCCCAACTTTGAATATCCTGTGTGTGTGGCTAAAGAAGAAGAATATGATGAAATCCCATAAGAGGTTTCACGGTTTCTTGGGCACGAGGAAAATACTATTCAGCCGTATAAAGATCCGTTGGAGAAGATTAACTTGGGTTCATAGGAAGATTCGAAAGAAGTCAAGATTGGGGCACTACTTCATCCTGAGGTGAAGGGCAGGTTGATCGAGTTGCTGAAAGAGTATATGGATATCTTTGCTGTGTCTTATCAAGACATGCCTGGTTTAGATACCGATATTGTGGAACACTATTTGCCGCTTAAGCCAGAATGTCCACCGATCAAGCAGAAACTGCGAAGAACTCGTCCTGACAAGGCAATGGAGATTAAAGAATAGGTTTTGAAACAGATTGATGTTGGTTTTCCTGTGACATCAGCATGCCCTCAGTGGATTGCCAATATTGTCCCAGTACCAAAGAAGGGCAGAAAGGTCCGCATGTGTGTTGATTATAGAGATTTAAATAAAGCAAGTCCGAAAGATGACTTCCCATTTTCGTATATTGATATGTTGGTAGATAGTACAACAAAATTCAAAGTGTTCTCGTTCATGGATGCATTTTCCCATTACAATCAAATTAGAATGGCTTCTGAGGACATGGAAAAAACAACGTTTATCACATCTTAGGGAACATTCTGTTACAAAGTGATGCCCTTCGGGTTGAAGATCACTGGTGTAACGTACCAGAGGGCTATGACAACCCTATTCCATGATCTAATGCATAAGGAAATTGAGGTATATGTTTATGATATGATCGCAAAATCTCAGACTGAGGAAGGGCATAAAGAAGATTTGTTGAAGTTGTTTCAGTGATTGTGGAAGTATCATCTTTGTTTGAATCCAAATAAGTCTACTTTTGGTGTTCGTTCAAGAAATTTGCTAGGTTTTATTGTCAACCAAAAAGGAATTAAAGTTAATCTTGATAAAGTTAAGGAAATTCAGGAAATGCCTACACCAAAAACTGAAAAGCAAGTTAGAGGCTTCCTTGGACGTTTGAATTACATTTCCATATTTATTTCCCATATGACTACAACATGTGAACCCATCTTCAAGTTGTTGAAGAAATATCAAGATTGTGTATGGACAGATGATTTTCAAAGGGAGTTTGAAAGCATTAAAGAGTATATGCTTGAGCCTCCTATCTTGCTCTCTCCTGTTGAAGGAAGATTGTTGATTTTGTATCTGTCTGTGTTGGATAACTCCATGGGTTGTATTTTAGGACAACAAGATGAAATGGGAAGATAAGAATATGTCATTTATTATCTTAGCAAGAAGTTCACTGACTGTTAGTCCCGATATTCTATGATAGAAAAAACATGTTGTGCTTTGTCCTGGGGGGAAAAGCGATTGCGAAAATATATGTTGAATCACACTACTTATTTGATTTTCAAAATGGATCCAATTAATTATATTTTTGAAAAGCCTGCTCTTACTGGAAGAATTGCCCATTTGCAAATGTTGTTGTCTGAATATGATATTGAATATTGTACTCAAAAGGCTATTAAAGGAAATCTGTTGGCAGAGTACCTTGCCCACCAACCAGTTGATGATTATCAATCGGTTAAATATGATTTCCCTACTGAGGATGTGATGTTTTTGAAAGTAAAAGATTGTGATGAACCTTTGCCTGAGAAATGTCCTGATCCTGAATCCTGGTGGGGTATGGTATTTGATGGAGCTGTAAATGCTTATGGAAAAGGAATTAGTGATGTGATTATCACTCCCCGTGGATCTCATATCCCTTTTACTGCAAGGTTGATATTTGACTGTACCAATAATATGGCAAAGTATGAAGCTTGTATCATGGGTCTTGAAGAGGCTATAGATCTCAGAATCAAAATTCTTGATGTATATGATGATTCAACTTTGGTAATAAATCATATCAAATGAGAATGGGAGACTCGTTACATTGGCTTGATTCTCTATAAAGATTATGCAAGAAGATTATTACCTTTCTTCAATAACGTTGAATTCCATCATATTCCTAGAGATGAGAATCAAATGGAGGATGCTTTGGCTACTTTGGCATCCATGTACCAAGTAAATGCTTGGAATGATGTACCTCAGATCACAGTTTGATGTCTTGATAGACCAGCTCATGTGTTTTCTACAGAGGTGATGTTAGATGAAAAACCTTGGTATTATGATATCAAGGGCTTTCTTCAGACCCAAGAATACTCGGTCAGTGCATTGAATAAAGATAGAAAGACATTGAGATGGTTGGAATGTAGGTTTTTCCTTAATGAATATGTGTTATACAAAAGAAATTATGACATGGCCTTGCTTAGATGCGTGGATAGACACGAAGTGGACATTTTAATGCATGAGATCCATGAAGGTTCCTTTGGTAGCCATGCCAATGGACATTCAATGGCAAAGAAGAAGATTAGGGAAGGTTACTATTGGCTGACAATGGAATATGATTGTTACAAGTTTTTGAAGAAGTGCCATCAGTGTCAGATTTATGCTGATAAGATTCATGTTCCTCTGACGCTTCTCAATGTTATTTCTTCCACGTGGCCTTTTTCTATATGGGGTATTGATATGATTGTAATGATTGAACCCAAGGAATCGAATGGACATCGTTTCATCTTTATGGCAATTGACTACTTCACCAAGTGGGTAGAATCAGCTTCATATACTAACGTCACTAAGAAAGTGGTAGTATGCTTTATCAAGAATAAATCTTATATGTCAGTATGGTGTGCCAAGCAGGATTATCACTGATAATGGATCCAACTTAAATAACAAGATGATGAAAGAACTTTGTGAAAAATTTAAGATTGTCCATCACAATTCGTCTCCTTACAGGCCCAAGATGAATGGGGTTGTTGAAGCTGCTAAAAAAACATTAAGAAGATAATCTAGAACATGGTTGTTACCTATAAGGATTGGCATGAGATGCTCCCTTTTTCTTTGCATGGGTATCGTACATCCGTTCACACTTCAACAGGGGCAACCCCGTTCTCTCTTGTGTATGCTATGGAAGAAGTGCTCCTCGTTGAGGTTGAGATTCCCTCTTTGGGTGTAAGAAACCAGTTTGTCTGAGGTTTAATAGGTACAGAACAGGTTTGACCATTTGAATTTAATTGAAGAAAAGAGAATGACGGCTTTGTGCCATTGTCAGTTATATCAGAAAATACTGAAGAAAGCTTTTGATAAGAAGGTCAAGCCTCGTGAATTTAGAGAAGGCGACCTCGTGCTCAGAAAGATCATGTCTTTTAAAGATGATTCTAATGGTAAGTAGACTCCCAATTATTAAGGCCCACACGTTGTCAAGAAAGCCTTCTCTGGCGGTGCATTGATTCTTGAAACTATGGATGGTGAGGAGTTGCCATGTCCCATGAATGCTGACGCACTCAAGAAATACTTTGCCTAAATAAATAAAAGAACAGCTCGCTAAGTTGAAAACACGAAAGGGCGGCTTAGGCAAAAAATAACATCTTGGTAGGCTGAAAACTCGAAAGGGTGGTCTGGGAAAAAGTTAGAGACATAAAAATCAATTTTCCTGGTAGGTTGAAAACCCGCAAGGGCAACCTAGGCCAATTATAGGGATTTCTTGGCAAGTAATTGTGTCAGACATGACTTGATCATTGAAGCAACGATCTTCTTGGATTCTCATCACACTTCAACTAAAGCCTTTGCTCAGGAGTTCAAAGTTGTTAGGGATAATAGTGGTCATTGTATTTCAATGTATCTTTTCCATGTATTTACCATTTTCCAAAACTTTGTATTTATCCATAGAGTCTCGTAATTCACGGACTACCATTCTATTAATAAAGTTTGAGCCTTTATCCAATTCTTTGTAGTTCTTATTTTATTCCATTTATAAAAATTTCATTTATTATTGATAGTAACTTTCAAAACAAAAAGAGTTAGTAATAAAAATGATTTTGAAAAGAATTTACAAATTACTTTTTACTTCATATTTTGTGATTCGAGTGGAACAAAAGTAGTGATTCCAAGGGTGGATGAACTCTAAAGTTCGAAAAAGATTCCCCAAGAGGTATCTCCGGATTACTCTTGCTGGTATGCGCATAGTCCACCTGTGCTTGTTAGATTTCATATCAATTGATATATGGTGTAGTGTTGGGTTTGAGATCGCATTTTCCCCAGTTAAATCTTTGTTCAGATTTTCTCCAAGTTGTTATATGGTGTTAGGTTTGTGTTGTTTGACACTTTTATCCCATATTCCCCAATCAGATCTTGATACGGATTTTTCAAGATGAGTGTGATTCTTTCCCCAGTTGGTTTATGATCAAGCAGAGGTCATAAAGTCTGAAGCTTTTATTCATTTGTTGAAGCTCTTTCTCCCTTTTGTGGCTGAGAACTGATGAAGAATCTCTGGCATAACATTGCTCTCTTCAGTTATGACATTATTATTGTTGTGTACTCGACAAGTAGCCAGACGAGGGTAGTAGCTTTTATAATAAGAATTCGAATAATTGTAAACATTTTGGGTTTTCTCTCGCCAAGTGTTGAGTTTGACTTAAAATCCCCATAATTTTAACTTCTTGTTGTGTTGTTAACATCTTAGATCCCCAAACGAAGCGCAGATAACGCTTCTCTCTAAAGTTGTTATCCCCATGAAGTTTCATAATTTCTCCCAGAGGAGTTTGCACAACCATTACTCTTGATATTGAAGATTGTATTTAGGCTCCCCTCGATGGTGTGGTGTTGTCTTCCCTAGTGAAGTCATTACATAAACCCCAGTTGAAGTATAGACGATGTGGCATTGTCTTCCCTAGAAAATTTTGTATGATATCCCCCAGTGAAGCCTAGAGGAAGGGGTTATATCCCTGCAACTGTATTGGTTTATTGCTATCACATTATAGGGTGATTATTTTCAATCCATGTTTCTTCCAAGTGAAGTTAAGTCGTGAAGTAGGACTTTGTTTCCTCAGCTACACTTAGTCTCTTATGAAACCTTCATCCTATATGTGATTTAGCTGAGTGCTGTCTTTACCCAAGTTGGTTTTGTCAGGCCATTCCCAACGATGTATGTCTATTTATCATCATATACATGATAACATTCATACATTCATACATACATCATGCATAGTTGAATTAAAAATCATTTCTCATTTGCATGCATTGATGTTTTGTGGGCATATTACCCTCTTTGCAGAGTTATATTACTCTCTCTCCAATAGATTGTCAACCTTAAGCAGAAAGTGTATATCCTTTCAATTTCCCCACTAAGTTATCCCTCGTGGAAGAATTTTGCTTTAGCCTTCCTATTCAACTCATTATATGGATGGAATGCGATCCCCATTTGAGCTTATTCCTCATTGGTTGGTGTCTTGGTTGACTATTTCACTCCGATTTGTTCCTAGTTTGAATTTGTGGTCCCCAACAGCAATATTATTTTGATTTTTGTAGGCTTTGGGCCCTGGATTGAGAATTTGCATTTGTTTTTCATGTGAAGACATTATCTTCTCAGCCCGAATGTGTTTGTATTTCCCCAGAAAGTCAAGATTCATTTCCCAATGGCGTTATCATAATCCTCTTTGTAAACAGTGAGTGACAGGTCTCTTTATTTGAGCAACTTATTCTTCCCCTGCAAGTCTGTTAATGCTAGAGAAGATGTTTTACTCTGATGGATGGTACTCTCGTTATTATGGGAGATAATTCGTTGTTAAGATGTTTTACTCTGATGGATGGTAGTCTCGTCATTATGGGAGATAGTTCGTTGTTGAGATGTTTTACTCTGATGGATTGTAGTCTCGTCATTATGGGAGATAGGTCGTTGTTGAGATGTTTTACTCCAATGGATGGTAGTCTCTTCATTATGGGAGATAGTTTATTGTTGAGGTTTATACTCCGATGGATGGTAGTCTCATCAGTATGGGAGATAGTTTTTTATTTAGATGTTTTACTCCGATAAATGGTAGTCTCGTCATTATGGGAGATAGTTTATTATCGGGATTTTTATTCTGATGGATGGTAGTCTCGTCATTATGGGACATAGCTCATTGTTGATATTTGTACTCCGATGGATGGTAGTCTCGTCATTATGGGATATAGTTCATTATTGAGATGTTTTACTCTAATGGATTGCAGTATCTTCATTATGGGAGATAGTTCATTATTGAGATTTATACTCCAATGGATGGTAGTCTCTTCATTGTGGGAGATAGCTCTTTGTTGAGATTTTTACTCCGATGGATGGTAGTCTCCATTAAGGGAGATAGTTTGTTGTTGAGATTTTACTCCGATGAATGGTAGTCTCTTCTTTAAGGGAGATAGTTCATTGTTGAGATTCACTTTACTCTAATAGAGTTACTTTTGTTCCTAACCATAGGTGTTGATGTCAACTTTTTTATTCGGTCATAGGTTCCAATGTCAATCATTCTTTACCTACCCTAATATTGTTTTACCGATATTATCTGACCATTTCTATTTGCATCCTTCGGGTTGTTAATTACCTATTCCATGTGAGTCGATGTTACTCTTTTTTCTATCCCCTCTAGGAGTGGGTAGTTCGCAGTTATCTGTCGATCGTTGTTATCCATTACTTTTTCCTAATTTATTGAATTAGTGACAATTTATCTCCTTTTTTAGATTTACCCCAGTAGAGTTGAGTCTTATGTTCCCTAGCAATTTATTTTCCTGGCCGCACTCTCTTTTTGATCTATTGTTTTATCTTCTGCTTACCTAGTGGTGTCATGTGTCACCTTTGGAGTTGGTTGTTTGCATTCATGATCATAGGCATTTCATGGCATCTTAGGGCCAAAAATAGGGTTTGTTTTGTATTTAAGTATCTTCAATTGCGTCGAGACGAAGATCTTACCCTTTGTATATCCGGATAGGAGACACTTAAATAAGGGCAACTGTTATACCCCAATTTTTGACCTAATATTTCTCATCATCTCACTTTTATCAATACATCAAGATCACACATTAGGGTTGATTCTCTCTTTCTACTTTATCCAATCTTTAAGTTTGCTCTTGAGGGATCACCAAGCACCTTGAATATGTATCTTATACATGTGTTCTTTTAACTAACATCAAAATATGTATATATGTCTCTTTGAATATTCATATTGTAGGTGATCACCATTGCATTCTTCTCACTATCTAATCTAGAGTTTAAAGGATGATTCTCAATCAAATGGTTTTCTACTAGACTGCAAGAGCTCAATCTTCAAGGTCATGTCTATGGCATCAAAGATTTATGGTTCAAGGAGCTCTCTCACTTTATTTAGGTCAAATGTTCCTCAAAATTGGTGGTGGCATTCATCAGTAATATTCATAGATTCATGTGTTTATTTATGTTATAGACTAGCCCAATGGCTAGAGTGGGCCCTGTCTAACCTCCTCCTTCGGCACGACCCATGCGATCATGGCCCAGGCTCCCACACCCTCCATCGAGCACCATCGATCATTTTCCCTCCTGGACCAGCACTGGCCTACGACAATCGACGAGCACCTCTCAGTCTTCCCGACCTCAAGTCGGTAAGACAACCAGGAATTGACCAGACCGCTGCCCGTAACCTACCTCCTCCTCGAAACTAACAGCTAGTTGCGCACACACCTGCTTGGTTTGACCAAGTCCTGGAAATTACCTATTTTTGCAGACCCGCATGTCTAGGCCCAAAAATAGGCACCAATGGCCAAGCTTCAGGGGAACTATATAAACCCTCACTCATGTGAGGCCAGGTATCGAATATGGACTATTCATCACTAAAATCCTAATACTTTTCTTGTATCTCTTTTGTCTCCCACACTTACTTTATCGTCAGAGGGCCTTGAAGGTACAACCCCGCTTTTTCCTTCTCGACTTTCCGGCCCATCTAAAGATCATCATACAGCCATTTATTAATCATGGTCGATCACGGTGATTACCACCTATCTGGAAAGACTGTGCTCTCCCTGACATGCAAGACCGACAGAAACGAAAAACATCCTCACCTCGAGGATAAATTTGGCGCCTGTGACAGACATACTGCATCCTTGGATCCCATCGATGCTGATTGTGACAAAAATCTATTCTTGGACGAACAGTTTCCCAAGAATCTTGTCAAAGATCTGCCGGTGATTCTGCAACCTGTCACTGTTCCGTAAAACGCCGACCCAACCTTAGTAGCATTAATCGCTGCCCTTAATCGAACCAAGCATAGAAAAAGGATCGGGACTCTAGAGCGGAAACAGTCAAGGTCTCCCCCTCGGAGACACCAATGACATAACTCCTCTAGCATATCACCTCCCCGAGAGGGGCCTCCTACAAGAAAAGAAATGCCCGCCGTTTCTTTCTGCAGGAAGCGTGATCGAGCATATCCCAAGAAGGATAAAGACTCTCCGTTTTCCAAGAAGATGAAGAGAACCTACAAAGACAACCACATCAGGTCACTATCACCCAGACTGAGGCGACGAGGGCGGAGCCCCTCCCCTCGACGAGATGATGATGCACGGAAAGGAAGAAACCATCACTCCCTGTCATCATCGCCAGAAGAGATCGATGACGACAAGCCATATGACCCGTTATCAAGAGAAATTATGAAGGCACGACTCTCGGTTGGGATCAAGAAGCCTCCCCCATTGAGATCCTATGACGGTACGACCGACCCAGACGACCATATAGAAGGCATCGACGCCCTACTTGATTATCGAGGTGCGAAGGGCGCAGTCAAATGTAGGTTGTTCCCGACCACTCTGAGAAAATGTGCCATGGCTTGGTACAAAAGCATGCCCTTTGAATCCATTACTTCTTGGAAACAACTGGAAAATAAATTTTCGAGGAATTTCAATGCCTCCTATCGGCATCCAAAATCAGAGGCTTCACTTAAAGCGATTATCCAAGGGAGAGACGAATATCTACGTGCATATATCGAGCGCTTAAACAAAGAAATTGTAAAGGTATCAACGACCTATGAAATAAATAAGTACCTTCTTCAACAAGGGATCCATCCCCGCAGCGGCTTCATGAAGGTTGTGGGCATTGAAACTCCAGCCATGCTCGACTCCCTCCTCATCAATGCTCAAGTGTACATTCAATACGAGGAGAAAGAAGAGGCCAACAATGCCAGGGATTCATGGCACCGAGAGAGTGCCAAACCCTCGAGAAGCGACGAGTCCTCGACATCCCGTCGAGTGGGAGAGAGAAAGCAGTAAGACAGATCTCGAGACTCCAAAGATTACAAGGGGCATGTTTTTCGGTTCCAGAACTACACCCCTCTAACCACTTCAAGAGAACGTATTATGTCTGAATGCGCCAACTCTAAATTTAAACAGGTTGGGGTACGCTTTCCTCGCCGGACACCCTCCAAGCCCGGAACCGACAAGAGCAAGTACTGTCGGTTCCACAAAATCCATGGTCACAACACCGACGATTTCATCCATCTCAAGGATGCGATCGAGGTTCTAATCCGATACGGGCACCTCAAGAAGTACAAGAAGAAAGAGGGTGCCCACGAGGAGGCTCCAGAAACTAAGAGCGTCAAAGAGTGGAAGGAGTCCCCCGACATTAGCATAATACTAGTCGCCATGAGTATCTCGCGACCATAATATTTCTACTTTCTAGACATGGAGAACGTCCCATTGTACTTCTTCTCTTACAGTCCCTGGGAGTCATTCCCCGCTGCAATGGTCATCTCTGGTGGGGGATTTAATAAGAATAGTGTGGGATCCGTAAAAAGAAGGTTTGAGCAACTTATTAAATCCAAATATGACATGGATGCCACATTGGTTAAGTTCCGAGGAGGCTTTCATCCCCTCGCTTTCTACAGGGAGGAACTGACGGGCAAAGCCCCTAACTCGACTATCCAATTGCTCGTGCTGGCTCGCATAGAAAACTTTGATGTTTGGCGCATAGTGGTCGATCAAGGGAGCTCAGTGGACATCATGTACACCGAGTTGTTCACTACCCTACAGCTGAATGAAAACCACCTGACCCCATATGTGGGCTCAGACCTTTAGGGCTTCAATGGGGCTTGTATCAAACCCTAGGAGTATGTCGAGATGATCATCACCTTCAGAAGAGGGGGTGACTGCCAGAGCCATCAAGACTAAGTTTCTGGTAGTGGATTTCCCATCTCTCTATCCATGTATATTTGGGAGGCCCACTTTGGCCGAACTGATTGTGGTGCCCTCCACTATACACCTCAAAATGAAATACTACACTGTAGAGGGTTTGGCCACCACCCTCCACGGGGACGTCCAGGCGGCAAGAAGATGTTTTGAAGCCTCAGTTAGGGACCTAAGTTCAATCATTGCTCAACCTTGAACGACCACTGGGGCCACCCTTCCCTCCAACTCTGAGGAGGCCAAGCCACTGCCAAGGGTCGACGCCATCGACCTCGATAGTCGCTTCTCCAAGTAGGATCGCACATAGAAGAGGAAGAAAAGGAAAGAGCCTATGGTAGAAGGCGAAATTTGATCCCTAGCTATAATTAGTGAGGAAATCTCAGATCCCGTACAACCCATTCCAGACAGAGACTTCAAGATCATCCCCCTTGGTAATGATCCCGCCAGAGGAGTAAAGATTGAAGCTAACCTCCCTGACTTGGAGAAGAGATAACCTGCCCGGATTGGACCCAGAGATTTCATGCCATCACGTGACTATAGACACTGTTCTCAAGGTGTTCACCTAGCGCATAAGAAAGAAGTCCCTCGAAAAAATGGAGGTTGTGGAACTAGTTATAAAAGACCTCATAGAGGAACACTTTATATTTGTAGCCCAATACACAACCTGGCTCTAGAATGTAGTTCTTGTAAAGAAATATAATGTAAAATGGCGCATGTGCATTGATTATACCGACCTCAATCGGGCTTTCTCGAGAGATGCTTATCCCCTCCCCAATATTGACAAACGGGTCGATAACTCGATCAGTTTCAAACTATTATCTTTTATGGATGCATATTCTGGATATAACCAGATTCCAATGGCGAAAGCAGACAAAAAATATATCGCTTTCATGGCAGAGTCGGGAAACTATTACTACAACGTAATGCCCTTCGACCCGAAAAATGAGGGCACTACATATCAGTGTATTTCACAACAAAATAGGGGACATGCTCGAAGTCTACATGGACGACATGATTGTCAAATCTACGGAAGAAATTGCATATGCCCTCCACTTGAAGAAAGTTTTCGAGGAGGCCAGAAAGTGCCAGATGCAATTTAACCCAAAAAAATGCACCTTTGACGTACGGGCATGAAAATTCCTCGGATTCTACCTCACAACGAGGGATTAAGGCAAACCCCGACAAATGTCGGGCATTTTTTGAGTTTCCAACACCCACTTCAAAAAAGTCCATTCAAATCCTGAACGGCATGCTCACTTCTATCTCTTGATTCGTGGCAAAGTCCGCTCAATACGCGCTCCCCCTCTTTAAACTCCTTCGTAAGGAAGCTGGCTTCGAATGGACGGTTGAATGCGAGCAATCTCTCACCCACTTTGTGATCAGTGGAAATAGAACTGACTGTTTTTGGAATGTTGGTTCGCGTTTGCGTTTCGTAAAATGTCGCGGTAAGCAAGAGTCCCCACCGTCTTTTATTTTCTCCAATAAGGAAAGGACAAAAGCGCAGCAAAATTCCTTTTCGAGATGTTTCTCGGGTTCGGGAGGTAGATTATAGAAAGGGAAGGTGTTAGCACCCTTTCTATCTGTGGTTATCCACGGGCTCTTAGGTACTTGCTCACTATATTTTCAAAAAGTTTTGCTTTTCTTGTGTTTGTGGGTTTTGAGAAAGAGTTTTGTTTTAAAACTTCGATTTAACTCTTGTATCTGTCCTCAAGAGTGTATGAAGTGTTGTTTGAAAACTTTTGTCAGAAAAGTGTAGGTGCGAAAAGTATTTTTGTTTTGAAAGAGCAAGTACTTGAGAACCTCTACCTACTCAAAAGAAATTAAGCTGTGTAAATGTCCTTTAGACAGTACTATCGCACTATTGAGAAGTAGGTAGCACCGTCGTTGGAGTTTTCGGGTCAATTCGATTTTAGGGACATATGGTCACTAAAGCAATGGTAGGACGCCTTAGCGGTAACCCTAATGTCTTAGATCATTTTTTATCGAGGCAACTGTTTCGAGGCAACTTTTATCTTTAGACAGGAGGGCGACCTCTAAAACACCCTATACTCAATGACCACGTCGAGGCAACCAAGTGAGGCGTACCCTAGGAGTGGCATGTGCGAGTGTCAAGTTTCAGTTTATGTTATCTTTGTACATGTTATGGTGAGCTACGATTGATTTTAATTTAAGAGAGATCTTGACATGCATAGCCTAGTTAGCATACATCTAGTAGTTAATGATTGCGGAAAATAAAACTAAGCTATTACAAGGCGTCGGGTATTTACATCGCCAAAAACAAACCCTTGACAAAGTAAATTGCAGAAAATAAATAAAAGCGATAAAAAGTCCTAATTAAAGCTATTACATCCTCAGAGCAAATACAATTACATGATAAAAAACTAATCAACAAAAATCACACGCGCGAGAAAAATTGAATCGGAGAGCTTTTAGGGTTTTGACCCTTTTTAGGAAAGAAAGAGGTTTTTGTTATTTCGCATTTAATTAAATTAAACCTAGACTAATTAATTAATAAAAAGAAATATTTTTTTGGTTTTTTGTTATTTAAGGAAAAATAAAAAATGGTCAAAAGTTATTAAAAACCCTAATTCTACATTAATTTTCAATTATTGCAAAAAAGTTAAAATTAACCTAATTAAAACTAAATTAATTAATTACTTATTTATTTACAAAAATAACTAATTAAATTTAATAAATAAAAAAATTTATATTTTTTATGTTTTCTGAATTTATTATGAAAATATTAATTATTTTTGTCAGTAATTAATTAATTGATAAAATTAAATAAGTAAAATAATAAAATATAATGAAAGAAAGAAAAAATAAAAGAGGCAAACTCGGGGGGTTTGGGCCCAAAGAGGAGGTGTATTTGCAATTCTGAAGCCCATTAACATTCCAGCCCTGTTGACTTTTCTGATTACCCACGCGCTGATTGACTGGGGAGTATGATGGTCCTTCATCTTTGGCCATTGGATTTGAGTTTGAAGACATCTGGCGCTTGGGAATTGGAGGTGTATGGTGGACCACCTTGTGAAATCTGCATGTGAACATAGGAAGAAAAATAGAATAAATGTTTTGGGGGACCTGGGATTCGAACCCTGACCCCAATGTTCACATGCCAACGCCCCAGCCACTCAACCAACCTGTTTAATTCGTTAGTGGAATAATAGGCAATTACTATATGTTAAAAAATCAACGTGCTGTGAATAAAAAATTAAAACGCGCGCTTTTCAAATTGGCCAACCAGATATCAACACATCATTGTCTTCAACCTTTGTCCTGTGTAAATAACATCAAATAGCGGGAGTTTTTAACCCCCACTAACTCCTGCAAGGAAAAATAGCGAATAGAACCACAGCAATCATAAATATTTCACGAGGTATGGGTTGTGTTCGTCTTGGTCTCACGATTTCAATCATGTATCTCACTGGTCCCAATTTTTCCTGGTTCAGAAAGCCCTATTTGAAAGCTTGAAAACCCTAGAAATTTGATCATGGCATCTCACGATTCAGGGCACTATAGTTCAATTAATTCATTCCATTAGCCTTGTATAATCTCTAGCAATGCAAAACAATCACAAAAACATGTTAAATGCGCATGAATCAAGAGATACGATTTGGAATCAAAAGTGCAAACTGTGAAACTGTATTCAGTGATTCTTTGAGCTTTAGTGCTTGAATTTGATTGTAAATCGTTCTTGGGACCTCCTGCAATGTATTTGGATGATCAAAACGCCTTGAATTGGCCTAGAATGCAAGAACAGGTTTTGACTTTTCTTGAAAATTCTTGAATTTTCTATGGCCGTTTCTGCAGCTTTCAATCGTGTTCTAGGTCATGGTTTGCTTGCATACATATAGGAGAATCAAATTAGGTTAAAAGTTGGGCCAATATCCATGTGCATTGATGTTTAAATCTTTGATTGAAAATCAAATATTCTTGATTTTTCATGATTGAACAATGTTGCAAAAATTGGATTTTTTTGTATCTTTGACTTGTGCACGAATTTGCCAGCATGTTTTGATCATATTTGCTTCACAAATTGATTCTAAAATCAAATCTTCTATTTTCTTATAATTTAAATTAATTAAATGAATTAATATGTATTAAAAAATCCAATTAATCAATAAAAATAAGAAAATAAATCCAATTCATCTTAGTGGGTCGTGCATAAGTCATGGGTGAAGTTTTAAGAAGAGATTTGAGGCCCATTAGCAAAAAGAAGGTGTTTTGAGCAAAGTTGACTTTTGCAAATTCATGAAAACTTCCCAACTTCTCCAATGCACAACTTGCTCAATTTTGATCATATGACCATGTTCTTGGACATTTTGGAAAGCTCTTGAAGTCCTCTAACCGATGCCTTTGGTCCCATGTCATTTGGATTTACCAATCTCAAGTTATGGCCTTTGACTCAAAGTGTACTTTTGTTGACTTTTGAAATTGACCTATAATGTAAAAATTGGTAACTTTTTGTGAGAGAATTTCTTGAACTTGGAATGTCAAGATGGATTATAGGACATTGCATCCTCTTCAAAATTAGCCTTGGATGGAATTTTTTTGATAAACCATGAAAAAGTTATGCCCTTGTCAAAGTACAGTTGACTTTTCTGCTGTCCAAAAATAGTAACTTTTGCATCTTTGATGATTTTTGAGCTATTCTTGTGAAATCATGATCAAGACTTGATCAAATGATGATTGTGAACTCAAAATAAGATGTTGACCAAAAATTCTGACTTTTGACTGCAAAATGACCATTTTGCCCTTGTAGTTGACTGTGAATCAAATTGAGCTTTTGACTGTGCAAACTGGCACTGTGAGTCTTGAAACTTGGCATGTAGGTGCTAGAGAATGTGTATAGGCCTATGAGACTTGATTGAACCATTGAAAACCCCAAATTCCTTGAAAGAAACAAAACCCTAATTTCAGCATTGACTGCCTTAGGAGGTGATTTGACTGTACAACCCTTGAGCAATCTTGAACCATTTGGAGATGATTCTTGAAATATCTTGAGGAATATGGGAGGGAAAATTTTGGGGTACAACAGTTGCCCCTGTTCAATTTTCTTAAACCTGAGGATGTAGATTGGCTTGCGTGCCTTTTGTGATCCGAAGGTGGAAGATGATTGAACACTAAAGTGCCCAGAAATTTGCACTCGCATGGTGTAGTATCAGCAATGTGATGTCGGGAATGGGCTTACAGATGCCATTTGGAGAGATGATGGATAGGAGGATGGGTTTATAGATGCCACCTGGAGATTGTTGGTGGGAGGATGGGCTTATAGATGCCATCTGGAGATTGTTGGTAGGTGGTGTTGTCTTCGTTGACGGGTTGTCTTCATTGACGGGTTGTCTCTATTGACGGGTTGTCTTCATTGACGGGTTTGCATCGGAAAAATCTTTAGGAATCGACTTAGCTGATTTCGTCTCTATTGACTGTGTTCGGATCAGAAAAATCTTTAGGAATCGATTTAACTGGCTTTGTCTCCTTTGACTGAATTAGCATCAGAAAAATCTTTAGGAATCGATTTAACTGGTTTTGTCTCCCTTGACCGGCTTCAGAAAAATCTTTTAGGAATCGATTTAGCTGATTTTGTCTCCATTGACTGGCTTCAGAAAAATCTTTAGGAATCGATTTAACTGGTTTTGTCTCCATTGACTGTGTTCGGATCAGAAAAATCTTTAAGAATCGATTTAACTGGTTTTGTCTCCATTGACTGAATTAACATCAGAAAAATCTTTAGGAATCGATTTAACTGATTTTGTCTCCATTGACGGGATTAGCATCAGAAAAATCTTTAGGAATCGATTTAACTGGTTTTGTCTCCATTGATTGGCTTCAGAAAAATCTTTAGGAATCGTTTAACTGGTTTTGTCTCCATTGACTGTGTTCGGATCAGAAAAATCTTTAAGAATCGATTTAATTGGTTTTGTCTCCATTGACTGAATTAACATCAGAAAAATCTTTAGGGATCGATTTAACTGATTTTGTCTCCATTGACGGGATTAGCATCAGAAAAATCTTTAGGAATCGATTTAACTGGGTTTGTCTCCATTGACGGGATTAGCATCAGAAAAATCTTTAGGAATTGATTTAACTGGTTTTGTCTCCATTGAGGGGTTGAGAATTTGACTGCATCTTTCCTGAAAGGTAAAGGTCAGTCATATGCAATGCATGATATGGATCAAGCAATGATGTTCTCAACATAAATGAGATCGTATGATATGATGCGTATATGCATGTATCATGATGTATGAAAATGTGATGTTTTAGCTGGGGGAAATAAATCCCGGATAGCTGCTGGAGAATGATGTTGAATTCTTTTCTTCCACTGGGGATGATGATCGAAGATGATAAACTTGCAAGAGAGGATGACTCCATTGGGGAATAAACTGGTGAAGATATTACTCTGCGGGGAATTACTCTGTGGGGAGGAGATGCTTTGCTGAGATTTTACCGATAACTCCGCTGGGGACTCCATTGATAAGCTCTATTGGGGATTTTGATGATGAACTCCACTGGGGATAGAAAGAACTTCGCTGGGGATGATCTTTCCGTTGCAACTTGCTGAGGATAACCCAGTTAGACTCTTGTGGAGATAACCTTCTGAATATGGCTGAGGAGATATATTTGTACTCTGCAGGGGACAAGCTTCCAGAATCTACTGGGTAAGATGATTCAACTCCGGCGGGGAAGCTTTTTTAGACTGCGCTGGGAAATGGCTCCACTGGGGGTATCTTGTATTTCGCCGGGGAACATTCTTATATTTCATGGAGGAATTTTAAGACTGTCGGGGATACTTTTATACTTGCTGGAGAATATTCTTATACTCCACTGGGGAATATTAAGACCTTTTGGAGATACCAAACCTTTTTAGGGTTGATGGTAGATTAACTCTGCTTGGGGAGAGTATTGTTGATTCGTTCATGGTTGCAAGTCTCAACTGGGGAGATCTACCATTACTGTTTTACTCTGCGGGGAGTGAAGGTATCTTGGTCATATTCTTCAGTTGAACCTACCTTGGTACCTGGAGGACAGAGCAACTTGTACAGTTCGGACAATTCTTATTTCCCCAGTTTCTGCGGGAGAAGAAGGCCTATGAGGTGCTTAATAACTGTCGATTGACAAATTTTCTTCTGGTAGGCAAGTCACGAGATGACGGGACATAGTCGTACGCTTTGATCCCTAATTTTGACTGAACCGCCCTTTCGGGTTTTCAGTCCATCGGGATACCCTTTTTTGCCCAAGCCGCCTTTTCAGGTTTTCGACTTGTCGGGTGTACAGATTTTTTATTTTCATCCCTTATTTTTTTCCCGAACCCTTTTGGGTCATCGGGAAGCCCTTATTTTTGCCTAGGCCAGTCGACCTAGCGGGTCTTTGATTATGCGTAGTATTTTTTTGACTATGTCCATTCCCTCAGGATGTAGAGAGTTGCCACTGTCAGTAGCGTTGTGTTGCCATACTACCAGAAGATTTTTGATCATGCAAGATTCGTCGCTGGAATTCATGTCAAATGCCCCAAGTGATTCAGACGGAGATCTGCCCCTGGCTATTTGGCATCTTGAGATATTTCTTGAATCTTGACTTGACTGCCCCAGATGATGGAAAATGATCATGTCTGCCCCTTAGTTGGAAGTGCTTCTTCCACTTGAGATGACCCTTTTATTGAGAAGGTTTTTTTGTTCCCTAGATATTCGTCGTGCGAATTTCTCTGCTGTTTCAACAAATAGCCATATGCAAACAATGTTATTTTAAGAATGCAAAGCTTATCTCTGTCTTGAAGTTTTTTTTTTGAAAATGCAGTTTTCAATAAAACAAGTGAATTTTTGTAAAATGTGATGTCAACTCAAGATTTTACAGCAAGCCCTACAGGAGTCAGGATACCTTTTGTAACAGTATGCTTTCGAACTAACCTGTGCTTCAGTTAGGACTTTTGAAGGGTTCTAACGTGGCCTGGTTCACGGTTTAAGAAACAAAGGATAAAGGATCAAATTTTATTTGTACCCACCCGTTCTTCGTGATGTTCTTCGATCCTAAACTCAGCTAATCGTGTATTAGATCTTGTTTGAGTCTTTGCTCTGATATTCTGGTGATGGTTCGGATACTGATAGTTTATTTTGAATAGGCAGTCATTTCTTTTTTGTTGAGGGTTTGTATGACCTCTTTCTTTTCGATTTTATTATCCCTATCTTTTTGCCTGAACTGTTTCTTTTGTGGTTACAGTCAACGGGATACCCCAGTTTTGTAAGTCTCCTTCATAGGTTTTGACTTATTGGGCTTTTATTTTGAGAGATAATGACTGTCTGTCCTTACGATTATATGGAACCATCACTGTCTTTTGTTTTGGAAGGACTCCTTTGATGCCATTTTGTGCACCTGGATCAACTGAGTGATGCCATTCATTGTGCACCTGGATCAACTGAGAAAACTACCCTGCCCCAGGTTATAATTAAGGGTTTTAATTTGTGAAAAGAAAAAACTCCAACTTCTTTGGCTCGAAGGGGTTGACGAGGGATTATCTTCCTTATAACTCCACTGTTTAGGATTTGAAACAATGCCTGTACTTCATCAGCGGGGTCTGTTCAAAAGCATACTGTGAAGATTGTGGTATCGTTTTCGTCATCCTCCTTCAAAAGGCTTCGAATTTTTTAATCGAGAGTTTGAACATCACAAAAAGGAAATATGAAGCAATTTTAAGCATAGTGAAAACAATTAATTCAAAACAGACACGTGTAATGCATTAATGAAATAAAAGAGTTTGACATGATAATTATTTGAATAAGCAAATAAAAATACAACTTTAGAATTCAAATGAACAAAAGTGCTTTCAATCCTAGCCATGTTTTGGCAAGGGGGCAGTGATCACATTGGGAGTCTCAGGAGGCTCGAATTCGATCTCCTTAGCGTCAATCATATTCTGAATCTTGTATTTCAGCGCCCAACAATCGTCAGTATCGTGCCCCGGACTACCGGAATGATAAGCACACCTTGCATCTGGGTTGTAGTTAGGAGAAGAAGTCTTAGGGTTCGAATGAGGGTTTATCACCGTAATCAGATTCATCTTCAACATGTGCTGCAATGCTTGTGACAATGGCATGTTGATGTTGGTGAACTGTCTTTTAGGTCTCTCTTCCCTTTGTTGGTGGTGATGCTGAGGAGCGCCACCAGGTTTTGAAATGACCACCGCGTTGACAGCTTGGCGGTGTTCAGATCTATTTGGTCTCCTTGAACCATAGACAGCACTGGATTATTTCTTGAAGGGTTTCTTCTCGGTGCTCGATGAGGCACCCTTCTGTATCTTCCCTGCCTTGATACCAGCTTCGATCCTCTCACCAGTCAAGATAAGGTCTGTAAACCCGGCTGAAGAGTTTCCAACCAAATGGTTAAAGAACGGACCAGACAGGGTCCCCAGAAACATATCAACAAGTTCACGGTCAGTTAGAGGTGGCTGCACCCTTCCAGCAAGGTCTCTCCACTTTTGAGCATATTCTTTAAATCCTTCACCCGTCCCTATTGACATACCCTGGAGTTGGGTACGCGTAGGAGCAAGGTCGGAATTATATTGATACTGATTATAGAACTCCGTAGCCAAATCCTCCCAGTTACGGATACTAGCTCCATCCAGCTGATAGAACCACTCAAGTTGAGTCCCTGAAAGACTGTCCTGGAAGAAATGGATCCACAAATTCTTATCAGTTGTGTAAGGTTGGATCTTCCTTACATACGACCGGAGGTGCAGCTTTGGGCAGGAGGCTCCGTCATATTTGGCAAAGGCAGGTGCCTTAAACTTATGGGGAATCACCACCCCAGAGGATAAGCCTAGGTCTCCAAAGTCCAACCCGGGCACATTTTGTATCTCCATGGCGCTCAAGCGGTCCTCCAACTGTTTGTACCTATCCTCAGCAGGAGGGTACTGCTCTTCATCATAATCCGTCTCGTTGCCGGAGACCACGGGACTAGGAACCCTTCTCTCTTGTGGGCTGTCTTTCCCTACAGAGGAGGTGGTCAGATCAACCTCGTTCTGCAGTCCATTTCCAAACCTGCGTCCAGTGTTGAAAAAGACGGTCCTCTTCTTCTTCTTCTTCCTCTCTTTCAGAATCAGAGTCTTCAAATCTTGTTGACCCTGGGCTAGGCTCATAACCAACTCTTGGAACTGGGCATTCTGGGCCTGTAGGTCCTTGATAGCTTGCTCAGTGGAAGGTTCAGTAGACATGATGATTGCTGAAATAAACAGCGAAGAAGATAAGTGACCTGTAAAAGGGGTACCTGTTATGCATATGATGAAATGAAATGCGTATGATTTATGTTTTCAAAGACAATCGGGATTCAAATTTGTAGACAAGAAAGGAACACACTTTATTAGATTTAACTTCGGAATTTAAATTGTTCAACAAATTTCCCTTAGGCGTTACAAGAATGAAAATACTGAAAAGTAAATAAAACCGTAAAAGAAATCATCAATAGATCCATCAATGTTCCCATGGCCTCTTCCTCTCAGTGCGGATGTAATCATTTAGGATCTGCTCGTTCTCCAATTTCTTAGTCAGCTTCTGGATCTTCTATTCTTGTTCATTGAATCTTTCCCGATAAGAATCCCGTTCTTCCTGCAGTTGCGCCCAAGACCTCTTCAGTGTGTCAACATCAGTGGGTGTATGAGGATGGAGAACAGTTGGAGGAACCCCGTCTTTATCAGCAGCTTCAAGAGTAATGGGCCTGATAGCTTCGTATGGCATACCTAACTTCTGGGCACGGATGCGGACCCATCTGAAATATTACTCAATTGGCAGAGAAGTTTTTGGTCCCAACTCACGTGGGTCAGATTTGTGAACTTTATCCCAAGCCCTGATGAATCTATGACGTAGCTCGTCGCTATCTACCTGAAAATCAAAGACGATATGAGGTATCAACATCTCATGAGGCCCTTCTCTTCTGGCTCGTCCAAACTGACGGAGAGCTAAACAAGAGTTATAAGAGATTCCTCCACGGGTTCCGATTAATGGAACATTAGCATACTCGCCACAACGATCAATGACAGCCACCTCATCTAAGCCTCTGAGAGTCTAAATGATGTCTTTATCAGTAAGAGACATTATCCTATGAGCCCAGCCCCTTCCTTCTTTTTTCTTCAGTACGAACTTAGGGAGGTGCGAAATAAACCACCTCACCAATAAAGGAGCACAGCACAGTAAAGTTCCCCGTCTTCGGGCAGTACGAGTATAGAGCTGATAAAGGATATCACCCAAGAGAATGGGTACAGGATTCCAAGAGATGAAGATCCTTATGGCATTAACATCAACGAAGGTGTCAGGATTTGGAAACAATACCAGACCATAGATTAAGAGAGACAGAGTGTCTTCATATGCTTTGAAGTCTAAGTCATTCCAGAAACAATTAGCCTTGCCAACCAGAAACTTAGCCAAAAAACCCTTAACTCCGCTTCTAGTCTCCCAGTTAGCCATTACTTCCTCTTTGGTCAAGTGAAGGGCTGCAGCAATCTCTTCAGGCCTGAGAGTCTTTTCCCAACCAGTAAATGGAATCTGCTCCAAAACAGGGATACCAAGCAACTCAGAGAATTCTTCCAGGGTAGGGACCAGCTGGAAGTCTTGAAAGGTGAAGCAATGGTATAGCGGATCATAAAACTGGACCAGGACACTCATCAGTTGTTGGTCCCATTTTGAGGTGACTAAACCAAGAAGAGAACCATGCCTCCTGATGAAGGAAGTAGTGTTTGGAATCCTGTCAACCAATTCTTTAAGCAAAGTAGGTGGTTGAACAAAGTTGAGCCAGATAGTATTCCTACGCATGGGAATCATGATGTCCTACAAAACAGAGCAAAGATGAAACCTTCTTGTCTTTGAAATGGGTTAGTCCTTATGCAGGATGTATGCAATGTTATGATGTTATGATGTCATGGTAAAGGCACACCATAAGTATTCACAAAAGGCAAACATGGTAAAGGCACACAAGTCACACAAAAGAGCCCTTAGATTTCAGGCTGGCATGAAGTCCATGTACTACCCTCTTTTAGTTTCAGTTGGTTAAGACCTGTCCTAAAAAATAGTAACCGGGTTCTAGAGGATCTCAATATCATTGACTACCCTCGATCGGTCATAATTCCAGTTTGGAAACCTTTTCTTGCGGCCGGAACCATCGCGAGAGTTTAGTCTCAATGAGTGTAGCATATTGCTACTGTTCTATGGCCAAGTTGGTCAATTTAAGGTTCTAAGGTCAGTTGGTGCTTAATGACTCCTCAGAAGACCCATATTCTCCTCGTTCCAACACAAGGGATATCGGTACAGACCAAGGTGTCACACCAACGTAGCTACTGCTTCACCCGTGTCGGTTTACACCGGACAGATCCCTCACAGTTTATTGCTACTTACCTAAAAAAGGGTACCCCCAGATCCGGGTTAGGATCTATAAAACTCCGATACAAGCCCACAAATTTTAAAGCATACAAAGCATACAATTGAAAGCATAGTGATCTAATCCTAAGGTACACCTCACTTATAATGTCCCCAGCAGAGTCGTCAGTTCTGTGATCGGTGGAAATAGAACTAACTATTTTTGGAATGCTGGTTCGTGTTTGCGTTTCGCAAAATGTCGCGGTAAGCAAGAGTCGCCACCGTCTTTTATTTTCTCCAACAAGGAAAGGACAAAAGCACAGCAAAATTCCTTTTCGAGATGTTTCTCGGGTTCGGGAGGTAGATTATAAAAAGGGAAGGTGTTAGCACCCTTTCTATCTGTGGTTATCCACGGGCTCTTAGGTACTTGCTCACTATGTTTTCAAAAAGTTTTGCTTTTCTTGTGTTTGTGGGTTTTGAGAAAGAGTTTTGTTTTAAAACTTCGATTTAACTCCTGTATCTGTCCTCAAGAGTGTATGAAGTGTTGTTTGAAAACTTTTGTCAGAAAAGTGTAGGTGCGAAAAGTATTTTTGTTTTGAAAGAGCAAGTACCTGAGAACCTCTACCTACTCAAAATAAATTAAGTTGTGTAAATGTCCTTTAGACAGTACTATCCCACTATTGAGAAGTAGGTAGCACCGTCGTTGGAGTTTTCGGGTCAATTCGATTTTAGGGACATGTGGTCACTAAAGCAATGGTAGGACGCCTTAGCGGTAACCCTAATGTCTTAGATCATTTTTTATCGAGGCAACCATTTCGAGGCAACTTTGATCTTTAGACAGGAGGGCGACCTCTAAAACACCCTATACTCAATGACCACATCGAGGCAACCAAGTGAGGTGTACCCTAGGAGTGGCATGTGCGAGTGTCAAGTTTCAGTTTATGTTATCTTTGTACATGTTATGGTGAGCTACGATTGATTTTAATTTAAGAGAGATCTTGACATGCATAGCCTAGTTAGCATACATCTAGCAGTTAATGATTGCGGAAAATAAAACTAAGCTATTACAAGGCGTCGGGTATTTACATCGCCAAAAACAAACCCTTGAAAAAGTAAATTGCGGAAAATAAATAAAAGCGATAAAAAGTCCTAATTAAAGTTATTACATCCTCGGAGCAAATACAATTACATGATAAAAAACTAATCACCAAAATCACACGCGCGAGAAAAATTGAATCGGAGAGCTTTTAGGGTTTTGACCCTTTTTTAGGAAAGAAAGAGGTTTTTGTTATTTCGCATTTAATTAAATTAAACCTAGACTATTAATTAATAAAAAGAAATATTTTTTTGGTTTTTTGTTATTTAAGGAAAAGTAAAAAATGGTCAAAAGTTATTAAAAACCCTAATTCTACATTAATTTTAAATTATTGCAAAAAAGTTAAAATTAACCTAATTAAAACTAAATTAATTAATTACTTATTTATTTACAAAAATAACTAATTAAATTTAATAAATAAAAATATTATATTTTTTATGTTTTCTGAATTTATTATGAAAATATTAATTATTTTTGTCAGTAATTAAGTAAATGATAAAATTAAATAAGTAAAATAATAAAATATAATGAAAGAAAGAAAAAGTAAAAGAGGCAAACTCAGGGGGTTTGGGCCCAAAGAGGAGGTGTATTTGCAATTTTGAAGCCCATTAACATTCCAACCCTGTTGACTTTTCTGATTACCCACGCGCTGATTGACTGGGGAGTATGATGGTCCTTCATCTTTGGCCATTGGATTTGAGTTTGAAGACATCTGGCGCTTGGGAATTGGAGGTGTATGGTGGACCACCTTGTGAAATCTGCATGTGAACATAGGAAGAAAAATAGAATAAATGTTTTGGGGGACCTGGGATTCGAACCCAGGCCCCAATGTTCACATGCCAACGCCCCAGCCACTCAACCAACCTGTTTAATTCGTTAGTGGAATAATAGGCAATTACTATATGTCAAACAATCAACGTGCTGTGAATAAAAAATTAAAACGCGCGCTTTTTAAATTGACCAACCAGATATCAACACATCATCGTCTTCAACCTTTGTCCTGTGTAAATAACATCAAATAGCGGGGGTTTTTAACCTCCACTAAATCCTGCAAGGAAAAATAGCGAATAGAACCACAACAATCATAAATATTTCGCGAGGTATGGGTTGTGTTCGTCTTGGTCTCACGATTTCAATCATGTATCTCACTGATCCCAATTTTTCCTGGTTCAGAAAGCCCTATTTGAAAGCTTGAAAACCCTAGAAATTTGATCATGGAATCTCACGATTCAGGGCACTATAGTTCAATTAATTCATTCCATTAGCTTTGTATGATCTCTAGCAATACAAAACAATCACAAAAACATGTTAAATGCGCATGAATCAAGAGATACGATTTGGAATCAAAAGTGCAAACCGTGAAACTGTATTCAGTGATTCTTTGAGCTTTAGTGCTTGAATTGGATTGTAAATCGTTCTTGGGACCTCCTCCAATGTATTTGGATGATCAAAACGCCTTGAATTGGCCTAGAATGCAAGAACAGGTTTTGACTTTTCTTGAAAATTCTTGAATTTGCTATGGCCGTTTCTGCAGCTTTCAATCGTGTTTTAGGTCATGGTTTGCTTGCATACATATAGGAGAATCAAATTAGGTTAAAAGTTGGGCCAATATCCATGTGCATTGATGTTTAAATCTTTGATTGAAAATCAAATATTCTTGATTTTTCATGATTGAACAATGTTGCCAAAATTGGATTTTTTTTGTATCTTTGACTTGTGCACGAATTTGCCAGCATGTTTTGATCATATTTGCTTCACAAATTGATTTAAAAATCAAATCTTCTATTTTCTTATAATTTAAATTAATTAAATGAATTAACATGTATTAAAAAATACAATTAATCAATAAAAATAAGAAAATAAATCCAATTCATCTTGGTGGGTCGTGCATAAGTCATGGGTGAAGTTTCAAGAATAGATTTGAGGCCCATTAGCAAAAAGAAGGTGTTTTGAGCAAAGTTGACTTTTGCAAATTCATGAAAATTTCCCAACTTCTCCAATGCACAACTTGCTCAATTTTGATCATATGACCATGTTCTTGGACATTTTGGAAAGCTCTTGAAGTCCTCTAACCAATGCCTTTGGTCCCATGTCATTTGGATTTACCAATCTCAAGTTATGGCCTTTGACTCAAAGTGTACTTTTGTTGACTTTTGAAATTGACCTATAATGTAAAAATTGGTAACTTTTTGTGAGAGCATTTCTTGAACTTGGAATGTGAAGATGGATTATAGGACATTGCATCCTCTTCAAAATTAGCCTTGGATGGAATTTTTTTGATAAACCATGAAAAAGTTATGCCCTTGTCAAAGTACAGTTGACTTTTCTGCTGTCCAAAAATAGTAACTTTTGCATCTTTGATGATTTTTGAGCTATTCTTGTGAAATCATGATCAAGACTTGATCAAATGATGATTGTGAACTCAAAATAAGATGTTGACCAAAAATTCTGACTTTTGACTGCAAAATGACCATTT
Source organism: Vicia faba (assembly GCA_948472305.1). Classification (NCBI taxonomy): domain Eukaryota; kingdom Viridiplantae; phylum Streptophyta; class Magnoliopsida; order Fabales; family Fabaceae; genus Vicia; species Vicia faba. The sequence goes on along the minus strand of OX451741.1, from coordinate 916,415,360 downwards.
TGCCCTTGTAGTTGACTGTGAATCAAAATGAGCTTTTGACTGTGCAAACTGGCACTATGAGTCTTGAAACTTGGCATGTAGGTGCTAGAGAATGTGTATAGGCCTATGAGACTTGATTGAACCATTGAAAACCCCAAATTCCTTGAAAGAAACAAAACCCTAATTTCAGCATTGACTGCCTTAGGAGGTGATTTGATTGTACAACCCTTGAGCAATCTTGAACCATTTGGAGATGATTCTTGACATATCTTGAGGAATATGGGAGGGCAAATTTTGGGGTACAACACACTTTAAGCAAGCAATATCGCAACCGCCAGTCCTTTCTCGACCAGAGAAGGATAAAATCCTCTATCTCTATCTGGCCATCACCCCCGAGGCAATAAGTGTAGCACTAATCAGAGAAACCCCAAAAGGGCAGAGGCCTATCTACTTTATGAGCAAGGCCCTGCAGGACCCCAAAGTAAGATATCATCAAATAGAAAAGGTGGCCCTAGCCATCATCAATGCGAAGAGGAGACTCAGAAACTATTTTTTAGCATATGCCATAGTCGTCCAAACAGATCAACCAATAAAGTAGTTGCTCGGTAGGCCTGACATGGTGGGAAGAATGTTGAAATGGTCGTTAGAACTCTTCAAGTTCGACATCTAGTATGAAGGAAGGAAAACCATCAAAGCTCAAGAACTGGCCAACTTTGTGGCTGAAATGACCTCGCCCGCACCCCAGGATGGGGCACGCTGATGGACAACTTCGCGCCACCGCTGCGCATACTCTTTGAATGACTCCTTATCTTTCTGAGCCATCGCTCTCAATTGGTCACAATCAGGTGCCATAAACATGTTGTACTTATACTGCTTGGTAAAAGCTTTACCAAAATCATTGAAGGTTCGGATGTTGCTCTTGTCCAGTCCCATATACCACTTTTAATCAACACGGGTTAAACTATCCTGAAAGAAATGGATAAGCAAGCGCTGGTCATCGGTATAAGTGGATATCCTTCTAATATACATCACTAGGTGATCACGAGGACAATATTTGCCCTTGTATTTCTCAAACTCTGGCACCTTAAACTTCACAAGCACTTTTACATTAGGAACTAAGCACAGGTCATTGACATTCTGTCCGAATAACTCTTTCCCTCGGAGAGCCTTCACTTCTTTCTGCATCTTATTGAATTGTTCCTAGAAATCATCTAATCGGTCATACAAGCCCAAACTTTCACTTGGTGGAGGAGTAGGATGATAAATTTCATCATTGATAACATGCATAGAATTCATTGTAAGAGACGCAACATGATGAATCTCATTATTAGCAACAGGAGTAACATGCGCCACAAGAGGTGCCGAAACAGCAGCAGTTTGAGCAAATGGAACCGTCTTGAAGAGACGAAGTGAATGGCACCAGTCTGAGCTTATAATTTTATAGTTCATGGAACCTGCAACTCGCGCGTGGATGGAGGTTGAAGATAACCAGTGTGTCATATTTCAACCAATGACAAGACGCCACTTGTTTTTTTTTTCAAAATTTGTTTTAACAAATGATCTGGTGGTTTATTCACTAATCACCATGATATGCACATCACGTTAGATCCCTTGAATTTGATTACTAACGCGTTTTGATATTGATCCAATGATCTACATCTTTTTGGTTTTATTTTTATTTTCTGATTTTATATTTTAATTGTTTTAAACTTCAAAAATTCATAAAAACTTCATTTCAACTTCAAAACTTCTGAAAAATTTCTCAAAAATACTTTTGATTTTTCTCTTTCTGAACTCTATTTTTTCACAATTTTATTTTTTGATTTGATATGATTTTTCACTTTATTTAACTTTTTTTAATTATTTAAAAATACTTTTCTTGATTTTTAAATTCTGGAAAAATTATGGAAGGATCCAATGACCTCTTGACAAATGTTGGTGACCTCATTTTGTTTTTATTTCTTATTTTACTATTTTTCACCAATTTTGGTTTATTTTTTTTATTTCTTTAAATTTAAAAAAATAGTTTCTAACTTTAAAAAATTCTAAAAAAATTTGTCAACACTTATTGACTCATGTTTGATCTCTGACTATTTTTTTAGGATTTTTATTTGGTGCTTTAGTAAACTGTGTATTTTACCAATTATTTCTCTTTTATTAATCATTTAAATATTATTTTATTGAATTTTATTTTATTATGGTGTTTTGTCTAAGATATGACAAATAAGTGCCCTATTTAACACATAACACGTCGTGCCAATCGCACCAGCCCAAAAATATTTTTGGTAGACCACAATCATTAAGCATTGTTCTTGTCAACTCCTCTAAGATACGATTCTTGTGCTCCACAACACTATTTTATTGTGGAGTTCTAGGAGCTGAAAAGTTATGCTCAATACCATATTTATCACAATATTCTTCAAAGAGGTAGTTTTCAAATTCTCCTACATGGTCACTTCGAATGGCAACAATTTTTGAATTTAACTTGTTTTGGGATAACTTTGCGAAACGTGTGAAAGCTAAGAATGTTTCATCCTTTCTACGTAAGAAGATAGTCCAACAAAATCTTGAGTAATTATCTATAATCACAAAACATAGTAATTTCCACCTAGGCTTTTAGTCCATGAAAGGCCAAATAGATCCATGTGGAGAAGCTCAAGAGGTCTCGAAGTTGAAACAATATTTTTAGATTTAAAATAGACTCTTGTTTGCTTACCCTTTTGACATGCATCACATAAGTGGTCTTTTGAAAACTTTATTTTTGGTAGACCAATTACTAAATCTTTTGTAATTATCTTATTAAGTAGATCAAAGTTGATATGTGTTAAGTGTCTATGCCATTGCCATGAATCTTCACTCATGGTAACAAGACACTTGACATTTGTCAAAGATACATCTTTTAAGTCTAGCATATAGATGTTGTTTACCCTCAAACCATTAAACATACAATTATTCTTATGATTATGTACTATCATGCACTTATCTTTGGCAAATTTACCTTATAACCATTGTCGCACAATAGACTAATGCTAAGAAGACTATGTCTAAGGCCTTTAACTCACATAACATCAGAGAAAGTAATAGACAGGGGATTACATATAATACCTTTTCCAAGTATGGAACATTTATTGTGATCATCGTATGATACATAACCTTTATTCTTCGCCACGAAGTCGGAGAATAGAGAGATGTCCCCCGTCATGTGTCTTGAACATCCACTATCGAGAATCCACTTACCCATCACAGAGTCAAGACACTCAACATTATTTTTCTTGTTTTGACGTTGATTGTCCATGAGACATAAATTATCCTCTTCTTCACCATCACTTGATTTTTTCTTACTTGAGGCATAACTATCGATATCCCAAGCAACATAAGCTCTTCTAGCTTTTCTAGACTTGTTATGTTTGCCCTTTTCTTTTTATTTGTCGCGAGATGGACATTCCTGTCTATAGTGACCCAGTTTTACACACTCATAGCATATACCTTTTGATCTACCCTTTGTGTAGTCTTCTTCTTTAGAGGATGCGGTATGTCTTCAAAATTTGACAAGGTTTTTGTCGGAGTGATTGACATTATTCTTTTGAATGTATCGATTGTATCTCCGTGCAAACAATCCCATTTGTTCATCATCTGAATCATCGTTGTCACTAGAATCATTATCATTAATGTACTCACCTTTTTAGGACCTTGAACAATAAGCCCTAAGAGCTTTAGACTTTTTTCCTTCCTCCTTATCTGTATCTTTTTCCTTTTTCATCTTCTTCTCATATTTCTTTTCATTCTTATCTAAGCAAGTGAGTCCTTGCTAATTTCTTATAGATTTCCAAACAAAGTTGTGAGATCAAGTGTTGTAAGATCATTAGCTTCCTTGATCACAGTGACCTTTGGTTGCTAATTCCTAGTAAAATATCTCAAAACTTTGTTAGTCGTAATAAGATTGGAAATAGGATTACCTAGTGCATTACAACGATTAATAAGATGAGCGAACTTCTTTTGTGTTTGAGCAATTTTTTCACCATCCTTCATGCGAAAGAGTTTAAAATCTTGATTAAGTGTGTTAAAATCTTATCTTGTCTAATGTGAGCATAAGCTACACAACCAAATACTCTAAGTCTGTCGATATTAGGTGGATGTCTTGATTATACTTCTTATGGCGTCTTCATCCCCAAAGAAGTCGAGGGACATCTATTTGTCATATATTTTGTTATCGAAAAAGCCTCAGCCCAAAACACCTTCTTTAATCCAACATTGATCAACATGCTTCTAACTCTTTCTAAAATGGTTCCATTAAACCTTTCAGCTAAACCATTTTGATGTGGAGTACCCATAGTAGTTTTGTTCCTTGCAATGTAAGGCACAACACAATAGTTGTCGAACGCCTCATTGCAAAATTCAAGACCAATGTCTATTCTCAACTTCTTGACTTTCGTGCCAGATTGGTTTTCGACTAGAGTCTTCCAACTTTTGAAATTTTAAAAAGTTTCAGCCTTATCTTTCTAAATGAATACCCATAACTTTCTGAAATAATCATTAACTTTGGATAAAAAATACCTTGCACCTGAATGTGAAGGACATCTTGCAGGCCCCCAAAGATCAGCATGAGTATAATCAAGGTATCTATATGTTCTTTGTTTACCTTTGTTAAACTTCACCATATAAGATTTACCAAATATACAGGGCTCACAAAATTCTAGTTTTTTGACCTTGTCACCATATAGCAGATTTTGTTTCGACAGTTCGACCAAGCCTCTTTCACTAACATAGCCAAGTCTCTTGTGCCATAGCTCAGTCTTCGACACTGGTTTTGTGGATGCCACATCTGCTGAACCACTTACAACCTCAGCCTCAAGGGTATACATGTCTTGCCTTTTGATGCCTCTCAAGGCTTCCTTTGACTCCTTCATTACCCTTAAGATACTTTGCTCTCCTTTAAAAGCATATACTTCCTTGTCGAATTCACCAAGAGAAATCAATTTTCTCTTTAGATCAGGTACATACCTGACATCAGTAAATAACTTTATTGACTCATCAGGGAGTTTGAATCTCACAGATCCAATATCTGCAATTTTACGGGCTTTGTTGTTTCCCAGCAGCACTGATCCCCCATCTTGATCACTTAATTCCTCAAACGAATCTCTGTTGGAGTCATGTGCTAAGTGCAACCTGAATCCATAATCAACTCTTTGCAAGAATTTATGCTTGAAACCCCAAGAACATCAGATGATTCAAAATCATCTTGCCCAATGGTTATGTTACCATTTCCCTTCACACCATGATTGTTTTGTTGTTTGGGGCACACCTTTCGTGTGTGACCCTCTTTCTTACAATTATAACACCTAATTGTCGAAGTATCACCACCATAATATTTCTTCCGACCTTTACCTTTTTTTCTTTTCTAACTTACCATCCTTCTTCGAGAATTTCTCTTTAATGGACAAACCTTCACCAACAAACGATGGTTTACACTCCTTATTTTCGTTCAAGTCCTTTGAGTACAAGGCGGATTGAACTTCTTCAAAGGTCAAGGAATCTATTTCATACAAGAGAGTTTCTTTGAAGTGATCATGAGAATATGGTAAAGCACACAACAACAACAACAACAACAATGCTTGATCTTCATTATTGATACTAACCTCGATATTCTCCAGATCAAGAATTAACTTGTTGAATATATCTGACTGCTTAGCCAAGACTTTGTCTTTACTCATCTTGAGTGAATAAAGAGCTTGCTTTAGGTAGAGGCGATTGACCAACGATTCGATCATGTATAAAGTTTCGAGTTTTTACCACACACTCGTCGATGTATTCTCCTTCAAAACTTGTCGGAGAACCTTATCACCAAGGCCTAATTCGATGGTGTTATGGGCTTTCTCTAACATCGTCATTTTCTCCTTCTCTGTTAGAGCATCATCCATGGCTTTGGCTCCCTTCAATGCTTCTAGCAAATCCTATTGAACAAGAAGAGCTCGCATCTTCAAGAGCCATAAATCGAAATCATTCCCTCCGGTGAGTTTCTCAATCTCAAACTTTGTTGATGTCATCTTCTCCACGCTCATTGCACCAGTTTGTTGACACGGAGTACTGTCAAGAACAAACTGAAACTAAGAGTTTCTTGAACAAACATAAGAAATCCTATTAAATTTTCACAAAATACAGAGAAAGGGGAGGAAGAAGAAGAAAATTAGGATTAATTGTAACTGTTTTTCTATTCACTTTCTCTATTAGGGTTTACAGATTACAAGTGAATAACAATAATTAACCTCTCTCAACAACCTGAAAGAACTAATATATTTATAGACTACCAAGCTAACTTAAATAATTGAGCTTAAACACAGACCCAGTTCGACATGCTAACAAACCTAGCATTATCGATTATTGCATACTAAAACACAATTCAACTACAACATGCACGACTTCGACATCAGCATTTAAACATACTTCAATAATATTGTTCAATCTCTGTCAAATCAAAAAAACTGTTCTTATCAATATACTAGAGTTCGATCCAAAATCTCATAAATTAGTACGACCCATTTAAACTTAATTATACTCCATAATTTTATTTTATTTTTCATGTTTGACTTTAAGCTATTTCAATTCTCTTCTTTTTTTTTATAGATTTTTATTATAAATATTTTTTCTCTTTAATTTAAAATTGTAAATTTGCTGCAGAAAGAATTTTCTTTGGTTTGATATTTTATTTATAGAAAAAGTATTAAAATGTAATTAATTCTGTTAGCAAAGACACAATTTCTCTATTGTAAATTTTGAATACAATGGACTACGCATTTATGTGATGAAAGAGTAACTGAATGATTATTTAATTTTATGTATTTTTAATTTAAAATATTAAGTGAATTAAATTTCAAAAACTCACTAGACTTAAAAACTCAAGAATATATTTGATTGTGACATTTTTTTCAGTAGAAACCGTGTATACTTTTTTAGTCAAAATATTTACGCTATTTTTTTGGTCTCCACCAACAAAAAGTTTTAGATCTGCCACTGATTATGCATGTCAAACTATCAATTTTGTTAGTTTTCTAATAAATTCTGTGCTTTTTATTTTATCTTCTTTACTCAATAAATTATCTTTATTAAAAAAGTTAATTTAATATATTTAAAAGTTTTAAGTGACACCGCCCAAATAACCATTTGCCCTTAAACAAATGTGTATTATATGTATTATTGATGGTTGGATGCTTGGCAAGAAATCATAGATAAGATGTTGTGTGTCTTGTTTCTTTATTCTAGTAGATACTATAAAAGATGCAACGCAAGTGACATTTTGTGTTCGGATACGATGAAGAAATTAGCCACTAAGTTTAATTAAAGCATCTATGTCGAGTTTTGATTAGACACAAAGTTTGAATAATTGAGGCTTTAAGAGGCAGCAAATTTATTGGTACAATCCTCTAATAGAATCTCTTGCATGAAAACTTCAATCACACAAGAGATTAGTCAAGGAAAATGTTATTTTACACTAATGCAAAGGAAAAGGTTCAAATCATGATCAAAAGTATAAAGCTTCAAACAAAGACCTTTATCTTGTGCAATTATATGTTTCGATTATCCATGCAAGTTGTGAGAACTAAGAAAAAAGGTCTTGATGAAATGCATGTATTAACACTTTTTTTGGTATATAATGTATTATCACATTAGTTATGATGAAATGCATGTATTAACATATTATTTTGGTATAAAATGTATTATCACATTGCTCATGAACTAAGTTAAGCTTGTTAGGTAGTAGTTATGACAGATACTTAAGTTATGGTGGACTTCTAAAATAAATATAAAAAACTAAAATGAGTTGGTTTTATTTATTTTCTTTAAAAAGAACACTATGTCATAAAAAGGAAAATAATTATCCAATAGAATTAAGGAAAATGAAGAAAAAAGAAGAGAAATTGTCATGATCAACATTTAAATTAACTTTAAGGATTTGATTGATTTCATATCTCCTGAATAATATTCTCATGATGTATTATGACGTGTAAAAAATAAATTAAATCAATTAAAATTTAATTGGATTGAGACCCGCTCAATATATTGTCTAAAATTAATTATATTTATTTTTTATTAAATTTACATTATTTTTAAAATTATTTTTAAACAAATATGACTAATAAATTAATATTATAATAATTTATTATTAATTTTAATTGAAAATAATTAGAATTAATTATAAATAATAATGTATGTTCTACTTGAAAAAAAAATACTTGTTGAATATGACAACAAGTATTTAATTTTGCACATTTATATTATTTAAAATTATCATTTGTGATTTATTTTTTAAATTTGATTCTCTTTTTTGATACTCGTCTTTTGCTTTAGATATTTAATTTTAAGTTGTTTAAGACATTTATTTACTTTTAGTTTTAAATTAAAAAAATTAAAGTTTTTAGGTAATTATTAAGAAATAAAATTTTAATAATTTTATAAATTTATAAATTTATGTTTATATCGTCAAATTTTAATTATATGTAAATTTAAAGTTTTGTATTGATATTAGTTGAAATAGGAGAGATCTTATTTTAGTCATTACTTTCTCTAGTTTTTATTATATTTCATATGGTTACTATTATAAAAATAAGTATTGGGTACACTAAATTATTTTACAAAAACTCTATATTATCATATTTGAGAAATTATGAATATTGTTGTTTGTATTTATTTTATTTATTTGACATAATATGAAGAATGCATTAATAAAATATATCAACATAGTAAAAGAGTGTTGCATACTCTATCATATTTTAATATAATTTAAGAGTGCTTTACATTTGAAAATAATATAATCATTATTTCTTTTCTCTTATGTATGTTATTGAAAAAATCTTGCAAAAAAAGATAAGTAATGTTTATAAAATTTATAAAATAATATATATATATATATATATATATATATATATCAAAGTTACTAATATAGTTGTTAGTGTAATATATAGTTGTTAGATTTGACCTTTGATCAATGACCTCCAATATATAATACTTATGATGTTTATCTACGTAAATAGGGAAGGTAATTTGATTCATCTCTAATGGATATTTTGAAAAGTTCTTATAATAAATAAGATAAAAATTTGTACAAATAGGTATGAGTATGGATTCAAGTAATTATCCATTTAAATAAGTGGATATGACTACGAGTTTGGATATTTTAGTCTCATTCTGCCCCATTTCTGCATTATATATATATATATATATATATATATATATATATATATATATATATATATATATATATATATATATATATAATATGCAGAAATATATATATATATATATATATATATATATATATATATATATATATATATATATATATATATATATATATATATATATATATATATATATATATATATATATAATGCAGAAATATATATATATATATATATATAGAAATATATATATATATATATATAATATTACCTTCCCTACTTACGTAGATAAACATCATAAGTATTATATATTGGATATATATATATATATATATATTCCCTACTTACGTAGATAAACATCATAAGTATTATATATTGGATATATATATATATATATATATATATATATATATATATATATATATATATATATATATATATATATATATATATATATATATATTTTCATAAATACATTTATGTTAGACCATTAAATTTGTAACATAATTGTTCTTTTATTTAATAATTCAACAATAAATTTATTGAAAATTTTTTAATGTTCTTAATAACTTAAAATGATATGATATTTTATATTTTATATATTTATTTTTTATTAGAAATGCAGGTAACGAATACGGATGTTAATATTATTACTTTAGTGGATAAGGATTCGAATACAGAGAATTTTTATAACTACGAATATGAGAACGGATACTATAATACCCTATCCATACTTTGCCCATTGTCATCTTTACATGTGAAAAATAAATAAGAGTTTTAAGATGTGCTACATAAAATTACGAGGGATGTGAATCAAAGTTAGTAAATGAGTGATGTGAATCAAAGTTAGTAAATAATTGTTAGTTTAGTATATTTTAATCTTTGGAAGGGTTTAAACCCATGACCTTTGATAGATAATATATATGATTTTTGTTCATGTGAGAATTAAATAAAAAACTGAAATGTGTTACATAAAATTATGGGTAATGTGGCACAAAGAGAGTTGAAGTGTTCATGTCATGTTGCACTGATTTAGTATATTATAAATAAATATGAATATGTTACCAATGGTGATATTCATAATTAAGATTATTTTCTATACTTAATATTTTTCTATATAATAATATTAATAGATTATTCACGCATGCTATATTATATAACTTAACTATTTATTAGAATGTTAAATATATTTTTCGTCCATTAACTATATTTTTAAGTCTATTTTAGTTCATTATCTTTTAAAAAAGTCAATTTGATCTCTTATTTATTTAAATAGTATCATATTTGTCCTTTATATTAATTTTATTAGTCAAAATCAAATGAAGTAGTCACGTCACATACAATTAACAATGACATGACACTACGCCAAAAATAAGTTTTAGCAGCACATAAAAGAAAATGCTTTTGGAAAAAAAACGCTGATGTAGGTTTTAAAAAAAACGCTTTCAAAGGGTGCCTTAAGAAAGCGCTTTTCAAAAGCGCTTCTAAAGGTCACCCTTAGAAAGCGCTTTTTGGGAAGCGCTGCTAAAGCTGGCTGTGATACGGTGGGAGAACTGACTAGGGTTTTGCGTTTGTTTTCGCAAATGTTTCGGTTGAGCAAGAGTCGCCACCGACTTTTTATTTTATCCTAAGGGAAGGTTAAAAAGCACAGCAAAAACCTTTGAGATGTTTTCTTGGGTTCGGGGAGTAGATTATAGAAAGGGAAGGTATTAGCACCCTCTCTATCCATGGTTATCCATGGGCTCTTAGTTACTTGCTTAGATCAACTTGCCTTGGTTTTCAATTGTTTGAAATGGTGCTTTGTGCGTGGTTTTGAAAATGTTTTGAAAAAGATGCCTTGTCTAGGCTACCCTTGTAACAATTCTTTACTCGAATGTTTTACAAAAGGTGTTTGTCTTTTTGAAAAGATGTTTCAAGGTTTTTGAAAGTCATTTTTGAAAGTGTAGTGATGTATGGTTTGAAAAATAGGCAAGTGTTTTTGTTTTGCAAGTTGACAAATAACTAAGAGCTATCTACCCTAAAGTTCTCAAAGATCTTTGCTATGTTTTAACCCTTTTAACAATTTTGTTCCACCATTGCATTTGGTGGACAATATTGTGTTAGGATGTTAACGGGACGGGCGCGGGTCATCGTTTAGACCATGATTGCAATGGCGCCAAGTATCTTTGGGCAATTTTTCCTTTAAGGGACTTGATCATTTTAGGCAACTTTCGAAAGCGTCATCGAGGGACTATGATCATTTGAATTGTTTTGCTTTGCCCAAAGAGACCTAACATGCAATATGGCCCATTATTGAAGGCAACAAGTGGAATACCTTAGGGGTGCAAGTGTGATTAGTGTTGTCCATTTTCATGCTTGTTTATCTTGAATTTAGGTCAAACTATTTTTTGGTAATTGATTTGCATACAAACCCTAATTCTAACATGGCATAATTAGAAAGCTTTAAAGTGCGAAAAATAAAGTTCCTAAGTTATTACAACACAATATATGGGAAGGGGGTACAAATGTTCAAATGGGGGTATTTTGACAAGAATTAAAACCCTAGACTATTACATCAAACTTGGAATTTTGCAAGGTATTTATTTACACAATATTCAAATAAAAATAAGATAAATATGCAAAAAAAGGTTTTTCATATGTATGTAAAAGGTATTTATCATGTATCAAATAAGCAAAAATAAAATCAATTAATTTTTGGTATTTTTATGCATTTAGGGCAAAAACCCTAATTTTTACAAATAAAAGTATTTATTGTATGATATATGCAATATTTATTAATTATTTACAAAAAATAAATAAAAGAAGGTATTTTATATAAAAAGTATTTTTGAGGTCAAAATATTAATAAAAAAACAAAATGTATTAATTCTTTGTATTTTTCTAAATATATTAATAAATATATATGTATTTATAATATTTACTAAATAGATTAAATATATACAGAAAATAAAATATTTAACATTTACAAGAAAAGTATATTTTATATATATAATATTTTCAGAAGATAAAATAAAATAAAAATTAGAAAATAAATATATTCTGTATTATTCCTAATATTCTAAACAAAAAGTATTATGTATTTATTTATGTACAAATGTTAATTTAAACCAATAAATGCTTAATAAATACAAAAATGGTTTGAAAAATATTTTTTATATTTTTAATATTATGAGAAAAAATAAACAAGTCAGAAATAACAAGAAAAAGTCAAAAAAGGTTTCAAATAAGCACAATGGGCCAAGGGGGTTCAAAAGTAAAAAGGTGGTGTAAATAAGAAAAATAAAACAAGCCCAGCCCAAAGGACCTTCTTCAACCTCTGGCCAGAAATTTGTCAAAAAACGCGCGCCTCCTACACTGATTCAAACATCTGGATTCTTGGACTTTTAGCACAAACTCATAACATGAAAAATGTTAAGCATCAAACCACGATTCTGGACATATAAAGAACTCATCTTAACTCTCAGAAATGAGAGAGAATTTCTTCTCCCTCAATTCCTGACCTAGTTTTTATTCAATGTTCAGACTTAAAATTCTCTAAGCACACATAACATAAATAAAAACTAATGATATGGGCATGTTCAGGGCTATGAATGTGACATAATTTCTTCACAAATCTAAACCTAACTATGCCTGGATAGAGAGATAAGAGTTCATGAACTTACCTGTTCAGTTGGAAACGTGTGCAACAATGGAGATGCTTACAAGGCAAGGTAATGATTTGTATAGCTTCCTTGATGTCCCAGGATGCTATTCCAACCTTTAGTTTGCTTCAAAACCAAGTGAGTCGTGTTATGGCACTTCAACTGCAAAACAGAAAATATGGAAATCGTGATGTTAGCTAGGGGTGTTACAGGTCGTGTTTAGGTCTTGGAACAGTTTCAAGGGATGGTGTGGGATGTGTTTGAACAAGTCTTAGCAAGAATGCACAAGTGGAATGAACTATGGAAGTCCAACTGCAGCTTATGCCATGTTTTTGCAGTTTTATGGTGGTTCTGTGTTTGAGAAGGTATTGGAAGTGGTTGGCTTGTGTTTCAGGTCAGGGTTGGTGTTTAAAAAATGTTCACAATCTTTGCTTAAGATCTTGTTGACAGGAATGAGAGTTGGTGCTCAATTTGCAAGTTTTCTTCTTACTTAAGCAACAAAATGCCAAGTTGTGTTTTAGACCTGTGCAGGCCCCTAATCTATGCTGCATACATTAGTCTTGGTCAGTGTGTTATGCTCCTTAACTTGTGCTTCAGAGATATGCTTTGGTACTTCTTGGATTTGCTTTTGACATAAAGCCATACCTTTTCAAAAATGGATAATTTGCTTTTTCTATTTTAAGACTAAACCTTCATGTAATGCTTAAACACATAATGCAAGGCTTGAACACAAAGGGTTTGCATTTAATTATTGAGTGCAAATGGGATATAGGACCTGTAATCAAGTTGTGCAAGCTGATTTGAAAAATTGCACAAGTTATGAACATGTACATGGCCATGAATCAAAGTGACTTTTTCCCAACTTGCCAAATTCGATTCTCTCTAACCATGAGGTTGTTTGATGAGTTCTTGGACATTTTGGAAAGCTTGGAATATGTACTACAATCCATCTTCGTAATGCAAATTGAAATTCCAAGTGGAAGTATGTGAAAAGTGGTCTTGAAGTTAGGCAAAAATCTTGCCTAAAATAGGTCAAAATTTCTCTAAGTTAAGAATGGTTTGGTACCCTTATTCCAAAAATTGTAACTTGAGCTACAAGCTTCTTTTGAGAAAACTTTGTGAATCAAAGTTGTAGATTTTGCAATGGACTACAACTTTCATGTTTTGACTTTTGCTTGAATCCAAATGAATCTTGATGAGAAAGTGGGACAAAGTTAGGAAAAAATTAGGGTTTTTCATAACTTAGAAAAATTCTAAGTTATGAAAAATCTTCATTTCAAACCCTAATTTGATTTTGATTTCTTGATGACCAAGTTTCATGATTTAGCATGTTTTGATAAAAAATGAATCTTGACACTTGATTTTGACCAAAAAGTCAAAGTTTGACTTTTCAGTATACAGTCAAAAATTGATCAATTGACTGGAAAATTCAACTGTCAATCTTGTGCATTTGGGATCTTTTGAACTTGTTGAGTATGTAAAGACAATTCCATGGGGTCCTTGAGTCCATATGTGAGCTTGGTTTGCCATTGGCTTGGTCAAACAGTCAAAAATTGCCTTTGTGCAGTCAAAACCCTAAAAATGACCATTTTGCCCTTTTGGTGATCTGATCAAATTTCTTGTGGAATTGTGATCCAAACTTGATAAAATGGTTCATATGAGTTCATTATGTTGATGTGGGTCAAAAATCATGAGGTTTGACTGTCAATTGGCCATAGTTGACTTTTTCCCCAATACAATTGATTTCTAGGTCAACTGTCCAATTGACTGGGCAAAATTTGGAATCAAGGCTTGAAACTTTGTATGGATAGACTTGGGAGTCCAACATGAAGCATGAAAGTCATCTTAGGCATTTTAGGTCAAAACATCTTTGTGCAAACACAAACCCTAATTTGGATCAACAGTGCTAGGAGAAGTCTTGAGCAGAGGAAACCCTAACTGGATCTTGAGCTTCAAGGGCCTTGTGATGAGAAAATATTGAGAAAATGGGAGGGCAAATTTTGGGGTACAACAGTTTCCCCTGTTCAATCTTCTTGAATCCGAAGAGTTAGATTGGCAAGTTTGCCTTTTGCGACTCGAGGGTAAAAGGATATTGGACACTAGAGTGCCCTTAAATTTGCACTCGTCACAGCAATGGATGTGGGAATGGGCTTAGAGATGCCATTTGGAGATGAGCTTAAAGATGCCATCTGGAGGGGTGACAGAATCTTGTCGGGGATGGGCTTAAGGATGCCATCTGGAATGAATATCGGAAAGGTGTCCATGTTTTGGACCATCTCTGAACTGGGGGGTCTGAATAAGCAATAGATTGACATCCGTAGCCGGAGGCATCCGTAAACTGTTTTCAGAATTTGATAAGAGTCTGAACAAGCGATAGATTAATATCCGTTGTTGGGAAGAATCCATAAACTGTTTTCAGAAGTCTTGAAGTTGAATAAGCAATAGAGCAGCATCCGTTGTTGGGAAGCGTCCGTAAACTGTTTTCAAAAATTGCATCTGAACAAGTGATAGATTAACATCCGTTGTTGGGAAGAATCCATAAACTGTTTTCAGAAGTCTTGAGAAGAATCTGAACAAGTGATAGGTTAACATCCGTTACTGGAGAACCCGTGAACTGTTTTCAGAAGTCTTGAAGTTGAATAAGCAATAGAGCAGCATCCGTTGTTGGGAAGCGTCCGTAAACTGTTTTCAAAAATTGCATCTGAACAAGTGATAGATTAACATCCGTTGTTGGGAAGAATCCATAAACTGTTTTCAGAAGTCATGAGAAGAATCTGAACAAGTGATAGGTTAACATCCATTACTGGAGAACCCGTGAACTGTTTTCAGAAGTCTTGAAGGTAGAGGAGGAACCGGTGTAGGGTTTCCTGATGATGAGTTCGTGTAAAACTGCATCTGGATGCATCTGGAATAAGCATCTGAATGTTGCCATGTCTGGGTCACATCTGAACTATTTCTAGAAAGAATCTCGGCAAATAATGATTTTTGTCTGTCGACTGATCTTACCTGAAAAGATAAAGAGTTAGTTATATGCAATGTCATGATGCATGATGCAATGTATGTCATATGATATGAATGTAAATGAATGTGCATGTAAGCTGGAGAGCTGTCTTGCGGAGGATAAAATGAATCCTAGATGGCTGAAGGTAAAAGCATCTTGATTGCTGCCAGGAAGAATGATTCCTTGGCTGTTGCTGGGGAATTAGGAGCTTGGGTTGTATACCAATTCTCTGAGGAATTCCTGTCTGGAGGAGATCTTCACTGGGGAATCTTCGAATATTCAGTGAGGAACTGAAAATGAAAGTCTTCAGATTTGCTTGGGGGAAGACCAGATCTTCAATCGTGGAGGGGCCTTAGAACCATTGTGGGGAATTGGAATTTCCTTGGTGACTTGCAGGGTAAGAGAATTTCTGATGATTTCTACTGGGGAGTTTAGAACCTGATAGACTCATGATGGGAAGGCAGGGCTGAGCATCCTCAGCCTGGTGGGAAGTATCTCTGTGGGGAAAAGGTTCACTAGCTTGGTTCAGCTGGGGATACTGAAACCTGACTCTGAGGGGAATTGAGTTCTGACTGAGGAATGCGGATTTCAAATCTGCTCCGGATTTCCTTTGAAAGGGTGTCAAGATATCTAACCGTACCTTCAACTTACTAGTAATCACTCTTTCTTGATTCATAAGGAAATGATTATGTTCAAATACATATGCCTATTTAACAAAACA
The DNA here is from genome assembly GCA_948472305.1 of Vicia faba. Lineage (NCBI taxonomy): Eukaryota > Viridiplantae > Streptophyta > Magnoliopsida > Fabales > Fabaceae > Vicia > Vicia faba. The sequence goes on along the minus strand of OX451741.1, from coordinate 916,398,845 downwards.
TTGGACGTTTCTCAAATAAAACATAAGTGCAAAAGAAAAGAGAAAAGGAACGACGCAAATTTCTGGAAAAGTATTTGTATTAACTTTCTATGAGTATATTTGTACAAAGGAGACAATCATCCTAGTAAGAGGATTTCGTCGTAAATATTGAAAAATTTATACAAAAGAAAGATGGCTATGTGAAATAATTCCATGGGATTCCATTCCGCTATAGCCTTCACAACTCTGAATATCTGTCCATTCAATGCTTCGTCTATCGATGGCTGGATTGATCATAAGCTTGGAACTGGTTGATGAAGAGATTGTCCTTAAAGTGATCCGACGAGACATAGTCATACGCTTTAATTCCCTAACTTTTGCCTGAATCGCCCTTTCGGGTTTTCGATCCACCGGGAAACCCCTTTTTGCCCAAGCCGCCCTTTCGGGTTTTCAACTTGCCGGGTGTACAGATTTCTTTTTTATTTTTATCCCTAACTTTTGCCTGAACCGCCCTTTCGGGTTTTCGGTTCACCGGGATGCCCATTTTTGCCCAAGCCGCCCTTTCGGGTTTTCGACTTGTCAGGTTATTTTATGCGTAGTATCTTTTGACTATGTCTGCATTCGCAGGGTGCGGCAAATCGTCGCCGTCCATGGTGGTTAGAATCATTGCACCACCAGAAAATATGCTCTTGATCACAAATGGTCCTTCGTATGTAGGAGTCCATTTGCCCCTGGGATCACTTTGCGGCAAGATAATCCGCTTGATTACGAGATCTCCGACTTGATATACCTGACGTCTGACTTTCTTGTTGAAGGCCTTGATCATCTGCTTTTGATACGTCTGACCATGACATACAGCAGCGAGTCGCTTCTCGTCGATCAAATTGAGTTGATCAAGTCGGGTCTGAATCCAATCATCTTCATTCAAACATGCGTCCTTCATAATCCTTAGAGAAGGAATCTGAACTTCCATAGGCAGGACAGCTTCCATGCCATATACCAAAGAAAATGGGGTTGCCCCGGTTGAAGTACGTGCCGTCGTACGGTATCCATGTAGGGCAAACGGTAACATCTCATGCCAGTCTTTGTAGGTGACTGTCATTTTCTGAATGATCTTCTTAATGTTTTTGTTCGCAACTTCAACAACACCGTTCATCTTCGGCCGATAGGGAGATTAATTGTGATGATAAATCTTGAACTGTTCGCACAAAGCGGTGATCATCGTGTTATTCAGATTTGTACCGTTGTCCGTGATGATCCTGTCTGGAACACCATACCGGCATATGAGATTTTGCTTGATGAAGCGGGCAACCACATTTTTAGTAACAGAGGCGAAGGAAGCTGCTTCGACCCATTTGGTGAAATAGTCAATGGCAACCAGGATGAAACGATGTCCGTTGGACGCCGTGGGCTTGATCTCTCCAATCATGTCAATGCCCCACATTGCAAATGGCCAAGGAGCAGTCAGAACGTTGAGAGGAACCGGAGGGATATGAACCTTGTCAGCATAGACTTGACACTTGTGGCAAGTACGGGAATGTTGATGGCAGTCAGCTTCCATGGTAGACCAGTAATAGCCTGCCCTTAGGATCTTCTTAGCCATTGTATGCCCGCTCAAGTGAGTGCCAAATGTGCCACTGTGTATCTCGGTCATGATCAACTCCGCCTCAGCTTTGCCTACGCATCGGAGTAAAACACAATCATGGCTTCGTTTGTAAAGGATTTTGTTGCTGAGGAAGAACTTGGCAGCAAATTTCCTTAGGAACTTTTTGTCATTTGCGGAAGCTCCTTCGGGATAATCTCTAGTCTGGAGATACCTTTTGATTTCATGGAACCAGGGTTGTTCCACTACTTCTTCGGTATTAATCTCGTGACAATGTGTGGGTTTATCCATTCGCTTGATGGTGATTTGGGGAGCCTCGTTATCCCAGTTGAGTTTAAACATGGAAGACATTGTAGCTAGAGCATCTGCTAGCTGATTCTCTTCTCGCGGGAAATGCTCGAAGGTAATTTGCTCGAAATGAGGCAACAATGTCAAGACATGTTCTTTGTATGGGATAAGATTAGGATGCTTGGTATCCCACTCTCCTTTGATTTGACTGATAACCAAAGCCGAGTCCCCAAATACGATCAACAATTTGATCTCCAAGTCTATAGCAGCCTTGAGACCAAAGATGCAAGCTTCATATTCAGCCATGTTGTTTGTGCAGCTGAAGCAAAGTCGGGCCGTGAAAGGTGTGTGACAACCTTCCGGGGAAATGAGTACCGCACCGATACCGTTTCCAAGTGCATTTGAAGCACCATCAAAGTACAGGGTCCATCGGGATCCCTTTTCGGGTCCGTCATACGGTCCGTTACTTTCAACGTTGTCCAAATTCATGATGTCCTCGTCTGGGAAGTCAAATCTCATGGGTTGATAATCTTCGATAGCTTGATGAGCCAGATGGTCAGCTAGTACACTCCCTTTTATAGCTTTTTGAGTGGTGTACTGGATGTCATACTCAGTTAGGATCATTTGCCATCTAGCTATTCTTCCAGATAAAGCAGGCTTCTCGAAGATATATTTGATAGGATCCATTTTGGAAATCAACAAGGTAGTATGAGTCAACATATACTGCCTTAGTCGGCGAGCAGCCCATACCAAAGCGCAGCAAGTTTTCTCGAGCAGTGAGTAGCGAGTCTCACAGTCGGTAAACTTTTTGCTAAGGTAATAAATAGCATGCTCTTTTCGACCAGACTCGTCATGCTGGCCCAAAACACACCCTATTGAGTTATCCAAGACGGTCAGATACATGATCAATGGTCTTCCTTCAACGGGTGGCATCAGAATAGGAGGTTCTAGCAAATACTCCTTGATCTTATCAAAAGCAGCTTGGCAATCGTCGTTCCATTCGACTACCTGATATTTCTTCAATAGTTTGAAAATTGGCTCACAGGTAGAAGTCAGATGAGAGATGAATCTGGAAATATAGTTCAAGCGCCCCAAGAACCCTCTAACCTCCTTTTCAGTACGGGGAGCAGGCATCTCTTGTATTGCTTTTACTTTTGCTGGATCGACTTCAATGCCTTTGTTGCTTACAATGAATCCTAGGAGTTTACCAGACCTAACTCCAAAAGTACACTTACTTGGATTCAGCCTGAGTTTGTATTCTTTCAACCTGGCAAACAGCTTTTCTAGATGTTCAAGGTGTTCCTCCTCTGTTTGTGACCGAGCTATCATATCGTCTACGTAAACTTCAATCTCATGATGTATCATATCATGAAACAAAGCTACCATGGCGCGTTGATAAGTTGCCCCTGCGTTCTTTAGTCCGAACGGCATCACCTTGTAACAGAAAGTACCCCATTGCGTGACAAAGGTTGTTTTCTCCATATCCCCGGGGGCCATTTTGATTTGATTGTAACCCAAGAATCCATCCATGAAGGAAAACACTTTATGCTGAGCTGTATTGTCGATCAAAATGTCAATGTGTGGTAGCGGAAAATCATCTTTGGGGCTGGCCTTATTCAAATCCCGGTAGTCCACACACATCCTGACTTTGCCATCTTTTTTAGGTACTGGCACGATGTTAGCGACCCATTGAGGATAAGATGTAACAGCCAGAAAGCCAGCGTCGAATTGCTTCATCACTTCTTCTTTGATCTTTTCAGACATGTCAGACCTCATTCGGCGGACTTTTTGTTTGATCGGTGGACAATCCTCTCTTGTGGGGAGACGGTGAACCATGATGTCTGTGTCTAAACCCGGCATGTCTTCATAAGACCAAGCGAAGATTTCAACGTACTCATTTAACAACTGTATCAGGCGTTCCTTGACACTTGGTTCCAGATTGGCACCCACTTGCACCTCCTTCCGGTCTTCCTCGGTTCCTAAGTTGACGGTTTCCAATGACTCTTCGTGAGGTAAGATGGCCCTTTCCTCTTGCTGTAGAACTCTGGCTAGTTCCCCTGGTACTTCACAACCTTCGTCATCTTCATACTCGGCTTGATTGACCAGATCTTCAGAGTTATTGAAGGATATAGCAGAATAGTCACCCATGGAATCCAGAGTGGATGGGTACCTGCATTTGTGAGTGTGAGTGTGTGTAAGGGATAGCCATCCTTAAACAAAAAATGCAAAAGGAAAGAAAATGAACACAACAGTTTATCAAACGAAAAACGTCCAATGAATCATTAAACATGGCATATGGATATGAAGATAATCAAAACCCTTACAAATGGACCCACATGCCCCGGGCAAGGCATGAGGTAAAAAGGTAGTGTACGGATTGTTAAAAAGTAATTATTACAGACCAAAGGAAATGTTTGACAGATAAATTACTGATTAATAAAAGTAATGGGGACAAAGTCTTTTGCCTCCCAGTTGCATAGTCCTCCTTTGATAGTTGGGTAGATCCACTCTTCAATGTTGTCCTCTTCGTCTTCATCCTCCAAAGCGTTGATTCCGTAAGGAGAAATCTTGATTGGCGCTCTTTCAATCTTTGAACGGCGCATAGCTTTCTGGCCCGCGGTAGTGAATCCTAATCCAAATTTGTCTGTTTTGTATGGGATATCAGGCAACTTCCCCCATGTTGAATTCTTCCCTTCCTTCATTGCGGCCCTCGCGTCTTCCAGAGATGCCATCCTGGCCATCTGCTTTGGTACCTCAACTACCAATTTTGCTACTGTTATTTCAGGAGGGACTTCTTCGAAATGTTGGAATGGTGTCTCAATGAACTCACCCTCTACCTCCACATACCGAAAGGAGTTCAGGTGGATGATCATATACTCCTCTTCACCATGGACGGTTATGATCTTTCCCTTGACAGGATACTTCAACATTTGATGTAAGGAAGAGGTGACTGCCCCGGCATTGTGTATCCATGGCCTCCCCAATAAGCAAGAGTATGACGGACGGATGTCCATCACATAGAAAGTAGATTTAAACACCTCAGTGCCTACCTTGATGGGAATATCAACTTCCCCATGGACCATCCTCTTCGAACCATCGAAAGCTCTAACAACAATATCACTCGGCTTCAGCTCTAAACCTTCACAATCTAGTCGGTCCAAAGCTTTCTTAGGCAATACATTCAGCGAAGAACCAGTGTCGACCAAGACATGTGCGAGAGTAGTTCCTCGGCACTCGACTTAAATGTGCAAAGCATCATTGTGGTTTCTACCTTTAGGAGTTAGGTCGGCATCAGAGAAACCTAATCCATTGTCCGCAGTAAGGCTGGCCATGCAATTTTGGAATTTGTCTGCAGAGGTTTCCTGGGGCACATGGGCTGCCTTTAGGAATTTTATCAAAGCCTTGGCGTGCGCTTCTGAGCAAAGTAGTAATGCCAACATGGAGATCTTCGAGGGGGTTTGCCCCAGTTGTTCTACCACGTCGTAATCACTCCTTTTAATTATCTTCAAGATCTCTTCTATTTCTTTCTTGGAGGTTTCCGGGATGACCAAGGGTTGAGCCCTCGTCCTGACGAGCTCATCTTGGGTTCCCTTACCCTTATCAGCAGAGGTAGGGGGGACAATACTAGGAACAACATCTTCAATCAAAGGAGTTCTAGCGGAGAGTTTTATTGGTGCAGGAATAACTTCGGAAGCAGATGAGGGTCCATAGATTGCTTTTGGAGGGGCAATCTCTGGAGAAAATATTCTCCCGCTCCGGGTGATCTTGCTTGTGCCCGCAATGTTTCCAATGCTGGCTTCTTCTTCATCCGAGCTTCCTTCAGTTACTTCAACTTGTTTAATACCATGGTAGTAGACGTCACCGCCGTAGTTCCATGGTATTGACTTCTCAGAAATGTAGGGGACAGGCCCTGGCATTGTTATCTTTAGAGGAACAAACTTCGTAGCTGGTGTAATCTTAACAGGCTTTTTGACGGCCTTGGAAAGATTGGTGTGAATGGTTATAATTGAGACATCTTCAGTATGGGTTGGAATAGCAGAAACTTTTTCAAACAAAATTTGTCGACTGTCCATTAGGCCTTGGATGCCTTTCTTCAGTAACGGACAGTCAAACGGCAGAGAGTAACAGCAGTAGCAATCTTCTTTACATCCCGGGAAAATCCCGGCCTTTAACAGATTCAACTTGATGGTTAACAATGGAGTCATCAGATCATTGACATCAGCAACATACAAATCTTCTTCAATAGCATTGACATTTCGACTGTGCTTCGGCATCGGAGAAGATATCACGTTCGACTTCTCTGGAGTGTCGAACTCCACCTCTTTCGCCTCTATCAGGTCTTGGATTTTATGCTTGAGTGCCCAACAATCATTGGTGTCGTGCCCGACACTGTCAGAATGGTAGGCGCATTTAGCATTAGGATGGTAATGCGGAGAGAACGTATTCACATTTTTTGGTGCCTCTTTGATAGTGGCGAGATTCAACTTTAACAGATGGGGAAGCACTTGCGCTGGTGTCATATTAATGCGGGTGAACTGTCGTTGTGGCCGTTCCACCCGTTGTTGATTTGGTCTGGACTGGTTATAGAGAGGCTGCTCACTTGAAGGGTTTTGGATCATTACAGCCCCCACAGTCGGCCGGTGCTCAGTCTTCCCTGCTCTTCTCTGAGAGTATACCACAGTCGTTTCTTTCTTGAAAGGTTTCTTCTCAACACTTGCAGCGGCACCCTTCTGTATCTTTCCTGACTTGATGTCGGATTCTATCCTCTCCCCAGTTAAGATCAAATCTGTAAACCCCGCGGAAGAATTACCAATTAGATGGTTGAAGAATGGACCAGATAGGGTCCCCAGGAACATGTCAACCAGCTCGTGGTCAGTCAAAGGCGGTTTCACCCTTCCAGCCAAGTCTCTCCATTTTTGTGCATACTTTTTGAATCCTTCGCCCGTTCCTAGTGACATACCCTGAAGTTGGGTACGCGTAGGAGCAAGGTCAGAATTATACTGATATTGTTTATAAAAAGCGGTGGCCAAGTCTTCCCAGTTTCGGATACTGGCTCCATCCAGTTGATAGAACCAATCAAGTTGAGCCCCAGAAAGGCTATCCTGAAAGAAGTGAATCCAAAGGTTTTTGTCCGCGGTGTAAGGTTGGATCTTCCTTACATAGGACCTGAGATGCATTTTTGGACAGGACAGCCCGTCATACCTCACAAAAACTGGCACTTTGAACTTTGGGGGAATCACAATTCCGGCAACTAAACCCAAGTCTTCGAAATCCAAACCCGGAACTCTCTGCAGCTCCATGGCTGCCAACCTGTCTTCTAAACCTTTATATTTATCATCAGCCGGAGGGTATTGTTGATCAGAGTAGTCTTCGTCCTCTTCAGCCTCCTCTTCTTCCATATCGGACTCGGAAGGCACCGCAGCCGCACCCCCTTTACTGGTTCCCTCCTCAGAAGTAGGAGGAAATTCAAGCACTCTTCTGGCTTCTCCTTCAAATCTTCTCCCTAAAGTAGCCACCCCGAGTCTCTTTTTCTTATTTTTCACTGGGTCTTTATTCCCCAGTAGGGCCTTTAGATCCTCCTGACCCTTAGCCAAGGTCATCAGGAGTTGCTGAAACTGTGCATTTTGAGCCTGCAAGTCCTTGACTGTTTGCTCGAGATCCATCTTACTGAAATAAACAGCAGACAGATAAGGAAACCTGGTGTGAGACCTGCTTATGCACATGATGAATGGTATGCTTATGTATGAAAAGCATTCAAGGATTTAGAATATTCAAAGTTGTTGCAAACAAAAAAGAACGCACGTCATATTAATAAGAAGAAATTGGTCAGTACATAAATGCCCCATGGGCCAAATATTACAAAACTTCTCAAGGTAAAAAGACGTTGCGCATCCTCTTTGGTACGATGTAGGTGTTGAGAGTCTCCTCCTCATGGAGTCGGCGGGTAAGCTCTAGAACCTTCTTCTCACTAGCGTAGAAGCTGGCTTCAAAAGTGTTTCGTTCCTCCTTGAGCTGAATCCAACTCTTCTGCATTTCCTCCCACGATGTAGGCATGTCAGGATATAGGATGGTGTAGGGAACCTCTCCTTCCTTGACGGGCTCTTTAATCACATGGAGAACATGAGGATAAGGCATCATCAGACTCTGGGCTCGGGCTCGTACCCACTTGAGATAAGGCTCAAGAGGGATGGAGTTCTTGTGCCCCAGTGTCTTGCTATCAACCTTGTTGGGCATCCTCCAAGCTCTGATGAATCTTTGGCGAAGTCCTTGCGCATCGTTGTCGAAGTCAAAAACTAGGTCAGGAATCAACATGTCGTGAGGGCCATCCCTCCGTGCATATCCAAATTGCCTCAAAGCTAGACAAGGGTTGTAGGTAATGCCCCCTCTAATGCTAAGTAACGGAACATTAGGGAACTCTCCACAACGATCGACGATGATGACATTTTCTCTGGACCGAGAACACCAATGTACATCAGAGTGAGTAAGAGTCATCAACCGTTGGGACCACCTTGAGCCTTGGTCATTCTTCAAGACAGACTGTGGAAGGTGCGAAATAAACCACCTTACAAGGAGAGGAGTACAGCACATGAGAACACCCCTCTTTCTCATTGTTCGTGTGTAAAATGAGTGAAGAATATCCCCAAGCAATGTTGGTATTGGATTTCTGGATAAGAAGATTTTGACGGCGTTGACATCTACCAGCTGGTCAGGATTTGGGAACAAGACCAACCCATAGATAAGGAGCGCCACAATTTCTTCAAAGGCTTGTAGGTCCAATGAATTCCAACATTCTTGTGCCTTCTCAAACAAGAATTTTGCTAAGAATCCTTTGACGCCGCTTCTAGTTTCCCAATGCCCCTTGATGTCAGATGGTTGTAGATGTAGTGCTCGAGCAACATCTTTAGGCTTTGGTTCCTTTTCCGTACCGTTGTAGGGTAGTTGATTAAGGATAGGAATTCTCAGGAGTTGAGAAAACTCCTCCAAAGTGGGCACCAACTGATAGTCGAGGAAAGTGAAACAGTGGTGAAGAGGGTCAAAGAACTGGAATAGCACTTTCATCATATCCTCTTCAATGTTGGTGTTGACTAGGCTGAGCAGTCTACCATGTCTTTCACTGAAGGATGAGCTTTCCGGAATCCTTGATGTGAGCTCCTTGAGCTGAGGAGGGATTCTCACAAGGTTGACTTGGATGGTTTTTCTTCGAAGAATTTCCATGACCTACAAAACAAGAACAAAGATGAAGATATAAACCCTTGAAATGGTTAGTGAATGCATATGATGCTTTATGATGTTTATGATGTATGCACAAACATATGTACAAGCAAATCACACCAAACCCTAGTTTCAGGCTTGCGTGAGGTTTCATAGGTAAATACCCTCTTGAGTGTAGTTGGCTTAAAAACCTGTCCTATAAATAGTAACCGGGTTCTAAGGAGCTCAATATCATTGGATTGTTTTCATTGTTCATTGTTTTGGTTTAGCCACTTAACTAGCGACCAAGATATTCCAAGAAAACAACCCTTAATGAGTGTAGTATCGAGTATCTACCAACTTCGGACTGCACCAAAGCCGGTCATCTCACTACCCCTAATAAAAGGCCAAGATAGTCAAGTAAGGTTCTAGGTCATTAGTGCTTAGTGACATCACTCAGCGGCCCCGTACTCTCCTTGATTGAACTCAAGGGTTACAGGTACTCACAAATATGTCACACTAATATAGCTATTGCTTCAACCGTGTCGGTATACCCCGCACAGTTTCCACAACGTATTGCTATCTATGAATGTTCCCCAAATCCGGGTGTAGGATTGCAAACCCAAACAAGAGAGCCAAGATATAAAGCAATCAAATCAAACAATTAGTCATTCAAGAGGGTGATCTAAGCCCTAAGGTTACTCCACTTTAAAATATCCCCAGCAGAGTCGCCAGTTCTGTGATACGGTGGGAGAACTGACTAGGGTTTTGCGTTTGTTTTCGCAAATCTTTCGGTTGAGCAAGAGTCGCCACCGACTTTTTATTTTATCCTAAGGGAAGGTTAAAAAGCACAGCAAAAACCTTTGAGATGTTTTCTTGGGTTCGGGGAGTAGATTATAGAAAGGGAAGGTATTAGCACCCTCTCTATCCATGGTTATCCATGGGCTCTTAGTTACTTGCTTAGATCAACTTGCCTTGGTTTTCAATTGTTTGAAATGGTGCTTTGTGCGTGGTTTTGAAAATGTTTTGAAAAAGATGCCTTGTCTAGGCTACCCTTGTAACAATTCTTTACTTGAATGTTTTACAAAAGGTGTTTGTCTTTTTGAAAAGATGTTTCAAGGTTTTTGAAAGTCATTTTTGAAAGTGTAGTGATGTATGGTTTGAAAAATAGGCAAGTGTTTTTGTTTTGCAAGTTGACAAATAACTAAGAGCTATCTACCCTAAAGTTCTCAAAGATCTTTGCTATGTTTTAACCCTTTTAACAATTTTGTTCCACCATTGCATTTGGTGGACAATCTTATGTTAGGATGTTAACGGGACGGGCGCGGGTCATCGTTTAGACCATGATTGCAATGGCGCCAAGTATCTTTGGGCAATTTTTCCTTTAAGGGACTTGATCATTTTAGGCAACTTTCGAAAGCGTCATCGAGGGACTATGATCATTTGAATTGTTTTGCTTTGCCCAAAGAGACCTAACATGCAATATGGCTCATTATTGAAGGCAACAAGTGGAATACCCTAGGGGTGCAAGTGTGATTAGTGTTGTCCATTTTCATGCTTGTTTATCTTGAATTTAGGTCAAACTATTTTTTGGTTAATTGATTTGCATACAAACCCTAATTCTAACATGGCATAATTAGAAAGCTTTAAAGTGCGAAAAATAAAGTTCCTAAGTTATTACAACACAATATATGGGAAGGGGGGTACAAATGTTCAAATGGGGGTATTTTGACAAGAATTAAAACCCTAGACTATTACATCAAACTTGGAATTTTGCAAGGTATTTATTTACACAATATTCAAATAAAAATAAGATAAATATGCAAAAAAAGGTTTTTCATATGTATGTAAAAGGTATTTATCATGTATCAAATAAGCAAAAATAAAATCAATTAATTTTTGGTATTTTTATGCATTTAGGGCAAAAACCCTAATTTTTACAAATAAAAGTATTTATTGTATGATATATGCAATATTTATTAATTATTTACAAAAAATAAATAAAAGAAGGTATTTTATATAAAAAGTATTTTTGAGGTCAAAATATTAATAAAAAAAAACAAAATGTATTAATTCTTTGTATTTTTCTAAATATATTAATAAATATATATGTATTTATAATATTTACTAAATAGATTAAATATATACAGAAAATAAAATATTTAACATTTACAAGAAAAGTATATTTTATATATATAATATTTTCAGAAGATAAAATAAAATAAAAATTAGAAAATAAACATATTCTGTATTATTCCTAATATTCTAAACAAAAAGTATTATGTATTTATTTATGTACAAATGTTAATTTAAACCAATAAATGCTTAATAAATACAAAAATGGTTTGAAAAATATTTTTTATATTTTTAATATTATGAGAAAAAATAAACAAGTCAGAAATAACAAGAAAAAGTCAAAAAAGGTTTCAAATAAGCACAATGGGCCAAGGGGGTTCAAAAGTAAAAAGGTGGTGTAAATAAGAAAAATAAAACAAGCCCAGCCCAAAGGACCTTCTTCAACCTCTGGCCAGAAATTTGTCAAAAAACGCGCGCCTCCTACACTGATTCAAACATCTGGATTCCTGGACTTTTAGCACAAACTCATAATATGAAAAATGTTAAGCATCAAACCACGATTCTGGACATATAAAGAACTCATCTTAACTCTCAGAAATGAGAGATAATTTCTTCTCCCCATATTCCTGAACTAGTTTTTATTCAATGTTCAGACTTAAAATTCTCTAAGCACACATAACATAAATGAAAACTAATGATATGGGCATGTTCAGGGCTATGAATGTGACATAATTTCTTCACAAATCTAAACCTAACTATGCCTGGATAGAGAGATAAGAGTTCATGAACTTACTTGTTCAGTTGGAAACGTGTGCAACAATGGAGATGCTTACAAGGCAAGGTAATGATTTGTATAGCTTCCTTGATGTCCCAGGATGCTATTCCAACCTTTAGTTTGCTTCAAAACCAATTGAGTCGTGTTATGGAACTTCAACTGCAAAACAGAAAATATGGAAATGGTGATGTTAGCTAGGGGTGTTACAGGTCATGTTTAGGGCTTGGAACAGTTTCAAGGGATGGTGTGGGATGTGTTTGAACAAGTCTTAGCAAGAATGCACAAGTGGAATGAACTATGGAAGTCCAACTACAGCTTATGCCCTGTTTTTGCAGTTTTATGGTGGTTCTGTGTTTGAGAAGGTATTGGAAGTGGTTGGCTTGTGTTTCAGGTCAGTGTTGGTGTTTAGAAAATGTTCACAATCTTTGCTTAAGCTCTTGTTGACAGGAATGAGAGTTGGTGCTCAGTTTGCAAGTTTTCTTCTTACTTAAGCAACAAAATGCCAAGTTGTGTTTTAGACCTGTGCAGGCCCCCAATCTATGCTGCATACATTAGTCTTGTTCAGTGTGTTATGCTCCTTAACTTGTGCTTCAGAGATATGCTTTGGTACTTCTTGGATTTGCTTTTGACATAAAGCCATACCTTTTCAAAAATGGATAATTTGCTTTTTCTATTTTAAGACTAAACCTTCATGTAATGCTTAAACACATAATGCAAGGCTTGAACACAAAGGGTTTGCATTTAATTATTGAGTGCAAATGGGATATAGGACCTGTAATCAAGTTGTGCAAGCTGATTTGAAAAATTGCACAAGTTATGAACATGTACATGGCCATGAATCAAAGTGACTTTTTCCCAACTTGCCAAATTCGATTCTCTCTAACCATGAGGTTTTTTGATGAGTTCTTGGAAATTTTGGAAAGCTTGGAATGTGTACTACAATCCATATTTGTAATGCAAATTGAAATTCCAAGTGGAAGTATGTGAAAAGTGGTCTTGAAGTTAGGCAAAAATCTTGCCTAAAATAGGTCAAAATTTCTCTAAGTTAAGAATGGTTTGGTGCCCTTGTTCCAAAAATTGTAACTTGAGCTACAAGCTTCTTTTGAGAAAACTTTGTGAATCAAAGTTGTAGATTTTGCAATGGACTAAAACTTTCATGTTTTGACTTTTGCTTGAATCCAAATGAATCTTGATGAGAAAGTGGGACAAAGTTAGGAAAAAATTAGGGTTTTTCATAACTTAGAAAAATTCTAAGTTATGAAAAATCTTCATTTCAAACCCTAATTTGTGATTTTGATTTCTTGATGACCAAGTTTCATGATTTAGCATGTTTTGATAAAAAATGAATCTTGACACTTGATTTTGACCAAAAAGTCAAAGTTTGACTTTTCAGTATACAGTCAAAAATTGATCAATCGACTGGAAAATTCAACTGTCAATCTTGTGCATTTGGGATCTTTTGAACTTGTTGAGTATGTCAAGACAATTCCATGGGGTCCTTGAGTCCATAGGTGAGCTTGGTTTGCCATTGGCTTGGTCAAACAGTCAAAAATTGCCTTTGTGCAGTCAAAACCCTAAAAATGACCATTTTGCCCTTTTGGTGATCTGATCAAATTTCTTGTGGAATTGTGATCCAAACTTGATCAAGTGGTTCATATGAGTTCATTATGTTGATGTGGGTCAAAAATCATGAGGTTTGACTGTCAATTGGCCATAGTTGACTTTTTCCCTAATACAACTGATTTCTAGGTCAATTGTCCAATTGACTGGGCAAAATTTGGAATCAAGGCTTGAAACTTGGTATGGATAAACTTGGGAGTCCAACATGAAGCATGAAAGTCATCTTAGGCATTTTAGGTCAAAACATCTTTGTGCAAACACAAACCCTAATTTGGATCAACAGTGCTAGGAGAAGTCTTAAGCAGAGGAAACCCTAACTGGATCTTGAGCTCCAAGGGCCTTGTGATGAGAAAATATTGAGAAAATGGGAGGGAAAATTTTGGGGTACAACACTGGCCTTTCAGAGGGTATCTTAAGAAAGCGCTTTTCAAAAGCGCTGCTAAAGGTCAGCCTTAGAAAGCGCTTTTCCAAAGCGCTGCTAAAGCTGACCTTTAGGAAGCGCTTTTAAAAGCGCTGCTATAGGATATGCTACGAAAGCGCTTTTTGATGTAAAAGCGTTGTTATAGATGACCTTTAGAAAGCGCTTTTAAAAGCGCTTTTGTAGGTAGTTTTATAATAAATATCAAAACACAATTCGTATCACTTTTCTATTCTCAGTCAGATTTTCTTCACGAAAAAACCCTAAACCAGAGCTTCTACGGCGGTCAACGGCGCTCCACTTCTCCGACCAACTACAATTTGTATCAGGTTTCATTTTTTTCCTCATCTCGTATGTGTTTGTCTGGTTTTCATGTGCTTTTATTTGGTTAATGATTTTGAGCAAGCATGGTTTCTACTATCATAGAAGTTATTAAGAAGTTGTGCATAGAAGTAACATGCTAAGAGAGAAATAATGGAGAGTAACATGCTAAGAGAGAAATAATGGAGAGTGTCACACATAATGGAGAGTGTCTTTGTTTACGTTTAATTATGTCATGGGTGTTTGGTTTGTTGTGTTTTATTGGTTCTTTCATGTACAGAGAACATGACTTCTTTAGAGGCATTGAAATAATACTATGATATTATTGTGAACCAGAAAAAATGCTTAATTAATTATATAGACTTACATTAACAAGTTGTGCATTGGTAAAACAAGCTAAGAGAGAAATAATAGAGAGCGTAACAAAATATTTAATAAAGGTAGCCATATTGTTAACTCTATTAATATATTGTTTTTTTTGTGTGCTTTTTATGATTGATTTTGAGCAATGATGGTTTCTTGTTTATGTGTTCTACTCTTCTATTTTCTTGGTAGGAATGTATTATACTTGTGTACTAAAGTAGTTGATAGAATAAAATGAATTTAGTGAAAAGTTTTGAGTATTGGTTTTGTTATATGGTTGTGCAAGAGCAAGTGCAAGTTTTGAGTATTGGTTTTGTTTTCGAATTTATCATTTAGCTTAAATTGACTCAGAAACCGTAAACCATGGATAAGACATGGATGTATTCCAATCGATTTTCGAAAGAGTACGAGAATGGGGTATCAGAATTCGTTAAGTTTGCTGTTGCGCACGCCGAAGACCCTAGTCGAATGACATGTCCTTGTTTGTGTTGCTGTTATAGGAATCAGGTTGACGCGGTTCAGTTGGCATCGCATTTAATACGGTATGGAATTTATAGAAGTTATACATGTTGGAATATGCAAGGTGAGAAAAGTGACGGGAATGATGAATCGGGGGATAATAGGACCTATGCTTCAAACGACAATGGCACAGATACATACGATTTTGATCGAGTTGAAGAGATTGCAGAAGCGCTTGAAGAATATCTTAATGATTGTCCCAAAATGTTCGAGAGGTTGGTAAGCGACGCAGAGAAATCGTTGTATAATGGTTGTACAAAATTCACAAGATTGTCTGCGGTATTAAAGTTGTACAACTTAAAGGCGGGCAATGGATGGTCGGATAAAAGTTTCACAGAGTTATTAGCCCTTATGAAAGATATGCTACCAGAGGATAATGTTCTCCCCAATCGAACGTATGAGGCCAAAAAGATGTTGTACTCTATTGGCATGAGTTATGACAAGATACATGCCTGTCCAAAAGATTGCGTTTTGTTTCGGAACGAGTATGCATCATTAAATGAGGTCCTAAATGCGGTGCCCCTCGATATAAGAAAAATTTGTCTCCGGAAAAAGTCTTATGGTATTTTCCTATAATTCCGAGATTTAGACGGATGTATCGTAGTGAAATTGATTCAAGACACTTAACTTGGCATGCAGATGAAAGAATTGTTGATGGAAAGTTTCGACATCCGGCAGATTCACCACAGTGGATGAAAATTGATAATGATTATCCTGAATTTGGAAAAGAAGCAAGAAACCTTCGCTTGGCATTGTCTACTGATGTAATGAACCCACACGGTATTCAAAGTATCTCGCATAGCACATGGCCTGTGATTCTTATGATTTATAACCTACCTTCGTGGCTATGTATGAAGCATAAGTACATGATGTTATCTATGTTAATTTCTGGGCGTAAACAACCAGGAAATGACATAGACGTATATTTGGAACCTTTAATCGAAGATTTGAAGATTTTGTGGGAGAACGGTGTGGAGGTTTATGATGGGTATAGGAAAGAAAGTTTCAACTTGAGGGCGATGTTGTTTGGAACAATTAACGATTTTCCAGCCTACGGAAATCTATCTGGGTATAGCATTAAAAGTGAAAAAGCGTGTCCTATCTGTGAAGATGGAACCGATATGATCGATTGAAACTTTGTCAGAAGAATGTCTTTCTCGGTCATCGTAGATTCTTAAATTCTAAACATCAATATCGTGGATGGAGAAAAGCGTTCAACGGAGATACCGAACAACGTAGAGCTCCGCCTGGATTGACAGGTGATCAAATATTTGAAAAGGTGAAAGATGTGAGTATTCAGTTTGGCAAGCCTTTTGCACATAAAGTTGTCACAGGTGGGTGGAAGAAGAGGTCGATTTTTTTTTGAATTGCCATATTGGAAATCTTTGTACGTAAGACATTTTCTTGATGTTATGCATATTGAAAAAAATGTATTTGACAGTGTTATTGGTACGTTACTCAATATAAAAGGGAAGTCTAAGGATGGCCTTAAAGCAAGGGAGGACATGGTAGATATGGGAATAAGAACTGAATTGGGACCCGTGAAAAAAGGAAGACGAACATATCTACCACCTGCTGTTTACACTCTATCCAGAAAGGAGAAAAAAATATTGTGTAAGTTCCTAAGTGAGGTTAAAGTTCAGAAGGCTACTCATCAGATATTAGAAGACTTGTGTCTATGCAAGACCTCAAGTTAAAGAGTTTAAAGACGCATGATTGCCATGTTATAATGGAACATTTTCTACCGATAGGTATACGTTCTATTCTTCCAGAAAAAGTAAGAAGCGCAATAACTAAACTGTGTTTTTTCTTTAAGTCAATTTGCAGCAAGGTGATCGATCCTGAGATCTTACCAACATTGCAAAAAGAAATAGTTGTTACTTTGTGTGATCTTGAAATGTATTTCCCTCCCTCGTTTTTTGACATAATGGTTCATCTTGTCGTTCATCTTGTCAAAGAGACACAACTGTGCGGACCAGCTTATATGAGATGGATGTACCCTACTGAACGTTATATGAAAATATTAAAAGGGTATGTGAAAAACCAAAGTCGACCAGAGGGTTGTATTGCTGAACGATATATTGTTGAAGAAGCGGTTGAGTTTTGTACTGAATATCTGTCAAATGTTCAATCAATTGGACTTTCCAAATCTCATGTTGTTGAAAAAAAAGAAGGTAAGAAGCTAATTGGAAATAAAGTTGTGACAGTATCAATGGTCGAACGGGATCAAGTGCATTTGTATGTTCGGCACAATGAGCTTGAAGTTGAGCCGTATGTTGAAATGCACAAGGGTGTTCTTTGAGGTTTAAATCCGAATAGAAATGAGAATTGGATTGTACGAGAGCACAATCGAATTTTCATACCATGGTTTAAGGAACATATTTATTCAAAGTATCGTTCAGATCCTGCTTCAGTAACAGAAAGATTGAGATGTTTAGCATACGGTCCAAGTTTAGTTGTGTTTTCTTATAGCGCATATGCAATTAATGGATACACATTTTATACCAAAGAACAGGATGACAAAAGTATTATGCAAAATGGTGGTGTCACCTTGATCGCTGAAGCAATGCATATATCAAGTGTGAAGGACTTAAACCCAAAATTTACAAATCTGTCATATTTTGGGGTTATCGAGCGTATTTGGGTGTTTAATTACAAGAAGTTTCAGATTCCTATATTTGGTTGCAAGTGGGTTGAAAATAATAATGGCATACGAATGGATAAGTCAAGTTTTTTTGCAAGTGGGTCTTAATAGGGTGGGGTACAAAGATGAGCCTTTTATTCTAGCCTCTCAAGCTAAACAAGTGTTCTATGTCAATGATCCGACAAGTATGAAATAGTCTATAGTGCTATTATCTAACAAAGTAATTGATGAAAGCATTGAAGATCAAAGTGATATTGGTGTTGACATTGAATCTTTAACCATAACTGATCAAAATGATAATGAATCATGTATTAGAAATGATCATAATGAGGGTATTTGGATCAATCCAACTGTCTGCGTTGTTAAAAGACGAGTAGAACACATTCCTACCAAGAAAAGAAAGAGACCTTAGTGAAAAAGGTAATAGTATATATAATTATAGCCTATATCATTCAATAAAATTTAATTTGTCATTTCATTTTTATTTGTCATTTCATTTTTATTTGTCATTTCATTTTTATTTGTCATTTCATTTTTATATTTGTCATTTCATTTTTATTTTTTTTCATTATTACAGGTCAAATGGCTAGTAATCAAGAAAACTCATAAGATGCAAATGCTCCTGAAAATGCTCCTGAAAAGACTTCAGAAAAGACTTCAGAAAAAGATATTACACGAGGTATAACTATTATGAGGGGAATCATATGTGATAGAGATAGAGGAGTAACATATAATGTAGATTAGAATGATAATGACCAACTAATTGGGTCTAATGCTGCAAAGTTGACAAGCTACATTGGTACGCTTGTTCGTATACACATTCCGATCACCACTCCTAGATGGAAAAGAGGAGAGTTGGATGAGGGTAAAGAGAAAGTTTGGACTGAGATAAAGGTACATATATAGTTTTTGTTATTTGCTTTATCTTGACGATAATATGTGTTTAAATTGCTTTTACTAACACACTTTATGCGTATGTTTTTTTGTAGAGGTCTTTTAACATTGAAGATACCCGTAAAAAGTATATAATGGGTTTGGCTGGAAAAAGACACAGAGGGTGGAGAACATTTTTAACAAACAAGTATCTTAAAGATGATGAAGGAAATTTTCTTGAAGAGGATCCGGAACGTCCAAAGAAATATGAGAACTTCATTATACCTGAAGAATGGGTTGGTTTTGTAGGCCAAAGAAGAGACAAGAATTTCAAGAAAGTGAGTGCCATCAATCGCGAGAGAGCGTCAAAACCCGCATATCCATACAAAAAAGGGCGTTTGGGATATGCTCGCTTAGAGGAAAAAATTGTAAGTAAATATAAACTCTACGATCTTATTAATTCTCTCAATGTGTTATAATTGATGATCTTAAGACTTGTGTCAATGCGTAGTTAGAAGAGACGAAAAGTGACGCAACATCACTACCAGCACATTTGTTGTGGAAGGAAGCTCATGTGGGCAAGGATCAAGTTATTAATCCCGATGTTCAACATGTGTATGATGAATGTGTAAGTATAAGATTGTGTCTTTAATTAAATAAAATGTTTATTAATATTTAAATAATTTTTTTATCTCCACTAATAATTTTCGATATGTAAATGAATTACAAGAGACCTTGTCACAATCGGTATCCCCAGGTGAGGATCAGGATACCAGGAGCGTACTTAGTCGAGCACTAAATATTGCTGAGTATCTGGGTTGGGTGAGGGGTAAAGGTCATGGTGTGACTCCAACCTCTTTGTATAAGCATCCAAGGAGAAGAAATCTTAGCAATGCAGAAGTGATGCAAACATTGCAGGATTTACAAGCTCAAGTCCGTGAATTGTAGAAGGATAAAGAGAGATATATGGCGGAAAAGAGTAGTTCACAGTTGAAAGAAACTAGTGACAAAGCTAGTATCAACTGTCAGCATAAATTTCTCGAGGTAATTTCCAATATATATTCGTTATTATTATAGAATATTTTTAATCACTTCTAACGATTATTATTGGTTTAGGGCATTTCATCTTGCCAGCTATACCTATCGTCGCCGACTTATCGACTAGTTGGCAAGGGAAAAGTCCATAACACTTTGAGATATTTACTTCACCATAGACCGCTTCCGGATGGACACATGAAAGTATCGGTTGATATTGCTTTAGATATGGATGCGTTGCTGCTAGTACCTGACATTGTTGCTGAGACCACATTGTTGCGAGATGCAATAGGATCTTTTGTTGCATGGCCATCAGACCTCATTTTCATAGATGATCAGGTATGTTGAAAACCATTATGAATCTTTAAGTCTTCAACTGTCAGTTCTGGCCTCAGTTATTTCCACAGTAATTATAGACTCCTACAAAACCTGCATCTAAGGGTAAAGGGATTTTGCAGCACGACGAGTCTGATGTATCATAAAAAGAGGTACGTTTAAAGTGTTAATTATATGATCCGAATAAAAAACTGCATAATTTTATAATTTAACTGAGTCTATATGATTTTTAGGTGCCTTTTCAAGGGTCACAACAAGTGAGCCAGAAAATCGTTGGCGTACCACCCAAGAAAAGGGTTCCTACTAGATTTTCCCTCGATATCGGCAGTGTCTTGAAACAATAGTGGGAACAACAGATTTGATGGATGGTGGTATTCGTCAAATGGATATGGATCAAGGTATCTTTGGTTTTCCTTGCACCGAAATAATTGGACATGAGGACGTGGAAGAGATTTTTCGTCATAAAGAATTAGGCGTTAGTATTATGCATGCATACATCCGATAACCCCATCTTTATATTATGTACTTAGCTGAAATTTTTTTTAAATATTTCAATGAATATAGTCTAATATTAATTATGTTTTTATTTAAGGTTGTTATATGACAAATTGATGCGCGGGAATCAATTGTCAAACATATTCCGTTTCGTGTCTTCCTTCTGTGTCAGCGGAGCGACAATTGGTAGGGAACCAGATTCAGTAAGAGAGCACTTAGTCGAAATATTCATGGCAACTGGAAGTACAGAAAGCTTATATCTTTGGGCGTATAATACTATTCCTACAGGGTTAGATTTTCATTCTAAGTTCATTTTAATATTTGTAATTTTTGCGTAGAAAATTTTCTTCTAAACTGTTGTTTTAATTTATAGACGTCACTGGTTGTTGGTTGCTATCGATCCTATAAAAGAAGTGGTCTATTATCTGAATTCAGTTGACGGTGATTGGAAAAATTATCCGGATATGAAGTTAATGATTGATACGTAAGTAATATTATTCTAAATATTTGTGTGTATTTATATATTTAATTATTTCTGTGACATTGTTCTAAATATATATTTTTATTTTGTTAGAGCGATACAAGTATTCCGGTGTCAAAGAGAAGCTCGGGTACGACGGTCTAAATCAAACAACATTAATTGGATCAAAGTGCAGGTATATTAATTTCCACTATTTTGCTTATAATATTTATGCTATTTGATAAAACAATACAACTATATATTCTTATTTGTTTTTCTATGTAGTGTCCTCAACAACAAAATGGTATAGATTATGGATACTTCGTTATGCGGTTTATCAAAGAAATCCTTCAACTGAATCAAATAGAGATTCCAGTCACGGTATGGATTTATAACTTAGGATTTGTTTTATTATTTCTCGGATATTTCATATAATTTTTTACTTTTAACTAAATCATGCATATTATGTTTTGTTATGTAGTACTTCGATGAATACAAATATGCATATTACACGAAACTTCAGTTGGAAGAAATCAAAGAGGAATTGTGTCAATATTTTATTGAGCAGAGAATCATATAAGGTATGAATACATTATTATGTGAAAAGTGTTATGAATACATTACATGTGTACATGGAATACCATATTGACCGTGTTATTATGTTCAAACCTCGCAGGACCAGGACCTTAATACATAATTGACCGTGTTTCTTTCATACATTAGGACTGGTTTAGTTTTTTTTTAGGGTTGATTTTGTAAGACTGATTTTGAGTTACAATGCTGATAACAATGGTTTTTATATATTTTGAGGTACAAAAATGGTGTATATATATTTTGGATTACAATGGTATACAATGCATTACCGCGGTTTATGAATTACAGGTTATGGCAACTGGTTTATATAAATAATATGCTGCAAACAATGCAGGTATATGAATTATATAAATTATACCTCTAAAAAAACACCCTATGAAAGCACTTTTTCAAGAAAAACGCTGCCTTAGGTAACCTATGAAAGCGCTTTTTCACAAAAAGCGTTGTCTAAGGTAAACATATGACAGCGCTTTTCCAGGCAAAAACGCTGCTAAAAGACCACCTATGAAAGCGCTTTTCCAGAAAAAAAATGTTGCTAAAAGCCTACCTAAGACAGCACTTTTCCAGAAAAAAGCGCTGCTAAAAGAAAACTTATGAGAGCACTTTTCCAGAAAAAAGCGTTGCCTTAGGTAGACCTATGAAAGCGCTTCTTCATAAAAAAACGCTGCCAAAAGCCTACTTAAGAGAGCGCTTTTTAGAAAAAGTGATGTATTAGATAGACCTACGAAAGCGCTTTTCATTAAACAAAAAGCGCTGCTAAAACCTATAGCAGCGCCACCTACGAAAGCGTTTTTAAGCGCTTTTAAAGGCCAAAAAAATGCTTCCGTAAGTCTTTTTCAGCGTAGTGTGAAGATTAAATTAAAAAACACTACAAATCTGATTGGTTAAGGGAAAGACTCAGGTAAAGTTGGCTTCTCTTTTTTTATTTTTCCACTCACAAAATCCTAACGTAAATGACTTGAAGTTCTTGGAAGGTTCTGAAGGAGTTAGGGATAGAGCCAGAGAAGTTATTTATTTCTATTAT
Organism: Vicia faba; assembly: GCA_948472305.1. NCBI lineage: Eukaryota > Viridiplantae > Streptophyta > Magnoliopsida > Fabales > Fabaceae > Vicia > Vicia faba. Next base: position 916,376,231 of record OX451741.1, on the reverse strand, counting down.
CTCATTTTCATTTTTGAGAAGTACTGTTTGGTTGATGAAGTTGTTAGTGAGGATTATAGTGGTCATATTATTTAAGCGATAGAGTATTGAGGTTGACAGTTGACTAGCAATGTTGAAGTTGGAGAGGTTGACTTGAGTTACACTTGTATTTGTTGCATTGTACGTTTCGTCAGACCAGTTACAAGATGTTTGGTTATGGTTGTTCCATGTGGAGAGAAAAGAGTCAGTATCATCTATGAAGAGCTTGAATTTGTACAGGTAGATACCTTCTAGGTTGAGAGAGAAAATATTTTTGGTTAAAGGAGGATGAAGAAGAGAAAGTGAAATAGAGGAGACATTATTGAAAGATGGAATAGAGAAATAATGTGTGTTGTGTCTGTCAATGGTTTGGTTCATTACTATAAAATGCACAAACAACAATGTCTAAGTCACTACGTCAAAGGATCTACCATGGTAGAATCTATCTAACTAGGCACTTTTTTTATTTTTATATTTAAGCCACTTTTCACCACAGTTGAAAGTTCCAACCGTGGTAAAAAGTAGTGCATGGTCATGAGTTTGAATTTTGATGTTGTTGTTGTTCTACTGTTGTATTTTTTCTATATTATTACAATACATACAACAACGATTATTTAATACAACCATTGTTGTATGTAGCGCCCATGATCGTGAGTTCAAATCTTGTTGTTGTTGTTCTACTGCAGTATTTTTTATATTTTATTAAAAGACATACAACAACAATTATTTAATACAATTGTTTTTGTATGTAGCGTGATTTTTTAGTTTATTCATTATCCTTAAATAAATCTCAGTCGTCCATTCATTGGCTATCAACGCTCAGGACACTACCGTTAGTTATCCGCGTGAAACCTAAAACTTAGACAAACTTTTAACTTAGACGAACTTCATCTTCTACCTTCAAACATTATGTTTCATTTAGGAAACTCTATTTCTCCACTAAATCTAACTCAAAAATATCATTTCTTTCATAAACAAAACTCGAAAGCATCATTTCTTTAATTTACAAATTTTAAAACTCCATCATCTATTTATTCTCTAACTTGAATGAGACAAGGAAAGTATGGATTCAAGTTAGTAATATTAGTTGTTGTTGTTCTTATTGTTATTTTTTTAGTTATTATTGTTGTTGTTCTTGTTCTTATTATTATTATTATTGTTATTGTTGTTCTTGTTCTTGTTCTTGTTCTTATTATTGTTGTTGTGTTGTTGTTGTTGTTATTATTATTGTTGTTGTTGTTGTTATTGTTGTTGTTGTTGTTCTTCTTCTTCTTCTTCTTCTTCTTCTTCTTGTTTTTCTTGTTCTTGTTGTTGTTCATATTGTTTTGGTTATGGTTCTTGTTGTTCTTACTGCTATTGTTGTTCTACTGCTATTTTTATTTTATTTTATTAAAAGACTTAAAACAATGATTGAGTTAACTAGCCGTTGAGATATCACGCGAACTTTCCAGTATACTACAAGGATTTCAGAACTGTGATTGTAAGTAACGCATTTATAATAATACTCTACATAACAACGCCTGGACCCGCATGATTATATATATTTTCCAATCGTTGTTAAATGCCCTTTTTCGTAGTAGTGGTTACTTGTTCTGTTTGGCCATACTAAAATAATGACAGTGATTGACAAGAAGCAGATTAGGTGACTTAGTGGCAAGAAAGACATCGTGACTTTAGTATAATTTGTAACGTTTATGAATAAATAAAATAAAGAAAACATATTTAGTAAGATGAGAGTGATGAGATATAGAAGAGAGAGACGCACAACGTTATCGTAACTTTTGTCCGTTAAAGTTACACAATTCTCTCCCGTGATTGACAATACTCTTATAGTTTTGAGCTATGTGTCTTCTTTCACTATAAAAGACCTTTAAGTTGATTTGATGGTTTGCGATAATGTTATTGATATTATAACATCTTTTAATTTCTTTTGTCACTTAAACAAGTTTGACTACTTATTAAAAATAGATCTTGATAACTTGTGCTCATAATTTGTTCTTTCTTTTGATTTAATAAAGGATTTTATGGATTTAAACTATGGCGATGAATGCTATGGAGAAGAAATGAGTTTATACTCTAATTTGATTTAGGGTTCATATGTGAGAAGAAATAATAAAAACTCAGAAAAATGAAGAAGGCGATGACAGGATGTCACGCACGTAAAAATATGCATCATTAATGAAAATTAGACGAAAATAACTTATATGATACAATTTGAATAAATAAAGATTCAAATTGACTTTTTTAATAGACAAGAGATCGAAATGGATTCAGAGATATAGTTAAGGGGAAAATATATATATATATATATATATATATATATATATATATATATATATATATATATATATATATATATATATATAATGTTATTAGTATTATTATATAATGAAATTTATAATTAAAAAAAGGCAAAAATTTAAAATATGCGAGTCATATCTGTTGCATTGATGGTTTAAAAAAGCAACCCATAATTGTTGCATAGGTGTATTTTTGTTTTGAAAAGTACCACTTGCACCATCAACTCTTGGATTTTCCAAAGTAATTTTGCTTTTGATCCAATCGGACTTACTCTATATTACCTTCTAAATTTCGGGAGCAATTCTATAATGACCTGTAATAATAAAAGTTTTAAGAAAAGAGAAGACAACAATAAAATTTAATATAGTTCCTTTTGAAAAGTTTGTGAATTGAGGTGATGAAGAAGAGATTACTAACTCTAAATCACTTTGCAAAGAAGAATTTGTGTCATGAAATCTCAATTGGTTCCCCAGTACTGTTAAATCTCCTAAACGATGTTAGTGATTACAAATCAAATTAAATCTTTTACGTCAGTGCTCCAACTCATATGTAACAAAGATAACACATAAAAAAATGGAATCAATAGAAAAATGAAATGAAATGAAATAGAGAACCGAACCACGACCAAAATCTTTTAACAAAAGAGCACTACAAAAATAAATGAGTCACAGATTCATGAGCACTTGCAAATAGATTACATTACACATGGATATAGTAATGCATTTAAAAAAAAAAAGTTTATAAAATCGGTTCTTAAATATTATAAATTTTTTTATATTCGTTTTTTTAAAATGAAAAGATTAATTTTGATATCATATAATATAAATATATATTATTAAAAATGAAAATATAATCGAAATCGTAATTTTTATAAAAAATTATATCTCAAAAATTATTTTTATAAAAAATTATTTAAAATAGTTTTAAAATTAAGTGATTTTTTGAAATTTTGATATTTAAATAAATTTTAATAAAATACATGAAATAACATTTTAAGAATAATTATTTAAATTCAATTTTTATTTAAAGTTTTTAAAAAAAAAATTCTTTATAAAAAATTGTTTACATAAAATTATTTTACACTATAAAAAACATTTTAAAAAAAGAGAAAACAAGTTGGGCCCTTAGTTTTAATGGCACTTCACTAGTTTTACATGTGAGAGATTTGTAATACAAGCTTACTATTACAAATGACAGTTTTAAAAATTAGTTAGTTAGTTTTTTAATTATATTATAATTCAGTTAGATCTATAAGACCAACTTTCTCCTTTATCTAATTTTCCTTAGAATGTCTCATATATATATATATATATATATATATATATATATATATATATATATATATATATATATATATATATATATATATATATATATATATATATATATATATCATCTAATTTAAACTTCCATCAATGACAAATGAAGGCATAATCTCTAATAAATTTTCTGCAAATCTATCGATGTTCAAAGGAGAACACTATGATAGATGGTGCACACAAAAGGAAGTCAAATTTAAATTTTAAGATATTTTGAAATCATGAATGATGGGTTTCCTACATTAGAAGTCAATGCAACTAAGGAGTGAAATGATGTTTATCGTGAATTGAGTAAGAAAGATGGGAAATATTTGTTATTGATCTATCGATGTTTGGATACAAACATATTTGAGAAGGTTATTAAGGAAGAAATAGTTAAGGGTGTATGGGATACACTAAAAAAGATGTATGAAGGTGATGAGAAATTGAAGAATGTGAAATTTAAAATCTTTAGGAAACAACATGAGAACACGCAGATGAATGATGGTGAGGAAGTTGAATATTTCTTCTCAAGATTAGTGTGTTGACCAATCAGATGAAGTCGTGTGATGAGAAAATCAATGAATTGTAAAAGGTGGGAGAGTCTTGAGAGCCTTGCCTTCCAAATTTTACCATATAGTTGTAGCATTTGGAAAATCTAAGGATCCGTTTGAGATGAATTCGAATATTTGTACTTTATTGGAAGCTCATGAAATCAAGTTAAAGAAGAGTAATTCTATGAAGGTTATTGTTGTACCCCAAAATTTGTCCTCTCATTTCTCAAGAAATCTCTCATAAGATCTCTCATGACATCTCCTTAACCACTGACAACTCAAAATTAGGGTTTGAGTTTTCACAAGGACAATCGGACTTTCAAGGCCTCAAGTGACTTTCATGGATCATTAGGAACCCTCAAGATTACTCATGACAAGTTTCAAGCTTTGAATCACATTTTTGCTCAGTCAATTGATCAGTTGACCTAAAATCAGCTGTATTGGATAAAAAGTCAACTATTGTCAATTGGTAGTCAAACTTCATAATTTTTTACCCATATATGTCAATTGATCAAGTGGATCACAATTCCTCAAAGAAGTTTGATCAGAACGCCAAAATGGCAAAATGGTCAAAATTAGGGTTTTAATTGAGAAGGCTCAGTTCTTGACTTTTGACCAAGAGAATGATTTATTGGTTTAAGACATGATCTCAAGGATTCAAATACACCATCTTGACTTAATTTCATGATTTAAATCACCACTCAAGATCATTGGATTGTCAGATGAATTTCAGTCAACTGATGAAAAGTCAAACTTTGACTTTTTGATCAAAATCAAGTTTCAAAAATCATATTTCATCAAGACATGTCAAAATATGAAACTTGTTCATCAAGAAATGGAAAATTCAAAATTATCTTTGAAAAGTCAAAATTCTAAGACTTGGAAATTTTTCTAAGTGTTAGAAAATTAACAATTTTTCATAACTTTGTGCCAAATTTCCACCATGATGTAAGATGATTCAAGGGAAACTTCCAACATAAAAGTTGTAGATCTCAATGAGATCTAAAACATTATAGGTCAGAACTTTTTCTAGAAATTATTGGATTTCAAGTTATGAATTTATGAAGACATGTCAATGAAACTAAAAAGACTTAGTGAAATTTTTCCCTAGCTAGTCAGGATTTTGACCTAACTTCATGGCAAATTTTCACCTAGTTCTAAATTGAATCTTCAAAAATGTCTAACATAGAGGTTGTAGAGGATGTTACAAGCTTTTCAAAATTTCCAAGAACTCATCAAGACCATACTTGAGCTAAGAGAATCGAAGGCAAGAAGTTAGGGTTTCAAACTTGTTTTGCAAGACATATTTTATGATGAGCATGAACCAAATCCATAGTCATGCTGCATAATCCCACTTTTCAGGTCCTCTAACTTGTGTATATATCCTTAATTAGAATATTACACAAACTTTATGGCTATTATCCATTAAATCTAAGCTTTTTCTAAGTTAACTTGCCATTTTTGGAAGAAAGGCAAGACTTCCATTTTGGAAAAGTATGCTTTTGCAAATGTTAACCCTTCTTGAGCCTCTCAATGGATCCTTCTGCACACACAACATCTACAAGTCATAAACAAGCTTGTTTAAAGTTCAACCACTTTACAATAGCATGGTACAAGCTTTAGGAAGATGTTTGTCATGTTTGCTTCAAAAAACAAGTAAAGGTTTTACAACATGTAAATTCAAATTCTGAATTGTTGTAGCACACAAAACCTCTTGCCTACAAATACATACACTATTTGCAAGATAACACACGAAGGCACAAGCCCTTAAACACTCCAAAGTTAGAATTGCATAACAAACCTCCATTGTTGCATATTCTGGACAGAAATCCCAAAATCAAAATCCACTTGTGCGTTTCTTGGCCTTTTGGTTCCTAGAGCTTCTAAATATCATACATAAACAATCCCAACACTTGTTATCCAACTGTAACTCCATCTTCACCAACCTCCATTTTCAAAATCAGGGCATTGCATCTTGACTTCTCCAGACCATTCCAACCATCTCAGCACAAACTAATCATTGCATTAGCTTCATGGGAACTTGAGGAAGCTAACCTGATCATCACAACTCCTTGAAATCAGCTCAAACTCATTTAAGGATTTCCAATTTTTGAGGTATTTTCTGAACTTCCATCTCTTCATTTAGGCATTGTTAAGCTTGCATTTTCAAAGATAAAATGTAGATATCATTACCCTGAAACTGCCCATGTCCATAGTTTTCATTTATATTGATTGAGTAGGGAGGATTTTGAAGTTGAAGTTTCTGAAAATATTAGGTTAGATTTGGTACCAACAAAAATTCTTGCTCATCTTTGAGAATTAGTTTAAGTTATTTACATATTTAGAATCGTGGTGAAATTTCTAACAAGGTTGGTGTTTGAAGTTTTGAAAATGATTGAGAAATGGCTGAGTTACAAATTTCAAATATTTATTCTGTAAACTGGCGCGAAGAAGAAGATGAAGTTCATGCCTAGAACTTAATTTGTGTTATGTATTTATGGTTTTGTTTAAGTTAACGGATGTATAGCCACCCCAGTGGTAAGGCAACACGCGTTTATTGCATAGGGCGTGGGTTCAAGCCCCAGCGCTGCCACTTTTTCATTTTTCCAACATTTTTTTCTTTTTTGCAAGCAAACAGGCGCGCTGGGCTTAGTACACTGGGCCTTAGCATTTTTGCTTCTCCTAACCCCTCTTGCAGGTTTTACAGCAGGCCCATTGTTTTTTTATTTTATTTTCTTTTTCTGATTAACAAAAATCATTAATGGGCCAGACTTCAAAACAAAAACTGTTTTACACAAACAAACACCCAAATCTAATTTTTACCCCCCCCCTGATTTTATTTCTTTATTTTATTTTATTTTCTTATTTTCTTTTCTTTAAATATTATCATTATTATTAGTATTATTATAAATATTATTTTTATTAATAAAAAAATACAAAAATATTTTCTTATTGCAAATTTAATTTCTTTTCCTAAACAAATTAATATTAGACTTAGGTTTTAATTTCCTTTAATTAAATTAACTTAGAATTTAATTTTCTTTTCTTTGAATTAATTTTTATTTTAGTTTAATTAAATAAAAACCTTTTTCATGAAAAAACTCTAAAAATATTTTCTTGATTAAACTTAATTTCTTTTCTTAATTAGTTTTAGGTTTAATTTTATTTATTTTAATTAATTATTTTCTTTTAGATAATTAGGTTAAAACAATTTTCCTCCCAAAACCAAACAAAATCCATTTTTTTCCATTTATATCCTTGTACATTATTTTCCTTTCAATTCTTCTACATTATTTCAATATGGTTGTAATAGATAATTAGGTTTAATTCTTTGCAATCCCCATTTGTAAATTTGTATACCCCATCCTCAAATGATGTAATAGCATAGTAAATTTACTTACCACAATTTATCGCTTTCATATAAATGCTAGTAATTAGGGTTTGTATGGAAAGATAAAACCAACAAGTAGCTAACCATAATCAAAGATTAAATGCATGCAAATCAAACACACTATTCACACATGCACCCCTAAGGTTAACTTCACTTGTTGCCTAAAAAATGATCGTGTTATGCATGTGGGGTGTCTTAGCAAAAACAATCAAAAATACAATATCATAATCCCTTGATGACGCTACAAATGTTGCCTTTCAAATGAACTTAGTCCCTCAAAGAGAAATGCTAAGATATCTCACAACATTGCTATCATGACTATACGATGACCCGCGCCCGTCCCTTTACATCCAAAGATAAGGCTTCTTACCAATCAATGGTAAGATAGTAATATCAAAGGAAAGTAGAAATGAACAAAAGACTTTTGAGTAGGTAGAAATGTTCTTAGTTGCTTGCTCACTTTCAAAACAAACATCCTTTATCACTTTCAAAACATGAAATATTTTCAAAAGTCCAACACTTTGTATACATTCTCGGCGAACCGAGAATCATTACAAAGTTTGCCTAAACGAAGGCGCCTTTTCAAAAATACTTTCAAAAACCACCACAAAGCACATTTTCAAACAAAGCAAGTGATCTAGCAAGCAACTAAGAGCCCATAGATAACTATGAATGAAAAAGGTGCTAACACCTTCCCTTTTCATAATCTACCTCCCGAACTCAAGAAATAATCTCAAAGGTCTTTCTTGTTCTTTTCCACATTTCCTTTTGGATAAAAGAAAAGTCGGTGGAGACTCTTTCTAACCGCAACATTTGCGATCAAACACAAAACATCCCAAGTCAGTTCTCCCACTGTATTACATAATTGGTGACTCTGCCGGGGAAAATTAAAAGTGGGGCTACCTTAGGGATAGATCACCTTTATTTGCTTTCATTGTTTGACTTGCTTGCTTTATATTTTGTTTCCTTGTTTGGGCTTGCTTTGATCCTCTACCCGAATCTGGGACACCTTTTTAGGTAAGTAGCAATAGATTGTGGAAACTGTACGACATAGACCGATATGGTTGAAACAATGGCTACGTTAGTGTGACGTATTTGTGGGTACCGGTATCCCTTGTGTTGAATCGAGGAGAATACGAGGCCGCTGAGTGGCGTCATGAAGCACTAACTGACCTTAGAACCTTAATTGAACAACTTGGCCATTAGGACGTAGTGAGATAACCGGTTTCGGTGGAAAGCTGAAAATTGGTTGATATTCGATACTACACTCATTGAGATTGGACTTTTGGGATATCTCAGCCGTAATAAAAGATTGATTATGCTGAGACAATGCCTAAAAGAAAGGTCAGTGATATTGAGACCCTTTAGAACCCGATTACTATTACTAGGATATGTTTAAGCCAACTAAAACTTCAAGAGGGTACTTACTTACAAACTCCATGCAAGCCTAAACCTAAGGATTTGTTTGCTTTGTATGTACACATTTTCACTAACCATTTCAAGGATTTAGGAATTTATCTTTGTTTTTGTTTTGTAGGTCATGAACTCCGTATGAAGAAATACCATTAGAATTAACTTTGTGAAAGCACACCCTCAACTCCAAGAGTTAGTGTCAAGGGTACCTGAAGACTCTCCTTTCACCAAGAAGTATGGTCAACTCCTCAGTTTGGCTACCTCTAATTTCCAAGAAGAGATGATATGCGTGCTCTTCCAATTTGTTGATCCCATGCATCATTGCTTCACTTTTCCTGACTATCAGTTAGTGCCAACACTAGAAGAATTCTCTTTGCTATTAGGAGTTCCCGTGCTTGATCAAGCACCCTTCACCGGTTTAGAAGGGATTCCAAAACCTGAAGTCATTACCGAAGCCCTACATCTGAAAAGAGTCGACATTGTAGCAAATTGGGATACAAAAAGCGGAGTTAAAGGGTTCCTAGCCAAGTTCTTATTGGAGAAGGCTCGTTCATTCTTGGAAGATTTAGATTTTCAAGCTTTTGAGGATGTCATGGCCCTTCTCATCTATGGTTTGGTTTTATTTCCCAACTCGGACCAATTCATAGATGTGAATTCCATCACATTCTTTCTCTCTCGTAATCCTATACCTACCTTGCTGGGAGACATCTTACATTGTTTCCATACCCGCACCATGAAGAAAAGAGGTACTCTCTTGTGTTATATTCCCTTACTTGCCAATTGGTTTACTTTGCACTTACCTCGATCAACATTGAAGAACGAGCAAAGATTGACATGGTCTCAAAGGATGATGTCTCTCACCCACTCTGATATCCATTGGTGTTCGAGATCCTTGGCGGATACTTCTATCATTGACCGTTGTGGGGAATTCCATAATATCCCTCTGCTTGGCATTAGGGGAGGTATCACTTACAACCCTTGCTTAGCCTTGCGACAGTTTAGTTACGCCCGAAGAGATGGTCCTCATGACATGCTCATGCAAGGAGTGGTATTTGACTATGAAAGCAACGATCAAGGCTACCGTCAAAGGTTTGCACGAGCTTGGATGATGGTAAATAAAGCAGATAGTGGGACACTGGGACGCAAGAATTCTATTACCTTTGAACCTTATCTTAATTGGGTGCGAGCTCATGCTCAGAAACTCATGATGCCTTACCCCTTCATCCTACCAGTTATCATGAAGCCTGTTGCTGAAGAAGAAGTCTCGTATACTGTCCTCCATCCCAACATGCCTACTTCTTTTGAAGACTTGCAAAAAGGTTAGATTAAGCTAAAGGAAGAACGAGACACTTTCGAAGCTCAGCGTTATGCGAGTGAGAAAAGGGTTTTAGAGCTTACAAAGTAACTACATGAAGAACGGAGCTTGAACGCCTATCTTGCACCAAAGAGAACGTGTTCAACCTTTTTATCTTAGAGATTTATTTTGTAATCCCAAGAGGCATGTTGTAATCATTTTGAGCTAATTAATGAAATTTGACGTTTGTTCACTCTTTGTCTATACAAATTTAAATTTCATAAATCCTTGAAATCATTTGCATACACATCTTCCATGGATCATAACATAACAGGTTTTCCACGACAGGTTTCCTTATCTCTCTGTTGTTTATTTCAGTAAGATGGATATCGAGAAAATAGTGAAGGACCTACAAGCACAAAACTCCCAGTTTCAAGAGACTCTGCTGACCCTGGCCAAGGGGCAACAAGACTTGATGGCGCTACTAGCAGCCAAAAAGAAACCAAAGAGGAAAGCTTTAGTCAACATGGGTAGAAGATTCAGAGAGTCGGCCCGTCAGATACCGGTAGTGGAAGACTCATATGAGGAAGACGAGAATCAGATTGGAGAAGCAAGGAGTACCCAGACTGGGTGTATCAATTACCAAGCGTCTGATGATGAGAATTATTTTAACGAGAAATATCCTCCGGCCAATGTTAAGTACAAGTAGCTAGAAGACAGACTGAAGGCCGTTGAGATTCAAGCCGTCCCCGGTTTGGATTTTGATTATTTGGGTTTAATATCTGGGGTTGTCATTCTCCACAAATTCAAGATACCAGTCTTCGCAAAATACAATGGGGTTTCCTGTCCAAAACTTCACCTAAAGTCTTGTGTGCGCAAAATTCAACCGCACACCGCCGACAAGAAACTCTGGGTTCACTTCTTTCAAGAAAGCTAAGCTAGGATGAAATTAGAGTGGTTTTACCAATTGGAGGGTTCCCGTATCCATACATGGGAAGTCTTAGCCACCGCTTTCTACAACCAATACCAGTACAATGCCGACCTGGCACCGACAAGAGTTCAACTGTAAGACATGACAATGGGTAAGAGTGAAGAGTTCAAAGAGTACGCCCAAAAGTGGAGGGATCTTGCCAGTAGGGTCCAACCTCCATTAACCGATAGGAAGCACATTGATATGTTTATAGGCACTTTATCTGGTCCATTTTTCAACTTATTGGTTGGTTGTTCTTCATTCGGTTTCACCGAACTGATCTTAACCGGTGAAAGAGTTGAAAGTGGTATCAAAAGCAGGAAGATTCTTATAGCATCTGCTTCCACCTCCAATCCTATAAAGAAACCTTTTTTCGGGAAGAAAGAAACCAATGTTGTGTATGGGGAAATGGTTTGTACCAAGTAGGATGATCGTTCGTCCGTTAATGTTGTCCGGATTTCCAATCCAACTCTTGTTCAAAGACAATCTGCCAATCATCAACGATTTGAGGCTCCGAGAAGAAAATACACAAGGATAGGCATGTCGCTATCCTAAGCCTTACAACACTTGTTAAAGGCTAATTTGGTGACACTGCGTGATCCTCTGGCCAATCCAGATACAACTTCACCTAAATACAGTCCAAATACCAAGTGTGCGTATCACTCAAATAGTCTCGGGCATGAGACTGACCAATGCTGGGCACTGGAGAATAAAATTCAAGACTTAATAGACAATAATACCATTGAACTTGATCCTCCTTCAACTCTGAATGTAATCACCGCACCTATGCCAAATCATGGCAAGGGTGTCAATGTTGTTGAAGACACCACTTTTGTTTCCTCCGTCGAAGACTTGACTACTCCGTTAAACATTATCAAAAAGAATTTGTTGAAATTCGGGATTTTCCATGGCTATTTGAAGGACTATGATTGTTGTGCCAAACAACTCAATGGATGCAAAGGGATGAAGGAAGGCATTCAACGCCTTATGAATAGCCATGAGATCCTATTTGAGAAGACTCTGTCTGCCAAAAGTTTGACCAATAAGATTGAAGACCTCTCCATCATAACAATCTCAAACAAGCCTCTTAAGATCTCCTCCAAGGGTCCTATTAGGATTTCAAATGAACCGACTGTTGCTCCTCTGATAATTACCGCTCCCAGGCCAATTCTGTACTCTTCCAACAAAGCAGTGCCATGGAACTATGGTGCTGAGGTGTTTTACCATGGAATAAAGCAAGACGCTTGGATTGAAGAAATAAAAGTTGATGACAATGGTATCATTACTGGATATAGTAAGGTGACCAGAACTGGGAGAATCTTTTCACCCAACATCTCACCACCAACTGTTACAAAGGCACCTGTCCGCATCACCACTACTAAGCCTAGTGCTGACACAAGGGGAAAGGAGAAAGTAGTTGAGCCTACTGAGACAGAAGTACCCGCAAAAGAAATTGTCGTTGAAGAACCTTCTGCTCGAGAAATGGATGAGATCTTGAAAATTATAAAAAGGAGTGATTTCAAGATTGTGGAGCAGTTGGGGCAAACCCCTTCTATTATTTCCATGTTATCTTTGCTACTCTGTTCCGATGCTCATGCTCAGGCGTTAATCAAATTCTTGAAGAAGGCTCATGTCCCTCATGAGACCACGACTGACCAGTTTGAAAATTGTGTGGCAAGCTTGACGGCCGATAATGGTTTGGGGTTCTCAGATGCTGATTTGACGCCACTGGGAAAGAACCATAACAAAGCTCTGAATATTTTTGTTGAATGTAAGGGGACTACCCTAGCACATGTTCTGGTTGACACTGGATCTTACTTAAACATACTACCCAAGGGCGATTTGGACCGTTTAGACTGTGAAAGACTAGTTTTAAAACCAAGTGATATTATTGTAAGGGCTTTCGATGGGTCCAAAAGGACAGTTCAGGGAGAGGTGGATCTCCCGATCAAGGTGGGCTCACAGATTTTCAACTATACTTTCTACATCATGGATATCCATCCTGCTTACTCCTGTTTACTGGGTCGCCCTTGGATCCACGGAGCAGGGGCAGTAACGTTAACCCTTCATCAAAAGCTCAAGTATCCAGTCAAAGGAAGGATTGTCACTGTCTGTGGTGAGGAGGAGTTCATGGTAAGCCACCTCAACTCTTTAAAATATGTGGATATGGATGGCGAATTTATTGAAACCCCGTGTCAGGATTTTGAATTTTTGCCACCAATGGTTGCTACTGCCAAATTTTCCTCTGATGTGTCCAAAGCTGTTAAGGTCGTGCCAAGATGGTTTCGTTTAAAGATGCTCGTGCCGCAGTCGAAGAAGGAAGCTGTGATACTTGGGGACAACTCCCTGAGATCCCATTCAAAGCAGACAAATGTGGTTTAGATTTAACTATCAAAGCTCATAAAGAAGTGAGGCACGCTCGTGCAGGGAAACCCCATCTCCGTATTGGAAGTCATGAAGTTAACACTGTGGGTGATTCTGATGATGAGGTTGCATTTGAAGAATGGGTATATCCTACTACAACAAAGCTCAACAATTGGCACGCAAAGGACTTCGTTCCCATCTCCTTCATTGAGGAGTGATTACTTGTTTATTGCTTTCTATTAATTCAAGAACATTTTGTCTGTAATATTAAACAATGACTTTTAAGCCATGTGCCTGGCCCGGGGCACTATGGTCCATTTGTCAAGGGTTTTATTTATGTTAATTTTATCATATGATCATTCAATACAAATCATTGGACTTTTTCATTCAAATCTTTATGCTCATTATATTTCTTTTTATTCAAATACATTTTTCAAAATAACCATGTATCTTACATGCACACACACGCACACTCTTGTAGGTCCTCGTCCACTCTGGATCTCATTGCCAATGACTCTACTATTGCCGACTATGATTTCGAACATCCAATTAACCAATCCGGAGGTGAAGTAGAGGAATATTATGAAATACCGGGAGAACTAGCCTTACTTCTATTACAAGAGGAAAAAGCTACACAGTCGTACGAAGAGTTAGTTGAAGTCATCAATCTAGGTACTGAGACAAACAAGAAATAGGTCAAGATCAGCGTTAACTTAGAAAGCAGTGTCAAAATCAGATTGGTTCAGATGTTGCATGACTATGTGAAAGTGTTTTCTTGGTCGTATAAAAATATGCCAGGGTTGGATACCGACATTGTAGTTCATCGTCTGCCGACAAAAGAAGATTGTCCTCTTATCAAACAAAAAGTGCGTCACATGAGGCCTGACATATCTGAAAAGATAAAATCTTAAGTGATGAAACAATTTGATGCAGGATTCCTAGTTGTGACATCTTATCCCCAATGGGTTACAAACATGGTGCCAGTGCCGAAGAAAGACGAAAAAGTTCGTATGTGCATAGATTATAGGGATCTGAATAGGGCAAGTCCCAAGAATGATTTCCCTCTACCTCATATTGATGTCTTGGTCGATAACACTGCTCAGCATAAAGAATTCTCTTTCATGGATGACTTCTTCGACTATAATCAAATTAGGATGGCTCCCGAAGACACAGAGAAGACCACTTTCGTTACACAATGGGGCACCTTTTCCTACAAGGTCATGTCGTTCGGATTAAAGAATGCAGTGGAAACATATCAAAGGGCTATGGTAGCTTTGTTTCATGACATGATTCATCATGAGATAGAGGTATATGCGGATGATATGATTGCAAGATCACAAACCGAAGAGGAACATCTCGATCACCTATACAAGCTATTCGAGAGGTTGAAAAAGTACAAGTTGAGGTTGAACCCTAATAAGTGCACGTTTGGAGTACGACCTGGAAAGCTTCTAGGTTTTGTTGTCAGTGGTAAAGGCATCGAAGTCGATCCTGCCAAGGTAAAGGCCATCCAAGAAATTCCAGTCCCCAACTCTTAAAAGGAAGTTAGAAGATTCTTGGGTCATCTTAACTACATCGCCCGCTTCATATCTCACTTAATTGCTACTTGTGAGCCAATCTTCAAACTCTTGAAGAAAGATCAAGTAGTCAGATGGAATGATGAATGCCATGCTTCCTTTGACAAAATCAAAGAATATCTACAAGAACCTCCCATCCTAATGCCTCCAGTTGAAGGAAGGCCCTTGATCATGTATTTTATAGTGCTAGAGAATTCTATGGGGTGTGTTTTGGGCCAACATGATGAGTCTGGCTGAAAAGAGCATGCTATTTACTACCTGAGCAAAAAGTTTACCGATTTTGAAACCAGATATTCACTGCTTGAGAGAACTTGCTGCGCTCTGGCATGGGCTGCTCGTCGGCTAAGACAGTATATGTTGACTCATACCACTCTACTGATTTCTAAGATGGACCCTATCAAGTACATCTTCGAGAAACCTGCTCTTTCTGGACGGATCGCTAGATGGAAAATGATCTTGACTGAGTACAACATTCAATACACAATGCAAAAGGCTATCAAAGGAAGTGTATTAGCAGATCATTTGGCCCATCAAGCTGTTCATGATTATCAGTCTATGAACTTGACTTCCGGATGAAAACATCATGCTAGTGACCGACTGCGCGAAACCTGGACCATATGACGGACCTGAACAAGGATCCCGATGAACTATGGTCTTCGATGGGGCTTCCAACTATTTGGGTAATGTAATTAGTGTTGTGATTATCTCCGCTGAAGGTTTCCATACTCCTTTCACTTCCAGATTATGCTTCGATTGCACGAACAACATGGTTGAGTACGAAGCATGCATTTTGGGTCTGAAGGCTGCCATTGATTTGAGGATCAAGAATTTGAATATGTTTGGGGATTCCTCTCTAGTGATTAGCCAAGTAAAAGGAGATTGGGACACTAAGCACCCTAATCTCATCCCTTACAAGGAACTTGTGCTATCTCTGATTCCTTACTTCGAAGAGATCACCTTCGAACACATTCATAGGGAAGAAAATCAGTTAGCTGACGCCTTGGCCACCATGTCTTCTATGTTCAAGGTCAAATGGGACAACGAAGCTCCTACGATTACAATTGAGAGATTCGACGAACCTTCACACTGCTATGAGCTCGACACTAACACAGAAAATCCATGGTACCATGAGGTGAAGAGATACCTTGAAGCACAAGAGTACCCTGAAGGAGCATCCATCAATGACAGAAAGTTCTTACGAATATTTTCAGCCAAATTCTTCCTAAGTAATGGAATCTTGTACAAACGCAACCATGAATCTACTCTACTCCGATGTGTGGATAAGAAGGGGGTAGAGGAAATTATGGAAGACATGCATGATGGTCTCTTTGGGACTCACTCTAGCGGATATACTATGGACAAGAAAATCTTGAGAGATGGTTACTATTGGTCAATGATGGAGACTGATTGCCATCAACACTCAAGAACTTGCCACAAATGCCAAATCTTTGCTGACAAGGTCCATGTGCCTCCTATCCCTCTGAACGTCATGACCACTCCGTGGCCATTTGCAATGTGGGGCATTGACATGATTGTAGAAATCAAACCTACTTCTTCCAATGGAAATCGCTTCATTCTTGTCGTTATCGATTATTTCACCAAATGGCTCGAAGCCGCCTCATTTTCCTTAGTCACAAAGAACGTGGTAGCCAGATTCATCAAACACAACCTCTTCTGCCGCTATGGTATCCCCGAAAGGATCATCACCGACAATGGGACTAACCTCAACAATGCTATGATTACAGAATTTTTCACTCAGTTGAAAATCAACCATCACAATTCTTCTCCTTATAGAACTAAAATGAATGGCGCAGTGGAAGCGTCCAACAAAAACATTAAGAATATTGTGCAGAAGATGGTAGTAACCTACAAAGACTGGCATGAGATGTTATCATTTCTCTTCATGGCTACCGTACTTCAGCTAGAACATCAACTGGGGTAACTCCCTTTTCTTTAGTCTATGGCATGGAAGTTGTTTTGCCAGTGGAAGTTCAGATTCCCTCACTAAGGATTATGAACGAAGCAGGCCTAGGCGAAGACGAATGGGTTCAGACAAGATTGGATCAGTTGAACTTGATCGATGAAAAGCGACTGACTATTGTTTGTCACAGTCAGATGTACCAAAAACGTATGATCAAGGCTTTCAACAAAAAGATCATACCTCGAGTATATCAAGCTGGTGACTTGGTAATAAAGCGCATCATTCTTCCACAAGGCGACCCCAGGGGCAAGTGGACACCCACATACGAAGGGCCATTTGTTGTCAAGAGAGTGTTCTCTGGTGGTGCCATGATGTGACTACCATGGATGGTGAAGACTTCCCACATCCTATGAACGCGGACATAGTTAAAAAATACTATGCATAAGAGACCTGTTAGGTTGACACACCTAGACAAAATAAGGGCATCCCGCAAACCAAAAGGTTTGGGGAAAAATTAGGGATATATGCAAAAGAGTGTACACCCGGAAAGTTAAAGACCTGAAAGGGAAACTTGGGCAAAAATGGGTATCCTGGTGGGCTGAAAACCCGAAAGGGCGGTCCAGGTAAAAGTTAAGTATTAAAAGCGTACGACTATGTCTCGTGGAATCACCACAGTCGACTTTATTACCAAGGTCCGAGTTCAAACGGTCCAAGATCAATCCAATCAACTTTTGTCAACGGCAAGGGACATTGGGCAATTGTAGAGTTGGAATGCAATAAGACCATTTCCACATGGCTATTATCTTTGTTTTCAACTTTGTTTTTCCTTTCGATGATTTCCTCTTCCTAGGATCTCCGTCTCTTTGTACAAAAACGCCTATTCATGGGAAAAATATCAATACAAATATACTTTAAAGTGCAAACTTTTTATTTTTTTTTTGAATGCAAAGATGTCTGTGGTACCCCAAAATTTTCCCTCTCATTTCTCAAGATATTTCCTACAAAGATCTTCAATGCCTCAAGTTTGTGCAAGTACCGACTAGGTCAAACAATCTCCTCAACACTAATACCTCAAATTTGGGTTTGAATCTGTACAGAGATATTCAAATTTCTAATGCTTCAAATGACTTTCATTGATCTTCATGGACCCTTAGAATTACTCCAGTCAAGTTTCAAGTCTCAGATCACAATTTTTTAAGAAAATCATTCAAATTATCAAAAGGGGGAAAATGAGCAAAATTGAAGTTTCAGTTGGAAAAAGTCAAACAGACGCTAAAAAAAGTCAAACTTTGACTTTTTGACCGAATTTGAGTCCCAAAAATCACATTGTGTCAAGACATCCAAAATGTGAAATTTGATCATCAAAAATCAAGAGAGACAAAAATCCAATTTTTGCAAGACTTTGAAATTTTTCTAAGTATTTTCTATACTTGTTAATTTCATTTGCTTCATGACATTTTTTTTTACTACAATTCCGAATAATTTAAAATGAGGCAAATAATTCAAGTTATTACAAAGGGACATTTTTGCAACTTTACAATCCCTAAACTTTGTATTGCTTGGACTTTTCCCTTTGACTCAAAACCTTGCCACAATGTTTTGTCCTTGATACAATGTGCATAAAATACTCCACAAGACCAAATTTGTTTCATGCTACAAATCTTGCTATCCAAGTTAAACAAAGTATGATATGATGCATTGCCATAACACCCCAAAACCTGCTCCGTTGCTATCCTACAAAAAAACCATGTGCTATGCTACACCAAAAATCTGTATATACTGTCCTATACAGTCCAAAACTGCTCTAGGAAGTCTGCCCCAACCTGCATCATAACAGCCCCAAAATTGCACAAAAATGGAAAAAGAAAATTGTGTGAATAAAGTATCAAAACAGTAGGCAAAAACAATTCAAAATGACTTATTTTGTTTCCCCCCTAAACCTCAGTCAAGGGTCTACAAAAGGGATTGTTTCATAAGACATAAGGGTGGGAATTTTTGGAGAGGATAGAAAGTCTTTGAACATAAAAATAGTATTCTTTATAACTTTGGCTCATTCAAGAAAAAAAATGCTCTAATCTCATTCAAAACAGAACTTCAATCCATTATTCCATGTTACAAACTCTCCCATAAACCAAACACCTTAGCACATAGAGATTGTAAAAACAATAAAACAGTTTCTGTTAGTGCCATTATCCTCACCATCTAAACATAAAAACAATATTGTACAACTTGGTTGGGTTTCAACAGTTTGGAACAAGCTGCCTGGAGATTCATTGGAGCCCTCACAGCATCTTGGAAAGTATTCAGATTTCAAACACCAAGTGTAGTTTCAAGGTAAGTCTTCTTGACTTGGTATTCTTCATACATCATTAATGATTTATTTTTTAAGATAAGATGTAGTAATCATTGCCTCTTTTAGCTAACCGTTTGCTTGTTGTTTATGTTTGTCAATCATATGTTGTAAACTGACATGTATGGACAATAAAACAATGTTTAAGGCAGAAAAATACAGTATGTATCGACACATATGCACATGTTTCGACTCATCCTAGTAAAAAAACAGGGTACGAGTCGATACATAAACCCCATGCATCGATTCATACTGATTCCAGGTCCCAAAATAGAAGGTTGAAAAGTCTATGAGTTGACACAAAATGCATATGTGTCGATACAAAGAAGGTGTATGAGTCGACACATCCCATTATGTGTCGGCTCATACTGAGCTGATTTTTCTTTACATGAGCAAGGAAAAGTTATGTATCGATGCATAACAGTATGTGTCGACACATAATGGTTCAAAAGGAAGTTTCTCCCATTTTCTACACTATTTATGCATATATTTTCATTGCTGCCCAGTTGTTCGATATGGTTGTAATAATTAGACACTTATTTCATCCCTATTTACAAATTATACCCCCATCCCCCTAATGATGTAATAGCTTAGGATTTTATTTTTCGTATTTTATTTTGCTTTCATATATTTCTAGTAATTAGGATGTATGCCAAGATAAAATCAACAAATAGATAACCTTTAAATGCAAGACAAAATGCATGCAAACAAACACACTTGCACACTAGCACCTCTAGGGTAATCTCACTTTGTTTGCCTTTCGGAAAACAGTCATGTCCCTCGAATATGGGACGCTTTAGAAAATACCCTTTCGACAAAAAATATCGTCGTCCCTCGATGTCCCTCGAAGTTTCCTTCGATAAAACGATCTAGTCCCTTACGAAAAATTGCTAAAGCGTCTCATAAGTTGCCTTCTATGGCTATACGATGACCCTTACCCGTCCCTTTTACATCCAATGATAGGGTTACTTACCAAATTAATGGTAAGATAACAATGTCAAAGGAAAGAGTAAATAAACATGAAAGACTTTTTGAGTAGGTAGAATACTCCTAGTTTCTTGCTCAATTTCAAAATAAAAACTTCCTTGCTATTTTCAAAACAAACACCAAACACTTTCAAAACATCTTTCAAACTTGAAAACATTTTCAAAAGATCAACACTTTGTATACATTCTTACAAACAAGAATCATTACAAAGTTTTCCTAAATGATGACATCTTTACAAAATAATTTCAAAAAAACACACAAAGCACATTTTCAAACAAAAGCAAGTGATCTAGCAAGTAACTAAGAGCCCATGGAAAACCATGGATGAAAAGGGTGCTAACACCTTCCCTTTTCATAATATACCCCCCGAACTCAAGAAAACATCTCTAAAGGTCTTTCCTGTTCTTTTCAGCCTTTCCTTTTGGATAAAAGAAAAGTCGGTGGCGACTCTTGCTAACTGCAACATTTGCGAATACAAACGCAAAACAACGAAGTCAGTTCTCCCACCGTATCACAGAACTGGAGACTCTGCTAGGGATTTATTTTAAAGTGGGGTTACCTTAGGGATAAATCACATTTATTTGCTTTCATTGTTTGACTTGTATGCTTTACACTTTGGTTCTTTGTTTGGGTTCGAATCCTCTACCCGGATTTGGGATACCTTATAGGTAAGTAGCAATACATTATGGAAATTGTGCAGGGTATACCGACACAGTCTAAGTAATAGCTATGTTAGTGCGACATATTTGTGGGTATCGGTAGCCCTTAAGTAGTTAAGGAGAATACGGGTCCGCTGGGTGATGTTATGAAGCACTAATTGACTTTTAGAACATTTACTTGACCAACTTGGCCATTAGGACGTAGTGAGATGACCAGCTTTGGTGCAGTCCGAAGTTGGTAGATACTTGATACTACACTCATTGAGGTTTGGTTTTTTGGGATATTTTGGTCGCCATTAAAGAGGCTTGCGCTGAAACAATGAGCGAAGAAACAAACCAGTGATATTGAGCTCCTTAGAACCTGATTACTATTGCTAGGACAGGTTTAAGCCAACTAAACTTCAAGAGGGTATTTTCCTATGAGACCTCATGCAAGCCTAAACCTAAGGACTTGTGTGTTTTGTTTATATTTACTTTTACATAACATCATGAACATCATAACATAATACTTATACTCACTAACCATTTCAAGGATTTTTGGGATTTATCTTTGTTTCTGTTTTGTAGGACATGGATTCTATTCACAAGAAAACCATTCAAGTCAATCTCGTAAGGATTCCTCCTCAACTCAAAGAGTTAACATCAAGGATTCCTGAGAATTTTCCATTTACTGAAAGACATGGCCACCTCCTAAATTTGGTTACCTCCAAAACTGATGAAGATATGATAAAGGTGCTCTTCCAATTCTTTGATCCTCTACACCATTGCTTCACATTTCCCGGTTATCAACTCGTGCCAACTTTGGAAGAATTCTCCCAACTCTTGAGGATTCCCATTCTCAATCAACTACCTTTCAACGGTACGGAAAGAGATCCAAAGCCTGAAGAGATTGCTCAAGTTCTACATTTGCAACCATCTGATATCACAACTAATTGGGAGACAAGGAGTGGTGTCAAGGGTTTCCTAGCAAAGTTCTTGTTTGAGAAAGCCCAAAACTGTTGGAACTCTTTATATTTGCAAGCTTTTGAGGAAATTGTGGATCTCCTCATCTATGGGATCATTTTGTTTTCAAATTCTGACCAACTCATAGATGTGAACACCGTCAAAATCTTCATGTCTCATAACCCGGTGCCTACTTTTCTAGGGGACATCCTACATTCTTTTCACACTCGCACTATGAGGAAAAGAGGTATCCTTATGTGTTGCACTCCTCTCTTGGCAATATGGTTTATTTCGCATCTTCCCCAATCTGTCTTGAAGAACGAGCAAGGTTCAAGGTGGTCACAAAGGTTGATGACGCTCAAACATTCAGATATCCATTGGTGTTCCCGATCTATAGAGAATTTTATCATCGTCGACCGTTATGGAGAATTCCCTAATGTCACCTTACTTGGAATTAGGGGAGGTATCACCTATAACCCCTGTTTAGCTTTAAGACGGTTTGGTTATGCCCAAAGGGATGGTTCACATGAGATGCTGATTCAAGGGTTAGTACTTGACTACGAGAGTGACAATCAAGGTCATCGCCAGAGGTTTATCCGAGCCTGGAGGATGTTGAACAAGGTAGATAGCAAGACATTGGGGCATAAGAATTCCATCCCTCTTGAGCCTTACCTCAAATGGGTACGAGCTCGTGCTCAAAGTCTTATGATGCCTTACCCCTCCGTTCTCTCGATGATCATAGAGCCTGTTGTGAAAGGAGATATTCCATATACTATCCTGCATCCTGACATGGCCACCTCTCTTGAAGGCTTACAAAGGGACTGGATACAACTCAAGGGGGAACGATACACTTTCGAAGCCCAATTCTACGCCAGCAAGAAGAAGAATCTGGATCTCACCAAACAGATTCATGAGGAGCGGACTCTAAACGCCTACATCGCACCAAAGAGGATGCGTACAACCTTTTTATCTTAGAGTTTTTGTAAGCCCAAAGAGGCATGGTGTACTCAAGCTTTGATTTATTAATATAGCGTGTGTTTCCTTTTGTCTAAAGAAAATTGAATCTCTAATTTCCTTGAAATCATTGCATACGCATATCATCCATAACATTGCATAGGCAGGTACCATTACAACTTTCTCATCTTCTTCGCTGTTTATTTCAGCAATTATGTCTTCTGAACAAAGCATCAAAGATCTTCAGGCACAAAATGCCCAATTTCAACAGATGTTCATAACTCTGGAAAAAGGGCAGGAGGATCTGAAGGCCCTCATCCTGAAAGAGAAGAAGAAGAAGCTCGCTGGTGCCTTCAATATGGGCAGAAGATTTGGGGGCCGCTAAAGTAGCCAGTCGATCTGATCTCCTCGTCCAAAGAAGGGGAAAATCAAGAGAGAGAAACAAGGGAGGAGAACCCTAGTCCTGAAGTCTCTGACAATGATACAGACTATAATGATGAGCAGTATCCTCCCACTGAGGATAGGTACAAGCAGTTAGAGGATCGGTTAAGCGCTATGGAGATCCAGAGAATATCAGGGCTAGATTTTGAAGAGCTGGGATTGGTGTTCGGGGTAGTCATCCCACACAAATTTAAAGCTCTGGTTTTCGCAAAATATGATGGGGTGTCTTGTCCCAAGCTTCATCTTCGTTCCTATGTGAGGAAGATTCAGCCTCACACTTCAGATAGGAACTTGTAGGTTCACTTCTTTCAAGACAGTCTGTCAGGGACTCAGCTTGAGTGGTTCTACCAATTGGAGGGAACCAATGTCCGAAACTGGGAGGATTTGGCTGCTGCTTTTTACAAGTTGTATCAATACAACGCCGACCTTGCCCCTACCCGTACTCATCTTTAGAGTATGTCCATGGGTGCAGGTGAAGGCTTTAAGGACTATGCGCAAAAGTGGAGAGATTTGGCTGGGAGAGTCCAACCCCCTTTGTCTGATAGGGAGTTGGTCGACATGTTTCTAGGGACGCTATCTGGTCCATTCTTCAACCATTTGATCGGTAGCTCATTGGCTGGTTTTGCTGAGCTGATATTAACTGGAGAGACGGTAGAAGCTGGGATCCGAAGAGGTAAAATACAGAAAGATACCTCGTCAAGTTCAGCAAAGAAGCCCTTCACGGCTAAGAAGGAGGTCAGTTCCGTTTATAGCCCAAGAGGTCAAATCCGAGTTGAGTACTGTTCAACGATAGGTGTTGTGATGATACCTAGGCCTGCGGCTACCCCACAATGAAACAATCAGGAAAGGGTAGAAAGACCGCAAAGGCAGT
Organism: Vicia faba; assembly: GCA_948472305.1. Lineage (NCBI taxonomy): Eukaryota > Viridiplantae > Streptophyta > Magnoliopsida > Fabales > Fabaceae > Vicia > Vicia faba. The sequence goes on along the minus strand of OX451741.1, from coordinate 916,351,926 downwards.
TTACCCGGATTAACATGACATTGACTGAGGTTCTACCCCATCTGCTAAGATCCAACTTGGTAACCTTGAAAGAGGCTCCCAAGAATCCTAATACCACATCTCCTCAGTACAATCCAAACGCTCGGTGCGCCTATCATTCTGAGAGTCCTAGTCACGATACAAATGACTGTTGGGCTCTAAGAAATAAAGTACAAGATCTGATTGAAGCCAAGGAGATTGAGTTCGGTGCTCCGAAGAAGCCCAATGTCATAACTGCTCCCTTGCCTAAGCACAACCGTGGAGTTAACACCGTTGATACCGATCTGTTCATGACCTCAGTTGATGAAGTTTCTACTCCTTTTATGATTGTTAAGAAGAATTTGTTCTTGGCCGGTTTATTTCCGAGTTGTAGCGAAGGTTGCCACATGTGTTCATCTATGTCTTCTGGTTGCTATTTACTGAAAACAAGTGTCCAGCACCTGATGGACAACAGAGAAATTTTGTTCGAAAAGACTTTGATTCCAACTGTTCCGTGTGAAGATATTTCTATTATAACCATTTCCCCCAATCCTTCCAAGGCCTCCTCGAGAAGACCTGTTAGGATTATATCCGCTCCGGGAGTCGCTCTGTTAATAATCACTTTTCCTGGTCCTGTCCCATACGCCTCAGACAAAGTCGTCCCTTGGCATTATGTTGTTGATGTTTACTATCACGGCGTTAAACATGATTTGAAGAATGAAGAGGTTGATCCTGATGTCAGTAACATTATCGGGACCGACAAGATTACCAAAAGTGGAAGGGTTTTCTCTCACGGGATTTCCTCGAAGACTGTCAAAAATCCTGTTGTTATTCTATCTGTTGTTCCTGCTAGTACTTCATTTACTACCCCCGTCCTTACTCCAATTGTTACCCCTGCCGATGAGTCATCTGGGACTCGAGGCAAAGAAGCTGTAGGTGAGCCTGCCCGGACGGAGGCACCTAGAAAAGTTGTTGTGGAATCCTCTAAGCAAGAGATAGAGGAAATCTTTAAAATAATCAAAAAGAGAGACTACAATATGGTCGAGCAGTTGGGGCAGACCCCCTCGAAGATATTGATATTATCTTTGTTATTATGTTTTGAGGCCCATGCAAAGGCTTTGATTGCATTCCTCAAGACCGCGCATGTGCTTCAAGAAACCTCAACCGATCAATTCAAAGACTGTGTGGCCAGCTTGACTGCTGACAATGGGCTGGGTTTTTCAGATGCTGACTTGACTCCAAAAGGGAGAAAGCATAATAATGCTCTACATGTCTCGATCGAGTGCAGGGGTACCACTATGGCTCATGTGATGGTGGATACTGGGTCTTCACTGAATGTTCTATCTAAGAAGGCTCTTGATCAGCTGGATTGTGAAGGCTTGACTTTAAAACCTAATAATATTGTGGTAAGGGCTTTTGACGGGTCGAAGAGAATGGTGAACGGGGAGGTGGACATCCCTATCAAGGTAGGCTCTCAGACCTTGGAGTCCACCTTCTACGTGATAGACATCAGGCCATCATACTCTTGTTTGTTGGGTCGTCCTTGGATCCATGAACTTGGGGCTGTTACTTTTACACTGCACCAAATGCTGAAATATCCGGTGAAAGGGAAGATTGTCACTGTGCATGGTGAAGAGGAATATATGGTGAGCCACCTGAACTCTTTCAGGTACATGGAGATGGACGGGGAATTCATAGAGACTCCTTGTCAAAACTTTGAAGAGGTTCCCCAGATTTTGGCGTCAACTGAGACTACCACCAGCACCAAACCTCCTCCTCTGATGGCTTCTCTCAAGGACGCTAGGGCAGTGGTCGAAGAAGGTGGGAGTACCAATTGGGGACGGCTCCCTAATTTTGCTTATAAAACTGACAAATTTGGCTTGGGCCTTACTTCAGGGGCTCAAAGGGTTGTTCGACACGCTCAGGCTGGAGGACCTCCCCTACACATCAGCAATCGTGGGGTCAATGCTATTGAAGACAACGAGGAAGACTCTAACATTGACAGCTGGATCTACCCGACTACCAACCGTGGACCGAGTAACTGGACGACTAGAGATTTTATACCAGTTTCTTTTATTCCGCAGTAATTATCTTACTTGTGTTTTGAATTTGTAATAAACAATTTTTAACTTTTTGGCCTTGTGTCTTACCCGAGACACAATGTTTCTATCTGCGGGGGTTATTATGTGTCATTTCATATGTCATCAATAAAGCATTGGACGTTACTTGCATACAAACTTTGCGCTCTCTATTTTTCTTTTCTATTTTTACTTTATCAATACAGCTATGCTCTTACACACACTCATGTATCAAACTGCAAATCCATATCTACTTTGTCTCCCATTGATAACAATTCTGCTACTGCCAGCTATGATTTCGAAAATCCGATCAACCAAGCCAAGGACGAAGGTGAGGACGATTTTGAGGTGCTTGAAGAGCTGTTTAGACTGTTACAACAAGAAGAGAGGTCTATACATCCTCATGAAGAGCCAGTTGAGATAATAAACTTGGGCACTAAGATGGACAAAAAATAAGTCAAGATCAGTGCAAATTTGGAAGCTAAGATCAAACAACGGTTGATACAAATGTTGCACGACTACGTTGAGATTTTTGCCTGGTCATATGAAGACATGCCTGGTTTAGACACTGACATCGTGGTACATCGTCTGCCGACTAAAGAGGATTGTCCTCCGGTTAAACATAAGGTCCGTCGTATGCACCCTGAAATGTCAGAGAAGATCAAAGCGGAGGTTATGAAACAGGTTAACGTTGGGTTCTTGGTCGTCACCTCCTATCCGTAGTGGATTGCTAACATTGTTCTGGTACCTAAAAAGGACAATAAGGTATGGATGTGTGTAGACTACAGAGACCTAAATAGGGCAAGCCCCAAGGATGACTTCCCGCTTCCCCATATTGATGTTCTGGTCGACAATACCGCACAGCACAAAATTTTCTCCTTCATGGATGGTTTCTCTGGCTATAACTAGATCAAGATGGCTCCTGAAGACATGGACAAGACAACCTTCGTAACACAGTGGGGCATCTTCTGTTACAAGGTGATGCCTTTTGGGTTGAAGAATGCTGGGGCAACTTATCAGCGAGCCATGGCCGCTTTGTTCCATGATATGATTCACCGTGAGATCGAGGTTTATGTTGATGACATGATAGCCAGGTCTCAAACCGAAGAAGAGCACCTCGACCATCTACAAAAGATGTTTGACAGGTTGAAGACATATAAGTTGAGGCTAAATCCGAACAAGTGCACCTTCGGGGTCAGGTCTTGTAAACTTATGAGGTTCATCGTCAGTGATAAAGGTATTCAGGTAGACCCCATAAAGGTAAAGGCCATATAAGAGATACCGGCTCCCCGCAAAGAGAAGGAGGTTAGAGGTTTCTTGGGACGCCTAAATTATATCGCCAGGTTCATTTCACATCTAGCTACTACTTGTGAGCCCATCTTCAAGCTTCTGAAGAAAGATCAAGTGGTAAAGTGGAATGACAAATTCCAGACTGCTTTTTAAATAATCAAGGAATACCTTCAAGAACCACCAATTCTGATGCCTCAAGTTGTAGGAAGACCTTTGATATTGTACTTAACAGTGCTAGACAATTCAATGGGGTGTGTGCTAGGGCAGCATGACGAGTCTGGTCGAAAAGAGCACGCAATATACTACCTTAACAAAAAGTTTACCGACTGTGAGACAAGATACTCACTGCTCGAGAAAACTTGACGCGCTTTCGCATGGGCTTCTTGTGACTAAGACATTATATGTTGACCCACACTACTCTGTTGATATCTAAGATGGATCCGATCAAATACATCTTTTAGAAGCCCGCTCTCTCCGGAGAATAGCGAGATGGCAGATGATCTTAACTGAATACGATATACAATATACAACCCAGAAAGCAATCAAGGGAAGTGTATTAGCTGATCATTTGGCTCATCAAGCCGTAGATGACTACCAGTCCATGAATTTTGAGTTCCCGGATGAGAATATCATGCTAGTGACTGACTACGAAGAACCTGGACCGGATGAAGGACCTGAGGAAGGATCCTGATGGACCATGGTTTTTGACGGAGCTTCAAACACACTCGGTAATGGCATTGGCGCCGTAATCATATCTCCTGAGGGCTGTCATACTCCTTTCACTTCCTGACTATGTTTCAACTGCACTAACAATATGGCGGAGTATGAAGCCTGCATCATGGGTCTCAAAGCTGCTATCGACCTCAGGATCAAGTTCTTAAATGTCTTCGGGGATTCAGCTTTAGTGATAAGTGAGATCAAAGGCGAATGGGATACAAAACATCCTAATCTCATCCCATACAGAGAGCACGTACTGACGTTGCTCCCACACTTTGAGGAAGTAACCTTTGAACATTTCCCACGAGAGGAGAATCTGTTAGTGGATGCACTAGCTACCATGTCTTCTATGTTCAAGGTCAGGTGGGACAATGAAGCTCCCCGAATCACCATTGAGAGGTTGGATGAACCAGCGCACTGCTGCGAGATTGATACTGAAGAGGTAGCAGATAAACCCTGGTTTCATGAAGTGAAGAAGTACCTCGAGACTCAAGAGTATCCCGAAGGGGAATCTGTCAATGATAGGAAGTTTCTGAGAAGATTCGCTGCGAAATTCTTTCTCAGTAATGGAATCCTCTACAAGCGCAATCATGACTCTACCTTACTGCGGTGTATAGACAGGAGCGAAGCAGAGAGGATTATGACCGATCTACATGAAGGCACTTTTGGAAGCCATTTCAGTGGACATACCATGGCTAAGAAGATCCTACGGGAAGGATACTACTGGTCCATTATGGAAGCATATTGTTATCAGCACTCCTGGACCTGTCATAAGTGCCAAATCTATGCTTATAAGGTGCATGTGCCTCCAGTTCCTTTGAATGTCTTGACAGCTCCGTGGCCCTTTGCAATGTGGGGCATTGATATGATAGGAGAAATCAGGCCTACCGCTTCCAATGGGCATGGCTTCATCCTGGTAGCTATCGATTACTTTACAAAGTGGGTTGAAGCTGCCTCTTTTGCTACTATGACCAAGAACGTGGTGGCGTGATTTATCAGGCATAACCTGATTTGTCGGTATGGTGTGCAAGAGAGAATTACCACAGAAAATGGTACGAATCTCAATAATACGATGATCACCGAACTCTGTAAGCAATTCAAGATACAGAATCATAACTCTTTTCCCCATCGGACGAAGATGAATGGCGTTGTTGAAGCGGCTAACAAGAACATCAAGAAGATTATACAAAAGATGACGGTGACATACAAAGACTAGCATGAGATGCTACCATTCGCTCTTCATGGGTATCGTACCTCAGCACGGACATCGACAGGGGAAACTCCTTACTCTCTGGTATATGGCATGGAGGCAGTCCTACCCATTGAGGTCCAGATTCCTTCTTTAAGGATTTTGAAAGATGTGGGTTTGAACGAAGATGACTGGATCCAGACTCGACTTGATCAACTAAATCTGGTCGATGAAAAGAGACTTAATATTGTCTGTCATGGTCAGACGTATCAAAAGCGGATGATCAAGGCATTCAACAAAAAAGTCATACGTCAAGAGTATCAAGTCGGGGATTTAGTAATCAAGCGCATCATACTACCGCAAGGTGATCCCAGGGGAAAATGGACTCCCACATACGAAAGTCCATTTGTGATTAAAAACATTTTCTCAGGTGGAGCCATGATTCTGACCACCATGGACGGTGACGACCTTCCTCACCCTGTCAATGCGAACATAGTGAAAGATACTATGCATGATAAAAGACCCGCTAGGTTGAGTGGCCTAGGAAAAAATAAGGGTTTCACGGTGAACTAAAAGGGTTCGGGAAAAAATAAGGGATGAAACGAAAAATCTATCCACCCGGCAAGTCGAAAACCTGAAAAGGCGGCTTGGGCAAAAAGGGTATCCCGGTGGACTGAAAACCCGAAAGGGCGGTCCAGGAAAAAGTTAGGGACGTAAAAGCATATCACTATGTTCCATTGGATCACCTTGCGATCAGACCTCAGTATCAATGGTCAAACTTGAACGACACCAATCAATCTAGTCAGCTTCGGACAAGCAACAAAGTGATGAGACGCTCGAAGACATAGCGGTAATAGCAGAATTGGAACCCAATGGGATTGTTGTACATATCTGTTTTCTTTTTACACAATATTGTATAACTTTTATTTTTACGGCGGCGTTCTCTTAGTAGAGCGTCAACCTCCTTGTACAAAAATGCCTATTATAGGTCAACTTCGAAAATCAATACAAATCATTTTTACAAAAAAAACTATGTGTTTTTCCTTTTCTGTTCTGTTTTGCAAGAATGTCCATTGGTTTATTCTTGACATATGCATTTGAATATGATTGCTACTCATAAATGATTGCATAAGAAATGAAAAGACAACTTCCCGAGGCTTAAGAAACAGGGGCAAAAATAAGAAATGTCAAAACCGACAGTTACTCTGTCCAGCAGGTATCGAGGCATAGACAACCTTGAAACATAATCATGAATATCCATGACCTCGTGACATCTACACTTCCCACAGAGTGGAAGCAATCAAAGCATTGACATCAGCTTTCCCAAAACAGGAAGTAATCTCCCCAACCAGGGTCTTTCAAGAATCTGACATCTATATATCCCAGCTGAATCTCATAATCGCGAGCGAGTCATAAAATTTGTCTCCCAAGAAGAGTCTATTTCCCTGAATACATAAGTTTAAACCCCAAGAGAGCTTATTACTTCATCTATGGAAGTTCGCCTTCCAACAGAGTTATTCCCCCGCAGAGTTGTTCTCAAATAGAGTCTCTCCCTGGCAGAATATTCACAAACAACAAGGAGTAAACCTCTAGCATAGTCATTTCCGATCACCATCCCCAGCGGAAGTAGAAGGATCGCAGTCCTCTATAACAGTCAGAGATGCTATACTCTCCAGCAGCAGTCAAGGATTTATTTTCCCAGACTCAGACATCTCATAATAGAAGTTCATGTTCATGCATCATGACATGCGCATACATATCACATACAACATAGTCTCATTTATTTTGAGAATGTTATCCCACAATGCATTTCATGCATCATATATAATTATCCCTGTTATCTTTTCAGGAAAGACAGTTATCACCAACAATTCCAGCAGTTACGCAGGTTACATCTATAGATAACTAATGGAAAATCAGTTCCCAAAATCAAACGAGTCAACTAATCTACATGGTCAAATGAAGTAGCCTTACTATCCAGGCTTTCATTTCGAAGTAACCCTACGACCCAGGTTCCTTCTCACAGCCCTACTATTCAGGCTTTCATTTCGAAGTAACCCTATGACCCAGGTTCCTTCTCACAGCCCTACTATCCAGGCTTTCATTTCGAAGTAACCCTACGACCCAGGTTCCTTCCCATAAGCCCTACTATCCAGGCTTTCATCTTGAAGTAACCCTACAACCTAGGTTCCTTCTCACAGCCCTACTATCCAGGATTTCATTTCAAAGTAACCCTGCGACACAGGTTCCTTCTCATAGCCCTATTATCCAGGTGTGATCGGTGGATCTGGAACTGACTGTTTAACGCTGGTTCGCGAAATGTCGCGGAAGCAAGAGTTGCCACCGTCTTTTTATTTTCTCCAATGTGGAAAGGACAAAAGCACAGAAAAATTTCTTATTGAGATTAGTTCTCGGTTCGAGAGGTAGATTTATAGAAAGGGAAGGTGTTAGCACCCTTTCTATCCGTGGTTATCCATGGGCTCTTAGATACTTGCTCATTGTGTTTTCAAAAGGTTTGTTTGCTTTTCAAGGTGAGTGGGTTTGAAAAAGTTTCTTTGAAAGTTTCAGATCGACTCTTGTATCAGTCCTCAAGAGTGTTTGAAAAGTTGTTTTTGAAAGCTTTTTGCAAAGTGTCGGTGTGAAAAGAAGTTTTTGATTTGTTTTGAATTAGAGCAGGTATCTACGAGTCATCTACCTACCCTAAGGAATTAGTCTGTGTAAATGTCCTTAAGGTAGTGCCATCCCACCATTGAGAGGTAGGTAGCACCACCGTTGGAGGTGTTCGGGTCAACTCGAGGATTAGGGACAGTGTGGTCACCAGAGCAATAGGAAGACACCTTAGAAGCTACCCCCATGCCATGTTCATGGACATGAGGACTTACTAAAACGTCCTCTACTCGACGACCACGTTTCGAGGGGCAAGGCAACAGTGAGGCGTACCCTAGGAGTGGTGTGTGAATTCGTGTGTCATTTTCAGTTATTATTTATCTTGATCATGCATTGAGTGTTCTACGCTTTGATTTTATTTTTGGCATACATTCTTCCATGTGTTTTAACAGTTTAAAAAGGTGCGGAAATATAAAAGTCCTACGCTATTACAAAGGCACGGGTCTACATCGCCAAATTAAACCAAGACCCGATTTGAATAAGTAAAATGCAGAAAGTAAATATCTAATTAATCTATTACAAGGCTTTGGGGCAAGTACATAAATTTAAAAAAGGAAATAAAAGTAAACGCGCGAAATGGAATTATGATCGAAGGTGCGAGGGCGTTGGACCCTTTGAGGAAATTAAATTGAAATTATTAAATTAATTAAATTAAATAAAGAAAAGGACTTATTTTTTATGTTTTTTTGTTATTTATGAAATTAAAGAGAATAAAGAAAATTAATATTGAAAGAAACCTAATTCTAAATGGCTTTTAATTATTAAAGAAATAAATTCAAGTTTGACCTAATTTACATTAATTATTTACATGGCATATTTATTTACAAAATAATTAATACTTAATTAGGGTAAAAGAAAATAAAAAGAATAAAAGTATTAAAACCCTAATTTCTACATTTTTTAGTTTATTAAAAAAAACATTAAAATTAAATCTAAAATTAAAACTAAATTAGTTAACAAAATTTATTTACAAAACTATTTATGAATTAAATATTAAAACATATTTTTATTTTGACTTTTCTGATTTTTTGTGTCTTATGAAAATTATTTGAAATAAATTAAATAAAAGTGGTCAAAAGAATAAAATAAAAAAAGAAAAGAGAAGAAAAGAAATTAAAAGAATATGCAAACATTGGGGGTGTTGACCCAAATTGAGGAGGTTGATCTGCAGTAATTTGGCCCAATAGAAGCTTGGCCTGTTTGACTTTCAGCGTTCACGTGTGCATGGTTGACTAGTGAGTATGGTGATCTGCGTGATCTGGCCATTAGATTGGTTTCTGAAGCCATGTGGCGCGCCAAGGTGTTGAGTGCATGGTAGATCACTGAAAGGTACGCAGCACAAGAATAAGTTAAAGACAAAATTAAGAAATATATAGGGGGACCTGGGAATCGAACCCAGGTCCCAATGCTTGCAAACGTTCCTCTCCACCAACTGTGCCAGCGCGTTCATTCATAAGCATAATGGAATGCAATTATTATATTTGAAAAGTGCCAATATTCTGGGACAAACGAAAACTCGCGCCAATTATTTGAACGCACAATTCATGTCCCTCCACGCATCATCTTCTTCCATTGTTCTGAAACAAAAAAGCATTTAAATAGCGGGGGTTTTAAACCCCCACAAACTGAAAACATGGATATAGCGAATAGCTGTATAATCAACATAAAAAAGGCGCGATGGTATGGTTCTGTTCGTCATGAGCTTCTGATTTCAATGGTGCTATTTAGGTTGGCCAAGTTTTCCTCAAGCGTAAAACCCCAATTCATGGTTCCTGAAACCCTAAAAAATAGCCATGGCAATTTTCTATACAAGCAATATTAGTTCAATTCAATGGTACCATAAGTTTCAGTGAGTCCATATTAGTGTAAAACAATCATTAGAATGTATGAAAAATGCGTGCAAATCAAGATACGAATATGCAAATGTTCATGAACAGGACGACTTCGTGCTACCGTTTCTCTGCGTGTGGGGATGTGATTTTGATTGAGAAAGCTTCCTAGTTATCCCAGCAAGTCTTTGGAATCGTTCTTTTGCCTTGAAACTCACCCTAGCTATGAAATCAGTTTTGGAATTTTTGGTGAAAAATGCAAAGTTTGTTTTTGATTCTAAGCGCAGCTTCTGAGTCCTTGTGATTAGGTTTAGGTTTGTGTATGTATATGGAATGAATTAGGGTAGAAATCCAAGTCCATAAACCTTTGCAATCAATGTTTCAATATTTGATTTTAATGGTATCTTTTTCAATCTTTTTCATGTGAAGAACATGCCAATCATTGCCAATCACCTTGATTCTTTCCTTATTGAATAGTTCACGAAATCTTGAGTGAATTCTATGCACAAAAAGATTTGAAAAGCATGGATTAGTATTTTCTTATAATTAATTTTAATTAAATGAATTAAATAGATTAAATATTCAATTAATTAATTAAAAATAGGAAAATAACTCCCCTTTGGGTCAATGGGTCGTGCATAGCTTTTGGGTGATGATTCTTGGAAGAAATTAAGGCCCATTAGCAAATTTGAGGCATTTGAAGCAAAGTTGACTTTTCAAAATTCCCAAAAATTTCCCAACTTCCACAAGGCATATCTTGCTCAATTTTTAAGCTATGATCATTTTCTTGGACATTTTGGAAAGGTCTTGAAGTCCTCTAACCAATGCATTTGGTCCCATGTCATTTTGATTTACCAATCTCAAGTTATGGTCTTTGACCTAAAGTGCCTTTTTGTTGACTTTTGAAAATGACCTATAATGTTGAAATTGATAACTTTTTGTGAGAGCATTTCTTGGACTTGAAGTGTGAATATGAGTTGTAGGAAATGTCATTCTCTTCAAAATGAGCTTTGGATGGAATTTTTCTGATAAACCATGTGGAAGTTATGCCCTGGTCAATTTACAGTTGACTTTTTCAACTGTCCAAATATGGAAACTTTTGCATCTTGAGACTTTTTGAGCCATGCTTTGAAAATCATGATCAAGAATTGATCAAATGATGTTTGTGGCTTCAAAATAAGATGTTGACCAAAAATTTGAACTTTTGACTGTCAAATGACCATTTTACCCCTACAGTTGACTGCTGAGCAATTAGGGTTTTTGACTGTGCAATTTTGTGCTGTAAGTCTTGAAATTTGGCATATGGATGCTTGACAATGTTTGTAGGCATGTAGGACTTGTTTGGACCCTTGGAAACTTCAATTTCTTTGCTAGAATCAAAACCCTAATTTTTGACTGTTAGGAGGCCATTGAACTGTGCAACCCTTGGGAGATTTTGAAGCATGCTCTTTGCAAATCTTGAAGAGTATGGGAGGGCAAATTTTGGGGTACAACAGTTGCCCCTGTTCAATCTTATTAGACCTGAGGATGTAGATTGGCTGACGTGCCTTTCGTAATCCGAAGGTGGAAGATGATTGAACACTAGAGTGCCCAGAAATTTGCATTCACATAGTAGCAGTGTGATGGTGGGAATGGGCTTACAGATGCCATTTGGAGATTTGATGGATAGGAATATGGGCTTATAGATGCCATGTAGAGAGGTGAAGGAAGGTGGATGGGCTTATAGATGCCATCTGGGTGTCGATCGCGTAAGAGATTCCTTAGCGAGAACCTGCGTACCTGAAAAAGGAAAGATGATTACCTGGCCTGTTATAGGAGCTGGTCTTCAAACTCTTTATGTAGATGCATTCTGGCTGGATACAGGTATCGAATTTTTTTTTTGAACCTCCTCAGACGTGCCCTGGCGAGATACAGGAATCGAGTCTGGAGCTTCAAAAGATGACGAATGGATCAGGGATGGTTGCTACCTCAACGGGATGGTGAGAGAACCTTGGACGATTACTACCTTAACAGGAACGCTGAGAGAATCTTGAGGCGATTACTACCTCAACATGAACGCTGAGAGAATCTTGGGGCGATTACTACCTCAACAGGAACACTGAGAGAACCTTGGGCGATTACTACCTCAACAGGAACGCTGAGAGAATCTTGGGGCGATTACTACCTCAACAGGAACGCTGAGAGAACCTTGGGCGATTACTACCTCAACAGGAACGCTGAGAGAATCTTGGATGTCTTCTACTGGGATAAGAATCAGGGAGATCTTAGGGTCGATCTGACTGAACCGGAGAAGGCCTTTGACTGGATAAGAATCAGGAAAATCTTAGGGTCGATTTAACTGAACCGGGCAAGGTCTTGGAATATCTTCAACTGGATAAGAATCAGGGAGATCTTAGGGTCGATCTGACTGAACCAGAGAAGGCCTTTAACTGGATAAGAATCAGGAAAATCTTAGGGTCGATTTAACTGAATCGGGCAAGGTCTTGGAATATCTTCAACTGGATAAGAATCAGGGAGATCTTAGGGTCAATCTGACTGAACCAGAGAAGGCCTTTGACTGGATAAGAATCAGAAAAATATAAGAATCAATTTAACTGAACCAGACGAAAGTCTTGGACATAGCTGAGAACTTAACTGGATCTTTCCTGAAAAGTAAAGGTCGGTCATATGCAATGCATGATATGGATCAAGCAACGATGTTCTCAACATAAATGGGATTGTAAGATATGATGCGTTTATGCATGTATCATGATGTATGTGATGTTTTTGAACGTATGTTTTTGTCTTAGGAAAATAAATCCTTGACGGGTGCCAGGAAGTTAAATCCTGGGCTGATGTAGAGCTTATGTTTCCACTGGGGAGTGATGGTTGCAAGAATACCGGTAGGAGAAGATAACTCCGTTGGGGAATAAACTTGGCGAATGGATTACTCTGCGGGGAGAAAAAATATTCTAGCGATCTTGCTGGGGAACAATACTCTGTGGGAAGAGAGGTACTTGCTGGGATGTTGATGGTAACTTCGCTGGGGACACCATTAATATGTTGGAAGTGTTAATGGACTCCGCTGGGGATAAGAAGACTTCGCCGAGGACGATCTTTCTGTGGCTTTTGGCTGAGGATAACCCAGTTATATCCTGATAGGGAAATAACCTTTGAATACAGCCGGGGGACGCGTTCGTGCTTTGTAGGGGGTAAGCTTCCAAGCTACTGGGGATAAGCTTCCTGCTGGGAGGATGATTCACACTTTCCTGGGGAAATCTTTGGACTGGACTCTCCTGGGGAAATCTTTGAGATATATTGGGGAAGTGGCTCCGCTGAATATCTGGTATACCGCCGGGGAACAGTCTTAGACCAAGACTGTCGGGGATGCTTGCTAAGAATGTTCGTATATTGTGCTGGGGAATGTTGAGATCTGCGGGGGATACCCAACTTCCTTAAGGTTCATTGTATAGCTTGGGGAGAGTGCATTGACTTGCTGGTTCACTCTCTGGGGGATTAAGATATCTGGTTATGTTCTTCAGCTGAACCTACCTTGATACCTTGGAGGACAGAACAATTAGATCGCTTAGACAACTCTTTATTGCCCCTGTTTCTAATGTTACCTGTAATTGATCCTTTGTTTCGTATGCAAATATTTATGAGTTAGCAATTAGTGTCAATGCATATATCACAAATTGAACCTTGGACGTTCTTCGCAAAACAAAACAGAAAAAGGAAAAAACAATTGGCAATTGATCTGAAACGTGTATTTATATTGATTTTTTTGAATTTGCCTGTAAATAGGCGTTTATATACAAGAGGCTGACGTCCTAGTAAGAGAACGCCGCCGAACAAAAGAGTTTATACAAATTTGTACAAAGGAAAATAAAACAGCTGTGTGAAAGAATAATCCCACTGGGTTCTAACTCTGCTATCGCCTTTATATCTTCGAGCGTCTCATCACTTGATGACCTAGTTGAAGATGAAGCTGATTGATCAATGCCGTCTGAACTTGATGCTGATACCGGATTCTGGATGCGAAGTGATCCAATGAGACATAGTATTACGCTTTATCCCTAACTTTTGCCTGGACCGCCCTTTCGGGTTTTCAGTCCACCGGGATACCCATTTTTGCCCAAGCCGCCTTTTCAGGTTTTCGACTTGCCGGGTGTACAGATTTTTTTTATTTCATCCCTTCATTTTGCCCGAACCCTTTTGGTTCGCCGGGAAGCCCTAATTTTTTCCTAGGTATGTCAACCTAGCGGGTCTTTTTTCATGCGTAGTATCTTTTTACTATGTCTGCATTGGCGGGGTGAGGAAGGTCGTCACCATCCATGTTGGTTTGAATCATGGCTCCTCCTGAGAACACATGTTTAACCACAAATGGCCCTTCGTATGTAGGGGTCCATTTGCCCCTTGGATCACTCTGAGGAAGGATGATGCGCTTGATTACCAGGTCCCCAACTTGATATTCTTGTGGTCTGACCTTTTTGTTAAATGCCCTGATCATCCGTTTTTGATACGTCTGACCATGACAAATAGCAGCAAGTCTTTTTTCGTCGATTAAGTTTAACTGATCAAGTCGTGTCTGGATCCAATCATCTTCGCTCAGATCTGCATCCTTCATTATCCGGAGAGAGGGTATTTGCACTTCGATCGGCAAGACTTCCTCCATGTCGTAGACCAAGGAGAAAGGAGTTGCCCCGGTTGACGTCCTAGCTGAGGTACGGTATCCATGTAGAGCAAACGGTAACATCTCGTGCCAATCTTTATAGGTCATTGTCATCTTCTGCACGATTTTCTTGATATTCTTATTCGCTGCTTCTACAGCCCCATTCATCTTCGACCGGTAAGGAGAAGAGTTGTGGTGCTGTATCTTAAACTGCTCGCAGAGCTCAGTGATCATCTTGTTATTAAGATTGGTACCGTTGTCTGTAATGATCCTTTCTGGGACGCCGTATCGACAGATCAGGTTGTGCCGAATGAACCGTGCCACAACGTTCTTGGTTACCGTAGCGTAGGAAGCTGCCTCAACCCACTTCGTAAAGTAATCGATCGCTACCAGGATGAAGCGATGCCCGTTGGATGCCGTAGGTTTAATCTCGCCGATCATATCTATGCCCCACATTGCAAACGGCCAAGGTGCTGTCAGGACATTCAGAGGAACTAGAGGAACATGCACCTTGTCTGCATAAATCTGGCATTTATGACATATCCGAGAGTGTTGGTAGCAGTCGGCTTCCATTGTGGACCAAAAATACCCTGCCCGAAGGATTTTCTTTGCCATAGTGTGTCCACTGGAATGTGTTCCGAAGGTTCCTTCATGTAGCTCTGCCATGATCCTTTCTGCTTCAGCCTTATCCACACAACGCAGTAAGGTCGAATCATGGTTTCGCTTATACAGGATGTCGTTGCTAAGGAAGAACTTCGCTGCGAACCTTCTCAGGAACTTCTTATCATTTACAGACGCACCTTCAGGATACTCCTGAGCTTCCAAATATCTCTTCACCTCATGGTACCAAGGTTTCTCAGTCACCAACTCAGTCTCAAGATCACAACAGTATGCCGGTTCGTCCAGTTTCCAGATGATGATCTGGGGAGCCTCATTGTCCCATTTGACTTTGAACATGGAAGACATCGTAGCTAACGCGTCCGCTAACTGATTCTCCTCTCTTGGGAAATGTTCAAAGGTTATCCCTGTGAAGTGGGGGATCAATGTCAATACACATTCTCTGTAAGGAATAAGATTCGGATGTTTCGTATCCCACTCCCCTTTGATCTGATTGATCACGAGAGCGGAATCTCCGAAGACACTCAGAAACTTGATCCTTAAATCAATTGCAGCTTGGAGACCCATGATGCATGCCTCATACTCCGCCATGTTGTTAGTGCAGTTGAAACATAGCCGGGCAGTAAGTGGAGTATGAGTGCCTTGAGGGGATATGATCACAGCGCCGATACCGTTACCCAAAGCGTTAGAGGCTCTGTCAAAATGCATAGACCATCGGGATCCTTCCTCAGGTCCTTCATCAGGTCCAAGTACTTCACAATCAGTTACTATCATGATACTCTCGTCTGGAAACTCGAAGTTCATTGACTGATAGTCGTCTACTGCTTGATGTGCCAAGTGGTCTGCCAATACACTTCCTTTGATGGCTTTCTGGGTTGTGTACTGGATGTCGTATTCTGTCAAGATCATTTGCCATCTTGCTATTCTCCCAGACAGAGCAGGTTTTTCAAATATGTACTTTATTGGATCCATCTTTGAGATCAACAAGGTAGTGTGAGTCAGCATATACTGTCTCAGCCGGCGAGCAGCCCATACCAAAGTGCAGCAAGTTTTCTCAAGCAGTGAGTATCGGGTCTCAGAGTCGGTAAACTTTTTGCTAAGGTAATAAATGGCATGCTCTTTTCGACCAGACTCGTCATGCTGCCCCAGCACACACCCCATTGAGTTGTCAAGTACTGTCAGGTATAGTATCAGAGGTCTCCCTTCAACCGGTGGCATAAGAATGGGTGGTTCTTGGAGATACTCCTTGATTCTGTCAAAAGCGGCCTGACATTCATCATTCCAACGTACTACCTGATCTTTCTTCAGCAGCTTGAAGATTGGTTCACAAGTAGCAGTTAGGTGTGAGATGAATCGAGCAATGTAATTTAGGCGTCCTAAAAAGCCTCTGACTTCTTTTTCTGTCTTAGGAACTGGCATCTCTTGAATGGCCTTAACCTTGGCAGGGTCCACTTGAATACCCTTATCGCTTACAACGAAGCCTAGCAACTTTCCAGATCTTACCCCGAAGGTGCATTTGTTCGGGTTCAACCTTAGCTTGTACAACTTCAGACGGTCAAACAATTTCTGCAGATGATCCAGGTGTTCTTCCTCAGTTTGGGACCTTGCAATCATGTCGTCAACATACACTTCTATCTCATGATGGATCATGTCATGAAATAAAGCAACCATGGCACGTTGGTAGGTTGCCCCAGCATTTTTCAACCCGAATGGCATGACCTTGTAGCAGAAGGTGCCCCACTGAGTGACGAAGGTAGTCTTTTCCATGTCTTCAGGAGCCATCTTGATCTGATTATAACCTGAAAAGCCGTCCATGAAAGAGAACACCTTGTGCTGAGCAGTATTGTCGACAAGGACATCAATGTGAGGTAGAGGGAAGTCATCCTTGGGGCTGGCCCTATTCAGATCCCTGTAGTCAACACACATTCTAACCTTACCATCCTTCTTCGGTACCGGCACCACATTAGCAACCCACTGAGGGTAAGAAGTCACTGCAAGAAAACCGGCATCAAACTGCTTCATAACCTCAGCTTTGATCTTCTCAGACATCTCTGGACGCATACGACAGACCTTTTTCTTAACCGGAGGGCAGTCTTCCTTGGTAGGCAAATGATGGACCACAATGTCGGTATCTAACCCAGGCATGTCTTCGTAGGACCATGCGAAGATCTCCACATAATCATGTAACATCTGAGTCAACTGTTGCTTCACGCTGAGCTCTAGGTTGGCACCAATCTTGACCTCCTTTCTATTCGTCTCGGTACCCAGATTTATCGTTTCCACCGGCTCTTCATGTGGTTGAATTTCCCTCTCTTTCTGGAGTAACAATCTTGCAAGCTCGCCAGGCACTTCGCAATCATCTTCACCTTCGTCTTCGGCTAAGTTGATCGGATTTTCGAAGTCATAACTGACAGTAGCAGAGTCGTTACCAGTGAGATCCAGAGTGGATTGAAACCTGTATGAGTGAGTGTGTGTAAATACAGCTGGTTTGCAATATATAAAGAAAGGAAAGAGAGAAAAGGAGCATAAGATTTGAAATGCGAGAAAACGTCCAAGGTCTTTATTCATGATATATGAAATGACAATTAATATACCCTCACAAATGAAGCCACGGTGCCCCGGGTAAGACACCGGGCCATAGAGTTTTAATTCATTGTTTATTACAAATAACAAAAACAAAGGAGTTTATTACTGCGTAACAAAAGTAACAAGAGTATGATCTTTAGCAGTCCAATTGGTCAATCCACCATCAGTCGTCGGGTAGATCCAGCTATCAAACTCTAACTCTTCCACTTCATCTTCATCCCCAATGGCATTCACTCCTGGAGCAGGAAGGGGAGCTGTCACCACATTAGGCTTCTCAGGTGCCTCAAACTGTACCTCCTTTGCATCAATAAGGTCTTGCACCTTGCTCCTTAAGGCCCAACAGTCATCAGTAGAGTGCCCCGGGCTATCGGAGTGATAAGCACAGCGGGCATTTGGATTATACTTGGGGGAGGCAGTATTCACAACCTTCGGGGCCTCTCTGACAGTCACCAAGTTGGTGGATAGCAACTGCGGCAAGATTTACGACAAGGTCATACTCAGCCGGGTAAACTCTCTTCTGGGTCTTTCAGCCCTTTGTGGATTGGTTTGCCGAGGAGCGGCAGCAGGCTTAGCAATCACCACCGCGTTGACAGATTGGCGGCACTCTGGTTTATCATGTCTTCTAGGCCCATATACAGCACTGGCCTCCTTCTTAAAGGGTTTCTTCTCAGCACTTGAAGACGCACATTTCTGAATTTTACCGGACTTCATTCCAGCCTCTATTCTCTCCCCAGTCAGAATAAGATCAGTGAACCCTGCAGACGAATTACCGATAAGATGATTGAAAAATGGCCCAGATAGGGTCCCCAGGAACATATCCACCAGCTCACGGTCTGTTAACGGAGGCTGCACCCTGCCAGCCAGATCCCTCCACTTCTGCGCATACTCTTTAAAACCTTCACTTGATCCTAGCGACATACCCTGGAGTTGGGTACGTGTAGGAGCAAGGTCGGCATTATATTGATACTGCTTGTAAAAAGCAATAGCCAACTCCTCCCAGTTACAAACTTTGGTCCCATCCAGCTGATAGAACCATTCGAGATGAGTCCCTGAAAGACTCTCCTAGAAGAAGTGGATCCACAAGTTCTTGTCCACTGTGTACGGTTGAATCTTCCGCACATAAGATCTGAGGTGTAGCTTGGGGCAAGACGCCCCATCATACTTGGTGAAAGATGGTGCCTTAAACTTGTGAGGAATAATCACGCCAGTAGATAAGCCCAAGTCTCCGAAATCCAGCCCAGGCACTTGTTGGATCTCCATAGCGTTCAGTCTGTCTTCACACTGCTTGTATCTGTCTTCAGCCGGAGGATACTGTTCCTCATTGAAGCCAGTCTCGTTGTCAGAGACTCCGGACTATGACCTTTTCCCCCTTGGGGACTGCTCTTGCCTACAGAAGAACCAGCTTCCTCATTCTGCAGAGTGTTGCCAAACCTTCGGCCCGTGTTGAAAAGAACAGTTCTCTTCTTCTTCTTCTCCTTCTTCAGGAGCAAAGCCTTTAGCTCTTCCTGACCTTGAGCCAAACCCATGATCAACTCTTGAAATTGTGCGTTCTGCGCCTGAAGGGCCTTGATAGACATCTTGGTTGATGATGAGTCAGGGTTCATGATGCTGAAATAAATAGCGAAGAACAGTAAGCAACCTGAAAAGAAGAATACCTGCTATGCACATGATGAATGGAATGCGTATGATTTATGTTTTCAAAGACAATCGGGAATCAACTTTGTAAACCAAAAGGAGCACACTTCATTAGATTCAACTTTGAAACTTAAATCGTTCAACAGATTGCCCTTAGGCGTTACATAAAAGGGAAATACTGAAAAGGGAAATAAAACTGTAAAAGAACATCCAGAGCTCCTTATTGATCCCATGGTCTCCTCTTATCAGTACGGATGTAGTCATTCAGAGCT
Source organism: Vicia faba (assembly GCA_948472305.1). Lineage (NCBI taxonomy): Eukaryota > Viridiplantae > Streptophyta > Magnoliopsida > Fabales > Fabaceae > Vicia > Vicia faba. The sequence continues at coordinate 916,332,397 of OX451741.1, read as the reverse complement.
CGCTCATTCTCCAACTGCTTTGTCAGCTTCTGGATTTTCAATTCCTGCTAGTTGAACTTTTCCCGGTAAGAATCCCGCTCTTCTCGCAGTTGCGACCAAGACCTCTTTAATGTCTCATAATCAGTAGGTATCTGAGGAGGGAGGACAGTTGGAGGAGCCCCATCTTTGTCAGGATACTCAAGAATGACGGGTCTGACAGCTTCATATGGCATACCTAACTTCTGAGCACGGATGCGAACCCATTTGCAGTAGGCTTCCATAGGTAGAGAAGTCTTTGGCCCCAACTCTTGTGGGTCAGCTTTATGAACTCTGTCCCAAGCCTTGATGAACCTACGACGCAGCTCGTCACTATCCACCTGAAACTCAAAACTGATATGAGGCACCAACATCTCATGAGGCCCTGCTCTTCTGGCCCTTCCAAACTGACGGAGAGCGAGACACGGATTATATGAGATTCCTCCTTGAGTACCAATCAAAGGAACATTAGGGTATTCTCCGCAACGATCAATAACAGCTACCTCATCCAAACCTCTGAGAGTCCAAATGATGTCCTTATCAGTGAGAGACATTAATCTATGAGCCCAACCTCTTCCTTCTTGGTTCTTCAGCACGAACTTAGGGAGGTGCGAAATAAACCACCTCACCAACAAAGGGATACAACACCACAGAGTTCCTCGTCTTCGGGCAGTACGAGCATAAAGTTGTTGCAGGATGTCACCCAAGAGAGTGGGCACAGGGTTCTGAGACATAAAGATCCTTATGGCAGTGACGTTGATGAAGTTGTCAGGATTAGGAAACAAGACTAGCCCATAGATTAAGAGAGCCAAGATGTCTTCATATGCCCTAAAGTCCAAGTCATTCTAGAAACTGTTAGCTTTACCAATCAGAAACTTGGCCAAGAAACCCTTAACTCCGCTTCTAGTCACCCAGTTGTCCATTACTTCTTGATGGGTCAAGGGCAGAGCTGCAGCAACCTCCTCAAGCCTGAGGGTCTTTTCCCAACCAGTGAAGGGAGTCTGATCCAAGATAGGGATACCAAGCAAATCAGAGAACTCTTCCAGGGTAGGGACCAGCTGGAAGTCTTGAAAGGTGAAACACTGGTATAGAGGGGCATAGAACTGGGTCAGGACACTCATCAACTGTTGATCCCGCTTTGCAGTGACTAAACTGAGAAGAGAACCATGCCTCTGGATGAAGGAAGTGGTGTTTGGAATCCTGCTAACCAACTCTTCAAGCAGCTCAGGTGGGTGAACAAAGTTGAACCAGATAGTATTCCTTCACACAGGCATCATGATGTCCTACAAAACAGAGCAAAGGTGAAACCCTCTTGTCTTTGAAATGGTCAGTCCTTATGCAGGATGCATGCAATGCTCATGATGTTATGATGTTATGATAAAGCACACCACAAATATTTACAAAGGCAAACATGGTAAGGCACACAAGTCACACAAGACAAGCCCTTAAAGTTTAGGCCAGCATGAGGTCTAGGTATTACCCTCTTTCAGTTTGTTGGTTCATACCTGTCCTATCAAAAGTAATCGGGTTCTTAGAGGATCCCAATATCATTGACTACCCTCAATCGGTCATAACTCCAGCATCGCAATCTTTTCTTGCGGCCAGAACCATCACGAGAGTTTAGCCTCAATGGGCGTAGCATACTGCTACTGTTCTAATGGCCAAGTTGTGTCATTTAAGGTTCTAAGGTCTGTTGGTGCTTAATGACTCCTCAGAAGACCCATATTCTCCTCGTTGCAACACAAGGGATATCGGTACAGACCAAGGCGCCACACCAACGTAGCCACTGCTTCACCCATGTCGGTCTACGCCGGACAGGTCCCTCACAGCTTATGCTACCTAAACAGGGTATCCCCAGATCCAGGTTAGGATCTATGTAACTCCCAAGACAGTCCCACAATGATAAAGCAAACAAGTCAAAGCAATTAAAAACACAAGTGATCTTAGTCCTAAGGTACACCTCACTTTAAGTAATTTCCCCAGCAGAGTCGCCAGTTCTGTGATCGGTGGATCTGGAACTGACTGTTTAATGCTGGTTCACGAAATGTCGCGGAAGCAAGAGTCGCCACCGTCTTTTTATTTTCTCCAATGTGGAAAGGACAAAAGCACAGAAAAATTCCTTATTGAGATTAGTTCTCGGTTCGGGAGGTAGATTTATAGAAAGGGAAGGTGTTAGCACCCTTTTTATCTGTGGTTATCCACGGGCTCTTAGATACTTGCTCATTGTGTTTTCAAAAGGTTTGTTTGCTTTTCAAGGTGAGTGAGTTTGAAAAAGTTTCTTTGAAAGTTTCAGATCGACTCTTGTATCAGTCCTCAAGAGTGTTTGAAAAGTTGTTTTTGAAAGATTTTTGCAAAGTGTCGGTGTGAAAAGAAGTTTTTGATTTGTTTTGAATTAGAGCAGGTATCTACGAGTCATCTACCTACCCTAAGGAATTAGTCTGTGTAAATGTCCTTAAGGTAGTGCCATCCCACCATTGAGAGGTAGGTAGCACCACCGTTGGAGGTGTTCGGGTCAACTCGAGGATTAGGGACAGTGTGGTCACCAGAGCAATAGGAAGACACCTTAGAAGTTACCCCCATGCCATGTTCATGGACATTAGGACTTACTAAAACGTCCTCTACTCGACGACCACGTTTCGAGGGGCAAGGCAACAGTGAGGCGTACCCTAGGAGTGGTGTGTGAATTCGTGTGTCATTTTCAGTTATTATTTATCTTTATCATGCATTGAGTGTTCTACGCTTTGATTTTATTTTTGGCATACATTCTTCCATGTGTTTTAACAGTTTAAAAAGGTGCGGAAATATAAAAGTCCTACGCTATTACAAAGGCGTGGGTCTACATCGCCAAATTAAACCAAGACCCGATTTGAATAAGTAAAATGCAGAAAGTAAATATCTAATTAATCTATTACAAGGCTTTAGGGCAAGTACATAAATTTAAAAAAAGGAAATAAAAGTAAACGCGCGAAATGGAATTATGATCGAAGGTGCGAGGGCGTTGGACCCTTAGAGGAAATTAAATTGAAATTATTAAATTAATTAAATTAGATAAAGAAAAGGACTTATTTTTTATGTTTTTTTGTTATTTATGAAATTAAAGAGAATAAAGAAAATTAATATTGAAAGAAACCTAATTCTAATGGCTTTTAATTATTAAAGAAATAAATTCAAGTTTGACCTAATTTATATTAATTATTTACATGGCATATTTATTTACAAAATAATTAATACTTAATTAGGGTAAAAGAAAAGAAAAAGAATAAAAGTATTAAAACCCTAATTTCTACATTTTTTAGTTTATTAAAAAAACATTAAAATTAAATCTAAAATTAAAACTAAATTAGTTAACAAAATTTATTTACAAAACTATTTATGAATTAAATTTTAAAACATATTTTTATTTTGACTTTTCTGATTTTTTGTGTCTTATGAAAATTATTTGAAATAAATTAAATAAAAGTGGTCAAAAGAATAAAATAAAAAAAGAAAAGAGAAGAAAAGAAATTAAAAGAATATGCAAACAAATTGGGGGTGTTGACCCAAATTGAGGAGGTTGATCTGCAGTAATTTGGCCCAATAGAAGCTTGACCTGTTTGACTTTCAGCGTTCACGTGTACATGGTTGACTAGTGGGTATGGTGATCTGCATGATCTGGCCATTAGATTGGTTTCTGAAGCCATGTGGCGCGCCAAGGTGTTGAGTGCATGGTAGATCACTGAAAGGTACGCTGCACAGGAATAAGTTGAAGAAAAAATTAAGAAATATATAGGGGGACCTAGGAATCGAACCCAAGTCCCAATGCTTGGAAACGTTCCTCTCCACCAACTGTGCCAACGCGTTCATTCATAAGCATAATGGAATGCAATTATTATATTTGAAAAGTGCCAATATTCTGGGACAAACGAAAACTCGCGCCAATTATTTGAACGCACCATTCATGTCCCTCCACGCATCATCTTCTTCCATTGTTCTGAAACAAAAAAGCATTTAAATAGCGGGGGTTTTAAACCCCCACAAACTGAAAACATGGAAATAGCGAATAGCTGTATAATCAACATAAAAAAGGCGCGATGGTATGGTTTTGTTCGTCATGAGCTTCTGATTTCAATGGTGCTATTTAGGTTGGCCAATTTTTCCTCAAGCGTAAAACCCCAATTCATGGTTCCTGAAACCCTAAAAAATAGCCATGGCAATTTTCTATACAAGCAATATTAGTTCAATTCAATGGTACCATAAGTTTCAGTGAGTCCATATTAGTGTAAAACAATCATTAAAATGTATGAAAAATGCGTGCAAATCAAAATACGAATATGCAAATGTTCATGAACAGGACGACTTCGTGCTACCGTTTCTCTGCGTGTGGGGATGTGATTTTGATTGAGAAAGCTTCCTAGTTATCCCAGCAAGTCTTTGGAATCGTTCTTTTGCCTTGAAACTCACCCTAGCTATGAAATCAGTTTTGGAATTTTTGGTGAAAAATGCAAAGTTTGTTTTTGATTCTGAGCGCAGCTTCTGAGTCCTTATGATTAGGTTTAGGTTTGTGTATGTATATGGAATGAATTAGGGTAGAAATCCAAGTCCATAAACCTTTGCAATCAATGTTTCAATATTTGATTTTAATGGTATCTTTTTCAATCTTTTTCATGTGAAGAACATGCCAATCATTGCCAATCACCTTGATTCTTTCCTTATTGAATAGTGCACGAAATCTTGAGTGAATTCTATGCACAAAAAGATTTGAAAAGCATGGATTAGTATTTTTCTTATAATTAATTTTAATTAAATGAATTAAATAGATTAAATATTCAATTAATTAATTAAAAATAGGAAAATAACTCCCCTTTGGGTCAATGGGTCGTGCATAGCTTTTGGGTGATGAATCTTGGAAGAAATTAAGGCCCATTAGCAAATTTGAGGCATTTGAAGCAAAGTTGACTTTTCAAAATTCCCAAAAATTTCCCAACTTCCACAAGGCATATCTTGCTCAAGTTTTAAGCTTTGATCATGTTCTTGGACATTTTGGAAAGGTCTTGAAGTCCTCTAACCAATTCCTTTTGTCCCATGTCATTTTGATTTACCAATATCAAGTTATGGTCTTTGACTTAAAGTGCCTTTTTGTTGACTTTTGAAAATGACCTATAATGTTGAAATTGATAACTTTTTGTGAGAGCATTTCTTGGACTTGAAGTGTGAAGATGAGTTGTAGGAAATGTCATTCTCTTCAAAATGAGCTTTGGATGGAATTTTTATGATAAACCATGTGGAAGTTATGCCCTGGTCAATTTATAGTTGACTTTTTCAACTGTCCAAATATGGAAACTTTTGCATCTTGAGACTTTTTGAGCCATGCTTTGAAAATCATGATCAAGAATTGATCAAATGATGTTTGTGGCTTCAAAATAAGATGTTGACCAAAAATTTGAACTTTTGACTGTCAAATGACCATTTTACCCCTACAGTTGACTGCTGAGCAATTAGGATTTTTGACTGTGCAATTTTGTGCTGTAAGTCTTGAAATTTGGCATATGGATGCTTGACAATGTTTGTAGGCATGTAGGACTTGTTTGGACCCTTGGAAACTTCAATTTCTTTGCTAGAATCAAAACCCTAATTTTTGACTGTTAGGAGGCCATTGAACTGTGCAACCCTTGGGAGATTTTGAAGCATGCTCTTGCAAATCTTGAAGAGTATGGGAGGGAAAATTTTGGGGTACAACACCAGGCTTTCATCTTGAGGCAACCCTACTATCCAGGTTTCTTCCCATAGCCCTACTATCCAGGCTTTCATTTAGAAGTAACCCCACTATCCAGGTTCCTTCCCATATCCCTACTATCCAGGCTTTCATTTCGAAGTAACCCTACGACCCAGGTTCCTTCTCATAAGCCCTACTATCCAGGATTTCATTTCGAAGTAACCCTACGACCCAGGTTCCTTCTCATAAGCCCTACTATCAAGGCTTTCTTTTCGAAGTAACCCTACGACTCAGGTTCCTTCTCACAGCCCTACTATCCAGGCTTTCATCTTGAGGTAACCCTACTATCCAAGTTCCTTCCCATAGCCTTACTATCCAGCATTTCATTTCGAAGTAACCCTACTATTCAGGTTCTTTCTCATAGCCCTACTACCCATGTTTTTCATTTCGAAGCAACCCTACTATCCAGGTTCCTCCTCTCTTATTTCCAGACAACAGTTTACAACGCTGTAAGACCTGGACCCGGCCAGAATTGGTCGATCTCACATTTCCCCGGTAGGCTCCTGTGCAGCCCGGACCCTAACCAATTAGGCAGCGTGCTTCCACCTCCTCAATCAAGAGTTAATTCCCCAGTAGAGTAATGGACATCCGAATCTTCTGTACTCTATTTCCCCATATGTAAATCAACATTCTCCAGCAAAGTGCTCCTCAATGGCAGTTACAGGAATTCTCGCAAAGGAATCTCTCATGCGATCGATATCTTTTCTGGATGGCATCTTTAAGCCCATCTCCGACGATCTTTCACCATCTTCTTCCAAATGGCATCTGTAATCCATTTCCTGATATTACCTACACTACCAGTATCATTTCAGACGAGTGCAAATTTCAGAGCACTCTAGTGTTCAATCATCTTCCACCTTCAGATCACGAAAGACAGACCAGCCAATCTACATCCTCAGGTTTAAGAAGATTGAACAGGGGCAGCTGTGGTACCCAAAAATTTGCCCTCTCATTTCTCAAGATATTTCCTACAAAGATCTTCAATGCCTCGAGTTTGTGCAAGTACCGAATAGGTCAAACAATCTCCTCAACACTAATACCTCAAATTTGGGTTTGAATCTGTACAAAGATATTCAAATTTCTAATGCTTCAAATGACTTTCACTGATCTTCATGGACCCTTAGAATTACTTCAGTCAAGTTTCAAGCCTCAGATCACAATTTTCTAAGAAAATCATTCAAAATATCAAAAGGGGGAAAATAAGAAAAATTGAAGTTTCAGCTGGAAAAAGTCAACCGGACGCTAAAAAAGTCAAACTTTGACTTTTTGACCGAATTTGAGTCCCAAAAATCACATTGGGTCAAGACATCCAAAATGTGAAATTTGATCATCAAAAATCAAGAGAATCAAAAATCCAATTTTTGCAAGACTTTAAAATTTTTCTAAGTATTTTCTATACTTGTTAGTTTCATTTGCTTCATGACATTTTTTTACTACAATTCCAAATGATTTAAAATGAGGCAAATAATTCAAGTTATTATAAAGTGACATTTTTGCAAGTTTACAAACCCTAAACTTTGTATTGCTTGGACTTTTCCCTTTGACTCAAAACCTTGCCATAATGTTTTGTCCTTGATACAATGTGTATAAAATACTCCACAAGACCAAATTTGTTTCATGCTACAAATCTTGTTGTCCAAGTTGAACAAAGTATGATATACTGCATTGCCACAACACCCCAAAACCTGCTCCATTACTGTCCTACAAAAAAACCTTGTGCTATGCTGCACCACAAATCTGTATATGATGTCCTATACAGTCCAAAACTGCTCTATGCAGTCTGCCCCAACCTGCATCATAACAGCCCCAAAATGGCAAAAGAAAATTGTGTGAATAAATTATCAAAACAGTAGGCAAAAACAATTCAAAATGACTTATTTTGTTTCCCCCCTAAACCTTAGTTAAGGGTCTACAAAAGGGACTGTTTCATAAGACATAAGGGTGGGAATTTTTGGAGAGGATAGAGAGTCTTTGAACAGAAAAATAGTATTCTTTATAACTTTGGCTCATTCAAGAAAAAAACAGCTCTAATCTCATTCAAAACAGAATTTCAATCCATTATTCCATCTTACAAACTCTCCCATAAACCAAACACCTTAGCACATAGAGATTGTAAAAACACTAAAATAGTTTCTATTAGTGCCATTATCCTTACCATCCAAACATAAAAACAATATTGTACAACTTGACTGGGTTTCAACAGTTTGGAACAAGCTGCCTGGAGATTCATTGGAGCCCTCACAGCATCTTGGAAAGTATTCAGATTTCAAACACCAAGTGTAGTTTCAAGGCAAGTCTTCTTGACTTGGTATTCTTCATACATCATTAATGATTTATTTTTGAAGATAAGATGTAGTACTCATTTCCCCTTTTAGCTAACCGTTTGCTTGATGTTTATGTTTATCAATCATATGCTGTAAACTGACATGTATGGACAATAAAACAATGTTTAAGGTAGAAAAATACAGTATGTATCGACACATATGCACACGTGTCGACTCATCCTAGTAAAAAAATAGGGTATGAGTCAATACATAAACCCCATGCATTGATTCATACTGATTCCAGGTCCCAAAACAGAAGGTTGAAAAGTCTATGAGTCGACACAAAACGCGTATGTATCAATACAAAGAAGGTTTATGAGTCGACACATCCCATTATGTGTCGGCTCATACTGAGCTGATTTTTCTTTACAAGAGCAAGGAAAAGTTATGTGCCGATGCATAATAGCACGTGTCGACACATAATGGTTCAAAAGGCAGTTTCTCCCATTTTCTACACTATTTATGCATATATTTTCATTGCTGCCCAGTTGTTCGATATGGTTGTAATAATTAGACACTTATTTCATCACTATTTTCAAATTACACCCCCATCCCCCTAATGATGTAATAGTTTAGGATTTTATTTTCTGTATTTTATTTTGCTTTCATATATTGCTAGTAATTAGGATGTATGGCAAGATAAAATCAACAAATAGATAACCTTTAAATGCAAGACAAAATGCATGCAAACAAACACACTTGCACACTAGCACCTCTAGGGTAATCTCACTTTGTTTGCCTTTCGGAAAACAATCATGTCCCTCGAATATGGGACGCTTTATCAAAGACCCTTTCGGAAAAAAATGATCGTCGTCCCTCGATGTCCCTCGATGTTGCCTTCGATAAAACAATCTAGTCCCTTACGAAAAATTGCTAAAACGTCTCATAAGTTGCCTTCTATGGCTATACGATGACCCACGCCCGTCCCTTTTACATCCAAAGATAGGTTTACTTACCAAATTAATGGTAAGATAACAATGTCAAAGGAAAGAGGAAATAAACATGAAATACTTTTTGAGTAGGTAGAATACTCCTAGTTGCTTGCTCAATTTCAAAACAAAAACATCCTTGCTATTTTCAAAACAAACACCAAACACTATCAAAACATCTTTTAAACTTGAAAACATTTTCAAAATATCAACACTTTGTATACATTCTTACGAACGAGAATCATTATAAAGTTTGCCTAAACGATGACATCTTTACAAAATAATTTCAAAAAACACACAAGGCACATTTTCAAACAAAAGCAAGTGATCTAGCAAGTAACTAAGAGCCCATGGAAAACCGTGGATGAAAAGGGTTCTAACACCTTCCCTTTTCATAATCTACCCCCCGAACTCAAGAAAACATCTTGTGATCGGTGGATCTGGAACTGACTGTTTTAATGCTGGTTCGCGAAATGTCGCAGAAGCAAGAGTCGCCACCGTCTTTTATTTTCTCCAAATGGAAAGGACAAAAGCACAGAAAAATTCCTTATTGAGATTGTTTCTCGGTTCGGGAGGTAGATTATAGAGAGGGAAGGTGTTAGCACCCTTTCTATCCATGGTTATCCATGGGCTCTTAGATACTTGCTCATTTGTGTTTTCAAAAAATGGTTTGTTTGCTTTTCAATTGTGAGTGGGTTTTGAAAAAGTTTCGTTTGAAAAATTTCTAAGTAACTCTTGTATCTGTCCTCAAGAGTGTATGAAAAATTTGTTTGAAAACTCTTAGAAAGTGTAGGTGTGAAAAGTATTTTGTTTGTTTTTGAAAAGAGCAAGTATCTATGAGAATCTACCTACCCTAAGGAATTCGTCTGTGTAAATGTCCTTAAAGTAGTGCCATCCCACCATTGAGAGATAGGTAGCACCACCGTTGGAGGTGTTCGGGTCAATTCGAAGGTTCGGGACATGGTGATCACCAGAGCAATAGGAAGACACCTTAGAAGCTACCCTCATGCCAGGTTCCCGGATCATGAGGACTTACTAAGACATCCTCTACTCGACGATCACCTTTCGAGGCAAGGCAACAGTGAGGCGTACCCTAGGGGTGGTGTGTGTGAATTGTGTGTCATTTTCAGTTTATTGTTTGTCTTGTCATGTATTGGTGATCTACGCTTTGATTTTATTTTTGGGCATTCATTCTTTCATGTTATTGTTTAACAGTTAAAGGTGCGGGAATTTAAAGTGCGGAAAAGATAAAGGTCCTACGCTATTACAAAGGCGCGGGTCTACATCGCCAAATGAATCCAGACCCGATTTAAAATAAAGTGTAGAAAATAAATGTCTAATTAACTATTACAGGGCTTTGGTGCAAGTACATTATATTCACAAAAAGAAATAAATAAAACGCGCGAAACAAAAATGTAATCGAATGCGAGGGCGTTGAACCCTCTAAAGGAATTAAAATAAAATTATTAAAATAATTAAGTTAAATAAAAAAGAAAGAACTTATTTTTTATGTTTTTGTATTTATGACATTAAAGAAAATTAAATTAATTAAAAGTCAAATAATTCTAATTCTAATTGTTTTTTAATTTATTAAAGAAAATGCATTAAAGTTAAAACCTAGAATTAAAACTAAATTAATTATAAAACTTATTTACAAAATTAATGGATAATGATACTTATAATAAAAATATTTAATAAAAAAAAAGGGTAAAAAGTGCTAAAGGTCTATTTTTTATTATTTTTGGTTATTGAGAAAAAGAATTAAATTAACAACCTAAAATTAAAAACTAAATTACTTATTGAATTTATTCACAAAAAAAGGTCATTGATGAATTAAATTAAAATAAAACATATTTTTGTTCTTTTATGATTTTTGATGATTTTTTGGTTTTTTTTATATTATTAAGATGAATTAATTAGAAATAATAAAAACTAAATAGAAAAAAAAAGAATGGAAAGAAAAGAAATAAGAATGCAAACTATGGGGGGTGTAGACCCCAAATGAGGAGGTGAATTTGATGAACTCTGGCCCAACAGAAGGAGCCCTTTTGCTGACTTTTTGGATCACATGTGGAGCGTTGACTGGAGCATTCCATGGACCTCCCGTTCTGATCTTCAGATGCTTCTTTCAAGACACTTGGAAAGCCTTTGTATTGGGTGTATGGTGAACCCTTGGAATGTGCACTGCGTTGGAACAAGTTAAACAAAATAATAGAAGTGAAATGGGGGGACCTGGGATTCGAACCCAGGTCCCAGTATTTACCATCCAACGCCTTTACCAAGTGAGCTACCAACGCGCGTTGTTCATGGAATAGAAAACAAATAATATAAAATGAAATTGTATTAGTGTTATAAAATAAAATAAAAGCGCGCTGGATTCAAACCAGCCACTCATGCCATGCCACGCCATCGTCTTCTCCGAATGGACCTGTAAAAGAAGAATAGCGGGGGTTTTGAACCCCCCCAAAATGCAAGCTATTTGAAAATAGCGAATAGGCCATGGTGGGAAAGAAATAGGGCACGATGGTTCAAATCCACTCAATGGAAGGCCCTGATTTTAATGGTAGCAATCTTAGGTTCCAATTGTCCCTGGTATGCAAAGCCCTAAAATCAAAACTCTGAAACCCTAGGTAATGGCCATGGTGAAATCGTGCACAGGCTTGGAAAACCCAATTGAATCATGCCAACAGTTTCAGAACAATCATATTAGTCCAAATCCATGATCAAAAATGATAAATATGGCATGAATATTAAAATGCGAATACCAAAAATTTCAAGGAAAGTTGGACTTGGTTATACCTGTTCTTGGCGTTTGAAGGTCTGAATTTGATGGCTATAGTTTCCTTAGGGTGTCAGCAACTTGTTTGGATGAGAATGAGAGGCTGAAACGGGCTCTAGAAGTGTTTTCAGTTTTCAAAAATCTTGGCCAAAATGCAAGTTTGCTCTCAGTCTCTCTGCGCAGCTTAGGTCTCAATGTTGTTTTGTATCACTTGTATATACATTAGGCAATGTGTATGAAGAGGGATTATGGCCTCATAATGCAAAACATTCAATTTCAAGATCCTCCATAAACCTCCATAACCAAACTTCCTTTTTTGAATCATTTTTGAATTCTTGCTCTATTTGGCCCCTTGCACGAATTTGGCATATGCTTAAAGGTGATTCAAAGTCCATCAAAGTCAGATATCTTCCTTAATTGGCCTTTTTAATTTTCTTTTGATTTTAAAAGATTTAAAATTAATTAAATCCAATAAAATCAATAAAAAATGAAAAAATTAATTAAAAAATTTGAAATAAAAGGTGGGACACGTGGGAAGCATGGCCAAGTTAATTCAAGTGGAAAAAGTGGGCCCCTTTTGTCAAAAATGAAATTTCAAGGATAAATGATTTTGGCCAATTCACAAAAATTTCCCAACTTCTCCAATGCATATCTTGCTCAATTTTTAAGCTTTGATCGTGTTCTTGGACATTTTGGAAAGGTCTTGAAGTCCTCTAACCAATGTCTTTGGTCCCATGTCATTTTGATTTACCAATCTCAAGTTATGGTCTTTGACTTAAAGTCCCTTTTTGTTGACTTTTGAAAATGACCTATAATGTTGAAATTGATAACTTTTTGTGAGAGCATTTCTTGGACTTGGAGTGTGAATATGAGTTGTAGGAAATGTCTCCCCCTTCAAAATGAGCATTGGATGGGATTTTTCTGATGAACCATGAAAAAGTTATGCCTTGGTCAAGTTACAGTTGACTTTTCAGTTGTCCAAAAATAGAAACTTTTGCATCTTGATGATTTTTGAGCCAAGCTTTGAGAATCATGATCAAGTATTGATCAAATGATGTTTGTGGCTTCAAAATGAGATGTTGACCAAAAATTTGAATTTTGACTGTCAAATGACCATTTTGCCCCTACAGTTGACTGTAGTGCAATTAGGGTTTTTGACTGTGTAATTTTATGCTGAAAGTCTTGAAACTTGACATGTAGGTGCTTGACAATGTTTATAGGCATAGGAGACTGGATTGAGCTCTTGAAAACTTCAACTTCCTTGCAAGAACCAAAACCCTAGTTTGACTGGCTTAGGAGGATAGTTGACTGTGTAGCCCTTGAGTAGACTTTGAACCATTTGCTTGTCATAACTTTGAAGATTATGGGAGGGCAAATTTTGGGGTACAACAGTTGCCCCTGTTCAATCTTCTTAGACCTGAGGATGTAGATTGGCTTGTGTGCCTTTCGTAATCCGAGGGTGGAAGATGATTGAACACTAGAGTGCCCAGAAATTTGCACTCACATAGTAGAGTATCAGTAGTGTGATAGCGGGAATGGGCTTACAGATGCCATTTGGAGAGGTCGATCGCGTAAGAGATTCTTTAGCGAGAACTTGTGTACCTGAGAAAGAAAGATGAGTACCTGACATGTTGCAGGATCTGGTCTTCAGATGCTTTGTTGTAGATATGTCCTGACTGGTTACAGGAATCAGATCGGGTAATGTAGTCGTCAACAGATACTCCCTGGCAAGATACAGGAATCGGATCTTCGAACTCTTCAGACGTGCCCTGTCAAGATACCGGAATCGAGTCTGGTACTGTAGTCGTCAACAGATACTCCCTGGCAAGATACAGGAATCAGATCTTCGAACTCTTCAGACGTGCCCTGTCAAGATACAGGAATCGAGTCTGGTACTGTAGTCGTCAACAGATACTCCCTGGCAAGATACAGGAATCGGATCTTCGAACTCTTCAGACGTGCCCTGTCAAGATACAGGAATCGAGTCTGGTACTGTAGTCGTCAATAGATACTCCCTGGCAAGATACAGGAATCGGATCTTCGAACTCTTCAGACGTGCCCTGTCAAGATACAGGAATCGAGTCTGGTACTGTAGTCGTCAACAGATACTCCCTGGCAAGATACAGGAATCGGATCTTCGAACTCTTCAGACGTGCCCTGTCAAGATACAGGAATCGAGTCTGGTACTGTAGTCGTCAACAGATACTCCCTGGCAAGATGCAGGAATCGGATCTTCGAACTCTTCAGACGTGCCCTATCCAGATACAAGAATCGAGTCTGGTACTGTAGTCGTCAACAGATACTCCCTGGCAAGATACAGGAATCGGATCTTCGAACTCTTCAGATGTGCCCTGTCCAGATACAGGAATCGAGTCTGGTACTGTAGTCGTCAACAGATACTCCCTGGCAAGATACAAGAATCGGATCTTCGAACTCTTCAGACGTGCCCTGTCCAGATACAGGAATCGAGTCTGGTACTGTAGTCGTCAACAGATACTCCCTGGCAAGATACAGGAATCGGATCTGGAATCACGACAGTTGATAGCAATTATCTTTGTATTAACTTTTGTCCTGAAAAGACAAAATGTTAGTTGCATGTGATGTCATGATGTATGACATGCGAGATGCTCTCAGAATGAATGAGATTGTATGTTCATGATGCGTATATGCATGCTATAATGTATGAAGACGTGTTGTTTATGAATGTATGTTTTTGTCTAGGAAAATAAATCCTTGACGGATGCCGGGAAGTTACATCCTGGGCTGATGTTAGAGAATAGTGTTTCCACTGGGGAGTGATGGTTGCAAGAATAAACCGGTAGGAGAAGATGACTCCGTTGGGGGAATAAACTTGCTGGGGAGAAAATTATTCTAGCGATCTGGCTGGGGAACAATACTCTGTGGGGAGAGAGGTACTCTTGTTGAGATGTTGGTAGTAACTTCGCTGGGGATACCGTCGTCATATTGGAAGTGTTAATAGACTTCGCTGGGGATAAGAAGACTTCACCGAGGACGATCTTCTCGTGGCTTTTGGCTGAGGATAACCCAGTTATAAGCTCAGGTGGAGCATAACCTTTGAATAAAGCCGGGAGACGCATTCGTGCTCTGCGAGGATAAGCTTCCAGAATCTACTGGGGATAAGCTTACTGCTTGGGGAGATGGATTCCAACTTCTTGGGGAAACTGGATTGGACTCTCCTGGGGAAGTAAGATATACTGGTTGTGTTCTTCAACCGAACCTACCTTGATACCTTGGAGGACAGAACAATTAGATTGCTTAGACAACTCTTTATTGCCCCTGTTTCTAATGTTACCTGTAATTAATCCTTTGTTTTGTATGCAAATATTCATGAGTTAGAAAATTATTGTCAATGCATATATCACAAATTGAACCTTGGACGTTCTTCGCAAAACAAAACAGAAAAGGAAAAAACAAAAGGCAGTTTGTCTGAAAAGTAATTTTATATTGATTTTGAATTTTGCCTGTAAAATATGCGTTTATGTACAAGAGGTTGACGTCCTAGTAAGAGAACGCCGCCGAACAAAGGAATTTATACAAGTTTGTACAAGAGAAAATAAAACAGCTGTGTGAAACGAATGATCCACTGGGTTTCAACTCTGCTATTGCCTTTATATCTTCGAGCGTCTCATCACTTGATGGCCTTGGTTGAAGGTGAAGCTGATTGATCGATGCCGTCTGAACTTGATGTGGATACCGGATTCTGGATGCAAAGTGATCCAATGAGACATAGTATTACGCTTTTATCCCTAATTTTTTCCTGGACTGCCCTTTCGGGTTTTCAGTCCACCGGGATACCCATTTTTGCCCAAGCCGCCTTTTCAGGTTTTCGACTTGCCGGGTGTACAGATTTTTTTCATTTCATCCCTTCATTTTGCCCGAACCCTTTTGGTTCGCCGGGAAGCCCTAATTTTTGCCTAGACATGTCAGCCTAGCGGGTCTTTTTCATGCGTAGTATCTTTTTACTATGTCTGCATTGGCGGGGTGAGGAAGGTCGTCACCATCCATGGTGGTTAGAATCATGGCTCCTCCTGAGAACACATGTTTAACCACAAATGGCCCTTCGTACGTAGGGGTCCATTTGCCCCTTGGATCACTCTGAGGAAGGATGATTCGCTTGATTACCAGATCCCCGACTTGATATTCTTGTGGTCTGACCTTTTTGTTAAAAGCCCTGATCATCCGTTTTTGATACGTCTGACCATGACAAATAGCAGCAAGTCTCTTTTCGTCAATCAGATTTAGCTGATCAAGTCGTGTCTGGATCCAATCATCTTCACTCAGATCTGCATCCTTCATTATCCGGAGAGAGGGTATCTGCACTTCGAACGGTAAGACTGCCTCCATGCCGTAGACCAAGGAGAAAGGAGTTGCCCCGGTTGACGTCCTAGCTGAGGTACGGTACCCATGTAGAGCGAACGGTAACATCTCGTGCCAATCTTTATAAGTCATTGTCATCTTCTGCACGATTTTCTTGATGTTTTTATTTGCCGCTTCTACAGCCCCATTCATCTTCGGTCTGTAAGGAGAAGAATTGTGGTGCTGTATTTTGAACTGCTCGCAGAGCTCAGTGATCATCTTGTTATTGAGATTGGTACCGTTGTCTGTAATGATTCTTTCAGGGACGCCGTATCGACAGATCAGATTATGCCGAATGAACCGTGCCACGACATTCTTGGTTACTGTAGCGTAGGAAGCTGCTTCAACCCACTTCGTAAAGTAATCAATCGCTACAAGGATGAAGCGATGCCCGTTAGATGCCGTAGGTCTGATCTCACCGATCATATAAATGCCCCACATTGCAAAAGGCCAAGGTGCAGTCAGGACATTCAGAGGAACTGGGGGAACATGCACCTTGTCTGCATAAACCTGGCACTTGTGACACGTCCGAGAATATTGGTAACAATCAGCTTCCATTGTAGACCAGTAATACCCTGCCCGAAGGATCTTCTTTGCCATTGTATGCCCACTGGAATGTGTTCCGAAGATACCCTCATGTAGCTCCACCATAATCCTTTCTGCTTCAGTCTTATCCACACAACGCAGTAAGGTCGAATCATGGTTTCATTTATACAAGACGTTGTTGCTAAGGAAGAACTTTGCTGCGAACCTTCTCAGAAACTTCTTATCGTTGACAGATGCACCTTCAGGGTATTCTTGAGCTTCCAAGTACCTCTTCACCTCATGGTACCAAGGCTTCTCAGTCACTAATTCAGTCTCAAGATCACAACAGTATGCCGGTTCGTCCAGTTTCCAGATGATGACCCGGGGAGCCTCATCGTCCCACTTGACTTTGAACATAAAAGACATCGTGGCTAACGCGTCCGCTAACTGATTCTCCTCTCTCGGGAAATGTTCAAAGGTTATCTCTGTGAAGTGGGGGATCATTGTCAACACACATTCTTTGTAAGGAATAAGGTTCGGATGTTTCGTATCCCACTCTCCTTTGATCTGGTTGATCACGAGAGCGAAATCTCCGAAGACACTAAGAAACTTGATCCTTAAGTCAATTGCAGCTTTGAGTCCCATGATGCACGCCTCATACTCCGCCATATTGTTGGTGCAGTTGAAACATAGCCGGGCGGTGAGTGGAGTATGAGTGCCTTTAGGGGATATGATCACAGCGCCGATACCATTACCCAAAGCATTGGAGGCTCCGTCAAAGTGCATAGACCATCGGGATCCTTCCTCAGGTCCTTCATCCGGTCCAGGTACTTCACAATCAGTTACTATCATGATGCTTTCATCTGGAAACTCGAAGTTCATTGACTGATAGTCATCTACGGCCTGATGTGCCAAGTGGTCTGCCAATACACTTCCCTTGATGGCTTTCTGGGTTGTGTACTGGATGTCGTATTCCGTCAAGATCATTTGCCATCTTGCAATTCTCCCAGACAGAGCAGGCTTTTCGAATATATACTTTATAGGATCCATCTTTGAGATCAACAAGGTAGTGTGAGTCAGCATATACTGTCTCAACCGGTGAGCAGCCCATACCAAAGCGCAGCAAGTTTTCTCAAGCAGTGAGTATCGGGTCTCACAGTCGGTAAACTTTTTGCTAAGGTAATAAATGGCATGCTCTTTTCGGCCAGACTCGTCATGCTGCCCCAACACACACCCCATTGAGTTGTCGAGTACTGTCAGATATAGTATCAGAGGTCTCCCTTCAACCGGTGGCATAAGGATGGGTGGTTCTTGGAGATACTCTTTGATTCTGTCAAAAGCAGCCTGGCATTCATCATTCCAACGTACTACCTGATCTTTCCTCAGCAGTTTGAAGATTGGCTCACAGGTAGCAGTTAGGTGTGAGATGAACCGAGCAATGTAATTCAGGCGTCCTAAAAAACCTCTGACCTCTTTCTCTGTTTTAGGAACTGGCATCTCTTGAATAGCCTTAACCTTGGCAGGGTCCACTTGAATACCCTTATCACTTACAACGAAGCCTAGCAACTTCCCAGATCTTACCCCGAAGGTGCACTTGTTTGGGTTCAACCTTAGCTTGTACAGTTTCAGACGGTCAAACAATTTCTGCAGATGATCAAGGTGTTCTTCCTCAGTTTGGGACCTTGCAATCATGTCGTCAACATATACTTCTATCTCATGATGGATCATGTCATGAAATAAAGCAACCATGGCACGTTGGTAGGTTGCCCCAGCATTTTTCAGTCCAAAAGGCATGACCTTGTAGCAGAAGGTGCCCCACTGAGTAACAAATGTAGTCTTTTCCATGTCTTCAGGAGCCATCTTGATCTGATTATAGCCCGAAAAACCATCCATGAAAGAGAACACCTCATGCTGAGCTGTATTGTCAACAAGGACATCAATGTGAGGTAGAGGGAAGTCATCCTTGGGGCTGGCCCTGTTCAGATCCCTGTAATCGACACACATTCTGACCTTACCATCCTTCTTTGGTACCGGCACCATATTAGCAACCCACTGAGGGTAAGAAGTCACTGCAAGGAACCCAGCATCAAACTGTTTCATAACCTCGGCTTTAATCTTCTCCGACATCTCTGGACGCATACGGCAGACCTTTTGCTTAACCGGAGGGCAGTCTTCCTTAGTTGGCAAGTGATGGACCACAATATCGGTATCCAACCCGGGCATGTCTTCGTAGGACCAGGCAAAGATCTCCATATAATCATGCAGCATCTGAGTCAACCGTTGCTTCACGCTGAGCTCTAGGTTGGCACCAATCTTTACCTCTTTCCTGTCTGCCTCAGTACCCAGGTTTATTGTTTCCACTGGCTCTTCATGGGGTTGAATTTCCCTCTCTTCCTGAAGTAACAGTCTTGCAAGCTCGCTAGGCACTTCGCAATCATCTTCACCTTCGTCTTCGGTTAAGTTGATCGGATTTTCGAAGTCATAACTGGCAGTAGCAGAGTCGTTACCAGTGAGATCCAGAGTGGATTGAAACCTGTATGAGTGAGTGTGTGTAAATACAGCTGTTTTGTAATATATAAAGAAAGGAAAGAAAAGGAGCGCAAGATTTGAAATGTGAAAAACGTCCAATGCTTTTATTCATGATATATGACAGTGACAAACAAAAGCCCTCATAAATAAGACCACGGTGCCCCGGGCGAGACACCGGGCCATACAGTTTCAATTGATTGTTTATTACAAATCCAAAACAAAGAAGTTCATTACTGGGTGACAAAAGTTATGGGTGTAAAGTCTTTAGCAGTCCAATTGGTCAATCCACCATCAGTCGTTGGGTAGATCCAGCTATCGAACTCTGACTCTTCCACTTCGTCTTCCTCTCCAATAGCATTCACTCCTGAGTGGGTGATGAGCACAGGAGGTCTTCCAATTCTCGCCTTGCGCACAACCTTCTGAGCCTCCGCTGTGAAACCCAACCCAAACTTGTTAGTCTTAAGAGTAAAATCAGGGAGCTTGCCCCAGTTTGCACATTCACCTCTTTCAATCACAGCCTGGGCGTCTTTTAAGGAGGCCATCTTCAAAGGAGAAACCTCTTCGACCACTGCTTCTGCTGCTGCCAATGTTTGTGGTACCTCCTCAAAATGTTGGAAGGGGGTCTCAATGAACTCCCCATCCATTTCTACGTACCTGAAGGAGTTGAGGTGGCTGACCATGTATTCCTCTTCCCCTTGCACTGTTACAATCTTCCCCCTGACCGGGTACTTGAGCTTCTGATGCAACGTGGAGGTCATAGCTCCAGCCTTGTGGATCCACGGGCGACCCAGCAAACAAGAATAGGATGGACGGATGTCCATCACATAGAATTTTGAATCAAATACCTGTGACCCAACCCTGATTGGGATGTCAACCTCACCATGTACCATTCTTTTGGACCCGTCAAAGGCCCGGACAACAATGTTACTTGGTTTGAGCTCTAGATCCTCACAGTCCAGCCTATCCAGAGCCTTCTTGGGCAGCACGTTCAATGAAGAACCAGTGTCAACCAGCACATGAGCAAGAGTAGTGCCCCTGCATTCAATGGAGACATGCAGGGCATCATTATGGTTCTTCCCTTTGGCTGTCAGATCGGCATCAGAGAAACCCAGACCATTATCAGCGGTTAGGTTGGCCACACAGTCGGTGAACTGATCAGCGGACGTCTCTTGGGGTACGTGGGCCGTCTTTAAGAAAGCAATCAGGGCCTTGGCATGGGCCTCTGAACACAGCAGCAGTGATAGCATGGAGATTTTAGAGGGGGTGTGCCCCAGCTGTTCGACAACGTTGAAATCACTTTTCTTTATAATCTTGAGGATTTCTTCCATCTCCTGCTTGGAAGCCTCAACAATGGTCTTTGGTGCCTCCGTCCGGGCAGGCATATCAGCAGCAATCCCTTTGCCCCGAGCATCAGATGACTCGGCAGCAGGGGTGGAAACTTGGTCAGGGGAAGAGACAGACACACTGGCAGGTGTGATGATCAAAGGCCTCTGAATTACCGGAGGAGCAATGTCTGGTGAGAATAGTCTTCCACTACGAGTGACCTTAGCAGGCCCGGTGATGTTGGTGACACCAGTATCAGTGTCGAACTCTTGTTTCACACCCAGAACATAAACATCTGCCCCATAGTGCCATGGGACAGCCTTATCAGACTTGTAGGGGATGGGTCCTGGAACAGTAATGGTGATGGGAGCAATCTTGTGGACAGGAAAAATTTGGACAGGCTTCCTTGAAGGAGCCTTGGAAGGGTTGTTGAAGATGGTAATAATTGAGACTTCTTCAACAGGAGCAGCAGGAACAACAGTCTTTCTGAACAAAATCTCTTTACTATCCATCAGGTTTTGGACGCCTGACTTCAGCAAAGAACAACCAGCAGGGGAAGCAACACATAGAGGGCAACCTTTGCTACATCCCAGAAATAAACCGGCTAGCAACAGGTTCCTCTTGACCGTCAGCAGCGGAGTAGCAACATCATCCACCGAAGCTACATACAAATCCTCCTCAACAGCATTCACTCCATGCTGGGGCATGGGAGCGGTTACAACATTTGGCCTCTCGGGCGCCTCAAACTGTATCTCCTTTGCATCAATAAGGTCCTGAACCTTATTCTTTAGGGCCCAACAGTCATCTGTGTTATGCCCCGGGATATCAGAGTGATAAGCGCAACGGGCGTTGGGGTTGAACCTGGGGGATGTAGTATTCACACCCTTCGGAGCCTCTCTGATAGTTACCAGGCTAGTTGACAGCAGTTGTGGCAGGATCTGAGAGAGAGTCATGCTGAGCCGAGTATACTGCCGTTTGGGCCTCTCAGCCCTGGGTTGGTTGTACTGTTGGGGAGCAGCAGCAGGCTTAGAAATAACCACCGCGTTGACAGCTTGGCGGTGTTCAGGTTTGTTTTGCCTT
Source organism: Vicia faba (assembly GCA_948472305.1). Lineage (NCBI taxonomy): Eukaryota > Viridiplantae > Streptophyta > Magnoliopsida > Fabales > Fabaceae > Vicia > Vicia faba. The sequence continues at coordinate 916,310,764 of OX451741.1, read as the reverse complement.
CTTGGGCCATACACAACACTAGCCTCTTTCTTGAAGGGCTTCTTTTCAGCATTGGAGGAGGCAACCTTCTGTATCTTCCCAGATTTTATACCGGCCTCGATCCTTTCACCAGTCAGGATCAGATCAGTAAACCCAACAGAAGAATTACCAATGAGATGATTGAAAAATAGACCAGATAGGGTCCCCAAAAACATATCCACCAGCTCCCGGTCCGTCAATGGTGGCTGCACCCTGCCATCCAGATCTCTCCATTTCTGTGCGTACTCCTTAAAACCTTCACCCGACCCTAGCGACATACCCTGGAGTTGGGTACGCGTAGGAGCGAGGTCGGAATTATATTGATACTGCTTGTAAAAAGCAGTGGCCAGATCCTCCCAGTTACGAATGTTGGTTCCATCCAACTGATAGAACCATTCGAGGTGAGTCCCTGAAAGACTCTCCTGGAAGAAGTGGATCCATAAGTTCCTGTCTGCTGTGTAAGGCTGGATCTTCCTTACATAAGAACGGAGGTGCATCTTGGGACAGGAAGCCCCGTCATACTTCACAAAGGCATGTGCCTTGAACTTGTGTGGAATCACCACCCCAGTAGATAACCCCAAGTCTCCGAAATCCAGTCCAGGCACACGCTGAATTTCCATAGCTTTTAATTTGTCCTCCAGCTGCTTGTACCGGTCTTCAGCAGGAGGGTACTGTTCGTCGTTGAAGTCTGTTTCAGTATCAGAGACCACAGGAGTAGGGACCTCCCTTTCCTGGTGACTACCTTCCCCCACAGAAGGAGTAGTCCTCTCAGCCTCATTTTGCAAGGTGTTCCCGAGTCTGCGCCCAGTGTTAAATAGCACAGTCCTCTTCTTCTTCTTATTCTTCTTCAGAAGCATAGCCTTCAGCTCTTTTTGACCTTGAGCCAAACCCATGATCAGCTCCTGAAATTGGGCGTTCTGCGCCTGAAGGGCCTTGATAGATGTCTCGGTTGATGATTCAGGGTTCCTAATGCTGAAATAAACAACGAAGAACAGTCAGCAACCTGAAAAGAAGAGTACCTGTGATGCATATGATGAATGGAATGCGTATGATTTATGTTTTCAAAGACAATCGGGAATCAACTTTGTAAACAAAAGGGAACACACTTCATTAGATTCAACTTTGAAACTGAAATTATTCAACAGGTTGCCCTTAGGCGTTACATGAAAGGAAATACTGAAAAGGGAAGTAAAACTGTAAAAAAGAACATCCAGAGCTCCTTATTGATCCCATGGTCTCCTCTTCTCGGTACGGATGTAGTCATTCAGAGCTCGCTCATTCTCCAACTGCTTTGTCAATTTCTGGATCTTCAATTCCTGCTCGTTGAACTTTTCCCGGTAAGAATCCCGTTCTTCTCGCAGTTGCGACCAAGACCTCTTTAATGTCTCATAATCAGTGGGTATCTGGGGAGGCAGGACAGTTGGAGGAACACCATCTTTGTCAGGACACTCAAGAATGACGGGTCTGACAGCTTCATATGGCATACCTAACTTCTGAGCTCGGATGCGAACCCATTTGTAGTAGGCTTCCATAGGTAAAGAAGTCTTTGGCCCTAACTGTTGTGGGTCAGCTTTATGAACTTTGTCCCAAGCCTTGATGAACCTACGACGTAGCTCATCACTATCCACCTGAAACTCAAAACTGATGTGAGGCACCAACATTTCATGAGGCCCTGCTCTTCTTGCTCTTCCAAACTTACGGAGTGCTAGACATGGATTATAAGAGATTCCTCCTTGGGTACCAATCAGAGGAACATTAGGGTATTACCCGCATCGATCAATAATAGCTATCTCATCCAAACCTCTGCAAGTCCAAATGATGTCTTTATCGGTGAGAGACATTAACCTATGAGCCCAACCTCTTCCTTCTTGGTTCTTCAGTACGAACTTAGGGAGGTGCGAAATAAACCACCTCACCAACAAAGGGATACAACACCATAGGGTTCCTCGTCTTCGGGTAGTACGAGCATGAAGTTGTTGCAAGATGTCACCCAAGAGAGTGGGCACAGGATTCTGAGACATAAAGATCCTTATGGAAGTGACATTGATGAAGTTGTCAGGATTAGGAAACAGGACTAACCCATAGATTAGGAGAGCCAAGATGTCTTCATATGCCCTAAAGTCTAGGTCATTCCAGAAACTGTTAGCCTTACCGATCAGAAACTTGGCCAAGAAACCCTTAACTCCGCTTCTAGTTACCCAGTTGTCCATTACCTCTTGATGTGTCAAGGGAAGAGCTGTAGCAACATCCTCAAGCCTGAGGGTCTTTTCCCAACCAGTAAAGGGAGTCTGATCCAAGATAGGGATACCAAGCAGATCAGAGAACTCTTCCAGGGTAGGGACCAGCTGGAAGTCTTGAAGGGTGAAGCACTGGTACAGAGGGTCATAGATCTGGGTCAGAACACTCATCAAATGTTGATCCCGCTTTGCAGTGACTAAACTGAGAAGAGAACCATGCCTCTGAATGAAGGAAGTGGTATTTGGAATCCTGCTAACCAACTCTTCAAGCAACTCAGGTGAGTGAACAAAGTTGAACCGGATAGTATTCCTTCGCACAGGCATCATGGTGTCCTACAAAACAGAGCAAAGGTGAAACCCTCTTGTCTTTGAAATGGTCAGTCCTTATGCAGGATGCATGCAATGCTCATGATGTTATGATGCTATGACAAAGCACACCACAAATAGATACAAAGGCAAACATGGTAAGGCACACAAGTCACACAAAGCAAACCCTTAAAGTTTAGGCCAGCATGAGGTCTAGGTACTACCCTCTTTCAGTTTGTTGGTTCATACCTGTCCTATCAAAGTAACCGGGTTCTTAGAGGATCCCAATATCATTGACTACCCTCAATCGGTCATAACTCCAGCGTCGCAATCTTTTCTTGCGGCCAGAACCATCACGAGAGTTTAGCCTCAATGGGCGTAGCATATTGCTACTGTTCTAATGGCCAAGTTGTGTCATTTAAGGTTCTAAGGTTGTTGGTGCTTAATGACTCCTTAGAAGACCCATATTCTCCTCGTTGCAACACAAGGGATATCGGTACAGACCAAGGTGCCGCACCAACGTAGCCACTGCTTCACCCGTGTCGGTCTACGCCGGACATGTCCCTCACAGCTTATGCTACCTAAACAGGGTATCCCCAGATCCGGGTTAGGATCTATGTAACTCCCATGCAAACCACAAATTTAAAGCAGACAAGTCAATACAATTGAAAACACAGTTATGAACTAACCCTAAGGTACACCTCACTTTATAAATATGTCCCCAGCAGAGTCGCCAGTTCTGTGATCGGTGGATCTGGAACTGACTGTTTTAACGCTGGTTCGCGAAATGTCGCGGAAGCAAGAGTCGCCACCGTCTTTTATTTTCTCCAAATGGAAAGGACAAAAGCACAAAAAAATTCCTTATTGAGATTGTTTCTCGGTTCGGGAGGTAGATTATAGAGAGGGAAGGTGTTAGCACCCTTTCTATCCATGGTTATCCATGGGCTCTTAGATACTTGCTCATTTGTGTTTTCAAAAAATTGTTTGTTTGCTTTTCAATTGTGAGTGGGTTTTGAAAAAGTTTCGTTTGAAAAATTTCTAAGTAACTCTTGTATCTGTCCTCAAGAGTGTATGAAAAATTTGTTTGAAAACTCTTAGAAAGTGTAGGTGTGAAAAGTATTTTGTTTGTTTTTGAAAAGAGCAAGTATCTATGAGAATCTACCTACCCTAAGGAATTCGTCTGTGTAAATGTCCTTAAAGTAGTGCCATCCCACCATTGAGAGATAGGTAGCACCACCGTTGGAGGTGTTCGGGTCAATTCGAAGATTCGGGACATGGTGATCACCAGAGCAATAGGAAGACACCTTAGAAGCTACCCTCATGCCAGGTTCCCGGATCATGAGGACTTACTAAGACATCCTCTACTCGACGATCACCTTTCGAGGCAAGGCAACAGTGAGGCGTACCCTAGGGGTGGTGTGTGTGAATTGTGTGTCATTTTCAGTTTATTGTTTGTCTTGTCATGTATTGGTGATCTACGCTTTGATTTTATTTTTGGGCATTCATTCTTTCATGTTATTGTTTAACAGTTAAAGGTGCGGGAATTTAAAGTGCGGAAAAGATAAAGGTCCTACGCTATTACAAAGGCGCGGGTCTACATCGCCAAATTAATCCAGACCCGATTTAAAATAAAGTGCAGAAAATAAATGTCTAATTAACTATTACAGGGCTTTGATGCAAGTACATTATATTCACAAAAAGAAATAAATAAAACGCGCGAAACAAAAATGTAATCGAATGCGAGGGCGTTGAACCCTCTAAAGGAATTAAAATAAAATTATTAAAATAATTAAGTTAAATAAAAAAGAAAGAACTTATTTTTTATGTTTTTGTATTTATGACATTAAAGAAAATTAAATTAATTAAAAGTCAAATAATTCTAATTCTAATTGTTTTTTTAATTTATTAAAGAAAATGCATTAAAGTTAAAACCTAGAATTAAAACTAAATTAATTATAAAACTTATTTACAAAATTAATGGATAATGATACTTATAATAAAAATATTTAATAAAAAAAAAGGGTAAAAAGTGCTAAAGGTCTATTTTTTATTATTTTTGGTTATTGAGAAAAAGAATTAAATTAACAACCTAAAATTAAAAACTAAATTACTTATTGAATTTATTCACAAAAAAAGGTCATTGATGAATTAAATTAAAATAAAACATATTTTTGTTCTTTTATGATTTTTGATGATTTTTTGGTTTTTTTTTTATATTATTAAGATGAATTAATTAGAAATAATAAAAACTAAATAGAAAAAAAAAGAATGGAAAGAAAAGAAATAAGAATGCAAACTATGGGGGGTGTAGACTCCAAATGAGGAGGTGAATTTGATGAACTCTGGCCCAACAGAAGGAGCCCTTTTGCTGACTTTTTGGATCACATGTGGAGCGTTGACTGGAGCATTCCATGGACCTCCCGTTCTGATCTTCAGATGCTTCTTTCAAGACACTTGGCAAGCCTTTGTATTGGGTGTATGGTGAACCCTTGGAATGTGCACTGCGTTGGAACAAGTTAAACAAAATAATAGAAGTGAAATGGGGGGACCTGGGATTCGAACCCAGGTCCCAGTATTTACCATCCAACGCCTTTACCAAGTGAGCTACCAACGCGCGTTGTTCATGGAATAGAAAACAAATAATATAAAATGAAATTGTATTAGTGTTATAAAATAAAATAAAAGCGCGCTGGATTCAAACCAGCCACTCATGCCATGCCACGCCATCGTCTTCTCCGAATGGACCTGTAAAAGAAGAATAGCGGGGGTTTTGAACCCCCCCAAAATGCAAGCTATTTGAAAATAGCGAATAGGCCATGGTGGGAAAGAAATAGGGCGCGATGGTTCAAATCCACTCAATGGAAGGCCCTGATTTTAATGGTAGCAATCTTAGGTTCCAATTGTTCCTGGTATGCAAAGCCCTAAAATCAAAACTCTGAAACCCTAGGTAATGGCCATGGTGAAATCGTGCACAGGCTTGGAAAACCCAATTGAATCATGCCAACAGTTTCAGAACAATCATATTAGTCCAAATCCATGATCAAAAATGATAAATATGGCATGAATATTAAAATGCGAATACCAAAAATTTCAAGGAAAGTTGGACTTGGTTATACCTGTTCTTGGCGTTTGAAGGTCTGAATTTGATGGCTATAGTTTCCTTAGGGTGTCAGCAACTTGTTTGGATGAGAATGAGAGGCTGAAACGGGCTCTAGAAGTGTTTTCAGTTTTCAAAAATCTTGGCCAAAATGCAAGTTTGCTCTCAGTCTCTCTGCACAGCTTAGGTCTCAATGTTGTTTTGTATCACTTGTATATACATTAGGCAATGTGTATGAAGAGGGATTATGGCCTCATAATGCAAAACATTCAATTTCAAGATCCTCCATAAACCTCCATAACCAAACTTCCTTTTTTGAATCATTTTTGAATTCTTGCTCTATTTGGCCCCTTGCACGAATTTGGCATATGCTTAAAGGTGATTCAAAGTCCATCAAAGTCAGATATCTTCCTTAATTGGCCTTTTTAATTTTCTTTTGATTTTAAAAGATTTAAAATTAATTAAATCCAATAAAATCAATAAAAAATGAAAAAATTAATTAAAAAATTTGAAATAAAAGGTGGGACACGTGGGAAGCATGGCCAAGTTAATTCAAGTGGAAAAAGTGGGCCCCTTTTGTCAAAAATGAAATTTCAAGGATAAATGATTTTGGCCAATTCACAAAAATTTCCCAACTTCTCCAATGCATATCTTGCTCAATTTTTAAGCTTTGATCATGTTCTTGAACATTTTGGAAAGGTCTTGAAGTCCTCTAACCAATGTCTTTGGTCCCATGTCATTTTTATTTACCAATCTCAAGTTATGGTCTTTGACTTAAAGTCCCTTTTTGTTGACTTTTGAAAATGACCTATAATGTTGAAATTGATAACTTTTTGTGAGAGCATTTCTTGGACTTGGAGTGTGAAGATGAGTTGTAGGAAATGTCTCCCCCTTCAAAATGAGCATTGGATGGGATTTTTCTGATGAACCATGAAAAAGTTATGCCTTGGTCAAGTTACAGTTGACTTTTCAACTGTCCAAAAATAGAAACTTTTGCATCTTGATGATTTTTGAGCCAAGCTTTGAGAATCATGATCAAGTATTGATCAAATGATGTTTGTGGCTTCAAAATGAGATGTTGACCAAAAATTTGAACTTTTGACTGTCAAATGACCATTTTGCCCCTACAATTAACTGTAGTGCAATTAGGGTTTTTGACTGTGTAATTTTGTGCTGAAAGTCTTGAAACTTGACATGTAGGTGCTTGACAATGTTTATAGGCATAGGAGACTGGATTGAGCTCTTGAAAACTTCAACTTCCTTGCAAGAACCAAAACCCTAGTTTGACTGGCTTAGGAGGATAGTTGACTGTGTAGCCCTTGAGTAGACTTTGAACCATTTGCTTGTCATAACTTTGAAGATTATGGGAGGGCAAATTTTGGGGTACAACACATCTCTAAAGATCTTTCCTGTTCTTTTCAGCCTTTCCTTTTGGATAAAAAGAAAAGTCGATGGCGACCCTTGCTAACCGCAACATTTGCGAATACAAACACAAAACAACGAAGTCAGTTCTCCCACCGTATCACAATGTCCAATAACTAAAATTGAACGAACATATTCATGTGAACATGATTAAAACTATTTGGCACATGTGTCCTGCTAAGCAACAAGCATCTGTTTAATGTATATGGAATATCCCCAGAGTTATTTCATTAGCATTATCCCCATAAAGACGGCTATAATAAACCTTTTCCTCAACAGAGTTACCCATAAAGTCTCTTTGCTTAGGTTGATACCCAACCAGAGTCTCAATCTCTTGACAGTTCCCTCCCCAGCTAAGTTGATCCTAAAAAAGAAGCCTTGTGGATCTCTTCCCAAAAGAACTCATCTCATCAGCAGTTCATCAAGTATTCATCAACAAGATTTATTTCCCCAACATGGTTTATTTCCCCAACAAGGTTTATTTCCCCAACATACAACATACAGCAAACAACGAACAGCAAAATTCCCCGCCATAGTCTATCCTCTCCAGTTTGAGTTTGCCTCTCAAACTATTACAAATCAGAGGGCCATAACCCCTAATCTCCAGTGAAGTCACCAACAAAGTCTTTTCTATCTCCAAATACTATGAAGCCTGGACTCGACCAGATGATAGTACAACTTTCAGTTACTATGAAGCCTGGACCTGACCAGATAATAGTGAAACTTTTCAAATACTATGAAGCCTGGCCCCGACCAGATAATAGTACAACTTTCAGTCACTATGAATCCTGGACTTGACCAGATAATAGTACAACTTTCAGTCACCATGAAGCCTAAACTCGACTAGATAATAGTGTAACTTTTCAGACATTATGAAGCCTGGCCCTGACCAGATAATAGTACAAATTTCAATTACTATGAAGCATGGATCCGGCCAGATAATAGTTAACTTCTTAAGACACTATGAAGCCTGGACCCGACCAGATACTAGTTTAACTCTTCGAGATATTAAAGAACCTGGGCTCAACCGAACAAGGGTTTAACTTCTTTTCCCCAAAGAGTTTGCCTCTACCCCAGCAAGTTACTATAAAGCCTGGAACCGACCAGATATCAGTTCAACTTCATCTTTTCAAGTAAGTTATTTTGAAGCCTGGATCCGACCAGATAGCAACTAGTTTCAAGCAAGTTACCGTGAAGCCTGGACCCAACCAAATATCAGTTCAACTTTATCTCTTCAAGTAAGTTAATGTGAATCCTGGATCCGACCAGATATCAATTCAACTTCATCTTTTCAGACAAGTTATTGTGAAGCCTGGACCCGACCAGATAGAAATTAGCTTCATCCATCTCAAAAAATCTGCGAAGCCTGGAATCCGACCAGATAGCAGTTTAACATCAATAATTTATCGTGAAGCCTGGATCCGACTAGATAACAATTAATTTATTCTTCTCCAGTAAGTTACTGTGAAACCTGGAATCCAACCAGATAACAGTTGACTTCCTCATCCTCAGCAAGTTGTTGTGAAGCCTGGATCCAACCAGATAACAACTAACATTCAAGAGATAATCCCCGATGGAAGCATTCTTTTAACAAAATTTGAAGATATGTATATTCCTCATCCCCAACAGAAATCCGGGATTTAGCTTCCCAGAACTCCTCAGCAATAGTCAGGGATTTATTTTCCCGGACAAATATGCATCTCACATTCATACATCATAGCATAGGCATACAAAACACATTTAGCACAATCTCATTCATCTTGAGAACGCCATGCATACATCTGCATTTAACTAACCATTTTTCCCACATGTAAAACATCAAGTTTTAGTATAAATCGACCAAAGATTTGTGTTGATACTTCTTCCATTATTCACCATCATTCCTCCAAATGGCATCTATAAGCCCATTCCCAATACATCTTCGAGTCCAAATTTCTGGGCACTTTAGTGTTCAATCATCTTTCACCTTCAAGTCACGAATGGAGGACCCGCCAATCTAACTCTTCAGGTTTAATAAAATTGAACAGGGGTAGCTGTTGTACCTCAAAATTTTCCCTCTCATTTCTCAAGAAATCTCTCATAAGATCTCCATTTGATTCAAGACTACACAAGGTTTGATCAGCTCAAGACATCTCCTCAACCACTGATAACTCAAAATTAGGGTTTGAGTTTTCACAAGGACAATTGGACTTTCAAGGACTAAAGTGACTTTCATGGATCATTAGGAACCATCAAGATTTCTCATGACAATTTTCAACCTTTGGATCACATTTTTGCTCAGTCAATTTATCAGTTGTCCTAAAATCAGCTATATTGGATAAAAAGTCAACTATGATCAATTGGCAGTCAAAATTCATAATTTTTGACCCATATCAACATTATGAACCCATATATATCAATTGATCAAGTTGGATCACAATTCCTCAAAGAAATTTGATCAGGACACCAAAAGGGTAAAATGGTGAAAATTAGGGTTTTGATTGAGAAGGCTCAGTTCTTGACTTTTGACCAAGAGAATGATTTATTTGTTTTAGACATGATCTCAAGGATTTAAATACACCATCTTGACCTAATTTAATGGTTCAAATCACCTCTCAAGATCATTGGATTGACAGATGAATTTTAGTCAACTGATGAAAAGTCAATTATACACTGAAAAGTCAAACTTTGACTTTTTGATCAAAATCAAGTTTCAAAAATCATATTTCATCAAGACATGTCAAAATATGAAACTTGTTCATCAAGAAATGGAAAATTCAAAATTATCTTTGAAAAGTCAAAATTCTAAGACTTAGAAATTTTTCTAAGTGTTAGAAAATTAACATTTTTTCATAACTTTGTGCCAAATTTCCACCATGATATGTAAGATGATTGAAGGGAAACTTACAACATGAAATTTCTAGATCTTAAGGAGATCTTAAACATTGTAGGGCAGAACTTTTTCTAGAAATTCTTGGATTTCAAGTTATAAATTTATGAAGACATGTCCGTGAAACTAAAAAGACTTAGTGAAATTTTGCCCTAGCTAGTCAGGATTTTGACCTAACTTCATGGCAAATTTTCACCTAGTTCCAAATTGAATCTTCAAAAATGTCCAACATAGAGGTTGTAAAGGATGTTACAAGATTTCGAAAATGTCACAGAACTCATCAAGACCATACTTGATCTAAGAGAATCGAAGGCAAGAAGTTAGGGTTTCAAACTTGTTTTGCAAGACATATTTTGTGATGAACATAAACCAAATCCATAGCCATGCTGCATAATCCCACTTTTCAGGCCCTCTAACTTGTGTATCTATCCTTAATCATAAGATTACACAAACTATATGGCTATTATCCATTAAATCCAAACTTTTTCTAAGTTAACTTGCCATTTTTAGAAGAGATGGAGAACCTTTCGGCTTGTCTAAGGAGGATAAAGTTGACTGATATCTGGCTCATTTTAGATTCAGTAGAAACTCTCTAGAGATAGTGGCAACTTTACTGGGGAGAGTAATTTTGCCACCGACTCGTGGCCATCTGAGTAACAAACTCAAGTTGGAGAGACAATAATTTGTTGGGGAAATTAACCATGTTGGGGAAATAAACCATGTCGACATAGAAATACTCTACTGAGCAAACACCCTTATTGAGGAAATGAACTCTACTGGAGATTAGAGACCTACAGGGGGTTTTAAAATCTCGGAGGAATAAACTCAGTTGGGGAAGAGAACTTCCATGAACTGTACTGGTCAGAACTCCATAGGTTGGTGACGTTGTCGGGAAGAAGATCATACTCTTTTATCCGCCAGAGCGATCTGTCGAGGAAATTATGGGGAATGTATGAACTTGTGAAGATTACTGTGTGGGGATAATCTCATGGAAGTTGTGGGGATTCGTGGGCGGCTTAGACGTTGTCCCAACTCCCATAGTCTTAAGTAAATGATGATCTGGGTGATAAGTCCTTTACTGATAGACAGGTGACGAGATGACAGGATATAGTCGTATGCTTTAATCCCTAACTTTTGCCTGGACTGTCTTTTCAAATTTTTAGTCCATTGGGATACCTTTTTTTTCCAATCCGCCTTTTTAGGGTTTTGACTTGCCAGGTGTACAGTTTTATTTATATATCCATAATTTTTTCCCGAACTTTTTTGGTTCGCCGGGATGCCCTTATTTTTTCCTAGGCCAGTTAACCTAGCGGGTATTTTTTTCATGCGTAGTATTTTCCGACTATGTTCGGGTTCACAGGGTGCAGAGAATTGTCACTGTCCATAGTAGTAAGTGTTGCAACACTGATAGAAAATGTTTTCTTGATCGTACGTGGCCCTTTGCTGGAACTTATGTTTAATTCCCCAAGTGATTCAGATGGAGGTTTATCCCTGGCTATTCGGCACTTTTGAGAGATTTCTTGAATCTTGACTCGACTGCCCCCAAATTATTTAGACACCATGTCATGCCCCTTGATTAATAAAGGCCTGTTACTGGAAATATCTTTCCATTTGAGTTGATTCTGTTCATTGAGAGGATTTTCGTTCATTGAATATGCGTCGTGTGAATTTCTCTATTGTCGAATAATTAGTCGTATGCAAACAATGGCATTTAAAAATGCAAAGCTTATATCTGTCTTGAAGTTTTGAAAATGCATTTTTAGTAAACAAACAGAATTTTGTAAGAATATGAATTCAACTCAAGATTTATAGTAAACCTTACAGGAGTCAGGATACCTTTTGTAACAGTATGCTTTCGAACTTACCCATGCTTCAGCTATGACTTTTAAAGGTTTTAACGTAGCCTGGTTCACGGTTTAAGAAATAAAGGATAATGGCTCAAACTTTATTTATACCCAACCCGTTCTATGTGACGTTCTTCTAGCCCTATACTCAGTTAATTGTGCGTAATTGATTCTAGAATGATATTTTAGTGATAGTTCGGATACTGGAAGTTTATTTGAGAAGGAAGTCATTTTTTGTGACATTTTTTCTGTTGTCTAGGATTCGTAACAACCTCTTTTTTTGATTTTATTACTCCTACCTTTTGCCTGAACTGTTTCTTTTGTGATTACAATCAACGGGATGCCCAAGTTTTTTTCTTAAGTCTCTTTCATAGGTTTTGACTTAACGGGCTTTTCTTTTAAGAGATAATTCTTGTCTGCTTTACGGGGAACCATCATTGTCTTTTGATTTGGAAGGAAGTTTTTGATACTATGAAGTGAAAGTTTGCAACTGAATATGCTTTTGAATTAACTGAGAAAGTACCCTGCCCCGGGTTATGATTAAAGGTTTCAATTTGTGTGAAAAATAAAACTCCTACTTCTTAGGCTCAAAGGGTTTGACTAGGGATTATATTCCTTATAAATCCACTATTTAGGATTTGAAACAACGCATGTACATTGTCAACAAGGTCTGTTCAAAAGCATATTGTATGAGATTATGGTATTCTTTTCGTCATCCTCCCTCTAAAGGCTTATAGCTTTTAATCGAGAGTTGAATATCACAAAAAGAAAGTAAAAGTGTAGTTTAAGTATAGTGATAATGAATGAATTAATTCAAGACAAACATATGCAATGTATTAATGGGAAGAACCAAAGTCTGACATAAAGATAAGTGTTTGAATAAACAAAGAAATTAAAAACGAAAATCCGAATGAACAAAAGGCTTCTCCTCCTGAATTTGTCACTTTAGTTGGCGTGCCTTGCAACCTCGATATTTGAGGGATAACAAAAGAACTCAATCTGACCATCTTGTGTGAACTCGAAAACTCCTTCGTCAATCAGGTCCTGATTCTTAGGTTTCAACGCCCAATAGCTATCAGTGTCATGCCCCTGACTATTAGAGTGATACGCGCACCTTACATTAGGATTGTGACGGGAATAAGAAGTATTGGGCTTCTGAGGGGGATCCTTTAATGTAACTAGCTTGGCCTTCAACATGTGTTACAATGCTTGAGCCAAAGACATGTTGATTTTAGTAAATTGTCTTTTGGGTGTATTCTGCTTACATTGATTACCATGTTGTTGTTGGCGAGGTCGTTGTTGGACTTGCGATGTAGTAGCAATCCGGGAAGACCTACTTTTAACCAAGCCAACTTCCTGTCTCATCGGAGGTTGATTAATGATTTGATCCCCCATTCTAGCCGTTCGTCCCATACGGGTGTATTCGTCCTGATAAAGTTTACTGACGAGAATTCTCAACTCTTCTTGCCCCCGAGCTAAATTTTGGATAAGAGCCTTCTGACCCATCATATGGATTCTCACCATTGCCATATCAACTTGCAATTGTTCCAACTGGTCATCCCTGTTGTCTTCAGGATTCTTCTTGGTAATGCTCTCAGTGAGGAGTGCTTTCAATTCCTCTTGCCCCTTGGATAGATTCAGGAACATTTCTTGGAACTGAGCCTCTTGAGTTTGGATGTCTCTGACGGTCTGTTCGAGAGCCATTTTTTACTGAAATAAATAATGAGAAAATGAGAAACCTGTCTTGAGAATATCTGCTATGTAATGACATACATGATATGTGGATGCAATGTTTTCAAGGATCTCGCGGTATAAATATAAGAAAATGTTAGAAGTTGAATTTTGACTGCAAATTTTATTTGAAGAGCTTTGTATCGTTGAACTTCCTTCTACGAGAATCAAGCTCACCATGTCGAGTGGGTCCTAGCTACTGATTCAAGACATCATGCTTTGACAACATTGACTAGAGGAAAATAAATCCCCTTGCCCCTTGATAGATGCCTGATTTATCATAACCTACATAACAGGCCCTTGAGATCCTTGGAATGATGTTATGATGTTATAATGTTATGTTCGAACAATTTAATCATACATAAGCAAAAACACAGAGGGCCTTAGGTTTAAGCTTGCATGGAGTTTGTGGGTAAGTACCCTCTTGAAGTTTTAGTTGGCTCAACCTGTCCTAAAAGAAGTAACCGGATTCTAGGAGTCTCAATATCACCGACCTTTTCCCCGGGCATTGTTTCAGCATAAGCATCTGATTTTCGACCGAAATATCCCGAGAGTCCGACCTCAATGAGCGTAGAATTGAGTATCAACCAACTTCAGTATGCACCAAAGCCAGCTATCTCGCTACTTTCTAATGGATAAGTCGTGTCAACTAAGGTTCTACAGTCAGCTAGTGCTTTATGACACCACACGGCAACCCATCATTCTCCATGACTTAACTCAAGGGACACCGGTACTAACTAATGTATCGCACTAACGTAGCCATCGCTTCAACCGTATCGGTATATGCCATACAGTTTTGACGATCTATTGCTACTTACCTAAAATGTCCTAGATCCGGGTACAGGATCTTTACAAGAATAACCTAAACAACCCTTTAAAAATAAATCAGGCAAATCAAACAATGAAAGCATTTAAATGTGAACTATCTCAAAGGTAACCCCACTTTTAATTTTCCCCAACAAATTCGCTAGTTCTAAAATACGGTGGGAGAACTGACTTTACTGGTTTTTCATTTTATCGCACATGTTGCAGTTAGCAAGAGTCACCACAAACTTTTCTTTTATCCAATAAAGGAAAAGGTGAAAAGAATAGGAAAGACCTTTCGAGAATTTTTCTGAGTAAGGGGGGTAGGTTATGTAAAGAGAAGGTATTAGAACCCTTTCCATTTGTAGTTATCTACGGGCTCTTAGTTGCTAGCTCACTTTTGAAAATGCTTTTTTGTATAAGTGTATTTGAAAATATTTTGAAACGATGCCTTAGTGCGGAAAACTTTGTAATGAATCTCGTATCATTGAGAATGCATATAAAGTGTTTTGTCTTTTAAAATATTTAGAAAGGAGAGTGTATGTGTGAGAAATTGTTTTGTTTTGTGAGCAAGTAACTACAAGCTGTCTACCTACTCAAATGATCTTTGTTCTTTTCCTCTTTTCCTTTAGATAGTGTTATCCTACCATTAGTTAGTAGGTATCCCTATCATTGGATGTTTGAGGGACAGGCGCGGGTCATCGTACAGTC
Organism: Vicia faba; assembly: GCA_948472305.1. Classification (NCBI taxonomy): domain Eukaryota; kingdom Viridiplantae; phylum Streptophyta; class Magnoliopsida; order Fabales; family Fabaceae; genus Vicia; species Vicia faba. The sequence goes on along the minus strand of OX451741.1, from coordinate 916,295,725 downwards.
ACGAAGAAAACTCGTAATACGCTTTAGCAATTACCCTAAGGTACTAAGATCATTTACTGAGGCAGAATCGAAGGGTCATCGGGGGACTATGATCTTTTAACCAAAGGGTCTTTGCTAAAACATCCCACGTTTGAGAGACGTGATTGCTTTAAATCTGAAGGCAACAAGTGAGGGTCACCCTAGAGGTGCGTGTGTGCGAAGTGTTTAATGTTTAAGTTATTGATCTTGAAGTTAGTTAATCTAACGCTTGTTTTTATGTCTTGACATGCACGCCTAATTAATCTAATAGTTAGATATTTATACAAGTGCGGAAAGTAATCTACGTTATCACATCGCTTCGGGGGTGGGGGAGTACAAACCAAAAAAAATTGGGGAAAGGAAGTATAAAGGGCCCTAATTAGCTATTACAAACTTTTGACAGTTACAATATTATGGAAAATAATAATGCAAAAATAAATAAATACGCGGAGATTGAAGAGGGCGAGATATCTAAAAAACCTAAAAAATTCTAAGTATAAAAAATATTTTTGGTGTTTTTATTTAGAAAAATATTTGAATGATAATTAAAGCCTAATTCTAATTATAATTTAATTAATAAAATAAATTTAAAGTGATTTAATTAATTAATTTTTATTGTGAAAAATAAAGTTAATTAATTAAAATCTATATCTAATTTTTTTGATTTTTTATGATTTTTATTAAAAATTAGTTATTAAAAGAAAAAAGAAAAGAATTAAATCAAAACCAAATAATAAAAAAAATATATGGGTTGCTTGCAATGTCCGGTTCGATGATCAATGACTTCAGTGCCCTAACCATGGTAAAACACCATTTATGGGTCAAACTTTATATGTAATGTACCTATCTTGTTCTAATGATGCATATGAGGAGATCAAACATGTTAGTAATGATTAAAAATGTAAGAAAATATAGTTTTGATTTTTACCAATTTCAAAAACCGGTGTGATGCGTAGATCGGGTTCTGGCATTTGAGGATTGTGAATATGGACTTGGATCAACACTTTTGACCCTCAGGAAGAAAATGCAGGCCTTAGTTTGGATAGAAACTTGCTGGAATGTGAGATATAATTTTCATAACTTCTTTGGATTTTGGAGAATTTTCAGAGAGCTTTGGTGCAAATGATTTCGTGTCCCTTTGGCATTGCTTTGCTTGCATTATATAGAGGAATAATTTGAGCCAACATATAAGGAAAGGGATCAAGGACATGAAGCCATAATAAAGTCATAATCATACAATTTGAAAACTTGCCAACTTGAGGTTTTCCTTGCCTTTCTTATGCTTGCACGGTTTTGGAAAGGAATCAAGGCCATGAAGATATGGTTTAAACAAGGATAAAACACCTTTAAAACTTACCAAACTTCAAAAATACTTGCCATCTTGAGCTTGCACGAATATGGACATGTTGTGATAAGCTTGTATGCATTATTGGGGCTGCAAAGGAAGTGAAATCCAAAGGCCTAAGCCTTCAAACATTGTTTTCATTTTTTACTTGATTTTATTCATTTTAAATGAATAAATATTCAAATAAAAGAAATAAAAATCATAAAAATGTGTGAATTATTTTTAGAGGTCCTCTAACATCTTATGATCATGTTTGAATATCAAAAGTTAGGCCTACTAATTTAAAATTGCAAGTGTGCTCAATTTGCATTTTATGAATTTCCTCAAACTTCCCCAACTTGTGCAACTCATAACCCGCTCAATTTGCATCTTTTGAATGTGATCTTGGACTTTTTTGAAAGCTAAATATATCCTATACACTTTCTCTTTTTATCATTTTTGCATTTGGAGACATTATCTTGATGTAAGTTGCCTTGACAAAAAGTGTCTTTTGTTGACTTTTGAAAATGACCTACAATGTATTAGCTCATATCTTTCAAATGAAGCATTTTTTGGACTTGAGTATAAAAAAAAGTTGTATAGAATTGAATTTCCTTCAAAATGGGATTTTTTTAGATAAAATTTGATGAATCATGTGAAAGTTATGCCTGGTCAAAGTTCAGTTGACTTCTCCTAAGGAAACCCTAATTTGGCAATTTTGGACTTTTGATGATTTGAGAGCTTTCCTTGGGGAATCATGATAAATCATTGATAAAATGATGAATATCACTTCAAAATGTTGATGTTGACCAAAAATATTGAAGTTTGACTGTATGTTGATCACAATTGACTTTTTGACCAATACACTTGATTTTCAATCATCTGACCCATTGACTGAGCAAACTTGCGAGGTAAGACTTGAAACTTGACATGAACCTTATTGAGGACCTATGGAGAACCATGAAAGACACTTGATACCTTTGCAACTCAAAATTCTTTGAGGAACTCAAAACCCTAGTTGTAGACCCCTTGCTTAGGAGGAGGTTTGACTAGTCAACCCTTGAGTATCTTGAGAACCTTTGAAAGCATGTCTTGAGAAAAATGGGAGGGAAAATTTTGGGGTACAACAACTATGCTTTAGTTTTTGGATATGTTTTTGGTTTAAATTTTGGTGTGTCATTCACATTATTATTCGTGTATAAATTTCAGGAGTTGTTATGGATCATAGCTATATGAAAGTCGATATATTTGGTTCGGTTTATTTGAAATGAGTTCTTGAGTTTCTTGTATACACTGATAAAAATATTCCTGACAATGATGATATCTTTTATTGTCCTTGTGTTAATTGTGTGAATATCGATAAAGGTACAAAGGATGAAATATTCCATCACCTATGTTGTGATGGTATATGTCAAAATTATATAATATGGATGTGGCATGGTGAGGTGGATAAAGAGGGAAGTCGGGCATCACAAAGTCAAACAGTGGACAAAAATGAATATATGGATGATCGACTAGAGGATATGTTATGTGATATTGGAGAATCTTCTTTTAAGAATACTCATATTTATGATACTTTATGTAGTGATAAAGACACCCCTTTATATAAGGGATGCACAAGTTTTACACGATTATCTGCGGTGTTAAAGTTGTTTAATCTGAAGGAAAAAAATGGATGGTCGGATAAAAGTTTCACGAAATTACTTGATTTTCTAAAGAAAATGTTACCAGAAGATAACAATTTATTAGATCGTTGTTATGAAGCCAAGAAGATATTGTGTCCAATGAGTTTGGAGTATATTGAAATACATGCATGCCCTAATGATTGCATATTATACAGGAAAGAGTATGAAGACTTGTATCAATGTCCGAAATATGACGTGTCACATTCCAAGATGAAGGCCAACAATGGTGATGACAATTACTATGGAAATGTTAGTAGAAGCATTCTCCTACAAAAGTGTTATGGTAGTTGCCAATAATTTCACGATTTAAGAAATTTTTTGCTAATTAGAATGATGCAAAGAATATTAGATGGCATGCAGATGAAAGGAAATGTGATGGAAAAATTCGCCATGTAACTGATTTATTGCAATGAAAGAAAATTAATTCGTTGTTTCCAGATTTTGGAATTGGGACAAGAAACCTTAGGCTTAGTCTTGCCACTAATGGAATGAACCCCTTTGGTAATATGAGCACTAATAATTCTTTGTGGCCTATTCGTCTCACTATTTACAACCTATTTCCTTGGTTGTGCATGAAGTGCAAGTATATGTTGTTAAGTATGATGATTTCTGGACCACGACAACCTGGTAATGATATAAATGTTTATCTAAGTCCATTAATTGAAGATTTATGACTTTGTGGGATGAAGGCGTTAAAGTTAATAATGCATATTATGGATAAAAGTTTAAGATGCGTACAATGTTATTTTGCACAATCAACGACTTTCCTGCTTATGGTAATTTGGTTGGATATAGTGTCAAAGGACATAAATCGTGTCCTATATGTGAATATAATACTTGTCATCACCAACTTGAGTTTGGAAAAAAGACTGCTTACCTTGGGCATCAAAAATTTATAAAACCCGGTCATCCTTATCGTATATTGCAGAAGGCTTTTAATAGAGAGCAAGAGTTTGATATGCCTCCTAAACCTTTAAGCGAGGATGAAGTTTACCAATGGCAGAAACACATTAATGTTATCTTTGTAAAGAGATAAAAAGAAAAAGGGCCAGTTGAGAAAAATATATAGAAAAAGAGGTATGTGTTCTTTGATCTTCCATATTGGTCAAGTCTTGATGTTAGACATTGTCTTGATGTGATGTACATGGAGAAAATTGTGTGTGATAGTTTGATTGGAACACTTCTAAACATTCCAGGCAAGACTAAAGATAGTAAGGCTTCCTATATCGATATGGAGGTGATAGGTATACATAAATAGTTGGCTCCAATAGAGAGAGGAAAAATAATTTATCCGCCTCCATCATGCCACGCTCTATCTAAAAAGGAAAAGAAAATTTTCTGCGAGTTTTTGCATGGTATCAAAGTTCCCCAAGGTTACTCATCAAACATAAAGAAACTTGTATCAATGAAAGATCTCAAGTTAATTGTTTTAAAATCTCATGATTGTCGTATTTTGATGCAACAACTTCTTCCAGTGGCTATCTATGTTATCCTACCAAAACATTGAGTAGCTATTACCAGATTATGCTTATTCTTCAATGCCATATGTAATAAATTTATTTATTTCAAAAAATTAGATGAATTAGAAGATTAGGTTACCATGATATTATGTCAATTGGAGATGTATTTTCCTCCATCATTTTTTGACATTATGGTTCACTTACTTGTTCATGTAGTCAGAAAAATCATATTTTGTGGTCCAGTTTATTTAAGGTGGATGTATCCAATAGAGCGATATATGAAGATCTTTAAAGGATATACGAAGAATCATCACCAACCAGAAGCTTTGATTGTTTAAAGGTACATCACATAAGAATTTGTTGAGTTTTGTACAAACTATTTGTCGGAAGCAGATTCTATAGGAATTCCAAAGTCTCGTCATGTTGACACATACATAAGAGGATTCAAGGTCTAAATGTTAAGTCAATGGCTCATGATGTATTTATACAAGCACATTTCTATATATTGAATAATATTGATGAAGTTAAACCTTACATAGATACTCACAAAAGACTCCTGAAGAAAAAATATCCCTGAATGAGTGCCAAGTTGTTGTTGATAAAGCATAACTAGAGATTCATAGATTGGTTTAATGAAAGGCTATCTAATGATCATAGTGCATCCGAGATACTTAAATGGTTGCCCTACGAGCCAAAAATTTAATTTAATAACTTGGAATGCATATGAAATTGGTCATTATACCTTTTATATAAAATTAGAAGATGGCCGTAGTACAATGCAAAATAGTGGGATTATGGTTGAAGTCGAATAAATGTATTTCTCTAGTTCAAAAGATAAGAATCTTGTATTGGAAACTACCACATTCTATGGTGTTATTGAGGAGATTTGGGATATTAATTATGTTATTTTCAAAGTGTATTTATTTAAATGAAATTGGATTACCAATAATAGTAGTGGTGTACACATTGATGACTTAAGATTCACCCGGGTAGACCTTGGCAAGGCATCTTTTATGACTAAACCATTCATCATGGCTTCTCAAGAAAAAACAAGTTTTCTATGTGACTGACTCTTCAGAAATATCAAGTAAATGGTCAATCGTTCTCCAAGGAAAACACGTTCCTCTTAGTGATGTAAGTCTTGATATTTTTTCCACTCCTTCTTACACAACAAAAGTTTGTACCTCATATTATTCGAATCGATCATGAAGAAGGCATATGGGAAAATTAACAAGTAAGTATTTTATTATTTATTCATATATATTAGTTGTATGTTATAATTTCTATGTATTTTAACTAACAAGTATGATTATTAGAAACCATAGGTACTTTGTCCTTATCAAAGCCCCCGTGATTGAGGTACTATATAGTGTTATATTTGTGAGCGTCCTAAACTAGGGTGCTCTCTCCCAAGAGTTATACCACATAGAAAATGACCTAAGGTCTCGCCCTTGGCACTGATGACATGTGTAATGGCATTAATCAAAGGTGTTATGGGTTGGTTTGGCACTTGGCCCAATGTTGAGCAAGCCCAATCCAAGGCCTATGAGGCCCAATGGCATCCATCCCACGTTAACAATCATTGGGGGTTTCCCCACATGCCTCTTAGGAGAACATGGCCAATAGTTATCTGTAACCTCCACGATCCTACCCACTGAGAATAATGGGTCCAACTTCCTTATTATCTCAGAGCAGTTGACTAGGGAAGAGGCCTAATTGGGCCTAATTGCTTGTTATTGGGCTCCTCTATACACGTAACCCTGGCAGTTTTTATTATTGGGCCTAATTTCTTGGCCCAATGCATGGATATTGGCCCAACGTTGGGGGTTATAAATACCCTCTCACATGAGAGGGTCTGGTATTCACTCTTTCTACACTTTCATTACTTGCACTTACTCTGAACTTTACTTTTGCATCAGAGTGTCTTGTAGGTACCCCTCTCCATTTCACTTCAACATCATCCAGTTCCATCTTGTGGGCCATCTGTTTCACCCTAAAATTTTCCCTCTCATTTTATTCAAGATATACTCATAGAGGTCCCCAAATGCTCAAGGTTGACTAAGAATTGACCAGACAAATTCACCTCCTAAGCAATAGATCTCCAACTAGGGTTTCATTTTTCACAAATAAGTTTGGGTTTCAAAGGCCTCAAGCGATTTCCATGGTCCCTAATATATCCCCAAGAATGTTCATGCCAATTTTCATGCCTTGCATTACAAGTTTGCTCAGTCAATTACTCAAGTGACTGGAAATCAACTATATTAGGTCAAAAGTCAACTATGGCCAATATACAGTCAAACTTCAAGAATTTTGGTCAACATCAACATTTTTAAGTGATATTCATCATTTGATCAATGGTTGATCATGATTTCTCAAGGAATTCTCTTAAATCATCAAGAATCAAAAATTGCTAAATTAGGGTTTCTATAGTTGAAGTCAATTGAACTTTGACCAAACATAACATTCACATGTCTCATCCATTTTGATCCAACAAAATCTCATTGTGAATAAACTTCAATTCCCTACAACCTTTATTTTTCCCTCGAGTTCAAAAAATGCATCATTGGAAAGATATGAGCCAATACATTACAGGTCTTTTTGAAAGTCAACAAAAGGCATTTTTTGTCAAGGCAAGTTACATCAAGATAATTTCTCCAAATGCAAAAATGGTCAACATAGAGATTGTAGGGGACATCTTGATCTTTCTAAAAGGTCCAAGATCATCTCCAAAAGATATAAATTGGGCAAGTTATGACCAGTACAAATTGGGAAAATTGGTGAAAATGCAAAAAAGTCAACTTTGAGCAAAAATGCATTTTTAAGTTCATAGACTTATTTTGTGGGATTAAAATATGTTTATGACTTAATCAAGAACCCCTGAATTCACTCTCACCTTGCTTTGAATTTTTTCTCTATTTTATTCATATTTATTTTATTTTTATTCAAATAAACACAAAATAAATTACATAAAATAATAAATAAAAAGTATGGATACATGGGCTGATGACTTGGTTTGATATTGGGCCTTATAATTCGTGAAAGGTATGAGGAAAAAGATCACGTTCATTGCATCTCAAGAAGGGAAAGTTTTAAACAATTTTGGAAGTATTTTAATATGTTTGATATTGCTTTAAAAGGGGGCCATTATGTGTGGATTCTTGCCATGTTTACTCACCATTCCATCCCTCTATAAATAAAAAACAAAAGCACAAGCCAAGTCCACGAAATTCCTCTTCTAAAAGCTCTTCAAAAAGCTCTCCAAAAGCTTTCCCGAATTCTTCATATTTTTCAAAGAAATTTGCAATTTCGTATAACAATTTTTGGCCATATTCGAGCAATTTCAAGCCTCGTACCATCTTCCTGAAGGTTTCAGGAGGGCATACATATCCGTAGCTCACTCTCAAACACGCCAGAACAGCCACACCAAGCCCACCGATTTTTGGTAAAAAATCTGGATCCAAAACTCTTTCATTATACGATTTAAATTAATTATATGCATACATCCATGTTGTTATCAATGTTTGGAATGAATCTAACGTATCACACATGATTTTAAGTTCTTAGATTGCAGGATGCCATTGTTAGGGCTCAAGAACTTTTGAGTTTTAGATCCAGCTTCTCAAGGATGGGCTCCTACCATGGAACCTCAAGGGCCATGCACACCAAATCATACACAGTTGTTGGGTCCAACCAAGTTGGACTTAGCAAATTTCAGATTCTCACCCCCAGTTTTCTTATATCAAGTCCATTTTTTTTCTAATTTTTTTGTTTAATTTACATTTTTCTTTTTCAATTAATTTCATTTTATAAAAAAATCATAAAAACATCATAAAAATCATAAAAAACACAAAAAATGTAATCCTAGTTTTATTAATTAAAATCAATTAAACATTAGGTTTTTTATTATCATTAACTTAATTTTATTAAATAATTTAGAAATGAGTAGATCTTAATTTCTTTTTAATCACTTTATTTATTTATTCTCAAAAAACAATTAAAAAAAAACAACAAAAACAAGAAAAATTATTTCTTTATTTTGTTACTTAGATATTTTTAGAGCTTTCTCTTCTTCGTGTAGTAATTTATCTTATTCGCATTTTATTTTGAATTATGTAACTGCATAAAGGTTGTAATAGTTTTAATTAGGACCTTTACTTTTCTTTCCCCCGTTTTTGGTTTGTAAATCCCCCACCCGAAGCCTTATAATAGCGTAGCTTAAATTCTCGCATTTTTATTTTCTTTACATATATTAACTGTTAGATATATGTTAATAAGATTTCATGATAAGACTAAAATTAAACGTTAGCAAACCTAACATTCAAGACAAATAACTGAAACACAAAACACTTCGCACACGAGCACCTCTAAGGTACCTCCACTTGTTGCCTTCGGAAAAACAGTCATGTCCCTCGAACGTGGGACACTTTAGCAAAGAACCTCGGTTAAAAAGATCGTAGTCCCTCGATGACCCTCCGATGCCGCCTTCAGTAAACGATCTAGTCCCTTACGATAAAACTGCTAAAGTTCCCTACGAGTTGCCTTTATGACTGTACAATGACCTTTGCTCGTCCCTCAAAACATCCAACGATAGGACTACCTACTGACTAATAGTAGGATAGCACTATCTAAAGGAAAATAGGAAAAGAACAAATCTTTTGAGTAGGTAGATAGCTCCTAGTTGCTTTCTCATAAAAACAAACAAAACAATTTTTCGCACATGCACAAACTCTTCTCTAAAATATTTTCAAAGACAAAACACTTTGTATACGTTCTCGCTGAAACGAGAAACATTACAAAGTTCACCGCACTTAGGCATCTTTTTTCAAAATATTTTCAAATACACTTACACAAAAAAAAGCATTTTTAAAGTGAGCTAGCAACTAAGAGCCCGTAGATAACTACGGATGGAAAGGATGCTAACACCTTCCCTTTCCATAACCTACCCCCCTTACTCAGAAAAAAATCTCGAAAGGTCTTTCCTATTCTTTTCACCCTTTCTTTTGTTGGATAAAATAAAATTCGATGGCAACTCTTGTTAACCTCAACATTGCAATAAAATGTAAAACCAGTATAACAGTCAGTTCTCCCACCGTATTACAGAACTGGCGACTCTGTTGGGGATTTATTAAAAGTGGGGTTAACTTAGAGTTTAGATCATTTTAACTGCATTCCTTGTGAGTTTTGTATGCTTTATTTTTTAAAGGGGTTGCTTGGTTTACTGTTAAAGATCCTATACCCGGATCTGGGGCACCTTTTTAGGTAAGTAATCATGGAGGTTGTATGATGTAGACCGATACGGACAAAGTGATGTCTACATTAGCTTGATACTTTGACTTGTACTAATGTTCCTTGAGTCAGTCAAGGATATTCCTCATAGTGTCATTAAGTGCTAATTGACCTTTAGAACCTTTAATTGACTCATCCTAGCCATTAGAAAGTAGTGAGGTAGTCGGCTTTGGTTTCGATTGAAGATTGGTTGATACTCGATGCTACACTCATTGAGATTGGACTTTCGGGATATTTCGGCCTTAATATTTCGATGCTTGAGCTGAAAAAATGTTTGAGAGAAAGGTCAATGATATGAGACTCCTTAGAACCCGATTACTATTACTAGGATAGGTTGGGCCAACTAAAACTTCAAGAGAGTACTTACCTACAAACTCCATGCAAGCCTGGACCTAAGGATACTTGTGTGACTTGTTTGCTTTCATTATCTAACAACTTGAACTCCTTGCAGGGCTTGTTTGTTTTCATTACCTAACGATGTGAGTTCCTTGCAGGACCTATTTGTATCCATTATCCAATAACCTGGACTTCTAGCAAGACTCACTTGTCTTCATCACCTTACACTTTTGCTTGATGCATATCATACACAGCATAACTTCATGCCATAGCATTTCGTTAACCATTTCAAGGATCTCTAGGGCCTGTGATGCAGGTTATGATGAACCAGGCGTCTAGAAAGGGGCAAGGGGATTTATTTTCCTCTAGCCAATGTCGTCAAAAGACCAGAGCACGATAACTTGAGTCAAAGGCTATGACCCACTCGACATGGTGAGCTTAATTCTTGTAGAAGGATATTCAACAATATGAAGTTCTTCTGTCAAATATGCAATCAAAATTCAAATATTTTCTTGTGTTTACCCCGTGAGATCCTTTAAAACATTACATGCATTTCATTACATAACATGTATTCTCAAGACATGTTTCTCATTTTCTTGCTGTTTATTTCAGCAAGGAAAATGGTTCTCGAACAGAACGACAGAGATCTCCAAACTCAAGATGCTCGATTCAAGGAAATGTTCCTAAATCTATCCAAGGGGCAAGAAGAATTTAAAACACTCCTCGTTGGGAACATGACCAAGAAAAATCCAGAAGACAACAAGGATGACCAATTAGAACAACTGCAAGCTGAGATGGAAAGGATGAGAATCCAGATGAGTAGTCAGATGGCTCTTATCCAAAAATTTAGCTTACCGACAAGAAGAGTTAAGAATCCTCATCAGTGAACTTCGTCAAGACAGATACGGCCGTCTGGGGAAAACTGCTAGAATTTGGGGCCTAATCAACGATCAATCTCTCTTGGTAGACAGGGAATCGGGTGACATGTTCATGCGGGAACATGTTGAAAATAAACTCAGGAGTTGTGAAATTCAGGGAATGCATCTTTAAGTACTCAAAAGAGATCATACAACAGAAAAAAGGAGTCAATTACCATGTATGACCAGAAGGGTCGTAATAAGAGTGATCTCAACCAATCTGTAGGGGCAGTGCGAATCTCTAATCCAGCATCGGTGCAATAACAACAACAAGGCAATCAACGTAAGTAGGACGCGCCCAAAAGGAAATTCACCAAAATTAACATGTCCTCGGATCAAGTATTGCAACATATATTGAAGATGGAGTTGATAACATTGAAGGATCCTCCTCAGAATCTCAACACCGCTTCTCCTCGGTACAATCCTAATGTGAGATGTGCTTATCATTCCAATAGTCTGGGGCATGATACTAATAGTTGTTGGGATTTGAAAAATAATATTTAAGACTTGATTGACGAAGGGGTGTTGGATTTCACTCAAGGTGACCAGACTAAATTCTTTTGTCATCCAAGGCACACCATCTGAAGTGACAAGTTCAGACAGAGAGGATTTTTGTTCATTAGAATTTTCAAATGGTAATTTTCTTTTGATTGTTAGAACACTTATTTTATGTCAAACTTTGCTATTCCATTAATGCATTGCATATGTTTGTCTTAAAGTAATCCATTAATTTTCACTCTACTATGTTTTGACTTTTGTGAAATTCAACTCTCGATTAAAAAACTATAAGCCTTTAGAGGGAGGATGACAAAAATAATACTATAATCTCTACAGTATGCTTTTGAATAAACCTTGCTGATGATGTAAACGTGTTTTTTCAAATCCTAAACAGTGGAGTTATAAGGAAGATAATCCCTAGTCAACCCCTTTGAGCCTAAGAAGTAGGAGTTTTTATTTTCACACAAATTAAAATCCTTAATCATAACCTGGGGCAATGTAGTTTCTCAGTTAATTCAATGGTGCATTCAATCACAAGCTTTTCCTGCATACACGATGAATAGTGTCGAAGATGCTCTTCCAAATCAAAAAACTGTTGATGGTTCCCCGAAATAAATAAATAAAAGTCAGGCAGTCATTATCTCTCAAAAGAAAAGCCCGCTAAGTCAAAACCTACGAAGGAGACTTAAGAAAAAAACCAGGGCATCCCGCTGACTGCAATCACAAAAGAAACAGTTTAGGAAAAAGGCAGGGATAATAAAATATAAAAAAAGAGGTCGCTACGAATCCTCAAAAAAAATATTACAAAAAAAATGATGACTACCTTCTCAAACAAACTTTCAGTATCCGAACCATCACCGGAATATCAGGGAAAAGATTACAGACTCAATTGGGGACTAGATGCACAATTAACTGAGTATAGGACTAAAGAACATCACGAAGAACGGGTTGGATACAAATAAAGTTTGAGCCTTTATCCTTTGTTTCTTAAACTGTGAACCAGCCCACGCTACAACCCTTAAAAGTCCTAGCTGGAGTGTGGGTTAGTTCGAAAGCATACTGTTACCAAAGGTATCTTGACTCCTGTAAGGTTTACCATAAATCCTAAGTTGAATTCATATTCTTACAAAATTCGGTTTGTTTACTAAAAATTCATTTTTAAAACTTCAAGACAGACATAAGCTTTGCATTCTTTAAATTTCATTGTTTGCATATGACTAATCCGTTCGACAGCAGAGAAATTCGCATGACGGAAATTCAATGAACGAAAATCCACTCAATGGACAAAATCACCTCAGCTGGAAAGACATTTCAAGTAACAGGCCTTTCATAATCAAGGGGCATGATATGGTATCTAACTGATCTGGGGGAAGTCCAGTCAATATTCGAGGAATCTCTCAAAAGGGCCGAATAGCTAGGGGCAGACCTCCATCTGAATCACAAGGGGCATGACATGGTGTCTTACTGATCTGGGGGCAGTCAAGTCAAGATTCGAGGAATCTCTCAAAAGCGTTGAATAGCCAGGGGCAGATCTCCATATGAATCACTTAAGGCGTTAAACATGAATTCTAGCAAAGGATCACATACGATCGAGCAAACATTTTTCTGGAAGTGCTACAACACTTACTACTATAGACATTGACAATTCTCCACACCCTGTAAACACGGACATAGTCAAAAAATACTATGCATGAAAAAAGACCCGCTAGGTTGATCGGCCTAGGCTAAAATAAGGGCATCTCGATGAACCAAAAGAGTTCGGGTATAAATTAGGGATATATGAATAAAACTGTACACCCGATAAGTCGAAAACCTGAAAAGGTAGCTTGGGCAAAAAAGGGTATCCTGGTGGACTGAAAATCTGAAAGGACAGTCCCGGAAAAAGTTAGGGATTAAAGCGTACGACTATGTTCCATCATCTCGTCACTTGTCTATCAGTAGAAGACTTATCTCCCTGATCAGCATTCACCAAGGGCTCTAGAAGTTGAGGTATGTTCAAGTCTCCATGGACCCCGCAAATCCAATTCCATGAGATTATCTCCATAAAGTAATCTTCACAAAGTCATACATTCCCCACAATTTCCCCGACAGATTGCTCTGACGGATAAAGAAGTATGATCTTATTCCTGGAAATATCACCAACCTACAGAGTTTCAATCAGTACAGTTCATGGAGTTTATCTTCCCCAGCTGAGGTTGTTCCTCCAAGGTTGTAAAACCCCCTTCAGACTTCTACTCTCCAACAGAGTTCATTTCCTTAACAAGGGTGTTTCCTCAGTAAGAGTACTTCTCCATTAATAGGGTTTATTTCCCCAAACAATTTATCATCTTCTAGATACAACGCATATACAATCAAGACGCAAATTAATTCTGGCACTCATTCCAGATTTCTCTTCTAGATACCATACAAATACAATCAAGACACAAATTTATTCTAGAACTCATTCCATATTTCTCTTCTAGATACAGTTCAGATACGATCCAGATATGAATGTCATTCTGATACTCATTAAGTATATCTTTCAGATATGGTTTAGATACAGTCCAAATATGGATATTATTCTGATACCCATTCAATACATCTTCAGATACAATCAAGTCATGGATTTATTCTGACACTCCCCAGCTTGAGTGTGCTTCTACTACAAATCACTGACAAATCACTCTCTCCAGTGAAGTCGTCACTATCCCCAGAGAGTTGCTACAGAACCTGGAAACAACAAATTTCACCTCATTCGATCGCTAAGCTCAGCACTAAAAACATTTCACCTCATTCGATCACCCTCAAACAAACAGGCAAACAAAATCCACAAACATAGTCATCTTGCGGGGACTCAAGCACTAGCTAGGTGAAGAAAAAAAGAGGTGGGTCATGGAGCTCCACATCGTGCTCCGGGCTTACAGAATGACACCCTAGACTACTACCGAGGAGACACCTTTCTGACTAACATACATAATCGAGGCGGTCATCCCCGTAGAAATCAGGGAGCCAACTAGGAAAACTAAAACTCCTCTCGACAATGAGCTAAACAATGTAGCCTTGAGGGAGGAGCTCAACCTGGTCGAAGAGATATGATCGGGGGAATTCCTTCGAGAGGCCAAGTTAAAACAATAAATAACTCTGCGACATGACGCCAACATTATAAAGCGCGAGTTCCGAGTCGACAATTTGGTCCTACAGAGAAATCAGAAAGATTCCCGTGAAGGAAAGCTAGCCGGCAACTGGGAGGGCCCCTACCGCGTCTACGATAAGACGAGAAACAGGGCATACTACCTCAAACACCTAGATGGGAGACATCTACCTCGACCTTGGAACACTAATAAGCTAAAACAATATTACAGTTAAGTCCCAGACAAAAGCTAGGGCTTCGCAGTCGACCTGACTTCTTCGACATAGACAAGTCTTGCTCGGCCACGGAAGCATGATAAGGTACGAACATTGCTTCCAACGACCAACGAAGGGCGGGTTCTCACTCATAGGACGAGAAAAACCTTATCCCAATAGGGACACCTCGACCGAGCTCCACCGTCGTTGTACCAAAGAGGCAGAACACCCAGCTCGCGATGGGACTCTTTGTGCCCTGAGAATAAGGTCCCAAACGTGACCTTGGCCTCATCCCAACAGAGTCCAAATCTGTATCCTTGACACGTCTCCATACGTTGTCGTCCATTAATAAATAGGTCGAGCACAAATTCTGACACTCATACATAATACAACAAGCTTAAAATGCCAAACGATATTCAACACAACTAAACATGCAAGATAAGTGTTTAATAAAGTCGACCACGAAGGCCAGTATTGTCTAGACATTACATAAAAAATGGTATGTAGGCCCAAACTACGGTCAAATATACAAAAAATGGGCAGGGCCCCTTGTCCAAAACATTAAAAAAAAGTTTGGCATGCAAGCCAAGTAAATGCACGGGCACACAAGCCCAAAGCTAAAACTAATCTTTGCACCCATCCTCTTCATCGTCCGACTCTTCCTCGAGGTTATTAATGGGAGGTAAAAGGATAACCCCATCAACCATTTGGTTAAAAGGCCCGGTCCCTTTGGTTACGAGCTTGACCCCGACATTGACAATTTTAAGTTGCTTCACAGCAATATTAAATCCATACCCAAGGGTGTCCACCACGTCCTGCTTGAGCTGGAGAATTTTGGAAATCAACTCTTTCATAGTCTGAAAGGCCTCCTCCTCGATGGTTTCCTTAGCAGGCGCCACGAAAGGGTAGTCGGTCGTTCGTTCTCCTTTGTCATGGCGTCTATCTTCTATTTTAGCTCGTTCAACTCTGTCAAGAACCCGACTTGAATCTCATATTTTGCCTGATGGTCAAGAAGATCGTTCCTTAGTTTGTCATTATGCTCCTTCAGCTTGAAAATTCACGCATTTGCCTTTTCAAGGAAGGTCTGGGAGCTCGTCTCCGCGTCAATTAGGGTCAAAGCAATCTCAAGAACCCTCATTACAATGACCACGTCCTGGGACAGACCCTTTCGCTGAACCTCTTTGTCTGCAGACAAAATATCCCCCCTTTCCCCCTCGTGGAGACCTAAGGAATTGTCCCCGCTAAAAAGGTTACGATTGAGATAATAGGGGGGGGGGGGAAACACAATGGTCTCCCCAATATTCTTTCCCTTATCTGTAGTAGCCACGAAGTCGAGACCTTCCTTGTGCTTCCTTTTCGAGGGATGTTTAGGGGGGAGCTTGGCCACCTTGGGGGGAAGAGGAACCACCGACATGGATGCTAAGTTTGGCTTGTTCCTGGATCTGGGCAGCACACCCTTTGGGTTCTTTTTGGCTAGCTTTGCCCCTCACCTTGAGTAGACGTTCTTCGAAAGTGGCCATTCAACCTGTAATCCAAAAAGGGAACAATTAGTCTACGAAATAAATCAGGAAAAATATTTATTACGGGCACGCCCCCTATCTAGGAGCCTCAAAGATTCTTCGCCAGAAGAACATCTAAGCAACTCTTTCGTGTTTATCAGCCGAGAAACATAGACACACTCCCCCATATCATCAAGAATGAAATTTTTGTTCGTGTCCACACATTTTGCAGGGGAGAAACTCTTATCATAGGCCTCCAAGTTATCGTAAGCAAGCTTATCCTGGGTATCTAACTCCTCGGGCTTTACCAAATAATATTCGGGCTTCTGCTCGAAATGCTTCCACTGCCACTCGAGGGGAAATTTCTCCTTTAGATTTGTTACCTCCCGACCATCCTCCATCTCTACTGAACGATCATACAAATGGCCCATGGCCACTTTGGAAATAGGCTTCACGACATAGAACATGTCCTTGAAATGTCGGACAGATTCCAGGTATGGTCGAAACAGATTTCTGAACTACTTGAACAACCCCTAGGCCTGTCAACCCTCAACCACATGTCGCTAGAGGTGGAAGATTCGGAAGAACAAGGTTAAAGTAGCGTCAATCTCAAGGTATCAGCAAACGATCTCAAATGCTTGCATGAACGCAAGTGCATTCGGGTGGAGTTTGGATGGCGCCAGGTTTAGCCATTGAAAAACCCCCACTTGAAAATTCATAAAAGGCAAGCGCATCCCCACCTTCTTGAAAGAGAACTCATACATAGGGAAGCGCTTGCCTGGGAAGGCTGAACACATCCTCCTGTGCTCGTTCGGAATGAGAACCAACCAAGAGGCGAGAACATCATCTTCCTTCCCCCCGACGATGTTGAATGCTTCAGAAGGGTCATGAACGAATTGACACATCAGATCCCGGGGTTCAGGTGCAACCCAATCTATGGGGTTCCTCGCACCCACATTTTCCTCGCCAATAGACTTGGGCAAAGCAACTTCTTTGACTAGTTGAGCCATCTTACCTGAAAAGCATGGGAAAATAGTGAATTCGACATCATCAAATTCACCCTTTCACCGTAAGTCAAGTGAAAGGGCGAGGAGCTCCTCGAGGGTGGGTCCTCGACTCAAGCCCTTGATGGCTCACGTAAAAGGAGGCAATTCCCCTCAGGTAAGCACAAAATCACGGACACTCTCCCTGACAGAGCAGCTCGTTCGGTTTTTCCAAGTCACGGGGACGAATCCCCATGGTGGACCCGTATGAAGTTCATCTGAAGATTATGAATCTTTATCCAAAACTCATGAACTTCATCGAAAAACTCATGTATGTTCATCCGAAGTTCATAGGTTTTCATTCATAATTCATGAACTTCGCCAGAAAACTTCATTTGTTGGTCTAAAACCCTAAGGTAATTAAAAAGTATAAGAAAATCACTTACTTGGAGGGATAAATGCTAAAGAAATCTACGGTAATGGTGACGACAATGGAGAAACTTGCAAACGGAGGAGAAGCAAAAAGAGAGCAAATGTAAAAATGCTTAAGCGAGTTTCTTCACCTCCTTTTATAGCTAGTCCCCACCATACAGGGTGGCGTGTAAGGAATCATCATTGGGTAGACCCTTAGGCTTCCCCAGAAAATAATGGCGTTCTGAATAGCCACCACATGTGGCACGCGAAGCGATACGCCCTTTGGGCTTCAAAAAATCCTACATGAAACCATGCGCTGACGCTGTTTCAAAGTCTTCATTATCGAACACATGCTCGACTTCGTTTATGGCGCTTTTCCTACGGGTATCCTGAGAAGACACTCGGGGAAAATTTCCACGTTTTCCTCGTAAACACAACACACTTTCTCACCCGGGCACCTCGAGGAGGCAAGCTCGGGGAAAACATATGTGCTTCTCCATGAACAGAGGCATCTTCCAAGGATTTGTGTGAAGGCGGACAATCAACGAACCAACCAAGGCGAGTTCTTCATAACAAATTACTCGTGCCATACACCCCCCCTCTACAGGCAGGAGGGCACAACTATTAAGAATTTGCAAGGAAGTTGACGATTTTCCGACCACATAATCCCCGACCAAAATAGTCTTCCCTTTTTTGGGCAACGTCTCCCCGACAACCAAGCTGCCCTTAAGTCATCACTATTTTGTCTAAGAGAAGTAACTTAGGGGCATCTTGTTCTGGGATGACACTTGGCCCACCGTTGAGCAGGCCCAATCCAGCGCCTCTGAGGCCAAATGACTTCCAGCCCACGTTAAGAACCGTTGGTGGTTTCTCCACGTGCCTCTTAGGAGAACGTAGCCAACAACTATCCATAACCACCACCATCCTACCCACTGAGAATAACGGGTCCAACTTCCCTATTATCTCAAAGCAGTTGACTAGGGAGAAGGCCACGTGCTTGACTCTACTGAACACGTAACCTTGACAGTCTTTGTTATTGGGCCTAATTTCTTGGCCCAATGTTTGGATCTTGACCCAATGCTAGGGGCTATAAATATCCTCTCAAATGAGAGGGTAAGGTATTCACTCTTTCTATAATTTCATTACTCGCACTTACTCCGAATCTTACTTTAGCATCAGAGTGTCTTGCAGGTACCCCTCATTGCACTTCAACATCATCCAGTTCCAGCTTGTGGGTCATCGACGATCCCATATGATCAGGTACGATCAAAATGAGAGGGAGTCCACTACTACCCCTTAAAGGATATGTGGTCAATAACTTCTCCTGCCTAGGAGGAAGCAATTGTCACCACTCAGGGTCTAGGCACAAAAGGCGTATATAAATACTTCTTCCATCTAGCTCTCATATGCTTATTCTTAAGCACATTGTCAATCTATAAAGCATCTCACCTCACTTGAGTAAGACTCCTAAAACAACCGTAAAATAACATCGTACACGAATTCTCACCGTCGTGGATAAGCCATAACCATCATACATTGTAATATATCTACAAAGACCTCTGAGTCCCCTACCATTACACGAGCAACATACAAGCCTACACTTTTTGACCAATACAAACATCTTTCTCTCTTATCTAATTTCACTTAGAATATCTCTAATTTGATTTTATCCTGCTCATTACTTTGGGAAATAAGCAATCCCAACAATGAAATCCTTTTATGGAAAAAATCATTTGTAGACATCTTATAACGCAACAACAATCAATGATAAAAGATTGAAAGAGAGAGAAGGCGAGGGGGGGGGGATAAAAGTAGACTAAATAATGTTTCTTGTTAAGAGGAGTTGGTCAATTTTAAGGAACAGAGACATGTTCATCTTTAAAATAGTGAGAACATGCAATCTTAGGATTCCAAGCCAACTTATCTGGAAAAAAGAATGACTTAACGAAGAATTATCTCTGTGAGATGGGGTAATTAAGCGCGAGGATAAACAAAATGGACCAAGTACGACGCGAGATAATATAGGAACAAGTAATAAGTAACGAAAATAACTCCAATAATAAAGGATAAAAAAATGGTTAATAAAATTAACACTTAAAACTACAAGATTTAGCTTTTCAATGGTTAGATATGTTTAGATCTCATCTCTAAAAACTAGCTCAAAGAGTGATGTTGTCCTCACATATTTATACAATCAATAGTCTGAAACTTAAGCAATGTGCGATTTCAAACAAACTTCAACACTCTCCCCCATGTCTAACGTGGATTTGGGTCAAATGTCCACATTGTAGTCTTTAATCCAACTTTGATACCATGATAAATTTGCTTGTACTTCATCCCTAAAAGTTAGCTCAAATTATGAAATTGCCTTCACATATTTATACAATTAACAACCCTAAAACTTAAACAACGTAAAACTTCAAACAAACTCCAACAACACAAATACTAATTTCAACATCAATCAATTATAAAAAATGTTAAATAATGCGCATTAACTTTACATTTTCTTTAAGACTTTTTTGATTAAAAAACCCCAGATAAATGATAAATTAATATTATAGAAAACAAACTTAGAGTTGCTAGTTTATAAAATAATCTATGACTGATAGTATAATTTTTTAATTGAATTTATAGTGTTTGAAGCGATAAGCTATAAAGTCAAAAGTGACATTGGCAAACATAGTGTAAGGCTTTAGCCCAAAGAAAGTGAAGTAAGAGAGCAACCTCAAAAGTGGAAGTAAGACTTGTTTCTTTCCTTCTGTTACTCTTGTCTTTCTTTCACTTTCTCTCATACTTGTTTCTCATCTTCCTCTCTCAATCCAAATGCTAACACCACCACCACCACCACCACCACCACCACCATCATCATCATCATCATAGCATAACAAAAACCTCAATTTAGCAACCAAAAATGGCAGTGCAAGACCATACCAACGAATGGCCACCAACAGGTGCACCGTTTGACCTCCACAGAGATGAACATTGGACCAACTTCGACAGCTCAGTCAATGCTGTTTCCTTTGGGTTTGTAGCTACTGCTATCCTCATTTCCATGTTCTTGGTCATGGCTATTTTTGAGAGGTTTCTTAGACCCCTTTCTCCTCCTATGTCACCCTCCACCCGCCGGAGCCACCGTGATGTTGAGTCTCAGATGGGTTCCAACACCAAACTCTCTCACCCATCACCCAAAGTAAGTTAACCACTAAAAGTTCAATTTTTCTTATCTAATTTTGTTCCAGCAAAGTGTATACGCCCTTCAATTTTCAGTGATACCAAAAGGGGTTTCCCAGTTTTCAGATTAGTCTTTCTGGTTTAACTGACAATGCAGAATGTTGCTTTTTCTCTCCCAATTTGGTTGGTTGGTTGTTTTGATTTCTGAATAAGTGATTATCTTTTAACTGACTTAAAAAAAAAGCTGTTTTTCATTTCATTTGCTGTCAAATATAGTACTATGTTTCTTCTTTCAGAACGCTAGATCTGAGGTTTTTCTGTTTTCTATTAGCTGTTTTTGTTATGTGTCTTTCTTTGTAGAGTTTTTCTGTTCATTTGGAGTCATGGTTTTCCCTTAGCTGTTTCCTTAGTGAGGCTAATAATAAAAGGATGTTGCTTTTCTCTTCTTTATTGGTCAAAAACTTCAACTTTTTTAAGCACTTTTTGCTTTTGTAAAATGAAAATATATGTTTGAGTAGTTTGCTTTCATAATTGATCCTAACTTTCCTATTGAATGGAAGCTAGCTAGCTAGCTATCTATCAGATCTGAATTTAGCAATGGCTCACTGATAATTCAACTTAGTAGCTTTTTTTCATTTGCACGTTCTGTCAACAACCGTCATCATAATTTATGATGGAACTGTAATTGTCTTCAAGTTTTATGAGGAGGTGGTGGTGGTCCTCCTTGCAAGCTTTCTAGTTAACAATTTGGCACCTAGCTATAAGACTTGATATTTATTTGTACACCCTTTTGTGGTTAGTGTTAAGACCCACATTGTCCTTTGGTTTTTCATTTGCTTCAGCAACACCTCTATTCTTTCATGATTGACACCGTGCATGGTAGGTTTCTGTCTGTGGTGTGTGACACGTGGTCAACTTTTCCTAAAACTCGGTACCCCCGGAATTCACAACACTCACACACTCTGCGCACCAACCACTTGTGCTAGACCTCACCGGAAACGCTAGGCTTATCTACTAACAGAGAAAGTAACTATATGATACATTGTACTCTCTATATTTTATGTATCTTATCTTGGCTTAAAAGATGCAAATTCTTAACTTCAAGTACAATCAATTCGAGAAAAATCAAACATGTCAATACACATCCAGAATCAATTCTAATTGTTCCAACAGTGAAACCAAACATACACTTTAGATATGATGGGCCTTTGCCTTGTAACTGTAGTGCTATCTATCCTGTGCAATTTCTTTTGTGGAACACCTTGGCCCCACCACCTACTAATCAAATTTGTGTTCAAAAGAAGGGCACAACTTGATAGTTGATTAGGACAATGTCTCTAGTATTAGCCAATGGGATTTAACAGAGAAACACTGTCTAACCAACCTGTCTTATAATTTAATAGTAGCTTATTTGTATGGATCTTAGTTTAGTGTTGATGGAATGGAATACAGGTTTAAAAATTTGAACTTTGAGAAGATGCTCTATGCACTTAGACTTCTAAGAAGGATTCCTTTTTATTGTTTATGGCAATGCTACCATCTAGAGATCATGTTGGATTTCTTTTTCTCATTATAAAAAATATTGTTTTAGTATTGTATTACTTTCATTTTGATTTTTCTACACTCCGCAGATGAATGTATATTCCAGAGAGGTTTCGGTTTTGATGCCTGGAGATGTGATTCCTACATTCATTGCTCATCCCGCTCCATGTTGTCCAGAACGGATTGCATGGCCTTCTCATCAACATAACGCGTTACCTTGTTCCACTTCGAACACTAGGCCTAGTAATATCAATGAAGTTCGAGGAGTCTGAATCAATGCGATAAAGTTCTCAATATTGCTGCATCAAAGGGATATGCATTTTCTGTGAGGACATAGATTGTTCTTGGGGTTTGCCTTCCATCCATTTTAAATTAGATGATGGTTTCTTCTTACATGTAATATAGGATTTAGTTTAGGTTTTGCAATTGGAGTACAAGATCAATTTCCGTAGTGATGTAAATCTCAGTTATCAATAGATACATTGTGTCCATCAACGGGATAATCTTGTATGAGTCTGCTAATTTTTATAATAAGATGAGTTTCATTTATTATTCTACTCTTATTAATATAGCACTTGTAGTTAATGAAATCGTTAAGTAAATTACGATAATAAAAAATGTATGTTAATAAAAAAAAGTTATTTGTTTTAAATGACAAATAATATGTAACAAATGGATAGTGCTAATGTGACATTTAATATGAGAATGAAGAGAGAATTCAAAGTTCCACGATGTTTTTGTTCAAAAAAACATAAAAAAGATCCATGAGGTCTACCTTATATGGATGGATATGAGTAAAACTGGAGAACACAAAGTACGATTGCAAATAAAGTTCAAACAATATTGTTCAATTAGGGAACAAAAATACTTAGTGGAGTAGAATCTTGATGCAATGAAGTTGATCTTCGTTATAACGGTTAAGTGAAAGAGGAGTAAAAGTGAATCGTGGGTTAAAGAGAATACCTTTGGTCTCATGTATAATGCTTTATATACGAGTGATGACTATGGATGTTTCGTGTCATTTTATCGAGGAACGAGATAAGCCATCTGATGATATCTAGCAGTAGACAACAACCCTTGACATAGATCCAGTGAACATTTATCTCAATCTAGTCTTAATGCCTTAATGACTAGAACTAGAAAGGAATGAAAATTGAGAGATATTGTCAAGAATCTCATTGCTCATATCTCTCTTAAAGTCTCTTCTAGTGAAGACTGATATTTTGATAGTGGATGTTTTAGGCATATGATACGTGTAGAGAATTTATTATAAGATGTTAAACCTCACACAACTAGTTATGTCGCCTTTGGAGATGGTGCCAAAGGAGTAATTAAAGGTGTTGGAAGACTAGCTTGTGAAGGATCTCCTAGGCTTGATATAGTCCTTTTTGTAAAATGTCTAACTGTCAATCTGATAAGTATTAGTCAGCTGTGTGATCAAGGTCTTAAGGTTAACTTCACTAAGATCTGAATGTCTGGTCACTAATAAGGAGAATGAAGTGGTAATGAAAGGAGACAGGTCTAAGGATAATTTCTACTTGTGGATACCCCAAGGAATCAATTATACCTCCACATGCATGTTGTCCAAGGAGGATGAAGTCAAACTGTAGCATAAAAAACTTGGCCATTTAGATTTGACAGGTATGAAGAAGATTGTGTCTAAATAAGCTATCAGAGGCATTCTTATACTCAAAATTGAGGAAGGAAGAATCTGTGGAGAATGTCAAATTGGAAAGCAAACCAAGATGTCACACCAAAAGCTTCAACATCAGACCACTTCAAAAGTTCTGGAACTTCTTCATATGGATTTGGTGAGACCTATGCAAATTGAAATTCTTGGTGGAAAAATGTATGTTTATGGTGATGATGATTTTTCAAGATTCACTTGGGTAAATTTCATTAGAGAAAAATCAGAAGTTTTTAATGTCTTCAAGGAGTTGTGTCAAAAGCTTCAAAGAGAGAAAGAAATCAACATTGTTAGGATCAAAAGTGATCATGGTAGGGAGTTTGAAAACAACAAATTTGCTGAATTTTGTGCCTCTGAAGATATTAGTCATGAATTTTCCTCACCTATCACTCCCCAATAGAATAGAGTTGTAGATAGAAAGAATAAAACTCTACAAGAATCAACAAGAGTCATGTTTCATGCAAAGAAGTTGCCATATCATTTTTGGGAAGAAGCTATGAATACAACTTAGTATATTTATAATAGAGTCATCT
This sequence comes from Vicia faba, assembly GCA_948472305.1. Classification (NCBI taxonomy): domain Eukaryota; kingdom Viridiplantae; phylum Streptophyta; class Magnoliopsida; order Fabales; family Fabaceae; genus Vicia; species Vicia faba. The sequence goes on along the minus strand of OX451741.1, from coordinate 916,271,048 downwards.
TAAGGACTGGAACTGCAAATACTCTAAATGAGTTATGGAAAAGAATGAAACCTACAGTCAAATACTTTCATGTTTTTGGAAGCAAATGCTACATCTTGACTGATCGTGACCAAAGAATAAAAATGGATTCCAATAGTGATGAAGGGATATTTCTGGGGTACTTTAAAAATAACAGAGCCTATAGAGTTCTTAACACCAGAACTCGGGTCATGGTGAAGTCTATAAATATTGTGGTTGATGACTAAAGCTCATACAATAAACATGATGTTGAAGATAATGCTGGAACATCATTCCAGATGAATGATGAGTCAGAAGATGTGGAATAAGATGACATAAATATTGAGACTGTTGATGCTAAACCTGATAACAATCAAGTCAATAAGGATCCTTCCATCAGAATTCAGAAATATCATCCTAAAGAGCTCATTATAGGAAATCTTAATCAAGGGATTACTACTAGATCAAGGGATGTTGTTTCTAACTCTTGCTTTGATTTTAAGGATGAACCCAAGAATGTAAAAGAAACCTTAACTGATGAATTCTGGATCAATCCCATGTAAGAAGAACTTAGTTTGTTCAAGAGGAATGAAGTTTGGGACTTAGTTCCCAGACCTAGTGGGACAAATGTCATTGGTACAAGGTGGGTGTACAAGAATAAATCTGATGAAAGTGGAGTTGTCACCAGAAATAAGGCCAGACTTATGGCACAATGCTACATTCAGATTGAAGGAATAGATTTTGATGAGACTTTTGCTTCAGTTGCTAGACTTGAATCTACCAGTCTACTGTTAGGAGTGGCCTGTTTATTAAAGTTTAAACTATTTCAAATGGATGTGTAAAGTGCCTTCCTAAATGGATACTTACATGAAGAAGTTTATGTTGAACAACCCAAGGGGTTCATTGATCCTACTTATCTAGATCATGCGTTCAAGTGAAAGAAAGCTCTCTACAGGAAATGAGGAATAGACAAGACCTTGTTTGTCAAGGAGAAGGATGAAAAACTCATGATAGCTCAAATAAATGTAGATGAAATTGTGTTTGGAGGGATGTCATACTAGATGATTCAACACTTTGTCAAACAAATGAAATCAGAATTTAAGATGAGACTTGTTGGTGAACTGACCTATTTTCTCGGACTTCAAGTGAAACAGAAGGATGACTTTATCTTCATCTCTCAAAGTAAGTATGCCAAGAACATAGTAAAGAAGTTTGACATGGAAAATCTGTAAGAACAATATTTTGTTCTGCAATATTATCTCTGAGTTTTGATGATAACAAATGAGTATGTTTGTATGAACAATTTTGATACTTCAATATTTGTTATTGTTGAGTAATTAACAAACAAGTTCCGCCTCTGATGGATGGCGTGGCCAACATATTAGAAGAGAACTGATTCCGCTTCTACGCTACATAAATTCTGTTGAACAATAGCAAGACACTCCAAAAGGCTCTGAAGTGTAAGATTTGATATTTGTCTAAAGAAACCAGTAAAAGATCTGAAGACAGAAGTTTCTACTTACATCCAGATGCTAAAGAATTAAGTTTCTAAAGACAACGTGTTCCAAAGAAAAAAAGTTAGAAGATTTGAAGAAAAAGTTTCTACTGAAGTCCAGATGCTGAAGACTTGTGTTTCTAATAACAAGGTTCTAAAGATAAGGGTTCTGAAGACCAAGTGCTAAAGACTCTAAAGACATAAGTTCTAAAGATTCTAAAGACTTGAAGTTCTAAATACCCAATGTTCCAAGAAAAGGTTCTCACAACCAAGTGCTAAAGACTCTGAAGACGTAGTTCTGAAGACTCTGAAGACTTGAAGTTCTAATGACCTTGTGTCATGTTCTCGCTTCTAAACTCATGCTCGCAGAAGCCTCTGAATGCATAAGAAGAGAATATAACGTTAACATGGTACAAATAGTACATGGTACAATCAATGTTTCATTCCATTACCATGAAAGAACAGACGCGTCGCATGATCTTGTCCTCCATGTTACTGTTCAAGCTGCCAATGTTTTTAGAAATCCCAAGAGTATCCCTAAATGGATATATTATTTTATTGGCTATATAAAGGCTTGAAGACTAAGAGAGAAAACTGACAATTCACTGAATATTCACGCACAAACGCTGTTCATAGCTTTCACGTTCTTAAGTCACTATTCATAAAATAGTTTACTTATTCAGCTTCTTAGAAGCAATAGTCTTGTAAAAAAAACTTGTATTCAAACAATTGTGTGATTTTCCTTAAGGGACTGGGTATGTCTTTATTCTTAAGAAGTCTATAACTTGCGGGTTTTAGAAGTTGTTAGTCACTTGCGGGTAGCTTGTGTTTTGTAATAATCAGGTTGATTATTGTTTGATATTCCTTAAGGGACCGGGTAGGTCTGAATCCTTAAGAAGTCTAGGGATTGCGAGTCTTAGAGGTTGTTAGTCACTTGCGGACAACTTGTGAAAATTGTAATCAGCTTGGTTATAGTGAATTAAGTCCTCAATTGAGTGAGGCGAAATCACCTTAGCGGATGGAGTAGACTAGCTTAATAATTTTCAAGTGAACTAGTATAAACATACATTGTTCTTTATATCATGTTCTTACTTATTGTTATTATCAAGAGTGAAGGAAAAAACATTTTAACTTAAAGGGGAATATTTTTAAAATAATAGTTTTGTTTTAAATACCCAATTCAAACCCCCAATTTCTTGTGTTTTTCACACCTTCAATTGGCATCAGAGTTTTGGTTCTGAGGAGATAAAAAGTTTGAATTTTTATCAACACTTAATAGTGTCTAGTATCGATCCAGTGTGTATGAAAAACCAATGGCTACATCTGCTTCCACTGTTGATAATGGGGATAATGATAGAAATCACTATAGTTCAAAACCCCCTATTTTTGATGGGGAGAAATTTGACTATTGGAAGGATAAAATAGAAAGTTACTTTCTAGTATATGACTTAGATCTATGGGAGTTGGTAGTTGATGGCTACACTCACCCAGTAGATGATGAAGGTCATAAGATTGCAAGAAGTGCAATGACAGAAGCACAAAAGAAAGTGTGCAGAAATCACTACAAAGCAAGAACCATTCTTCTAAGTGCTATCTCATATAATGAATATGAGAAAATCACAGATAAAGAGACTGCAAAGTCTATTTTTGATTCTCTTGAGATCACACATGAAGGCAACACATAAGTAAAAGAAACAAAGGCTCTAGCCTTAATTCAAAAGTATGAAGCCTTCAAGATGGAAGATAACGAATCTGTGGAAACAATGTTTTCAAGATTTCAGACTTTTGTGGCAGGACTTAAGGTTCTGAATAAAGGTTACTCCACTGCAGATCATGTTAAAAGATTATCAGAAGTCTGCCTTTCAAATGGGGACCAGTGGCAACTTCTTTAAAATTAGCAAAGGATCTGAACAACACCTCTCTTGAGGAGCTGATTAGCTCTTTAAGAAGTCATGAAATAGAGCTAGAACAAGATGAACCTAAGAAGAGGGTAAAATCAGTTTCTATAAAGTCTACTTCTAGTAGGCTTATCAAGCTAAGGAAGAATCAAAAGAATCTGAAGAAGATTCAGAATATGATGAACTCTCTTGATATCCAGAAGAATAAGTCAAATCTGGAAGCATAGATAAAGCAAGTTCAGAGGTCAAATAAAGACACATGGAAAAGGTGAATCCAGTTCCGGTCAGAGAAATGCTTCGGGAAAAGAAATTACTTGCTTTGAATGCAATGAGCCTGGACATTACAAAAATGATTGTCCAAAGCTTAAGAAAGACAAAAAGCCTAAAAAGGCATACAAAGACAAGAAATGTCTCATGGCAACATGGGATGATTCAGGATTAGAAGATGAAGATTCTGATGAAGAACATGCAAACATGGCATTCATGGCTAGGACCAGCAAGGGAGAAGTAACATCAGAAGATGAACTGACAATTAACTATAAGTCAGACTCTGATGACGATAAAGAGGTACTTTCTTCTCTATCTCATTTTGAACTTAAAATTGGTTTATCTGAATTAATGAAAAGGTATCAATATTTTCTAAGTAAACACAAAATCTTGAAAAAGAGTTTTGTAGTTACTTCTAAAAAAACTACTATAGATGAGCAAAATATTTCTGACTTAAATGAAAAACTATTTGTTTTACAAAAATCAAACATTGCTCTGAAAAGTAAAGTGTCTAGATTAGAAGAAGAGATTTTCTCTAACACATCTGTTATTGATGAAATGATTAGATATGATTGAGCTTTTCAACGCTTCCTTGCTAAAAGAATAAATAGAAGTAAAATGGCTTCAATGATCTATGGTGTTATTAGAAATGGAAGCAAAGGCTTGGGGTATTCAGAACCATCAAAGAAAATTGATGAGATTCTGAATGTCAAACCAAAACCTCTTTCTGAATATTTCGTGCTTGCTGGCATAGACTTGAAATGTCTAGAACAAGAAGGTTCTAATACTTCTGTAGCACGAACACAGACACAGAAGAAAATTTTTAAACCAAAGAATCATGCACAAATTTCACATGATTATCCTGTTGCATGAAAGTCCAAAGGGGTCAGAACCTCTGGAACTTCTAACAAAAGAGGACCAAGAAAGTGGGTACCCAGAGATCCGATAATCTATGTTACAGATATTATTAACAGTGCAATAGAAACATCAATTATGGCACCTGGACAATGGATGCTTGCAACATATGACAGGCGAAAGGCATATGTTCCAAGATTTGGAACCTAAGTCTGGAAACGTGAACAATGTCAGAAGCAACCAGAAAAGAAAGATTTCTGGCTCTAAAATTCGTGTAATCCAAGATGCTATTATTAGAACAAGACTAAAATTTAAATACTCTAGAGAAATGCTTCTGAGCCTTAATAATCTTGCTTGTGCCAACTCATCTTCTGAATAAAGTTCGAATTCTGAAAATTGTCTAAAGAATCAAATGATAGACTATCATACTTCTATGAGTAATACTTCTATTATCTTTAAATTCTGTTAGTGCTAATTCTTTCAGAATCTCAGTAATCATAAGATGTTTCGGTCAGAAATGTCTTTGATTAGATGTAAACCTTTTGGTTCTCCAGACTCTGAGGATATCAAACGTGTCACTTAGTTAGATGTATTGATTAACACGTGTAACCCTTGGTTATACTTAATCATCACACGCTATCTAAGCTATGAAATAAGCAATGTTCGTATTTCTTGGAATTTGATTGATATCATAATCATTACTTTCCTTTAATTCTATTAATTATTATGTTTAATTAAAATTCAATTTTATTTTATATTCTCTCACTTCTCAAACACTATAAATCACACCTGTTCACTTCACTTCCACACTTTAGAAACCCTAAACCCTCTTTTTCTCTCAATCGTTCAACAAGTTCTTTGTGTTTATCATCTTGATCAATGCTCTTAATTAAAAAATCATCACCCATGTCAACAACCTTCATCATCTTCAACATGATGAATGCTCAACAACAAGAAGCTGTTCAATTTGCCCAAGAAATGGAACAAACCCTAAATCCTTATGGGCCATCTTCTTCAACTATTCCAACCAGTTCTTCTTTCCCTATGGTAACTGGTTCATATTCTCTATCATTTATTGATAAACACCACATAACACAAATCTGTTCAAGTTCACTGTAATCTAAAACCACATGAGTTAAATGTTCTTCGTGAATATACGGTGGACTTCAATAACCTTTATGCAAATGGTGTAAACCTAATTGGCGAAGAGATCGACTTGGGAGATTGAGAAGTTAAAAAGGACAACTTACATAAGTGCCAACCTCAATCCAGAACTCAAAGTCGAAGTGATCCAATTGCTGAAGGAGTACAAAGAATGCTTCGCATGAGATTACGATGAAATGCCTGGTTTAAACAGAGAGCTGGTAGAACCAAAGTTTCCCATCAAGCCTGGGAAAAATCCAATTAAGCAGACTCCAAGGCGCTTCCTGTAACACCCCAAAATAATTAGATTGTTTATTCATTTATTTAATTGATTTATGATGAGTATTTGTGATGTATTTGTGAGTATATGTGATGTTTTGATGAATATGGTGTATGATATAATGCTATGTGTGTTATATTGAAAATTAAGCAATTGGGTTTTTCAAATAATTTTAGATAATTAGAGTAATTATTTAGAATTATTTTAATTGGGAAAATAGAGATAATAATATGATATAGTAACTATAAGGGCAAGGTGGTAATGTTATGAAGATTAGTCAGGGTAAGATGGGAAGATCATAGAAAGGGTCCAAGGGTTAAACAAGGAAATGTGAATGTTAGTGTTTCATTCTCTGCAATCGTTAAAGTTGGGAAGAAGCGGTGAAAGAGAGCTAGAGCATAGGAACTCAGAGGGATTATGTAGAACACGAAGAAGAAAAGATCATCACATGGAAATATAAGGTAAGGGAGGTTATCCTTATTATTATGATTGATATGGGTTTAGGTATTTGTAGGCTTGTGCTTGGGATTTTGGTTGATCATAATATGATGATCTATTATGAAATTAATAACTTATGAAATGTAAAATGTCATGAGATGATGTATATAATGCCTATTACGATGTATTGTTGTTGCTAGGTGATACCTTGATGATTGTTGTGTATTTTGGGTTGTACTGGTATTGGAACCGTGTGGAATTAGAGCTGATATATGCTGGAAATTACAACAGGAAATCCCTGTTTATGCGGTGTTGTTCGGAGAGTCTTACACTTCTCCCATGATGCATCGGGCGAGAGGGAGGCGAAAGACCTGGGGGGAAAACAGAGCCCCTATAAAATATATATGGGAGAAGTCGACTCACTCCAGTTTTGTCGGGAAAAGCGGAGCCAAGCATGAGCTTCGACAGGCGAAGAAGGAAACGAATGAAGGGTGGAAAATGAGGTGCTCCTGGAATTTTGTATGGGGGAGGTGATTCACCCCAACGTTGCCAGGTGAGCCTCAGGTGAGAAAGATGCTTCACCAGGCGAGCCTCAGGTGAGGGGCAGGTGGTAGAATCTTTGAAGTTTCATAAAATAAAATGACATAAAGATAAATTCTCAAGTGAACAAAGATGAAAATAGCATGAAATGTAAATGCTAAAATAAATGATGCATAAAAGTAAATGCGTAAAGTAAAAGCATAAAAATAAAAGTTAATTTTTAATGGGTTAGAAATTAGAGGTTAGTTGAATGACCATCTTGAATCTTGCATTTGAAAACTCATTAGAAGATTGATAAAATCAAAGCCTCTCAACGACAAGTTTCATTTGCTTTTTGTCAAGTATATCATTCATTTCATTAGAAGATTGATAAAATCAAAGCCTCTCAACAACAAGTTTCATTTGCTTTTTATCAAGTATATCATTCATTTCAAATTCTCGAGGCAACAACAAATGATCAACAATGTTTAAATGATTCACTTAGACCAAATTTTATGAAGATTCATTAGAGGATTGATAAGACCAAAGCCTCCTAACAATGAACCTCAAGGTTATTGGATCAAATGTTTCAAATTAAACATACTTGGGCTTGCAAGCATAGGTTTGGGCCATGAATGATCATTTCTCAAATCTGGACAAAATTTAGCGCTATGTTAAGCAATTGTAAGTGGGCTTATGCAGAATTCGCACCTATTTTGAGGCCGGGCAATAGCAATCTATGTACCATATATTTAGAGAAATGATATGTAGATTATTCTCTAACAACATGTGGCACAAGTAAGAAAGGGATAAGATGAAGAGAGAGAGGATGTGTTGTATGAAATTAGGGTTTCAAATATCATCAACATCATTCATCCATTTTGGTGGATTTGGTTTCTCAACCTATCAACACCCAAGATCCAATGAGGTTGAGGAATTTGTCACCAACTGAAATTCAAGTCAGGACCAAAGAAATAATAAAACAATATTTAATAAAACAATATTTAAATGGCTAATAAAAAGGAAATTAATTGGTAAAATACATAAAGTATATTAAACTACCAAATAAAAATCCTAAAAAAAAGTCAGAGGTCAAGCATGATTCAATAAATGTTGACAAAAAATTTCAGAATTTTTTAAAGTCAGAAACTATTTTTAAAATTTGAAGAAAATAAGAAAAATAAACCAAAATTTGTGAAAAATAGTAAAATCAGAGATAAAAATAAAATGAGGTCACCAATATTTGCGTAGAGGTCATTGGATCCTTCCATAATTTTTTCAGAATTTAAAAAGACCAAAAACTATTTTTAAAATAATTAAAATAAGGCAAACAAAACAAAAATCATGAAAAATATCAAACATCAAAATAAAAATATGAAAAAATATTCACAAAGTCAGAAATAATTCAAAGTATTTTTGTATATTTTTTTCATGATTTTTGCATAAAAATAAAAGAGTTATGAATTTTTAAAGATAAAGGGATTTTAAAAATAATTTTGTAAAATAAAATAAATCAGAAAAATCCACACGCGTTGGATCTCACTCACTTATACACGCTGGCATATCTAATGGATCTCAGGTGAGAGAGTATCATGAACCCAAGTCAATGCGCGCATATGTAACACAAAAAAGTCCAACTAATCAAAATAAAACAATTGGCTAAGCATCATTGGTTGAAGAACGACACGTAGGATGTCTTCAACCTCCAGCCTCCTGCCTCCTGCAAATAGGGCAAAACCATGATTCTTAAATCTGTAAATTTAGATGCTCATAGTGGTATCATCAGATGCGTCTCTTCAAGACGATCACAAACATATCCTCGCGCCAAATTTATATAAAACACAACTTACTTGATTTGGAAAAAACTAGAGTTGTTTTGAAAATTTTGAAATCGAAAACAGAAGCATCAAATGCATTGATTCACCAAAATTGAGTTAATAGCAAGCATCAGTGAATATCATATACCATTCTAGTAATTTGAGTTAGAAGATTTGGTGCCTTAAACTACCTGAACAAAGTCAGATGAATTTGTTCTGCAATTGGACTTGGCTAGCACGAATTAGGGAACCTCAGGGCTTGGTTCTTCTTTTGTTAGCTTCAGTGAAGTTCAAGGATGAAGAATCAACGAAGAAATTGGATTGAAAAGTGGAGAAAAGATGAATTCAAAAATTCAGAAAAGTGATTTATGGAGGGAGTTTGACAGGGTGATTTTGGATGTTCAAGCTTGCAGAAATGAGTGGAATAAAGTTTGTATTTATAGGAGAATTGAATGGAATCAAGAGGATGGGTGAATGATTCCATTTCAAATTAATTCGTGCACACCTGTGTTCACGAGCAAAGTGTGTTCACATGTGCATCAAAACTCATCAAAATGATGTCTTTTGTCACTCTAAATAATCCAAATATCTTTGTTGATCATGTTTAAGTGAAAATAATATGGTAATTTGGTGATTAGAAGTCACGTTATGGAAATTGCAATCTGAATGCAAGTGCAATTTCTGTTCCAAGGTACCAACTTTGAATCCATGGTGTTCACAGCTCAAGAGGTCTTAGGGCACAATTCTTGATGCATTTAAAAGATAAGGTCACAATATTTACAATGTGCAAATAGAGAGTGAGAGAGAGAGAGAGAGAGAGGGATCGTTTGGATGCTTGAGCTATAAGTTGTGGCTGGTCAAAATCATTAAAAAAAACGATGACTTTTTGTACTTAGAAAAATTCTAAGTTTTTCTCAAAAAATGTCCTATAATGTTTTGACTCCAAACAAGGTCTTCCTTCAAAATTGAGATTTGATCATTGATGCTATATTGAAGTGGACTCATTAAAGAGTACTACGAAACTTGTTTCACTAAAAAATTCCTAATATTGAACAAGTTATGATCCTTTGAATTTGGTGAAAATCCATGAGGTGACCTATAATCTTTTGAGTTTTTGAGGCATCTTCCAACCATTTTCAAGCTTTGCACATAAAAGAAAAGTTGAAGTTCAAAATCTTAAGATCAATCTGAAAAAATAATGGGCTCAGGGAGATAAAAATATATCAAGTTATGACCTCTTAAAGTCACATAAGGGAATTTGATGGCCTAACTAGAGGACTTGTAATCTTTCTCAATCATTAGGAATCTTCCACACAAAATTTGATTGAAACTTTTAAAGTGATTAGTTGATAACCTTTTAAATATAATCATATATTTGGAATCACTCAAAAATATAAAAATATGAACAAGATATAACCCTTAGAAGTTCAAAACCCTAGCCCCTAGAGCACCAAAATGACTTGGAAACCCCTTTCAATTTTGACAATCTTTCTTGCACCATCACTTTTTCCATGTGAATATAAGTTGTTGTGGATGACAATAAGAACCCATAGCAACAATAACCACTTCCAAATATTAATAATTAAGAGAATTATGCACTTGTGATCAAGGAATCAAGAACGTGTCCAATTAGGTCAAACCTCTTCAATCAATTCTTGCATCTTTTGACTTCCTTTGGTAAATTGAGGCATGATGAATCATAGTAGACCTTGTCATGATATTATCTTAAAGCATTCTCAATAATGAAGCTTGAATCTCAATTAATCTTTGTTGAAGAAGTCATGGAAATAAACTCATGAACCTATGAATCAACTTGATGAAATGTGTTGTGCCCTCACCTATAGTGTCATCATTTAGAGCAAACATTCAATGTATTTGTTAGTTAAAAGTTAATCAACACAAGACAAATATGACCACAATATACAAAATCAAAGTGCTTGGTGACCTCTCATGAGTAAACCTAGAGATAGGGAGAAGAACTAAACCCTAGTTTGATCTTGATATGTTTGAGTTGATATGAGATGACAGAGGAATCTTAGGGGCAAAAATTTGGGTACAACAACTTCCCTTATTTAAGTGTCTTCTATCCGGAGATACGAAGGTTAAAATCTTCGTGTAGATGCAATTGAAGATACTTAAATATAAAAAAAACCCTATTTTTGGCCCTAAGATACCATGCAATGCTTATGATTATGCATGCAAACAAACAAATCCAAAGGTGACACAGGACACCATTGGGGAAGCAGAAAATAAAATAAAAGATCAAAAGAAAAATCCGACCAGGAAAATAAATCACTAGTGAACAAAAGACTCGACTCTATTGGGGTAAAGATAAAGGAGGAGATAAAGCATAATCAATTCAAATTAATGAGGAAAAAGCAATGTATAACAATGATCGACAGGTAACTGCGAACTACCCACTCATAGAGAAGATAGCAAAAAAGTAACATCGACCTACCGGGAAAAGAAATGGTAAGATAATACTGGTAAATACAATTATTAGGTTAGGTCACAAATGATTAGCATCAATACTTATGACTAGAAACATATGAATTCTTTAGAGTAAAGTGAATCTCAACGAGGAACTATCTCCCATAATGACGAGACTACCATTCATCGGAGTAAACAAATCTTAACAATGAACTATCTCCCATAATGACGAGATACCACTCATTGGAGTAATAAATCTCAATAACAAACTATCTCCCATAATGACGAGACTACCATCCATCGGAGTAATAAATCTCAACAATGAACTATCTCCCATAATGACGAGACTACCATTCATCGGAGTAACAAATCTCAACAACGAACTATCTCCCATAATGACGAGACTACCATTCATCGGAGTAACAAATCTCAACAATGAACTATCTCTCATAATGACGAGACTACCATTCATCGGAGTACAATCATCTTAACAACGAACTATCTCCCATAATGACGAGACTACCATTCATCGGAGCAACGAATCTCAACAACAAACTATCTCCGATAATGACGACACTACCATCCATTGGAGTAACAAATATCAACAACGAACTATCTCCCACAATGACGAGACTACCATTCATTGGAGTAACAAAAATGAATCTTCTTGGAGAAGTAATAGACTTACTGGGGAAGAACAGGTTGCTCAAATAAAGAGACCACCACTTGCTGCTATGAGAAGGAAATTCAATAATGTTGTTGGGAAATGAATCTTGGCTTCCTTGGGGATATGCCAACATATTCCTACAGAGGAGATAAAGTCTTCTCATACAAAAAAATGCACATTCTCAAATCAGGGCTCAAAGCCTGCAAAAAACATAATAATAATGTTGTCGGGAACCACAGATCCAAGCCAGAAATAAACCGGAGTGAAACAGTCAACCAAGATAGCACCTGGTGAGAAATAAACTCAAAAGGGAAACACGGATCTAACAAGACAATAAGCTGAATAGGAAGGTTGTAGCAAAATTCTTCCACGAGGGATAACTTAGTGGGGAAATTGAAAGAATATACACTTTCAGCTTAAGGTTGATAATCTATTGGAGAGAGGGTAACATAACTCTGCAAAATAGGGTAATATACCAACAAAATATTAATGAATGCATATGAGCAATGCATGTTAAATTCAGCTATGCATGATGTATGTACGAATGTATGAATGTTATCATATATATGCTGACAACACAGACATACGACACTGAGAATAACCAGACAAAACCAGCTTGGGTAAAGTCAACACTCGGCTAAATCACATCCAGGGTGAAAATTTCATAAGAAAGTAAGCCCCAACTGAAGAAACAAATTCCTATTTCACGGCTTAACTCCTCTGGGAAGAAACATGGCTTGAAAATAATCACAGAATAATCTGATAGCAATAAACCAATACAGATGTAGAGATATATCACCCTACTCTAGGATTCACCGAGGAATAACACACATACTTCGATGAGGAAAACAATGTTTCAACATCTAGATTTTCACTGGAGATTATAATACTGACTTCTTTAGGGAAGATGAAAACCACATCATCGAGATATCAACTAGGGATCTCGTGCTGACTTCATTGGGGAGGGCAATACCACATCATCGAGGGGATACCAAAATACATTCTTCAATACCAAGAGTGATGATTATACAAACTTCCCTAGGGGGAAATTATGAAACCACATGGGGATGACAACTTTCAGAGCGAAACATCATCTCAACTTTACTTGGGGACTTAAGAAGTCAAACAATACAGCAAGAAATCAAAATTATGGGGATTTTAAATCAAACCCAGCACTTGGCGGGAGAAAACCCAAAAATTTGACATTTGTTTCAACACTTCTTAGAAAAGATATTGCCCTTGTCTAGTTGCCTGGGAAACAAGCAACAACAATAATTCCATCACTGCAAAGGGAGATGTTTTGCAAATGATTCTACCTCAACACACAAAGGGAGAAGGAATTTCTGCCAACTGAGCAAAGACCTCACTGGGGAATCTGGGATAGAGGATTCAAACCATGCAAATCCTAAATCGAAATAATCAACCTGGAGGAAAATATGACCCAATACTTGACTGGGGAAAATGGGATTACAAACCCAACACCACTTCATATGTCAATTGGTATGAACTCCAACTATTTGAGAAACACAAGGAGATCCTATGCATATCAGCAAGAGTGACCTGGGATAACTTTCCTGGGGAATATCTATTTCCAAAATTTCAGAGTTCGTCCATCCTCGGAATCACTATTTTTTGTTTTTCTTGAATCACAAAATCTAAAGTAAAAAGTAATTTGTAAATTCTTTTCAAAAACAATTTTATTGTTAAATCTCTTTGTTTTGAAAATTACTATTAATAATAAATGAAATATTTGCAAACTGAATAAAATAAGAATTACAAAGAATTGGATAAAAGCTCAAACTTTATTAATAAATTGTAGTCTGTGAATGGAGAGACCCCATGGATGCTTACAAAGTTTGGAAAATGGTAATATATTGGAAAAGATACATTGAAATACAATTACCACTATTCTCCCTAACAACTTTTAATTCCTGAGCAGCGACTTCCGTTGAAGTGTGGTGAGGATCCAAGAAGATTGTTGCTTCAATGATCAAGTCTTGTCTGACGCAGTTACTTGCTAAGAAATCCCTAACTTTTGCCTAGGTTTCCCCTGCGGGTTTTTGGCCTAGCGGGAAGATTGCTTTTGTTTGTGTCTCTTCCTTTTGCCTAGACCACCCTTTCGATTTTTCAGCCTACCGAGACTCTTTTTTTTGCCTAAGCCACCCTTTCGGGTTTTCGACTTAGCGAGTTGTTCTTTATTTATTTAGGCAAAGTGTTTCTTGATTGCGTCAACATTCATAGGATGTGGGAACTCCTCGCCATCCATAGTTTCAAGAACTAGTGCACCACCAAAGAAGGCTTTCTTAACAACATATGAGCCTTCAAAATTGGGAGTCCACTTGCCCCTAGAATTGGTGTTAAAAGACTTGATTTTTATGAGCACGAGGTTGCCTTCTCTGAATTCACGAGGCTTGACCTTCTTATCAAAAGCTTTCTTCATTCTCTTCTGATATAAATGGCCATGACACAAGGCTGTTAGTCTTTTTTCTTCAATCAAGTTCAATTGGTCAAACCTGTTCTGGACCCATTCAGCCTCTGACAATTTGGTTTCCATTATCACACATAGAGAGGGAATATCAACCTCAACAGGGAGCACTTCTTCCATACCATACACAAGAGAAAACGGGGTTGCCCCTGTCGAAGTGCGAACGTATGTACGGTACCCATGCAAAGAAAAATGGAGCCTCCCGTGCCAATCTTTATAAGTAACAACCATCTTCTGGATGATCTTCTTAATGTTTTTATTAGCAGCTTCAATAGCCCCATTCATCTTTGGCCTGTAAGGAGATAAATTGTTATGGACAATCTTGAATTCTTCACAAAGTTCTGTCATCATCTTGTTATTCAGATTCGAGCCATTATCGATGATAATTCTTCTTGGCACCCCATACCGACATATAAGATTATTCTTGATAAAGTGTACTACCACTTGCTTAGTGACATTAGCATACAAAGCTTCTTCCACTCATTTGGTGAAGTAGTCTATTTCCACCAAGATAAAACAATGTCCATTTGACACCTTGGGTTTAATCATTCCAATCATGTTAATACCCCACATAGAGAAAGGCCACGGGAAAGAAATAACATTGAGAAACATCGGGGGCACATAAATTTTGTCAATGTAAATCTGGAACTTATGGCACTTCTTTGCAAATTTGTAACAGTCGGATTCCATTGTCACCCAATAGTAACCTGCCCTAAGCATCTTATTTTCCATCGAATGTCCATTGGCATGAGTACCAAAGGAACCTTTATGGATTTCATTCATCAACATGTCTTCTTCGTGTCTATCCACGCATCTGAGCAAGACCATGTCATAATTTATTTTGTATAACACATCTTCATTGAGGAAAAAGCTGCCTACCAACCTTTTCAATGTCTTTCTATCTTTGTTTGATGCACCAACTGGGTATTCCTGAGTCTGGAGAAAATGCTTGATATCATGATACCAAGGTCTTTTGTCTGATGTTCCCTCTGCTGCAAACACATGAGTCGGCCTATCTAGATGTTGAACTGTGATACGAGGCACATCGTTCCAAGTATTTACTTGATACATAGAATCCAAAGTGGCTAAAGCATCTGCCATCTGACTCTCATCTTTAGGAATATGATGAAATTCAACTTTATTAAAGAAGGGTAATAATCTTCTAGCATAGTCTTTGTAGGGAATCAAGCCAACATGACGAATATCCCATTCTCCTTTAATCTGACTTATTACCAAAGCTAAATTGCCATATACATATAGAATTTTGATTCTGAGATCTATAGCCTCTTCGAGACCCATGATACAAGCTTCATACTCTGCTATATTATTGGTACAATAAAATGCCAATCTTGCAGTAAAAAGGATATACGACCCACGAGGAGTGATAATCTCGGCACCAATTCCTTTCCTATAAGTATTTACAGCTCCATCAAACACCATACCCCATCTAGATTCAGGATCAGGACCTTCCCCAGGAAAAGGTTCATCATAATATTTTACTTTCAAATACATCACACCCTCATCATGGAAATCATATTTAACAGACTGATAATCATCAACTGGTTGGTGAGAAAGATAATCTGCCAACACACTGCTTTTTATAGCCTTCTGAGTAAGGTATTCAATATCATATTCAGACAACAACATCTTTCATCGGGTAATTCTTCCGGTAAGAGAAGGCTTTTCAAAAATATGCTTAAACGAATCCATTTTGGAAATCAACCAAGTAGTATGATTCAACATATATTTCCACAACCGCTTTTCCGCCCAGGCTAAAGCACAACATGTTTTTTCCAGCATAGAATACTGTGACTTACAGTCAGTAAACTTCTTACTGAGGTAATAAATGGCATATTCTTTTCTCCCTGTTTCATCTTGTTGTCCCAAAATAAGCCAATAGAATTATCTAACACCGTCAGATACATAATCAATGGTCTTCCTTCAACAGGAGGGAGAAAGATAGGAGGTTTAAGAATATACTCTTTAATTCTTTCAAATGCCTTTTGGAAATCATCTGTCCACACACAACCTTGATCTTTGTTTAACAACTTGAAGATCGGCTCACATGTTGTAGTCATATGGGAAATAAACCTGGAAATCTAATTCAAACGCCCAAGGAATCCTCTAACTTGCTTTTCAGTTCTTGGTTTCTTGAATTGCCTTAACTTTATCAAGATCAACTTCGATTCCTTTCTGGATGACAATGAAACCTAAAAAATTTCTTGATCGAACACCAAAGGTGAATTTATTTGGATTCAAGCGGAGACAATACTTCCTCAAACGCTGAAACATTTTCAACAAATCTTCTATATGCCCTTCTTCAGTCCGGGATTTGGCAATCATATCATCAACATATACCTCAATTTCCTTATGCATCAGATTATGGAATAGGGTTGTCATAGCCCTCTGGTACGTTGAACCAGTGTTCTTCAACCTGAAGGGAATAACACTGTAACAGAATGTTCCCTAGGGTGTGATAAATGTTGTTTTTTCCATGTCCTCAGGATCCATTCTGATTTGATTGTATTTGGAAAATCCATCCATGAATGAGAATACTTTGAATTTTGTTGTACTGTCAACCAACATATCAATATGTGGCAATGGAAAGTCATCTTTTGGACTAACTTTATTTAGATCTCTATAATCTACGCACATGTGAACTTTTCCGTCTTTCTTTGGTACTGGGACAATATTGGCAATCCACTGAGGGTACATTGATGTCACAAGAAAACCGACATTAATCTGCTTTAAAACTTCTTCTTTAATTTTCAATGCCATATCAAGGTGAGTTCTTCGCAACTTCTGCTTGATTGGAGGGCATTCTGGCTTTAGCGACAAATGATGTTCCACAATATCAGTATTTAACCTCGACATGTCTTAGTAAGACCAAGCAAATATATCCATATACTCTTTCAACAATTCAATCATCATGCGCTTCACATCAGGGTGAAGCAATGCTCAATCTTGACTTCTTTTGGATCTTCCTCTGAATCCAAATTAATCATCTCCAATGGCTCTTTATACGGCTGAATGGTACTTTCCTCACGCTCAAGCAACCATGAAACCTATTCTGGGATTTCATCATATTCTTCTTCTTGGGCCACATATGCAGGACATTCAAAGTTGGGAGAGGGTGCAGGGTCATTGTACTCAACGGGTTTTTTAATTAATTTTGAAATATGAATGCAAGAAGGAACATCAATAGTGATCCAATTTTGGAATCTGACTCCATGCGTCACGTAGTTCGATATCTCTTGCTCTAATTCACCTTCCATAATAGCATTGATCTTAGGAGTAGTTGGATGAAGATAACCTCCACCGTGAAAGATGTCTTGATATTTTCCCAAAGCAGACTTCGGCTTCATAATATCACCTTTATTATTCTTCATGGAGAATCCCAAACCAACTCTATTCTTATTAACGGATGGATCAACAATCCACCCCCACACCTTGCTAGGGCTATTACGCACTACATGTTCAGCATCCTTAAACGATGCTATAGAATTCTCATTTTCCCTTACATTATCAACGGATAAAGCTTGGAACTGAGTTCCAACAGCAGCTTCATCAGATTCCACAACACTGAAAGAGGAAAAATGAGATATTAACAAAGCCTGCTCTTCATTCACTATGACCACCTTTCCTTCACGAACAAACTTCAGCTTCTGGTGCAAAGTTGAAGTAACAGCTCATGCCTCGTGGATCCATGGTCATCTCGATAAACAACTATAGGCGAGAACAATACCCATAACCTGGAAAGTAATGTGAAATAAATATGTTCCTATATGAATAGGCAAATTTACTTCTCCAATGACAGACTTCCTCGAACTGCCAAAAGCTTTCACAATTATCCCACTCCGGCGCATAAGAGTTCCCTGGTACTTAAGCTTCATGAGTGTGTTCCTTGGTATGACATTTAAAGCAAACCCATTGTCAATCATCACATTGGACAAAGAGTCATTCTTACAATTTATAGAGATATGGAGAGCCAGGTTATGGTTCCTTCTATGATTGGGCAATTCGTCATCACAAAAACTCAGGTTATTACAAGATATAATATTCCCCACAACACTGCTGAATTAGTCCAGAGACATATCACTTTCCACAAAAGCTTGATCCAATACTTTCATCAAAAATTCCCTATGGACTGAAGAGTTCATTAGCAATGCTAGAATGGATATATTAGATGGAGTTTGCAATAATTGATCTACAATCTTGTAGTCACTCATATTGATAATCTTCAACAAGTCATCCACATATTTTTCCAAAGCAGTGTTGCTAGATTCTCCCATTGTTTTCTTAGATTCAGTACTTTCAACAACCCTCTTATCAGAATTAACATTCCCTCGAATGACAGGGGAAAAACATGACCATTGCGGGTCACTCGACTGGCTTCAGCAATATTCTTGACTTCAGACAAAGGTTAGATAGGAATTTCTAAACCATTTTCCATGATTTTCGCATTGTATTTATATGGTACGACTTTGTCTGATTCATATGGGACAGGACCCGGCAGGCAAATAACCATTGGAGCAACAACTGGCTTGCTATGGTACTCAATCTCTATAGGGGCGGGAACACAAAAACAAGGAACAATAACATTCACCCCTTCTTCATAATACTTAGACATCAGATAATCATTGTTGGAGGACATATTTTTATCATAAGAAAAGAACTTATTTGAAGAAACATACTCATCATCTGACACAGTCTCGCCCGAGAAATCTTCAATCATGTTAATTCCATTGTAATCATCTTTATTACCTGAGACCTTGGTAGTACCATTATCTAACAACAATTGAATGCCCCTTTACACAATGGAACATTCATGAGAATCTCTACAGCAGATCTGGAAAGACCCATAATGGTGTTCTTCTTGGCCATCCGTGTGACAGAATGTAGCGTGTAGCTGCACCAAATCATCATTCATATAATTCACGTCAAAGATCTGGAATTCACTGGGACATCCATAGACCATATTCACATCTTCTTCGTACTCTGCCTTTGGCCTGGTTATCTTATCACATCCCTGGATATTTATACTGCAAATACTACAACTGGCATGGTTGTACGTATAATAGCTGAATTCATAGAGGTTAACATGCATCTTCACCAGATCCCCTCTAACCAAGTTGATATCAAAAATCTGGAAGTCCCCAGAACAACCAACAACCATATTTATAGCATTTGCACCTCCATGTTTAGGCAAAGGATTATCTTTCACGTTAGGTCCAACATATTTAAAGGATAGAAGGCCAAATCTCACCATCTTTTGTACTTCAGATTTCAAAAGATAACAGTTCTTGATGTTGTACCCTGAGGCTCCTTGATGAAAAGTACATGTCTGATCTGCCTTATAATACCAGGGTAAATGTGAAGGTGTAGCAGGGGGAGGCCTGGTTTGGGCCAACTTCTTCTGAATCAAAGCCAGGAATAACTCTGCATAGCTCATTGGAATGGAGTCAAAAGCTTCTCTCTTATGACTTTGCCCTTGATTTCCCTAAGGAAAGGGTCTCTGATATGCAACAGTGGTTGGAGCTAGATTGACAACTGGAGTCACAAAATTAACCTGTTGCTAGTACCGGTGATGTCTTCTAGGTGGTTTAATCTTCCTTTCCCCAATAATAACATTCGTTTCACTTTCTTTATTTCTCAAAAACCCGTAAGATGACTTCTTTGTCCCTTCGTCTTTCGTAAAGCATCCTTCCCTGACAGCTTCTTCTAAATGAACACTCATGCTTACCATTTCGGTTAAATCACTCGGTGCACTGGCAACCATCCTTTCATAATAAAATGATCCAAGGGTGTTCAGGAAGACCTTGGCCATTACTTGTTCTCCCATAGGTGGTACAACCTGAGCAGCTATCTCGCGCCAATGTTGCACATATTCTTTGAACGAATCCTTGTCTCTCTGAGACATCGCCCTCAATTGGTCACGGTCTGGCGCCATGAACATATTGTACTTACATTTCTTAATGAAGGCTTCCCCTAAATCATTGAAGGTGCGGATATTGATAATGTCCAAACTCATATACCACTTCAAAGCGGCACCTGTTAAACTATATTGGAAGAAATGAATAAGAAAACGTTTTTCATTAGTATGGGTAGACATTTTTCTGATATATATCACTAGGTGGTCACAAGGACAAGATTTTCCCTTGTACCTCTCAAATTCTGACACTTTAAACTTCGCTGGAACCTTTACGTTGGGAACTAGGCAGAGTTCACTGACGTTTTGTCCAAATAATTATTTTCCTCGAAGGGCCTTCATTTCCTTCTGCATCTCATTGAATTGATCTTGAAAATCATCCAATCAATCATAGAAACCCACACTTTCACTCGTTGGAGGAACAGGACGATAAACTTCATCATTAACAAACGACATAGCATTCACCGTAGGAGGTTCAGTATATTGGATCTCATTTCTAACCACAGGAGTAACATGCACCACTGGAGGTGCAGGAGTAGAAACAAATTGAGAAATTGGAGCAACTTGAGCGACAAGATTGTAACCTTCTGGCATGAAATTTTTAGGAATTCCCCACGGGTAACCCTGAGGCATACGGTTATGAGTAGCAGTAACTGGAGTAATGGAAACGGGAACTGATGGACATTCGGAAGTGATCGTTGTTTGTTGTGGCTGAGCAGGAGGAGAAATAAGTGGTGGCTGATTTTGAGTAGCCACCAATGATTCCATCGAAGCAGTCAGATTATCCATACCGTCGGCCTTCAAAGCAATAACTTCTTCACAGAGCTCATGATTCTCTTGTTCAAGATTCTTCATTTTCTTCCGGGAATTAGCCCGAGTATTATACTGGTGAGACAGCTTGCTTCTGAACGAGGTAGAGAAACACAGTAAGACACCTGGGTATGAATAGAAATGCAAGAAATATGTGCAAGATGATGCATGATATACAATGCATGTGATTTATTTATCATTATTAATAATTTCAAGGGACTCAAATAATTATAGACGATTTGCAAATATTAAAGTACTAACACATTTTGAAATACCGAAAATTTCATTATAATAATTTCAAAATGGATTACAACTTTTAGTACAAGTTTCAACAATCCTAAGTACAAGAGAAGATAGAATCTAAAATCCTAAAAAGGAAAAGTTGATGAAGATCTCTCCACACACTGGAACTTTCCCGTGAGTCTTGCAAGCTGAGCCTTCAACTGCTTGTTCTCTTCTGCATACCTATCGGCGACCCCTTTCCAATCACCAGAGTCAGGAAGTGAGTAAATAAGTCCTAATTGAGCTCTAGAGTAAAACAAATCCTCTTTCCTCTCCATCATCTCCACATCACAACTCTCAAGAATCTCAATCAGGTTATCCTTCTCTTTTAAGTCTGCTCGGTAGGACATCTCCAAAGTGTGACACTTGTTCTTCCAGGCCTCCTTCTCCTGTTGCATCTTAACTATGGTAAGCTGAAGCTCTTCCACATCATCTAAAAGGGGAGGAGTTTTTTTCATAAACATATCAGGTATAGGTTCTTCATGGGAATATGGCATCTTGAACTGAATTGCCTTCGTTTGTACCCACCGGAGATGAGGCTCCAAAGAAACAACTTCTCTTGGTCCCAAGTCTTTTCTACTCTTCCTGTGAATATGGTGCCAAGCCTTCTCAATCTCCTCTTTATCTTCCTTATGATCCTCTCCTTCTTTGAGAAAGAAACCACTCAGGTGAATACTATTTGATTTGTCTCTCATCGGATATCCAAGCTGACGACGTGCAAGAATGGGATTGTAGTTAATTCCTCCCTTTGTATCGAGAAGAGGTACATTGGGGAAACTACCACAACTATCGATAATCTCCACATCATAGTAAGCCTGATGATACCAAATAATATCGGAATGAGTGAGATTCATAATCTTCGGAGCCCAACAAGGTTCCTTCTTAATGTCCCAAAAAGTATTGGACCGAGGTAAGTGAGAAATAAACCACTGATATAACAAAGGCGTACAACAAATAATCATACCTCCATAATAAGAATCCCGAAGATGAATGGAGTAATAAGCATCTCCTAATAGTGTAGGAATTGGATTCCCAATCAAAAATATCTTGATGGCGTTGACATCCATAAATTTGTCGACATTAGGAAATAAGAATAACCCATAGGCGAGAAAAGCAAAGATGGCCTCAAAAGCAACCATGCTCTTCATCCTATCAAAGTAGCGAGATTTCTCTAATAAAAACTGAGTGGGTAATCCTCTGATTCCTCCTTTGGTAGTAATGTTATCCTCAATCTCAGACTTCCCCAAATGGATCATGGCAGCAATCTCATGAGACTTGGGCTCTCCCTGCAAACCGGTGAAAGGAACACGACCGATAACAGGTAAATCCAGTAGGTAAGAATACTCCTCCAATGTAGGCATCAATTGATAATCATGGAAAGTGAAGCATCGATACATCAGATCATAGAATTAGACCAAAGTAGAGAGAATACCCTCCTTCATCCTGAGCTTCATAAGAGACGCGATGGATCCATACTTCTTCCGAAAATCTGTAGAACTCTCAATCTCGAGAATCAGACTCATTAATTCATCTATCTTAGGATCTTTGAAATTGTACTTTTGAGTCTTTCTTTTTCCAGAATTCATGGCCAAACAGTACCTGAGATATTCGCAAAAAGTAAACTTTAAGTCCCTTGAAACAGATGTTTTAAAGGATGCTCATGGGTGTATGAATGCATGATGCAACAATCACACACAAGATCACAAACATGGGGAGTTCATAGGTTCAACGTCACGAGCATGAGGTCAAAGGTACTACCCACGAAGTATGGACTAATAGTTTATCACCTGCCGAACAAGGTTCTAAGAGGTTCCCAGAGTCTACATCCTTCCTTCGGATATTACTAACGCCCCAATTGACTCAGTAATTAGTAATATTCTCAGGAAAAACTCTTCTAAGTATAGTATCACGTGACAACCATTTTCAGATTACTCCATCATAATTTCCACACTACACCTAAAAGGCCAAAATTGGTTAAGGGTTTTATGATCCTCAATTTCAGCAAGCTCCCAGGTCAAAGCAGCACGTCTTCCCGATTACTCGATAAATGATACTACAGTCAAAGGGGCCTCCACTGAGTGGGGGATCTCATGTCTCCTTTTTTGGGATTACTCCCTCAAAGTTAACATGACTATATCGCCCGTCCTATCTTAAGTTTGCCCACGTCTGGGTAGAGGACTTATGAGAAATCACCAAGCACCCTGTAAACTAGGAAAATTCAGACAAACATATATACAACATATAATATACAACAAATAATAGCACATACACAAATAAACAAAGATAAGCTCAACCCACTTAGGGATGGACCAACATTTGGTCGATCTTTCCCCGGTGAAGTCACCATTTTTTACTGTAGCGATAGAAATTGAGACTAAGCCATTGGATTGACTTGATTTGAACATATCAAATAAAAATTTCCACCATGCTTTATTGTTTCCATAGGAATGGGAAAAGAGTGGATAACCCAAAAAATAGGGGAGAGAATCTAGGTACGGGGGTTGGTTATGCAAAGGGAAGGTATTAGAACACTAAACATCTATGTTACTCCACGGGAACCTCTTTGTAAATTTTTATATTTTGGCTATAAATATTGTATAAAAATATACGACGGAGATGGGAAAAGAAGTATTTTTTATAATATTTGCACCCGCGCGGTTGCGAACCTTTAGTGCCTACGTACCACCATCCGTGCAATAGGTGATCAGGGTACTCGTAGTTCACCTTTAAAAATTTTAAAACACAAATGTGTTGGGTAATTTTAAGAGACGAGAAATCATCATCGTATCTGAGTGGTAGAACATACTTACTACCCACAATTATGAGAAAGGAGAATTTTCATCATCTTAAAGTGGAGGATATAGCTTGGATTTTAAAATCAACAAAGCCTCGCTCAACACTCAAGTGGAAAATATATCACTTCACTACATATCATAGAAGTATAGTAGTTTGCATCACTACAAGGATTGACATGAGTATAATCTTTTGAGAAAATTTTAAAGTAAAAAGCCAAAATGGAAAAATGGTCTAAATGAGATTGATTGACTTTTAGTCTTCTTACAAAAATGTCAAAGTATGATTAAGTTGATTAAAGTTTTGTTTAAGAAAAGATTTCGAAAATGAATGGACCTAAATCCAAGTTTATTATGAAATCGCTTCAAGTTTAGAAAACAATAGTTTTGAAAAGGAGGGAAAACATTTTTTAAATTAAAGAAGATGGGAGGAGATGAAGGGACTGTCCTAAAGCATAAAGTAAAAGCTAGGGAAAAGAACCGTCTAACCACAAAGAAGCCAACACTTGACACAGTGAGTCAATGTAGAATTACCCTCCTTTAGATTTGAAATCAAACAAGCAAAGATAATAAACCTCTTATGAATACCAAGCTTCAAATACATTAAGTCTTCACAAAAATTGGGAAGAGTAACGGCTGCATACAGATGAATTCCTAGTCATAGAAAAAACATATAATCAGAATAACCTGCATATAAAGAAAATCAACCCAATGTCTTGGGGTAAAACCCCTAGAACTCCTGAAAAAATAAAAACAGAAGTCACCAAGGTCTCAAGGATGGTCAAGGTCTCTACTCCTAAGTCTAAGAAGTCCATAACTCCATAATGCCAAGGATAGTAACCAAATAGTCCAAGTAGCCTTAAAGTTTTTTATTATTCAAGTTGGTTATTAGGTATCTTCAAAAAGAAAATGAAAGCTCAAGTGAGAAAAATAAAAATGACATAAAGATAAATGTTCAAGTGAGAAAAGATGAAAATATCATTATAATACGGTGGCAGAACCGACTGTTATATACTGGTTTTGCATTTTGTATTTGCAAATGTTGCGGTAAGCAAGATGTTACAGTCACAAAGGCAACTTGTGGAGACGCTTTAGCAATTTTGTTTAGGGACTAGATCATTTACTGAAAGGCAAGTCTATGGTCATCGAGGGACTATGATCTTTTTGATTTACGGGTCTTTGCTAAAGAGTTCTTGACTCATGACTGTTTTATTTCTAAAGGCAACCAAAGTGGAGTACCCTAGAGGTGTATATATGCAATTGATTCAATTTAGTTATTTTTGTCTTTTTGTTAAGTTTGCTAGTGTTTGATTATTAGTCTTATCATACACGCCTAGTTACTAGCAGTTAATATGTGTTACAAAATACAAAAATGCAGGAATTTTAAATCTACGCTATTACAATGCTTTGGGGAGGGGATTTACACTGTACAAAAATAAAGAGGATAAAACAGTCAATGTTCTAGTTTTAATCTATTACATCTAGTGGGCAGGTACATTGATAATAAAAATATGAAAATAAATAAACGCGTGTTAAATTGAAAGTAATGTCTAAAAATATACTAAGAAACGAAAATATTTTTGTTTTGTTTTTATTTTAAGAAAATATAACCTAAGTCTATTTAGTTTTAATTTCAAGAAAGAGGTTTAAATAATTAATTAATTTACTTACAAAATTAATTTAATTAGAAAAACAACTAGCCTAATATTTTTTTGTGATTTTTTGGTTCAATGTCAAGTTAAATAGAAAAAGGGTCAATAAAGAAATGAAACAAAGAATAAAATACAAAAAAAAAAGATTTCTTCGATTGCAGGGAGAATGGACTTTTCGACCCAGATGGAGAATGGATCTTTCGATCCAGATGGAGAATTGATCTTTCGATCTAGAGGGAGAGTGCACTTTTCGATCTAGAGGGGATGTTGTCTTTCGATTCTGTGAAGGGTGTTATCCTTCGATCCAGTGACATGATATGGCTTTCGATCCAGAGGGTGGATACTGTGAGGGCACAATGATTGATGGATAAATCTGTGGTGATGGGTATGGATATCCTTGTTTGAGGATTGATTCGATTTGGCTTCTGGACGTGGGTACCTTTGTTTAAGGGTTGCTTTGACTTGGATAACTTGTGAGACTTTTTGATAACTTTTATGGGTTTATGGGGGCAGCGTATCTCTAATGTGTGTGTAACCCCATTTGGCTTACAGGCACACTGCTTATATAGAGTAGAAGGGAGGGGATAAGAAGACAACGGTTTAAACTGCCATAAACAAATGCTTTCAAGGGCCATGAATGAAGTTTTATAACTGTGGCCAAAAACATGAGATCTTGTCTTCTTTTTGAAATTTGAATAAATGTGGACAATTTTGGCTTTCGAATGCCTCCAATCTCTATCCTTCGATTGGACCTCCCATGTACCCTTCGAATGGGCCTTTCTGTGTAGCCTTTGACTGGCCTCAAGTTGCCTCTTCTGACTGACCCCTTGTGTGGCCTTCGATTGGGCCTTTTGCATGCTTCTTCAAATGTACTTCTTGTGTACCCTTCAACTGGCCTCAAGTATTACTTCCTTAGGATGGGTCTCTTTGTATGGCCTTTTGGTATTTCTTTCGAATGGGCCTTTAGTGTGTCCTTCACATGGCTATTTTGAATGGACTTTCTATGTATGCTTTGTGCCCTCTTTAAATGGGCTACCAAAATATGTCCTTCGAATGGCTATCACACTTGTTGAAGTGTGTACAATTTGTTTAAATTGGGGCCATTGCCTAGGCGAAACTGGCATAAAGGAATCCAGTGCCTTGTGGGTCTAAGGCAACTTTTGAAGGAGTCTTGGCCTTGTGCTGAAGACAAACTGAAAAGGGATACGTGTGCTGGTGACACGTTGAGGGGTCTTTTTCCTAGCGGGAGCTTTGTGAATTGAAGGTCAGTTTGGAGAAGTTCTTGCTTTTGTGTGTTGAAGGCACGCCCAGTGGGATAATTTTCCTAGTAGAAGCAGGAAATAAACTTTCTCTAAGGAAAACAAATGCCCAATCGAAGCAGGGATCCAGCTTGCATGCAGGTAGCCATTGCATTTATGAGTTAGGACAACATGCAAAGATAATGGTGAAATCGAGGGAGCACTGACAAGAAGCCTTTCCCCTTTGGATCGAAGGAGGCTGTTTTAAAGGGAAAACATGCCCAGTTGAAGATGGTGTGTAGCAAACCATCAGAAGGACAAGGCTTCAATCGAAGCTTGGAAATTTAAGGCAAGCTTGGAGGAGGTCAGGCGCTCAAGCGAAGCCTGTCCAAATACCAAATCGAGAGGCCTTTTAACATGCCAATCGAAAGACTTAGCTAAGATGCCAATCGAAGACTCCTTGTTCAAAAAATTTATTTTTCCCTTAATCAAATGCTTGTTGTGACACGGTGGGAGAACTGACTTGGGTTTTACGCTTGTTTTCGCAAATGTTTCGGTTTAGCAAGAGTCGCCACCGACTTTTTATTTTATCCTAAGGAAAGGTTAAAAAGCACAGAAAAAACCTTTGAGATGTTTTCATGGGTTCGGGGAGTAGATTATAGAAAGGGAAGGTATTAGCACCCTTTCTATCCATGGTTATCCATGGGCTCTTAGTTACTTGCTTAGATCACTTGCCTTGCATTTTCAATTGTTTGAAATGGTGCTTTGTGTGTGTGGTTTTGAAAATGTTTTGAAAAAGATGCCTTGTCTAGGCAACCCTTGTAACAATTCTTTACTCGAATGTTTTACAAAGGTGTTCGTCTTTTTGAAAAGATGTTTCAAGGCTTTGAAAGTTGTGTTGTGGAGTGTGTTTTGAAAGTAGGCAAGTGTGTTTTGCAAGTTTGACCAAGTAACTAAGAGTTGTCTACCCTTAAAGTTACTCAAAGATTTTTCTCATGTTTTAACCCTTTTAACAGTGTTGTTTCACTATTGTATTTGGTGAACAACCTTGTGTTAGGATGTTAACGGGACGGGCGCGGGTCATTGTTTAGGCCATGAATGCAATAGTGCCAAGTGTCTTTGGCAATTTTTCCTTTAAGGGACTTGATCATTTTTTAGGCAACTTGAGAAGCGTCATCGAGGGACTATGATCATTTGATTTGTTTTGTTTTGCCAAAGACACTCAACATGCAACATGGCCCATTTTTGAAGGCAACAAGTGGAGTAACCCTAAGGGTGCAAGTGTGCATTGTGTTGTCCATTTTCATGCTTGTTTATCTTTGAATTAGGTCAAGCTATTTGTTATTTGATTTTTGCATACAAACCCTAGGTCTATCATGGCATAATTTGAAAGCTTTTAAATGCGGAAATTTAAAGTCCTAAATTATTACAACATGATTATGGGGATGGGGGTACAAATGTTTGAATGGGGGGATATTTAGCAAGAAATTAAATCTAAAACTATTACATCCATATTGAATATACAAATATCAAATTGTACAATATTTAAACAAATATAATAAATATGCAAAAATGTAATATGCACAAAAAGGATTTTTTATGTATATGAAAGTATTTTCAATGTGAAATATAAACAAAAATAAAAAGGTCAATTTTTGAATATTTTTATGGTTTAGGGCAAAACCCTAGTTTGTTAAATAAATAGTATTTATTTATTAATATTATACAATATTATATATTAATTTATACAAAAAAAAAAAGAAGTATATTGTAAAAAAAAAAATATTTTTTAATGTCATATATTAATAAAAATAAAAATGTATTATTTTCATATTTTTATCCTAACTATTTAATAAAATATGTATAAGTATATTTACATATATTTAATAAGCTAAATATGTACAAAAAATAAAATATTAATTATTTACAAAAATGTATTTTTTTTAGAAAATGTTTTCAAAATGTAAAATAAAAATAATAACTGAAAATAAATATATTTTTGTATTATTTTTTTAGTGTTTTAAATAAAAGTATATATATTATTTTACATGTATAAGTTTAAATAAAACAAATAAATTCCAAATAACTGCAAAAATGTGTGGAAAAATAATTTTGATATTTTTTTATATTTGAGCAAAAAATAATAAGTCAGAATCAAAAAGAAAAAATAAAAAATGATAAAGATTTCACTCAATGGGCCAAGGGGGTGCAAAATGAGAAAAGGGGTGTAAAAAGCAAGACTGACTCAGGCCCAGCCCAAGCCAGTCATCTTCTTCCTCCAACAACCTGTTTGAAACAAAAACGCGCGCTTCTTCTTGTCCAACACAAATCCTGATTCCTTGACTTTTAGCAAAAACTCACAACACAAATAATGTAGAGCATCAAGAGACGAATTCATACATATAAAAATCTTGACCTAACTCTCAGAAACGAGGGAGAATTTCTTCATCCCCAATTTCTGACCTAATTTTTCTTCAATGTTCATGGCCAAAATTCTCACAGCATGCATAATATAAATGAAAAGTAAATACATGGATGGCTTCAGGGCTATGAGTAGAACATGTTTTCTTCACAAACCTAAGCTTAATCATGCCTGGATAGAGAGATATAAGTTCATGTTTTTACCTGTTTCAGCTTGACTTGAACAGAACAATGTAGCAACTTCCAATGGATTTTGAGCTTTTGTAAAGCTTGCTTGAAGTCCAAGGATGCTTCTCCAACTCCTAGTTTGCTTTAAAATCAACTGAATCGTGCTATGGAAGTCAACCTGCACAGCTTGAAAATAAAAATGGCAAACGTGGTTATGGGTGTTATAGCTTGAGTTCAATGCTTGGGATAGCTTCAGTGGATGATATGGAACATGTTTGAACTCTTTTTGGCCAAAGTGCACGAGTGGAAATGTTTGTGGAAGTCAAGTTGTAGAACTTGCTCTGTTTCTGCAGCAAGAGGGTGTTTTTGTGAATGAGGAGGTTTGGGATGTGGTTCAGTCGTGCTTTTGGTTAGTTAGGGTGTGTGAAAGATGTTTGCAAAGTTTGCTTTGGCTGGTTGTTACAGGAATGAGAGATTGAGAGTTTTGGCAAGTTTTTTTCTAATGTAAGCAAAGAGATGTCAACTTGTGATATAGGCCTGTACCAAGTTCTCAAGCATGCTGCATACTTTGTTCTTGATCAGTGGGATTTGTCTACAAACTTGTGCCTCAAAGATCTGGCTTGTACCTCTTGGATATGGTATTTGACATAAAGTGCATCTTTTCAAAAATGGCAAAGTTGCTTTTTCTAATTATGGATTAGTTCTTTGTGTAATGACTAAATGCATAAAACAATGCTTGAACACAAAGGTTAGGCATTTAATTATTGAGTGTGAAGAGGTTTAGAGGCCTGCAAACTATCACAAACCCTGCTGACTTGAAAATGCCAATGTTATGAACAAGCTTTGGCCATGAATCAAAAGTGAATTTTGCCCAACTTTGCAAATTCGATTCTCCCTAACCACAAGGGTGTTTGATGAGTTCTTGGACAATTTGGAAAGCTTGTAATGTGTAATATAATATATCTTTTTAATGAAAATTGAAACTCCAAGTGGAAGCATGTGAAAAATGGCCATGAAGTTGGACAAAAATCCTGCCTAGAATAGGTCAAAATTTTTCTAAGTTAAAAATGTTTTGCACCCTTATTCCAAAAATCATAACTTGAGATACAAGCTTCTTTTGAGGAAACTTTGTGAATCAAAGTTGTAGATTTTGCAATGGACTACAACTTTCATGTTTTGAGTTTTGTTTGAATCCATTTGCGTCTTGGTGAAAAAATGGGACAAAGTTAGGAAAAAATAAGGAAATTTTATAACTTAGAAAATTTCTAAGTTATGAAATTTCTTCATTTTAAACCCTAATTTGCAATTTTGGGTTTCTTGATGAACAAGTTTCATAATTTGACATGTCTTGATGAAAAATGAATCTTGGCACTTGATTTTGACCAAAAAGTTAAAGTTTGACTTTTCAGTATACAGTCAAATTTTGATCAGTTGACTGGAAAATTCATCTGTCAATCCTATGCATTTGGGATCTTTTGAACTTGTTGAATGTGTCAAGACAATACCATTGAGTCCTTGAGTCCATATGTGAACTTGGTTTTCCATTGGTTAGGTCAAACAGTCAAAAATTGCCTTTGTGCAGTCAAAACCCTAAAAATGACAATTTTTCCCTTTTGGTGATCTGATCAAATTTCTTGTGGAATTGTGATCCAAACTTGACCAAATGGTTCATATGAGTTTATTATGTTGATGTGGGTCAAATTTCATGAGGTTTGACTGTTAATTGGCCACAGTTGACTTTTTCCCCAATACAGCTAATTTCTAGGTCAACTGTCCAATTGACTAGGCAAAGGTTGGAATCAAGGCTTGAAACTTGGTATGGATAAACTTGTGGGTCCAACATGAAGCATGAAAGTCACTCTGGGCATTTTAGGTCAAAACATCTTTGTGCAAACTCAAACCCTAATTTGGGTCAACAGTGCAATGAGGGGTCTTGAGCAGGGCAAACCCTAACTTGGTCTTGAGCTCCAAGGGTCTTGTGGTGAGAAAATGTTGATGAAAAGAGAGGGCAAATTTTTGGGTACAACAGTTGCCCCTGTTCAATCTTCTTGCACCTGAAGAGTTAGATTGGCAAGTTTGCCTTTCGCGTCTTGAAGGTAAAAGGAGATTGGACACTAGAGTGCCTGTAAATTTGCACTCGTCAAAATAATGGATGCGGGAATGGGCTTAGAGATGCCATTTGGAGATGGGATTAAAGATGCCATCTGGAGGGGTGATAGAATCTTGTCGGGGATGGGCTTAAAGATGTCATCTGGAATGTATGTTGTAGGTGAAAGTCATGAGTATCAGAAAGGTGTCCATGTTTTGGAACGTCTCTAAACTGGGGGGTTCTGAACAAGCAATAGATCGACATCCATGTTTGGAGAATCCATAAACTGTTTTCAGAAGTCTGAGCTTATACATCTTATCCTGACAAGGGTAAAATATTAGCTGAAACACAAAGTTATGTTGCATGAAATGTATGATGCAATGTATGTTATATCAATGTTTATGATATGGATGTAATGAATGCGTATGTAAGCTGATGAGCTGTCTTGCTGGGGTTAGATAAATCCTGGATAGCCAGAGATAATAGAATCTTGACTTTTGCCGGGGAAAGTAAATCCTTGACTGCTGCAAGGGATTAGAAATCCTTTGATCGTTGGAAATGAGAAGTCCTGGGACCGCTGTTGGGGGAATCAGGAGTTTGGGTTGTAAACCACTTTTAGAATGAGAATCTTCATTCTATTGGGAATATCGAGAATTCAGGTTGTATGCCACTTTGAGAATGAGAATCTTCATTCTGTTGGGAATATCAGGAGGTTGGGTGTATGCCAATCTACTGGGGTTTCAAGGATGAGAGTCTTCATTCTGTTAAGGGTTAGAAATTGGGAGTATACCAATCTTCTGAGGTTTTAAGGAGGAGAGTCTTTATTCTGTTAACGGTTAGAATTTGGGAGTATACCAATCTTCTGAGGTTTTAAGGATGAGAGTCTTCATTCTGTTAACGGTTAGAAATTGGGAGTATACCAATCTTCTGAGGTTTTAAGGATGAGAGTCTTCATTCTGTTAACCGTTAGAAATTGGGAGTATACCAATCTTCTGAGGTTTTAAGGATGGGAGTCTTCATTCTGTTAACGGTTAGAAATTGGGAGTATACCAATCTTCTGAGGTTTTAAGGATGAGAGTCTTCATTCTGTTAAAGGAAACAGATTTTAGGAGCTTCAGTTGTCCGTTATTCTGTCGGTGGTTATAACTTCCAGCAGGTGATGAAGGAAATTTGGATGATGATCGTAACTTCCAGCAGGTGATGAAGGAAATTTTGAACGACCTTTCAGCTTGGAATGTAGTCTTGCTTTGGAGAATAAATCTTTGGCAAATGTTGGGGAAATAAACCCATAACCGAAGCTGGGGCTTGAAAATCCTTTGATTAATGAGGGTGAGAAACCCTTGCCGACTGTTGATTGCTTGGGGAGCAAGATCTTCAGTTGTTGAGGGATCTTAGGACCACTGCTGGGGATTGGAACTCCTTGGTGACTTGTAGGGAATGAGAATTCTGATGATCTCTACTGGGGAGTTCAGAACCTGGTAGACTTATGCTAGAGAAGTAAGACTGAGAATCTTCAGTCTGGCGGGAAGTATCTCTGTGGGGAGAAGGTTCACTAGTCTGGTTCCGCTGGGGATTGATAGTTGGAAGTTTTAGCTCTGCTGGGGATTGGTAGTTTTGACTTCAACTGGGGATAGGATTTCCAGATTTTAGGGCTCCACTGGGGATGCCTAACTCTGAGGGGAATTAAGTTCTGGAAGACTCTCTGGCTGGGGAAATCAGTTTTGAGAAAGCTTTTGTTCTGTTGAGGATCCTAAAGTTTAACTCCGTTTGGGGAATTGAGTCCTGAATTTTGACTTCGTTGAGGAATTTGGAGTTTAATTCTGCTAGGGATCCCTTCTGAAAGGGCATCAAGATATCTACCTGTACCTTCAACCCATCAGCAATCATCTCTCTCGATTTGTAGGGAAAACGATTATGTTCAAATGCATATGCCTATTTAACAAAACATTGGACGTTTCTCAAATAAAACATAAGTGCAAAAGAGAAAAAGGAAGACAAAGCAAATTTCTGTATTTGGAAAAGTATTTGTATTAACTTTCTATGAGTATCTTTATACAAAGGAGACAGGCATCCTAGTAAGAAGATGTTGTCGTAAAAATTGAAAATTTTATACAAAAGAAAGATGGCTATGTGTAACAATTCTATGGGATTCCATTCTGCTATAGCCTTCACAACTCTGAATATCTGTCCATTCAATGCTTCGTCCGCCGATGACTGGATTGATCAGAAGCTTGGAGCTGGTTGATGAAGAGATTGTCCTTAAAGTGATCCGACGAGACATAGTCATACGCTTTAATTCCCTAACTTTTGCCTGAATCGCCCTTTCGGGTTTTCGATCCACCGGGAAACCCTTTTTTGCCCAAGCCGCCTGTTGTACCCCAAAATTTGCCCTCGCATTTTTTCTATAAGAAATCACAGCTTCAGACTCTTCCTGATCTTTCAGATTGGCGCAAGAATCGGTCAAACAGACTTTTCTCGTCAGTCAGACAAAATTAGGGTTTTCATTGATTTTCATGGCTCTGGAACAGTTCAAACATTTGGCTTAGGGTTTGGTTGATTTTAGCTCAAGTTTTGATCAGGCGGACGCTTCTTTGGCTTTTAATCAAGAACTAGGGTTTTGTGCGCGTATTTCTCAGAAAAGATTATCTTTACAGTTTCTTTTCAGTTTACTCTGAAATTTGGATTGAGGCGTTTGAATCAAGAAAATTGCAGATTGTTGTTTAATCAGTAAAGGCTAAAGCATTTGATTTGAGATGAAATAAAAGTTGAGGCGCTTAAATTGAGAATCTGCAGATTGTTGTTTAATCAGTAAAAGGATAAATATCTGGATATTGGTTTGATTAACTGTGCATCGGATACTTGAAGCACCAGGTTTATTACTGATTCAATAATAAGGCCACAATGTTTGTTAATTATTTTTCTAAAGTCAGGATTATTGGATACTTCCAGTTATTTTAATTTTAAGTAAATCCAAATAATTAAATGAACACTGAATCGAAAGAAGAATTAATTGATCAAGTTGGATTTTTTATTTATCTTTAATTATTCGTTACAATTGTTATGTGAATACAGTATTTTACAAAGTATTCTAATGATGATTACAATAATTGAAAGGAAATAAAAAGAATTGATTGGTCAATAAAAGGACTTTTATTTATCTTTAAATTATTTGTATAATTGTTATTGTTTATAAAAATATTTACAATAATAATGTTACAGTAATTTAAATTGAAATAAAACAATGTCCTAAAAATTCTAAATCTTCATCTTCTATCCAATGCTCCCTTGATGCTTATTTTTCATCTGCAAAATAAAGAAAAGAAGAAAAGTCAAAGCAGAGAAAAATAGTTAAAGATAAACAGTCAAAAAGGTTCATCATTAAAAACAAATGGCCGGAATCAGTTTTACCCTCTCTGCAAATCACGGGATTTCTCCCGGTTCACAAAGAGGGATGAATATTGCTTGCTAAACATGAAATGCACAAAGTTGTAAAATGCACAAATTCAAAACCTGCATAGTTCGAAACAAACAGCATGTGCAAGTATAAATCCAAAGGCAAACTGAGTTCCAATGTCAAAGCAACTAAGTCAAAAAGCTGTCACAAAGATGCAGGAAAATATGGAAGCAGTACACAAAGTATGCAGGTTAAAAACCAATATTGCAAGCAAGTTCCATTTCATCACTTTCTAACCATTTGCTTTTTCAGAATAAGACAAACATAGGCAATAAAGATGCTGTCTTTAAATCCGGAGAGAGAAAGAGAGAGGAAAGCAGATTATGTTACAGCAGGTTAAAGGCTAAAGGTATAAATCCATCCCCTTTTTTCCTTTCACAGAAACAACAACAACATTTAATCCGAATCAAAAAGCGAAAAATAAAACATGCAAGACCTAAGGGTTAAAACCCTAATGTTTGAGAAAAGTCATACCTCTTTTCATCGTCGTTTGAGTAAGTGCGAGGAGGAGGACGGATGGTGGCGCCGGTTGACCTTAGGCGGAGGAGCATTCAGAAGGACCTGGCTCAGAAGCATGGTTTGAGAAGATGAACGGAAGTGAAGACGAAAATGGCGCTGTATCTGAAACCCTAATCTTCCCAAATGAAGCAAATAATTAAACCCTTGCAAAACGTTTTGTTCAGAACCTGGGCCTTGCCCTCTTCTAAAACGCACAAGCCCATTAAGCACGCCTCACCCCCCATTTTCTTGTTTCTGCTTGTCTTCTTTTATTTGGGCCAGCATAACTTCTTTAGGCCCATTCTTGTTCTCTTAAAAAAGGAAAACTTAAAAACATTTTTTTTATTAAGACTTTGTGTAAAAAAAATACTAAAGTATATAAAAATTAGAATTATTTAAAACACTTTTTTTCTTTCATTTTATTAAAACTTATTTTGATTTGTGCATAAAAATATCCATTAAATACATTAATTTTAGTACATATAACTAAACTTAAAATCTTTTCATTTCTCTTTTATTAAATTTTCTTTTCTCTAACTAATTAAAATACATAATTTTAATACATAGAAAATGGGACTTAAAATATTCCCCTTTTTAGACTTTGTACATAAATACATAATTTTTATTTAAGTTAATACTTTTCACTTCTTAAAATGCTTTATTTGTACATCTTACACAAAATACAAAACTACAAATTTAAATCAAACATGCTTAAATTGTCTCATTAAATTCACATTTCTCAACTTGTAAATAAATCCCATACACAAATACGTTGACACACATTTACAATACATGTGCACTTACACTTACACAATACACTTACATTTGATACATTATACATTTGCTATTCTTACACATTTCTATACATTATATTGTTTACATTTGATCACGATTCGATTTGGTTGTAATTATTTAAGTCTCATCCCCCTTTGTGAATTTGTACCCCCACTCCCGGATACTATTTGTAATAGCGTAGACTTTAAAATTCCCGCAATTTACCGCTTTCGAATTATACCATGATTAGACCTAGGGTTTGCATGTACATAAAATCAAACGCTAGATGACCTAATACAAAGCAAATACATGAACTCAATACACAATCACACTTGCACCCCCTAGGGTAATCCCACATGTTGCCTTCCAAAATGGGCCATGCTTGCACGTCGAGTTTCTTTGGAAAAAACGATTCAAATGATCATAAGTCCCTCGATGACGCTTTCGAAAGTTTCCTAAACGGAATGATCATAGTCCCTTCAAGCAAAATTGTCAAAGACACTTGGCACCATTGCATTCATGTCCCATACGATGACCCACGCCTGTCCCGTTAAACATCCTAAACGCAAGATTGTCCACCAAATTCAATGGTGGAACAAAATTGTTAAAAAGGGGTTGAAAACATAGAGAAAACCTTTGAGTACAATCGGGGTAGACAAAACTCTTAGTTACTTGGAATCAATCTTGCAAAAACCCTTGCCTATTTTTTCAAACCACACTTCACAAAACATTTTCAAAAAACAAAACTTCCAAAAACATTTTGAAACATCTTCTCGAAAAGATACACACCGTTGTATATACTCAAACACGAGTCATTACAATGGTTGCCGAAACAAAGGCGTCTATTTCAAAAACATTTTCAAAAAACACAAACACACACCATTTTCAAGCAATCAAAATCAAGGCAAGTGATCTAAAAAACCAAGTAACTAAGAGCCCATGGATAACCATGGATGAAAAGGGTGCTAATACCTTCCCTTTTCATAATCTACCCCCCGAACCCCCGAAACATCTCAAAAAGGTTTTTCCTGTGCTTTTTAAACCTTTCCTTTAGGATAAAATAAAAGGTCGGTGGCGACTCTTGCTAAACCGAACAAGTGCGAATACGAACGCAAAACCTAAGTCAGTTCTCCCACCCTATCACAGAACTGGCGACTCTGCTGGGGATTGGTTTTAAAAGTGGGGTTACCTTAGGGTTTTTTAGATCACCCTCTTGCATGATTAATTGTTTGCTTTGTTTGCTTTACCTTTGTGGTTCTCTTGTTTGGGCTTGAAATCCTACACCCGGATTTGGGAAACATTCATAGATAGCAATACTTTGTGGAAACTGTGCGGGGTATACCGACACGGTTGAAGCAATAGCTATATTAGTGCGACATATTTGTGAGTACCGGTAACCCTTGAGTTCAATCAAGGAGAGTACGGGGCCGATGAGTGATGTCACTAAGCACTAATGACCTAGAACCTTACTTGACCATCTTGGCCTTTTATTAGGGGTAGTGAGATGACCGGATTTGGTGCAGTCCGAAGTTGGTAGATACTCGATACTACACTCATTGAGGGTTGTTTTCTTGGAATATTTTGGTCGCTAGTTAAGTGGCTAAACCAAAACAATGAACATTGAAAACAATCCAATGATATTGAGCTCCTTAGAACTCGGTTACTATTTATAGGATAGGTTTTAAGCCAACTACACTCAAGAGGGTACTTACCTATGAAACCCATGCAAGCCTGAAACTAGGGTTTTGTGTGATTTGCCTGTACATATGTTTGTGCATACATCATAAACATCATAAAGCATCATATGCATATACTAACCGTTTCAAGGGTTTAGATCTTCATCTTTGTTCTTGTTTTGTAGGTCATGG
This sequence comes from Vicia faba, assembly GCA_948472305.1. Lineage (NCBI taxonomy): Eukaryota > Viridiplantae > Streptophyta > Magnoliopsida > Fabales > Fabaceae > Vicia > Vicia faba. The sequence continues at coordinate 916,232,782 of OX451741.1, read as the reverse complement.
AAGTTCCTCGCAGGAAAACCATCCAAGTCAACCTTGTGAGGATCCCTCCTCAACTCAAGGAGCTCACATCAAGAATTCCAGAAAACTCTCCCTTCAGTGAAAGACATGGTAGACTGCTCAACCTAGTCGGCACCAACATTGAAGAGGACATGGTAAAGGTGTTGTTTCAGTTCTTTGACCCCCTTCACCACTGTTTCACGTTCCCTGACTACCAGTTGGTACCCACTTTGGAGGAATTTTCTCAACTCCTGAGAATTCCTATCCTTAATCAACTACCTTTCAACGGTACGGAAAAGGAGCCAAAGCCTGAAGATGTTGCTCGAGCACTACATCTACAACCATCTGACATCAAGGGGCATTGGGAAACTAGAAGCGGTGTCAAAGGCTTCTTAGCAAAATTCTTGTTTGAGAAGGCACAAGAATGTTGGAATTCATTGGACCTACAAGCCTTTGAAGAAATTGTGGCCCTTCTTATCTATGGGCTGGTCTTGTTCCCGAATCCTGACCAACTTGTAGATGTCAACACCGTCAAAATCTTCTTATCCAGAAATCCAATACCAACATTGCTTGGGGACATTCTTCACTCATTTTACACTCGAACAATGAGAAAGAGGGGTGTTCTCATGTGCTGTACTCCCTTCCTTGCAAGGTGGTTTATTTCGCACCTTCCACAATCTGTCTTGAAGAATGACCAAGGCCTAAGGTGGTCACAACGGTTGATGACCCTTACTCACTCTGATGTACATTGGTGTTCTCGGTCCAGAGAAAATGTCATCATCGTCGATCGTTGTGGAGAGTTCCCTAATGTTCCTTTACTTGGAATTAGGGGAGGCATTACTTACAACCCTTGTCTAGCTTTAAGACAATTTGGATATGCACGGAGGGATGGCCCTCATGACATGTTGATTCCTGACCTAGTTTTTGACTTCGACAACGATGCGCAAGGACTTCGCCAAAGATTCATCAGAGCTTGGAGAATGCCTAACAAGGTTGACAGCAAGACACTGGGGCACAAGAACTCCATCCCTCTTGAGCCTTATCTCAAGTGGGTACGAACCCAGGCCCAGAGTCTAATGATGCCTTATCCTCATGTTCTCCCTGTGATTAAAGAGCCCGTTACGGAAGGAGAGGTTCCATATACCATCCTATATCCTAACATGCCTACATCGTGGGAGGAGATGCAGAAGAGTTGGATCCAACTCAAGGAGGAACGGAATACTTTTGAAGCCAGCTTCTACGCTAGTGAGAAGAAGGTTTTGGAGCTCACCCGCCGACTCCATGAGGAAGAGACCCTCAACACCTACATCGCACCAAAGAGGATGCACAACGTCTTTTTACCTTGAGAAGTTTTTATAATATTTGGCCCATGGGGCATTTATGTACTGACAAATTTCTTCTTATTAATATGACGTGCGTTCTTTTTGTTTGCAACAATTTTGAACTTTCTAAATCCTTGAATGCATTGCATACATAAGCATACCATTCATCATGTGCATAAACAGGTCTCCACACCAGGTTTCCTTATCTTTCTGTTGATTATTTCAGTAAGATGGATCTCGAACAGATGGTCAAGGACTTGCAGTCTCAGAACGCACAGTTTCAACAACTCCTGATGACCTTGGCTAAGGGTCAGGAGGATCTAAAGGCCCTACTGGGGAACAAAGACCAAGTGAAAAATAAGAAAAAGAGACTCGGGGTGGCTACTTTAGGAAGAAGGTTTGAAGGAGAAGCCAGAAGAGTGCTTGAATTTCCCCTACTTCTGAGGAGGGAACCGGTAAAGGGAATGCGGCTGCAGTACCTTTCGAGTCCGATATGGAAGAAGAGGAGGCTGAAGAGGACGAAGACTACTCGGATCAACAATACCCGCCGGCTGATGACAAGTACAAGAATTTGGAGGACCGTTTAGCAGCTATGGAGCTGCAGAGAGTTCCAGGCTTGGATTTCGAAGATTTGGGATTAATTGTCGGAGTTGTGATCCCCCCGAAGTTCAAAGTGCCTATTTTTGCAAGATATGACGGGTTGTCCTGCCCAAAAATGCACCTAAGGTCATATGTTCAAAGAATCCAACCTCACACATCTGACAGAAACCTTTGGGTACATTTCTTTCAAGATAGCCTGTCTGGCACTCAGCTAGATTGGTTTTACAAGCTGGAAAGGTCGGAGATACGTAGTTGGGAGGATCTGGCAGCTGCTTTTTATCGCCAATATCAGTATAACTCTGACCTGGCACCAACCCGCACTCAGCTGCAGAGTATGGGAATGGCCTCAGGTGAGGGATTTAAGGAATACGCCCAGAAGTGGCGCAATCTGGCTGGAAGGGTGCAGCCGCCTCTTTCCGATAGAGAACTTGTTGATATGTTCCTTGGGACCCTGTCTGGTCCATTCTTTAATCATCTGATCGGTAACTCTTCCTCGGGGTTTACTGAATTAATTCTGACTGGCGAGCGGGTAGAAGCCGGTATCAAGAATGGGAAGATTCAAAAGGATGCCTCTGCATCTACAATTGCTAAGAAACCATTTCCAGCGAAGAAAGAAACAGCTGTTGTGTATTCTCAAAGGGGAGCAGGAAGAAGTGAGCGCAGGCCGACTGTGGGGGCCGTAATGATCCAAAATCCACCAAGTGATCAGCCTCGCAATAACCCGTCCAGACCTAAACAGCAATGGGGAGAACGGACACCACGGCAGTTCACCCGCATTAATATGACGCCCGCGCAAGTTCTTCCACACTTGTTAAAGCTGAATCTCACAAATATCAAAGAAGCGCCGAAAAATGTGAATACAACCTCACCAGCCTACAATGCCAATGCCAAATGCGCCTACCATTCCGATAGCGTCGGACATGACATGAATAATTGTTGGGCGTTGAAAAATAAAATTCAAGACTTAAATAGATGCAAAGGAAGTGGAGTTCGATGCTCCAGAGAAACCAAACGTGATATCTGCTCTGATGCCGAAGCACGGTCGAAATGTCCATGCTATCGAAGAAGATTTGTATGTTTCTGATGTCAATGACCTGATAATTCCGCTGTTAACCATCAAGTTAAATCTGTTAAAGGCCGGGATTTTCCCGGGATGCAAAGAAGACTGCTACTGTTGTTACTCTCTGCCGTTTGACTGCCCATCACTGAAGAAAGGCATCCAAGGCCTGATGGACAGTCAACAAATTCTGTTTGAAAAGGTTCCTGCTATTCCAACCCCTACTGAAGATGTCTCAATTATCACCATTCACGCCAATCTTTCCAAGGCCGTCAGAAAGCCTGTTAAGATTACATCAGCCACAAAGATTGTTCCATTGAAAATAACTATGCCTGGGCCAATTCCCTACAGTTCTGACAAGTCTATACCATGGAATTACGGTGGAGACATCTATTACCATGGTGTTAAACAAGTCGAAGTGACCGAAGAAAGCTCTGATGAAGAAGAGGCCATCATTGGAAACATTGCTGGTACAAGCAAGATCACCCGAAGCGGGAGAATATTTTCTCCAAAGATTGCCCCCCAAAGGCAACCTTTGGACCCTCAGCTGCTGCCAAAGTTAATCCTGCACCAATAAGACTTTCCGCTAGAACCCCGTTGATTGAAGAAGTTGTTGTTCCTGGTATTGTCCCTCCTACCTCTGCTGATAAAGGTAAAGGGACCCAAGATGAGCTCGTCCGGACGAGGGCTCAACCTTTGGTCATCCCGGAGACCTCTAAGAAAGAGATGGAGGAGATCCTGAAGATAATTAAAAAGAGTGATTATAACGTGGTAGAGCAACTGGGGCAAACCCCCTCGAAGATCTCCATGTTAGCATTACTGCTTTGTTCTGAGGCGCATGCCAAAGCATTGATCAAATTCCTAAAGACAGCCCATGTCCCTCAGGAAACCTCTGCCGACCAATTCCAAAACTGTGTAGCCAGTCTTACAGCAGACAACGGTTTAGGTTTCTCTGATGCTGACCTAACCTCAAAAGGAAGGAAACACAACGACGCATTACATGTGTCAGTGGAATGCCAAGGAACTACTCTGGCCCATGTTCTGGTCGACACTGGTTCTTCTCTGAACGTGCTGCCCAAGAAGGCTCTCGACCGTTTAGACTGTGAGGGCTTGGAGTTAAGGCCAAGTAATATCATTGTAAGGGCATTTGACGGGTCGAAGAGAATGGTACACGGAGAGGTAGACATTCCCATTAAGGTTGGAACAGAAGTATTCCCCTCAACATTCTATGTGATGGACATTCGTCCATCATACTCTTGTTTACTGGGAAGGCCGTGGATACATAACGCTGGGGCAGTTACCTCCTCCTTGCATCAAATGTTGAAGTACCCTGTCAAAGGAAAGATAATAACCGTGCTCGGAGAAGAGGAATATATGATCAGCAACTTAAACTCCTTTCGGTATGTAGAGGTAGAAGGTGAATTCATTGAGACGACATTCCAGCACTTCGAGGAAGTCTCTCCTGAGGTGGAAGTAGCAAAAGTGGTAGCTGAGGTACCAAAGCAGATGGCCAGGATGGCATCTCTAAAAGACGCGAAGGCCGCAATGAAGGAAGGGAAGAGCTCAACATGGGGGCAATTGCCGAATATTCCTCATAAGACAGACAAGTTTTGTTTAGGATTCACTGCTGCGGGGCAGAAAGCTATGCGCCGTTCAAAGGTTGAAAGAGCACCCATCAAGATCTCTCCTTATGGGATTAATGCTTTGGAAGGAGAAGACGAAGATGCCAACATTGGAGATTGGATCTACCCGACTATCGAAGGGGGATTACGCAATTGGGAGGCAAAGGACTTTGTCCCCATTACTTTTATTAATCAGTAATTATCTGTTAAACATTTCCTTTGGTCTGTAATAATTACATTTGAACAATCTGTATGCTACTTTTTCACCTCATGCCTTGCCCGGGGCATGTAGGTCCATTTGTAAGGGTTTTGATTATCTTCATATCCATATGCCATGTTTAATGATTCATTGGACGTTTTTCATTGATAAACTGTTGTGTTCATTTTCTTTCCTTTTTGCATTTTTGTTTGTTTAAGGATGGATATCCCTTACACACACCCACACTCACAAATGCAGGTACCCATCCACTCTGGATTCTATGGGTGACTATTCTGCTATGTCCTTCAATAACTCTGAAGATCTGGTCAATCAGGCTGAGTATGAAGATGACGAAGATTGTGAAGTACCGGGAGAGCTAGCCAGACTTCTACAACAAGAAGAAAGGGCCATCTTGCCTCACGAAGAGTTGTTGGAAACCGTCAATTTAGGAACAGAGGAAGACCGGAAGGAAGTACAAGTGGGTGCCAATCTGAAACCAAGTGTCAAGGAGCGCCTGATACAGCTGTTAAATGAATACATTGAAATCTTCGCCTGGTCTTATGAAGACATGCCGGGTTTAGACACAGACATCGTGGTTCACCGTCTCCCCACCAGAGAGGATTGTCCACCGATCAAGCAAAAAGTCAGCCGAATGAGGCCCGACATGTCTGAGAAGATTAAAGCAGAAGTGATGAAACAATTCAACGCTGGCTTTCTGGCTGTTACATCCTATCCACAATGGGTTGCTAACATCGTGCCAGTTCCTAAAAAAGATGGCAAGGTCAGGATGTGTGTAGACTACCGGGATTTGAATAGGGCCAGCCCCAAAGATGATTTTCCGCTACCGCACATTGACATTCTGATCGACAACACAACTCAGCACAAAGTGTTCTCCTTCATGGATGGATTCTCGGGCTACAATCAAATTAAAATGGCCCCCGAGGACATGGAGAAAACAACCTTTGTTACATAATGGGGTACTTTCTGTTACAAGGTGATGCCGTTCGGACTGAAGAACGCAGGGGCAACTTACCAACGCGCCATGGTAGCTTTATTTCATGATATGATACATCATGAGATCGAAGTTTACGTAGACGATATGATAGCTCGGTCACAAACAGAGGAGGAACATCTTGAACACCTGGAAAAGCTGTTTGCCAGGTTGAAAGAGTACAAACTCAGGCTGAATCCAAGTAAATGCACTTTGGGAGTTAGGTCTGGTAAACTTCTAGGGTTTATTGTCAGCAACAAAGGCATTGAGGTCGATCCAGCAAAAGTGAAAGCAATACAAGAGATGCCTGCTCCCTGCACTGAAAAGGAGGTCAGAGGGTTCTTGGGGCGCTTGAACTATATTGCCAGATTCATCTCTCATCTAACTTTTACCTGTGAGCCAATTTTCAAATTATTAAAGAAGGATCAGGTAGTTGAGTGGAACGACAATTGCCAAGCTGCTTTTGATAAGATCAAGGAGTATTTGCTAGAACCTCCTATTCTGATGCCTCCTGTCGAAGGAAGACCATTGATCATGTATCTGACCGTCTTGGATAACTCAATGGGGTGTGTTTTGGGCCAGCATGACGAGTCTGGTCGAAAAGAGCATGTTATTTATTACCTTAGCAAAAAGTTTACCGACTGTGAGACTCGCTACTCACTGCTCGAGAAAACTTGCTGCGCTTTGGTATGGGCTGCTCGCCGACTAAGGAAGTATATGTTGACTCATACCACCTTGTTGATTTCCAAAATGGATCCTATCAAGTATATCTTCGAGAAGCCTGCTTTATCTGGAAGAATAGCTAGATGGAAAATGATCCTAACGAAGTATGACGTCCAGTACACCACTCAAAAAGCTATAAAGGGGAGTGTACTAGCTGATCATCTGGCTCATCAAGCTATCGAAGATTATCAATCCATGAGATTTGACTTCCCAAACGAGGACATCATGAATTTGGACAACATCGAAGGTAACGGACCGTATGACGGACCCGAAAAGGGATCCCGATGGACCCTGTACTTTGATGGTGATTCAAATGCACTTGGAAACGGTATCGGTGCAGTACTCATTTCCCCGGAAAGTTGTCACACTCCTTTCACGGCTCGACTCTGCTTCAGCTGCACAAACAACATGGCGGAATATGAAGCTTGCATCTTTGGTCTCAAGGCTGCTATAGACTTGGGGATCAAATATTTGATCGTATTTGGGGACTCGGATTTGGTTATCAGTCAAATCAAAGGAGAGTGGGATACCAAACATCCTAATCTTATCCCATACAAAGAACATGTCCTGACATTGTTGCCTCATTTCGAGCAAATTACCTTCGAGCATTTCCCGCGAGAAGAGAATCAGCTAGCAGATGCTCTGGAAACTATGTCCTCTATGTTTAAACTCAACTGGGATAACGAGGCTCCCCAAATCACCATCGAGCGAATGGATGAACCTGCACATTGTCACGAGATTAATACCGAAGAAGTAGTGGAACAACCCTGGTTTCACGAAATCAAAAGGTATCTCCAGACTAGAGAATATCCCGAAGGAGCTTCCGTAAATGACAAGAAGTTCCTAAGGAAATTTGCTGCCAAGTTCTTCCTGAGCAATGGCATCCTCTATAAGCACAACCATGATTGTGTTTTACTCCGATGTGTCGACAAAGCTGAAGCAGAGTTAATCATGACAGAGATGCACATCGGTATATTTGGCACCCATTTGAGCGGGCATACTATGGATAAAAAGATCCTAAGGGAAGGCTATTACTGGTCTACAATGGAAGCAGATTGCCATCAACACTCCCGTACTTGCCACAAGTGTCAAGTCTACGCTGACAAGATTCATATTCCTCCGGTTCCTCTCAATGTGCTGACAACTCCTTGGCCATTCGCAATGTGGGGCATTGACATGATTGGAGAGATCAAGCCCACGGCTTCCAACGGACATCGCTTCATCCTGGTTGCCATTGACTACTTCACCAAATGGGTCGAAGCAGCTTCTTTCGCCTTTGTCACTAAAAATGTGGTTGCCCGCTTCATCAAGCAAAACCTCATATGCCGGTATGGTGTTCCAGACAGGATCATCACAGACAACGGTACAAATCTGAATAATATTATGATCACCGCATTGTGCGAACAGTTCAAGATTTATCATCACAATTCATCTCCTTATCGGCTAAAGATGAACGGTGCTGTTGAAGCTGCGAACAAAAACATTAAGAAGATCATTCAGAAAATGACAGTCACTTACAAGGACTGGCATGAAATGTTACCGTTTGATCTGCATGGATATCGTACGACGGCACGTACTTCAACCGGGGCCACCCCATTTTCTTTGGTATATGGCATGGAAGCTGTCTTGCCCATGGAAGTTCAGATTCCTTCTTTAAGGATTATGAAGGACTCTGGTTTGAGCGAAGATGATTGGATTCAGACCTGACTTGATCAACTCAATTTGATCGACAAGAAGCGACTCGCTGCTGTATGCCATGGTCAGACGTATCAAAAGCGGATGATCAAGGCTTTCAACAAGAAAGTCAGACGTCAAGTATATCAAGTAGGAGATATCGTAATCAAGCGGATTATCCTGCCGTAAAGTGATCCCAGGGGAAAATGGACTCCTACATACGAGGGACCATTCGTGATCAAGAGCATATTTTCTGGTGGTGCAATGATTCTGACCACCATGGACGGCGACGATTTTCTGCACCCTGCGAACACAGACATAGTCAAAAGATACTACGCATGAAATAACCCGACAAGTCAAAAACCCGAAAGGGCGACTTGGGCAAAAATGGGCATCCCGGTGAACCAAAAACCCGAAAGGGCGGTTCAGGCAAAAATTAGGGATAAAACAAAAAAATATGTACACCCGGCAAGCTGAAAACCCGAAAGGGCGGCTTGGGCAAAAAAGGGGTTTCCCGGTGGATCGAAAACCTGAAAGGGTGATTCAGGCAAAAATTAGGGAGTTAAAGCGTATGACTATGTCTCGTCGGATCACTTTAAGGACAATCTCTTCATCAACCAGCTCCAAGCTTCTAATCAACCCAGTCATCGACAGACGAAGCATTGAATGGACAAATATTCAGAGTTGTGGAGGCTATAACAGAATGGAATCCCATGGAATTGTTTCACATAACCATCTTTCTTTTATATAAAATTTTCAATTTTTACGACGGCATCCTCTTACTAGGATGATTGTCTCCCCTGTACAAATATACTTATAGAAAGTTAATACAAATACTTTTCCAAATACGGAAATTTGCGTTGTTTTCCTTTTCTCTGTTCTTTTGCACTTATGTTTTATTTGAGAAACGTCCAATGTTTTGTTAAATAGGCATATGCATTTGAACATGATCATTTCCTTATGAATCCGGAAAGATGATTACTGATAGATTGAAGATACAAGTAGATATCCTGATACCCTCTCAGAAGGGATCCTCAGCAGAGTTAAATTCCAAATTCCCCAACCAGAGGGCCTTCCAGAACTCGATTCCCCTCAGAGTCAAGTTACGGAATCCCCAGTGGAGCCTTAAAAATCTGAAAATCCAATCCCCAGTGGAGCCAAGATTCCCTGCCATCAATCCCCAGCTGAACCAGGCTAGTGAAACTTTCCCCCATAGAGATATCTGCAACCAAACTGAAAATTCCCAGTCGTACCTCTCCAGCATGAGTCTATCAGATTCTGAACTTCCCCAGTAGAGATCTTCAGGAATTCTCATCCCCGCGAGTCACCAAGGAATGCCATTTCTCCAGCAGTGGCCCTAAGATCTCTCAACGATTGAAGATCTTGTATTCCCCAAGCAGAATGAAGGTTCATTCTCAATGCCTCGCAGGATAATCAGATGTTCTCCAGTGAAGATCTCCTCAAGGCAAGAATCCCCAGAAGATTGGTATACAACCCAAGCTCCTGTTTCTCCAGCAGTAGTCAACAAGGATGTCTCATCCTCAGCAATCAAGATTTTTGTCTTCCCCTGCAGCAGTCAGGATTCTTTATCTCCAGGATTCATCTATCCTCAGCAAGACAGCTCGTCGGCTTACATACGCATTCATCTACATTCATATCATAAACATTGATATAACATATTTTGCATCATACATATCGTGCAACATAACTTTGCGTTTTAGCTAACATTTCACCCTTTTCAGGATAAAATTAGAAGGCTATCATTAACAATTATTCAGATACAGTATGGATACATCCCAGACACGGCGGTCATTCTATTACTTATTCAGAATCTCAAGTCAGCTACAGTATGGATACACCTCAGACACGACGGTTATTCTACTACTCGTTCGGACTACAGCGATCAGATACAGACTAGATACGCTCCAAACACGACAGTCATTCTATCTCTCATTCAGATTCGTTTATTCACCTCAAGGTTCAATGCATTCCAAACATGGATACCATTCTGGCCCTTACAACAGCAGCCTGATTCTCTCCAGTGTGTTCGCCACGGAAGTCATTTTGTCATTTATCTGGATCCCAGTTGCAGTTTCAGATACACTTCAAACACAGAAGTCATTCTATTACTCATACGGATCTCAATCCTAGTTACAGTTTCAGATACACTCCACACACGGAAGTCATTCTGCTACTCATACAACTTTCAACTTCAGATACAGTCCAGATACGCTCCAAACATGGTTGCCATTCTGTGACTCATTCAGAATTTGTCCCCAGCGCGCAGTTGCTCCATACAGATGTTTCTCTGTTACCCAGATACAATACAGATACACTCCAAACACGGCAGTCATTCTGATATTCGTTCTACACTTCAAACACAGTTACATCTCAGATACGCCCCAGACACAGAGGCCATTCTCCTGCTCATACAAACTCAGTCTTTAGATACAGTTCAAATACATTCCAGACACGGATACCCCCTTTGATCCTCATTCTTCGGGCCCGCCACACTGCAGTTCAACAAACCTTCCAAATGGCATCTTTAAGCCCATTTCCAGATGGCATCTCTAAGCCCATCCCCCGACAAGATTCTATCACATCCCTAGATGGTATCGTTAAGCCCATCTCCAAATGGCATCTGTAAGCCCATTCCCTCTACCATCACATCACCGAGTGCAAATTTTCTGGGCACTCTAGTGTCCAATCTCCTTTTACCCTCGAGTCGCGAAAGGCAAACTTGCCAACCTAACTCTTCAGGTTCAAGAAGATTGAACAGGGGCAACTGTTGTACCCCAAAATTTACCCTCGCATTTTTTCTATAAGAAATCACAGCTTCAGACTCTTCCTGATCTTTCAGATTGGCGCAAGAATCGGTCAAACAGACTTTTCTCGTCAGTCAGACAAAATTAGGGTTTTCATTGATTTTCATGGCTCTGGAACAGTTCAAACATTTGGCTTAGGGTTTGGTTGATTTTAGCTCAAGTTTTGATCAGGCGGACGCTTCTTTGGCTTTTAATCAAGAACTAGGGTTTTGTGCGCGTATTTCTCAGAAAAGATTATCTTTACAGTTTCTTTTCAGTTTACTCTGAAATTTGGATTGAGGCGTTTGAATCAAGAAAATTGCAGATTGTTGTTTAATCAGTAAAGGCTAAAGCATTTGATTTGAGATGAGATAAAAGTTGAGGCTCTTAAATTGAGAATCTACAGATTGTTGTTTAATCAGTAAAAGGATAAATATCTGGATATTGGTTTGATTAACTGTGCATCGGATACTTGAAGCACCAGGTTTATTACTGATTCAATAATAAGGCCACAGTGTTTGTTAATTATTTTTCTAAAGTCAGAATTATTGGATACTTCCAGTTATTTTAATTTTAAGAAATCCAAATAATTAAATGAACACTGAATCGAAAGAAGAATTAATTGATCAAGTTGGATTTTTATTTATCTTTAATTATTCGTTACAATTGTTATGTGAATACAATATTTTACAAAGTATTCTAATGATGATTACAATAATTGAAAGGAAGTAAAAAGAATTGATTGGTCAATAAAAGGACTTTTATTTATCTTTAAATTATTTGTATAATTGTTATTGTTTATAAAAATATTTACAATAATAATGTTACAGTAATTTAAATTGAAATAAAACAATGTCCTAAAAATTCTAAATCTTCATCTTCTATCCAAAGCTCCCTTGATGCTTATTTTTCATCTGCAAAACAAAGAAAAGAAGAAAAGTCAAAGCAGAGAAAAATAGTTAAAGATAAACAGTCAAAAAGGTTCATCATTAAAAACAAATGGCCGGAATCAGTTTTACCCTCTCTGCAAATCACGAGATTTCTCCCGGTTCACAAAGAGGGATGAATATTGCTTGCTAAACATGAAATGCACAAAGTTGTAAAATGCACAAATTCAAAACCTGCATAGTTCGAAACAAACAGCATGTGCAAGTATAAATCCAAAGGCAAACTGAGTTCCAATGTCAAAGCAACTAAGTCAAAAAGCTGTCACAAAGATGCAGGAAAATATGGAAGCAGTACACAAAGTATGCAGGTTAAAAACCAATATTGCAAGCAAGTTCCATTTCATCACTTTCCAACCATTTGCTTTTTCAGAATAAGACAAACATAGGCAATAAAGATGCTGTCTTTAAATCCGGAGAGAGAAAGAGAGAGGAAAGCAGATTATGTTACAGCAAGTTAAAGGCTAAAGGTATAAATCCATCCCCTTTTTTCCTTTCATAGAAACAACAACAACATTTAATCCGAATCAATAAGCGAAAAATAAAACATGCAAGACCTAAGGGTTAAAACCCGAATGTTTGAGAAAAGTCATACCTCTTTTCATCGTCGTTTGAGTAAGTGCGAGGAGGAGGATGAACGGTGGCGCCGGTTGACCTTTAGGCGGAGGAGCGTTCAGAAGGACCTGGCTCAGAAGCATGGTTTGAGAAGATGAACGGAAGTGAAGACGAAAACGGCGCTGTATCTGAAACCCTAATCTTCCCAAATGAAGCAAATAATTAAACCCTTGCAAAACGTTTTGTTCAGAACCTGGGCCTTGCCCTCTTCTAAAACGCACAAGCCCATTAAGCACGCCTCACCCCCCCATTTTCTTGTTTCTGCTTGTCTTCTTTTATTTGGGCCAGCATAACTTCTTTAGGCCCATTCTTGTTCTCTTAAAAAAGGAAAACTTAAAAACATTTTTTTTTATTAAGACTTTGTGTAAAAAAATACTAAAATATATAAAAATTAGAATTATTTAAAACACATTTTTTCTTTCATTTTATTAAAACTTATTTTGATTTGTACATAAAAATATCCATTAAATACATTAATTTTAGTACATATAACTAAACTTAAAATCTTTTCATTTCTCTTTTATTAAATTTTCTTTTCTCTAACTAATTAAAATACATAATTTTAATACATAGAAAATGGGACTTAAAACATTCCCCTTTTTAGACTTTGTACATAAATACATAATTTTTCTTTAAGTTAATACTTTTCACTTCTTAAAATGCTTTATTTGTACATATTACACAAAATACAAAACTACAAATTTAAATCAAACATGCTTAAATTGTCTCATTAAATTTACATTTCTCAACTTGTAAATGAATCCCATACACAAATACGTTGACACACATTTACAATACATGTGCACTTACACTTACACAATACACTTACATTTGATACATTATACATTTGCTATTCTTACACATTGCTATACATTACATTGTTTATATTTGATCGCGATTCGATTTGGTTGTAATTATTTAAGTCTCATCCCCCTTTGTGAATTTGTACCCCCACTCCCGGATACTATTTGTAATAGCGTAGACTTTAAAATTCCCGCAATTTACCGCTTTCGAATTATACCATGATTAGACCTAGGGTTTGCATGTACATAAAATCAAACGCTAGATGACCTAATACAAAGCAAATACATGAACTCAATACACAATCACACTTGCACCCCCTAGGGTAATCCCACATGTTGCCTTCCAAAATGGGCCATGCTTGCACGTCGAGTTTCTTTGGAAAAAACGATTCAAATGATCATAAGTCCCTCGATGACGCTTTCGAAAGTTTCCTAAACGGAATGATCATAGTCCCTTCAAGCAAAATTGTCAAAGACACTTGGCACCATTGCATTCATGTCCCATACGATGACCCACGCCTGTCCCGTTAAACATCCTAAACGCAAGATTGTCCACCAAATTCAATGGTGGAACAAAATTGTTAAAAAGGGGTTGAAAACATAGAGAAAACCTTTGAGTACAATCGGGGTAGACAAAACTCTTAGTTACTTGGAATCAATCTTGCAAAAACCCTTGCCTATTTTTTCAAACCACACTTCACAAAACATCTTCAAAAAACAAAACTTCCAAAAACATTTTGAAACATCTTCTCGAAAAGATACACACCGTTGTATATACTCAAACACGAGTCATTACAATTGTTGCCGAAACAAATGCGTCTATTTCAAAAACATTTTCAAAAAACACAAACACACACCATTTTCAAGCAATCAAAATCAAGGCAAGTGATCTAAAAAACCAAGTAACTAAGAGCCCATGGATAACCATAGATGAAAATGGTGCTAATACCTTCTCTTTTTATAATCTACCCCCCGAACCCCCGAAACATCTCAAAAAGGTTTTTCCAGTGCTTTTTAAACCTTTCCTTGAGGATAAAATAAAAGGTCGGTGGCGACTCTTGCTAAACCGAACAAGTGCGAATACGAACGCAAAACCTAAGTCAGTTCTCCCACCGTATCACACCGCCCTTTCGGGTTTTCAACTTGCCGGGTGTACAGATTTTTTTGTTTTTATCCCTAATTTTTGCCTGAACCGCCCTTTCGGGTTTTCGGTTCACCAGGATGCCCATTTTTGCCCAAGTCGCCCTTACGGGTTTTCGACTTGTCGGGTTGTTTTATATGTAGTATCTTTTGACTATGTCTACGTTCGCAGGGTGCAGCAAATCGTCGCCGTCCATGGTGGTCAGAATCATTGCACCACCAGAAAATATGCTCTTGATCACAAACGGTCCTTCGTAAGTAGAAGTCCATTTTCCCCTGGGATCAGTTTGCGGCAAGATAATCCGCTTGATTACGAGATCTCCGACTTGATATACTTGACGTCTGACTTTCTTGTTGAAAGCCTTGATCATCCGTTTTTGATACGTCTGACCATGGTAAACAGCAGCGAGTCGCTTCTCGTCGATCAAATTGAGTTGATCAAGTCGGGTCTGAATCCAATCGTCTTCACTCAAACCAGAGTCCTTCATAATCCTTAGAGAAGGAATCTGAACTTCCATGGGTAGGACAGCTTCCATGCCATATACCAAAGAAAATGGGGTTGCCCCTGTTGAAGTACGTGCCGTGGTACGGTATCCATGCAGAGCAAACGGTAGCATCTCATGCCAGTCCTTGTAGGTGACTGTCATTTTCTGAATGATCTTCTTGATGTTTTTGTTCGCAGCTTCAACAACACCGTTCATCTTCAGCCGATAGGGAGATGAATTGTGATGATAAATCTTGAATTGTTCGCATATAGCGGTGATCATAGTATTATTCAGATTTGTACCGTTGTCTGTGATGATCCTGTCGGGGACACCATACCGGCATATGAGGTTTTTCTTGATGAAGCGGGCAACCACATTCTTTGTAACAGAGGCGAAGGAAGCTGCTTCGACCCATTTGGTAAAATAGTCAATAGCGACCAAGATGAAGCGATGTCCGTTGGATGCCGTGGGCTTGATCTCTCCAAACATGTCAATGCCCCACATTGCAAATGGCCAAGGAGCTGTCAGAACATTGAGAGGAACAGGAGGAATATGAACCTTGTCAGCGTAGACTTGACATTTGTGGCAAGTACGGGAGTGTTGATGGCAATCAGCTTCCATGGTAGACCAGTAATAGCCTGCCCTTAGAATCTTCTTAGCCATAGTATGCCCGCTCAAGTGGGTGCCAAATGTGCCACTGTGTATCTCAGTCATGATCAACTCTGCTTCAGCTTTGTCTACACATCGGAGTAAAACACAATCATGGTTGCGTTTATAGAGGATGTCGTTGCTTAGGAAGAACTTGGCAGCAAATCTCCTTAGGAACTTCTTGTCGTTTACGGAAGCTCCTTCGGGATATTCTCTAGTCTGGAGATACCTTTTGATTTCGTGAAACCAGGGTTGTTCCACTACTTCTTCGGTATTAATCTCATGACAATGCGCAGGTTCATCCATTCGCTCGATGGTGATTTGGGGAGCCTATTTATCCCAGTTGAGTTTAAACATGGAAGACATTGTAGCCAGAGCATCTGCAAGCTGATTCTCTTCTCGCGGGAAATGCTCGAAGGTGATTTGCTCGAAATGAGGCAACAATGTCAGGACATGTTCTTTGTATGGGATAAGATTAGGATGTTTGGTATCCCACTCTCCTTTGATCTGACTGATAACCAAAGCCGAGTCCCCAAATACGATCAAAGATTTGATCCCCAAGTCTATAGCATCCTTGAGACCAAAGATGCAAGCTTTATATTCAGCCATGTTGTTGGTGCAGCTGAAGCAAAGTCAGGCCGTGAAAGGTGTGTGGCAACCTTCCGGGGAAATGAGTACCGCACCGATATCGTTTCCAAGTGCATTTGTAGCACCATCAAAGTACAGGGTCCATCAGGATCCTTTTTCAGGTCCGTCATACGGTCTGTTACCTTCAATGTTGTCCAAAGTCATGATGTCCTCGTCCGGGAAGTCGAATCTCATGGATTGATAATCTTCGATAGCTTGATGAGCTAGATGGTCAGCTAGTACACTCCCTTTTATAGCTTTTTGGGTAGTATACTAGATGTCATACTCAGTTAGGATCATCTGCCATCTAGAGATTCTTCCAGATAAAGCAGGCTTCTCGAAGATATACTTGATAGGATCCATTTTGGAAATTAGCAAAGTGGTATGGGTCAACATATACTGCCTTAGTCGGCGAGCAGCCCATACCAAAGCGCAGCAAGTTTTCTTGAGCAGTGAGTAGCAAGTCTCACAGTCGGTAAACTTTTTGCTAAGATAATAAATGGCATGCTCTTTTTGACCAGACTCATTATGCTGGCCCAATACACACCCCATTGAGTTATCCAAGACGGTCAGATACATGATCAACGGTCTTCCTTCGACGGGTGGCATCAGAATAGGAGGTTCTAGCAAATACTCCTTGATCTTATCAAAAGCAGCTTGGCAATCATTGTTCCATTCGACTACCTGATCTTTCTTCAATAGTTTGAAAATTGGCTCACAGGTAGACGTCAGATGAGAGATGAATCTGGCAATATAGTTCAAGCGCCCCAAGAACCCTCTAACCTCCTTTTCAGTACGGGGGGCAGGCATTTCTTGTATAACCTTCACTTTTGCTGGATTGACCTCAATGCCTTTGTTGCTGACAATAAATCCTAGAAGTTTACCAGACCTAACTCCAAAGGTGCACTTACTTGGATTCAGCCTGAGTTTGTACTCCTTCAACCTGGCAAACAGCTTTTGCAGATGTTCAAGGTGTTCCTCCTCTGTTTGTGATCGAGCTATCATGTCGTCTACGTAAACTTCGATCTCATGATGTATCATATCATGAAACAAAGCTACCATGGCGTGCTAATAAGTTGCCCCTGCGTTCTTCAGTCTGAACGACATCACTTTGTAGCAGAAGGTACCCCATTGTGTAACAAAGGTTGTTTTCTCCATGTCCTCGGGGGCCATTTTGATCTGGTTGTAGCCCGAGAACCCATCCATGAAGGAAAATACCTTATGTTGAGCTGTGTTGTCAATCAAGATGTCGATATGTGGCAGCGGAAAATCATCTTTGGGGCTAGCCCTGTTCAAATCCTGGTAGTCCACACACATTCTGACCTTCCCGTCTTTTTTGGGAACTGGAACAATGTTAGCAACCCATTATGGATAGGATGCAACAGCCAGAAAGCCAGCGTTGAATTGCTTCATTACTTCAGCTTTAATCTTCTCAGACATGTCGGGCCTCATTCGGCAGACCTTTTGCTTGATCGGTGGACAGTCCTTTCTTGTAGGGAGACGGTGAACCACGATGTCTGTGTCTATCCCTGGCATGTCTTCATAAGACCAGGAGAAGATTTCAACATATTCATTTAACAACTGTATCAAACGCCCCTTGACACTTGGTTCCAGATTGGCACCCACTTGTACTTTTTTCCTGTCTTCCTCTGTTCCTAAGTTGACTGTTTCCAACAACTCTTCATGAGGCAAGATGGCCCTCTCTTCTTGTTGTAGAAGTCTGGCTAGCTCTCCTGGTACTTCACAATCTTTGTCATCTTCATGCTCAGCCTGATTGACCAAATCTTCAGAGTTTTTGAAAGACATAGCATAATAGTCACCCATAGAATCCAAAGTGGATGGGTACCTGCATTTGTGAGTGTGGGTGTGTGTAAGGGATAGCCATCCTTAAACAAACAAAAATGCAAAAGGAAAGAAAATGAACACAGCAGTTTATAAATGAAAAACGTCCAATGATTCATTAAACATGGCATATGAATATGAAGAGAATCAAAACCCTTACAAATGGACCTACATGCCCCGGGAAAAGCATGAGGTGAAAAAGTAGTGCGCAGATTGTTTAAAATTAATTATTATAGACCAACAGAAAATGTTCGAAAGATAAGTTACTGATTAATGAAAGTAATGGGGACGAAGTCTTTCGCCTCCCAGTTGCGCAGTCCCCCTTCAATGGTTGGGAAGATCCAATCTTCAATGTTGGCCTCTTCGTCTTCGTCTTCCAAAGCATTGATCCCATGAGGAGAAATCTTGATGGGTGTCCTTTCAGTTTTTGAGCGACGCATAGCTTTTTGCCCCGCAGCGGTAAATCCCAACCCAAACTTGTATGTTTTGTGAGGAAAGTCAGACAACTGACCCCATGTTGAGCTCTTTCCCTCCTTCGTTGCAGCCTTTGCATCTTTCAAAGATGCCATCCTGGCCACCTGCCTGGGGTCCTCAGCTACTGCCTTTGCTACTGCAACCTCGGGAGCAATTTCCTCGAAGTGTTGGAACGGTGTCTCAATGAATTCGCCCTCCACTTCCACATACCTAAAGGAGTTCAGATGACTGATCATGTACTCCTCTTCACCGTGTACGGTTATGATCTTACCCTTGACAGGGTACTTCAGCCTCTGATGTAGGGAGGAAGTGATTGTGCCAGCATTATGTATCCATGGTCTCCCTAGCAAGCAAGAGTATGACGGATGGATGTCCATCACATAGAAAGTTGAGTGGAATACTTCAGTTCCCACCTTGATGGGAATGTCGACCTCCCCATGCACCATCCTTTTTGACCCGTCAAAGGCCCTGATAATGATATTACTTGGTCTCAGCTCCAAGCCTTCACAATCCAAACGATCCAGAGCTTTCTTAGGCAGCACGTTCAGAGAAGAACCAGTGTCGACCAAAACATGGGCAAGAGTAGTTCCTCGGCATTCAACTGACACATGCAATGCGTCATTGTGCTTTCTTCCTTTCGGAGTCAGGTCAGCATCAGAGAAACCCAGGCCGTTGTCGGCGGTAAGGCTGGCTACACAATCCTGGAATTGATCGGCTGAGGTTTCCTGGGGCACATGGGCTGTCTTCAAAAACCTTATCAAAGCTTTGGCATGAGCCTCTGAACAAAGAAACAAAGCTAGCATGGAGATCTTCGAGGGGGTTTGCCCCAGTTGCTCTACAACGTCATAATCACTTTTCTTTATTATTTTCAGAATCTCCTCCATTTCTTTCTTAGAGGTTTCGAGGATGACCAACGGTTGAGCCCTCGTCCTGACGATCTCTTCTTGGATCCCTTTCCCCTTATCAGCAGAAGTAGGAGGGACAACCACAGGAATAACAGCTTCTTCAATCAACGGAGTTCTTGCAAAAAGTTTTATCGGTGCAGGAGTAACCTTGGCAGCAGCTGAGGGTCCAAAGATTGCCTTTGGAGGGGAAATCTCTGGAGAGAATATTCTCCCACTTTGGGTAATCTTGCTCGTACCAGCAATGTTTCCAATGTCGGCATTTTCTTCGTCAGAGCTCTCTTCAGTTATCTTAACTTGTTTCACACCATGGTAGTAGATTTCTCCACCATAATTCCATGGTATTGATTTGTCAGATTTGTAGGGGACAGGCCCAGGCATGGTTATTTTCAGAGGAACAAACTTCGTAGCGGATGTAATCTTAACAGGCTTTTTAGGGACCTTGGAAAGATTGGTGGAAATGGTGATTATTGAAACATCTTTGATAGGGGTTGGAGTAGCAGGAATCTTTTCGAAAAGAATTTGTTGGCTGTCCATTAGGCCTTGGATGCCTATCTTCAGCAATGGACAGTCGACCGGTAGGGAGGAACAATAGTAGCAGTCTTCTTTACATCCTGGGAAAATCCCACCCTTCAACAGATTCAACTTGATTGTCAGTAATGGAGTTACCAGATCATCAACAGCAGAAACATACAGATATTCTTCAACAGCATGAACATGATGGCCATGCTTTGGCATCGGAGTGGATATCACGTTCGGCTTCTTGGGTGCGTCGAACTCAACCTCTTTTGCGTCTATCAAGTCTTGAATTTTATTCTTTAGCCCCCAACAATTGTTGGTGTCATGTCCGGCGCTGTCAGAATGATAGGCACATTTAGCATTGGCATGATAGTATGGAGATGTGGTGTTAGGGTTTTTCGGTGCCTCCTTTAAACCAGTCAGATTCAACTTCAACAAATGGGGAAGCACTTGTGCAGGCGTCATATTGATGCGGGTGAACTTCCGTGGTGGCCGTTCTACCCGTTGCTGGTTAGGTCTAGACTGATTGGTACGAGGCTGATCATTTGACGAATTTTGAATCATCACGGCCCCTACAGTCGGCCGACGCTCAGTTCTTCCCGATCCCTTCTGAGAGTACACAACAGCTGCCTCCTTCTTGGCTGGAAATGTCTTTTTAACAGTTGTAGATGTAGAGGCATCCCTTTGAATCTTCCCATTCTTAATACCAGCTTCCACCCGCTCTCCAGTCAGAATCAATTCAGTAAACCCTGCGGAAGAGCTCCCGATCAAATGGTTGAAGAACGGGCCAGATAGGGTCCCCAAGAACATATCAACTAGTTCCCTATCTGAAAGAGGTGGCTGCACTCTTCCGGCCAAGTCACGCCATTTCTGGGCGTATTCTTTGAATCCCTCATTTGAGGCCATCCCCATACTCTGTAGCTGAGTACGGGTTGGCGCCAAGTCAGCGTTATATTGATACTGGCGATAAAAGGCAGCTGCCAAGTCTTCCCAGTTATGCACTTCTGACCTCTCAAGCTGGTAAAACCAGTCTAACTGCGTACCAGACAAGCTGTCCTGAAAGAAGTGTACCCAGAGATTTCCGTCAGATGTATGAGGTTGAATTCTTCTGACATATGACCTCAGGTGCATCTTCGGGCAAGACAGCCCGTCATATTTTGCAAAAATTGGCACCTTAAACTTTGGAGGGATCACAATTCCAGCAATCAATCCCAATTCTTCAAAATCTAACCCAGGAACCCTTTGCAGCTCCATAGCTGCCAGTCTATCCTCCAGGTTTTTGTATTTGTCGTCCGCTGGCGGGTATTGCTGCTCTGAGTAGTCTTCATCTTCCTCAACCTCTTCCTCTTCAGCCTCGGACTCAGAAGGTAATGCAGCCCCTTTTCCTTTACCGGTCCCCTCATCAGATGTGGAGGGGAATTCAAGAACTCTCCTAGCTTCATTCTCAAATCTTCTTCCCAGTGTAGCTACCCCAACTTTTTTCTTCTTCTTTTTTTCTTTTTCTTGCTCTTTGTTCCCCAACAGTGCTTTTAGATCCCCCTGACCCTTGGCCAAGGTCATAAGGAGCTGTTGAAATTACGAGTTTTGTGACTGCAGATCTTTAACCGTCTGTTCAAGATCCATCTTACTGAAATAAACAACAAAAAGATAAGGAAACCTGGTGTGAAGACCTGCTTATGCATATGATGAATGATATGTTTATTTATGCAATGCATTCAAGGATTTAGAAATTCAAAATTGTTGCAGACAAAAAGAACACACGTCATATTAATAAGAAGAAACTTTGTCAGTACATAAATGCCCCATGGGCCAAATATTACAAAAACTTCTTAAGGAAAAAAGACGTTGCGCATCCTCTTTGGTGCGATGTAGGTGTTGAGGGTCTCCTCCTCTTGAATTCGGAGGGTAAGCTCCAAAACCTTCTTCTCACTGGCGTAGAAGTTGGCTTCAAAAGTATTCCGCTCTTCCTTGAGTTGGATCCAACTCTTCTGCATTTCCTCCCATGATGTTGGCATGTCAGGATGTAGGATGGTGTAGGGAACCTCTCCTTCCTTAACAGACTCTTTAATCAAAGGGAGAATGTGAGGGTAAGGCATCATAAGACTGTGGGTGCGGATTCGTACCCACTTGAGATAAGGCTCAAGAGGGATGGAGTTCTTGTGCCTCAGTGTCTTACTATCTACCTTGTTAGGCATCCTCCAAGCTCTGATGAATCTTTGGCGAAGTCCTTGCGCATCATTGTCGAAGTCAAAAACTAGGTCAGGAATCAGCATGTCATGAGGGCCATCCCTCCGTGCATATCCAAATTGTCTCAAAGCTAGACAAGGGTTGTAGGTAATGCCTCCCCTAATGCCAAGTAATGGAACATTAGGGAACTCACCACAACGATCAACGATGATGACATTTTCTCTGGACCAAGAACACCAATGTACATCAGAGTGCGTGAGGGTCATCAACCGTTGTGACCACCTTAAGCCTTGCTCATTCTTCAAAACAGATTGTGGAAGGTGAGAAATAAACCACCTTGCAAGGAGAGGATTACAACATATGAGAACACCTCTCTTTCTCATTGTTCGTGTGTAAAATGAGTGGAGGATGTCCCCAAGCAATATAGGTATGGGATTCTTGGATAGGAAAATCTTGACAGCATTGACATCTATAAGTTGGTCAGGATTTGGGAACAAGACCAACCCATAAATGAGGAGTGCCACAATTTTTTCAAAGGCTTGCAGATCCAAAAAATTCCAACACTCTTGTGCCTTCTCAAACAAGAATTTTGCCAAGAAGCCCTTGACACCACTTCTAGTCTCCCAATGCCCCTTGATGTCAGATGGTTGCAGGTGTAGTGCTTGAGCAACATCTTCAGGCTTTGGTTCTTTTTCCGTACCGTTGAAAGGTAGTTGATTAAGAATAGGAATTCTCAGGAGTTGAGAAATTCTTCCAAAGTAGGCACCAATTGATAGTCGGGGAATGTGAAACAGTGATGAAGAGGGTCAAAGAATTGGAACAACACTTTCACCATGTCTTCTTCAATGTTGGTGTTGACTAGGCTGAGCAGTCTACCATGTCTTTCACTGAAGAGAAAGCTTTCTGGAATTCTGGATGTAAGTTCCTTGAGTTGAGGAGGGATTCTCACAAGGTTGACTTGGATAGTTTTCCTGCGAATAATTTACATGACCTACAAAACAAGAACAAAGATGAAGATCCAAACCCTTGAAATGGTTAGTGGATGCATATGATGCTTTATGATGTTCATGATGTATGCACAAACATATGTACAAGCAAGTCACACAAAACCCTAGTTTCAGGCTTGCATGGGGTTTCATAGGTAAGTACCCTCTTGAGTGTAGTTGGCTTAAAAACCTGTCCTATAAATAGTAACCGGGTTCTAAGGAGCTCAATATCATTGGATTGTTTTCCATGTTCATTGTTTTGGTTTAGCCACTTAACTAGCGACCAAAATATTCCAAGAAAACAACCCTCAATGAGTGTAGTATCGAGTATCTACCAACTTTGGACTGCACCAAAGCCGGTCATCTCACTACCCCTAATAAAAGGCCAAGATGGTCAAGTAAGGTTCTAGGTCATTAGTGCTTAGTGACATCACTCAGCGGCCTCGTACTCTCCTTGATTGAACTCAAGGGTTACCGGTACTCACAAATATGTCGCACTAATATAGCTATTGCTTCAACCGTGTCGGTATACCCCGCACAGTTTCCACAACATATTGCTATCTATGAATGTTTCCCAAATCCGGGTGTAGGATTTCAAGCCCAAACAAGAGAACCAAAACGTAAAGCAATCAAAGCAAACAATTAGTCATGCAAAAGGGTGATCTAGACCCTAAGGTTACTCCACTTTTAAATTTATCCCCAGCAGAGTCGCCAGTTCTGTGATACGGTGGGAGAACTGACTTGGGTTTTACGTTTGTTTTTGCAAATGTTTCGGTTTAGCAAGAGTCACCACCGACTTTTTATTTTATCCTAAGGAAAGGTTAAAAAGCACAGAAAAAACCTTTGAGATGTTTTCATGGGTTCGGGGAGTAGATTACAGAAAGGGAAGGTATTAGCACCCTTTTTATCCATGGTTATCCATGGGCTCTTAGTTACTTGCTTAGATCACTTGCCTTGCATTTTTAATTATTTGAAATGGTGCTTTGTGTGTGTGGTTTTGAAAATGTTTTGAAAAAGATGCCTTGTCTAGGCAACCCTTGTAACAATTCTTTACTCGAATGTTTTACAAAGGTGTTCGTCTTTTTGAAAAGATGTTTCAAGGCTTTGAAAGTTGTTTTGAAAGTAGGCAAGTGTGTTGTGGAGTTTGTTTTGAAAGTAGGCAAGTGTGTTTTGCAAGTTTGACCAAGTAACTAAGAGTTGTCTACCCCTAAATTTACTCAAAGATTTTTCTCATGTTTTAACCCTTTTAACAGTGTTGTTTCACCATTGTATTTGGTGAACAACCTTGTGTTAGGATGTTAACGGGACGGGCACGGGTCATTGTTTAGGCCATGAATGCAATAGTGCCAAGTGTCTTTGGCAATTTTTCCTTTAAGGGACTTGATCATTTTTTAGGCAACTTGAGAAGCGTCATCGAGGGACTATGATCATTTGATTTGTTTTGTTTTGCCAAAGACACTCAACATGCAACATGGCCCATTTTTTAAGGCAACAAGTGGAGTAACCCTAAGGGTGCAAGTGTGCATTGTGTTGTCCATTTTCATGCTTGTTTATCTTTGAATTAGGTCAAGCTATTTGTTATTTGATTTTTGCATACAAACCCTAGGTCTATCATGGCATAATTTGAAAGCTTTTAAATGCGGAAATTTAAAGTCCTAAATTATTACAACATGATTATGGGGATGGGGGTACAAATGTTTGAATGGGGGATATTTAGCAAGAAATTAAATCTAAAACTATTATATCCATATTGAATATACAAATATCAAATTGTACAATATTTAAACAAATATAATAAATATGCAAAAATGTAATATGCACAAAAAGGATTTTTTATGTATATGAAAGTATTTTCAATGTGAAATATAAACAAAAATAAAAAGGTCAATTTTTGAATATTTTTATGGTTTAGGGCAAAACCCTAGTTTGTTAAATAAATAGTATTTATTTATTAATATTATACAATATTATATATTAATTTATACAAAAATAAAAAAAAGAAGTATATTGTAAAAAAAAGTATTTTTTAATGTCATATATTAATAAAAATAAAAATGTATTATTTTCATATTTTTATCCTAACTATTTAATAAAATATGTATAAGTATATTTACATATATTTAATAAGCTAAATATGTACAAAAAATAAAATATTAATTATTTACAAAAATGTATTTTTTTTAGAAAATGTTTTCGAAATGTAAAATAAAAATAATAACTGAAAATAAATATATTTTTGTATTATTTTTTTAGTGTTTTAAATAAAAGTATATATATTATTTTACATGTATAAGTTTAAATAAAACAAATAAATTCCAAATAACTGCAAAATGTGTGGAAAAATAATTTTGATATTTTTTTATATTTGAGCAAAAAATAATAAGTCAGAATCAAAAAGAAAAAATAAAAAATGATAAAGATTTTACTCAATGGGCCAAGGGGGTGCAAAATGAGAAAAGGGGTGTAAAAAGCAAGACTGACTCAGGCCCAGCCCAAGCCAATCATCTTCTTCCTCCAGCAACCTGTTTGAAACAAAAACGCGCGCTTCTTCTTGTCCAACACAAATCCTGATTCCTTGACTTTTAGCAAAAAATCACAACACAAATAATGTAGAGCATCAAGAGACGAATTCATACATATAAAAATCTTGACCTAACTCTCAGAAACGAGGGAGAATTTCTTCATCCCCAATTTCTGACCTAATTTTTCTTCAATGTTCATGGCCAAAATTCTCACAGCACGCATAATATAAATGAAAAGTAAATACATGGATGGCTTCAGGGATATGAGTAGAACATGTTTTCTTCACAAACCTAAGCTTAATCATGCCTGGATAGAGAGATAGAAGTTCATGTTTTTACCTGTTTCAGCTTGACTTGAACAGAACAATGTAGCAACTTCTAATGGATTTTGAGCTTTTGTACAGCTTGCTTGAAGTCCAAGGATGCTTCTCCAACTCCTAGTTTGCTTTAAAATCAACTGAATCGTGCTATGGAAGTCAACCTGCACAGCTTGAAAATAAAAATGGCAAACATGGTTATGGGTGTTACAGCTTGAGTTCAATGCTTGGGATAGCTTCAGTGGATGATATGGAACATGTTTGAACTCTTTTTGGCCAAAGTTCACGAGTGGAAATGTTTGTGGAAGTCAAGTTGCAGAACTTGCTATGTTTCTGCAGCAAGAGGGTGTTTTTGTGAATGAGGAGGTTTGGGATGTTGTTCAGTCGTGCTTTTGGTCAGTTAGGGTGTGTGAAAGATGTTTGCAAAGTTTGCTTTGGCTGGTTGTTACAGGAATGAGAGATTGAGAGTTTTGGCAAGTTTTTTTCTAATGTAAGCAAAGAGATGTCAACTTGTGATATAGGCCTGTACCAAGTTCTCAAGCATGCTGCATACTTTGTTCTTGATCAGTGGGATTTGTCTACAAACTTGTGCCTCAAAGATCTGGCTTGTACCTCTTGGATATGGTATTTGACATAAAGTGCATCTTTTCAAAAATGGCAAAGTTGCTTTTTCTAATTATGGATTAGTTCTTTGTGTAATGACTAAATGCATAAAACAATGCTTGAACACAAAGGTTAGGCATTTAATTATTGAGTTTGAAGATGTTTAGAGGCCTGCAAACTATCACAAACCCTGCTGACTTGAAAATGCCAATGTTATGAACAAGCTTTGGCCATGAATCAAAAGTGAATTTTGCCCAACTTTGCAAATTCGATTCTCCCTAACCACAAGGGTGTTTGATGAGTTCTTGGACAATTTGGAAAGCTTGTAATGTGTACTACAATCTATCTTTGTAATGAAAATTGAAACTCCAAGTGGAAGCATGTGAAAAATGGCCATGAAGTTGGACAAAAATCCTGCCTAGAATAGGTCAAAATTTTTCTAAGTTAAAAATGTTTTGCACCCTTATTCCAAAAATCATAACTTGAGATACAAGCTTCTTTTGAGGAAACTTTGTGAATCAAAGTTGTAGATTTTTCAATGGACTACAACTTTCATGTTTTGAGTTTTGTTTGAATCCATTTTCATCTTGGTGAAAAAATGGGACAAAGTTAGGAAAAAATAAGGAAATTTTATAACTTAGAAAATTTCTAAGTTATGAAATTTCTTCATTTTAAACCCTAATTTGCAATTTTGGGTTTCTTGATGAACAAGTTTCATAATTTGACATGTCTTGATGAAAAATGAATCTTGGCAATTGATTTTGACCAAAAAGTCAAAGTTTGACTTTTCAGTATACAGTCAAATTTTGATCAGTTGACTGGAAAATTCATCTGTCAATCCTATGCATTTGGGATCTTTTGAACATGTTGAATGTGTCAAGACAATGCCATTGAGTCCTTGAGTCCATATGTGAACTTGGTTTGCCATTGGTTAGGTCAAATAGTCAAAAATTGCCTTTGTGCAATCAAAACCCTAAAAATGACCATTTTGCCCTTTTGGTGATCTGATCAAATTTCTTGTGGAATTGTGATCCAAACTTGACCAAATGGTTCATATGAGTTTATTATGTTGATGTGGGTCAAATTTCATGAGGTTTGACTGTTAATTGGCCACAGTTGACTTTTTCCCCAATACAGCTAATTTCTAGGTCAACTATCCAATTGACTGAGCAAAGGTTGGAATCAAGGCTTGAAACTTGGTATGGATAAACTTGTGGGTCCAACATGAAGCATGAAAGTCACTCTGGGCATTTTAGGTCAAAACATCTTTGTGCAAACTCAAACCCTAATTTGGGTCAATAGTGCAAGAGGGGTCTTGAGCAGGGCAAACCCTAACTTGGTCTTGAGCTCCAAGGGTCTTGTGGTGAGAAAACGTTGATGAAAAGAGAGGGAAAATTTTGGGGTACAACACTTGTGACCACCCATATAAGAAAAATCTTGGGAAAATATGAGGGAAAATTTTGGGGTACAACAATCTTCTTAAACCTGGGGATTTAAATTGGCTTGTTTGCCTTTCGTGATCTGAAGGTGGAAGATGATTGAACACTAGAGTGCCCAGAAATTTGAACTCGCATGAAATAACACCAATGATCGATGATGTAGGGAATGGGCTTACAGATTCCATTTAGAGGAGATGACAGAGAGTCGTTAGAGATGGGCTTAAAGATACCATCCAAAATAGATGCTGGTTTACACATGGTCCCTTTGGGGTTACTGTTCCTGTTGTCTGGGGAGGGGTCCGTTGGGGAATGTGGGTTTTTGCTATTCTCCTGCTTGAGGAAAACTCTGTGGGGAATAGAGTCTAGGAACTTCAGTTATCCAAGGCTCTAATGAAGAGTTATCTCTGGAGAGATGACAGTTTGCTGTATTCTGGTTGAAGTCCAAGTTTCCAGTGATTTTCTGGGGATAATGGAATTAACCATTACTTGGAGATGTATTGGCAAGAGCCAATGTAGGGTTGTTCCAGGATGAGTCCATGTTGGACTGCTTCTGGAGGGTTATATGAAGGAATCTTTGATGATTTCTACCTCAATGGATGATGAAGGAATCTTGGAAGATTGCTACCTCAATAGATAATGAAGGAATCTTTAACAATTGCTACCTCAGTAGACAGTGAGGGAATCTTTTACAATTGCTACCTCAATAGATGATGAAGGAATCTTTGACGATTGTTACCTCAATATACGATAAAGGAATCTTTGACGATTGCTGCCTCAGTAGATAATGAAGGAATCTTTGATTTCTACCTCAATGGATAATGAAGGAATCTTTGACGATTACTACCTCAATAGATGATGAAGGAATCTTTGACGATTGCTACCTCAATGGATGATGAAGGAATCTTTGATGATTTCTACCTCAATGGATAATGAAGGAATCTTTGATGATTTCTACCTCAATGAATAATGAAGGAATCTTTGACAATTGCTACCTCAATGGATAATGAAGGAATCTTTGACGATTGCTACCTCAATGGATAATGAAGGAATCTTTGACGATTGCTACCTCAATGGATAATGAAGGAATCTTTGACGATTGCTACCTCAATGGATAATGAAGGAATCTTTGACAATTTCTACCTTAATGGATAATTAGAAATTCATTTGTGTATAGACTTTACCTGAAAAGATAAATATTTAGTTGTATACAATGTCATGATGCATGAAGTGCAAATGATGTTCTCAAAATGAATGAGATTTGTAATATATGCATTTGTGCGGCCTATCAGTAAAATGATGTATGGATGTAATGCATGAATGTGTTAGCCATTCCATTGTTGTATTGTTGAACTAGGGAAAATGAATCCTTGATTATTGCTGAAGAGTACCAGGAAGCTGAATCACGGACTGCTGTTGGTGAGTGAAGAAAGTGATTCTTCAATTTCCGCTATGGACAATGAATGGAGATAGTTTTGCTGGAGATTCCCTTTCTCTGCCGAGGATCTTCGACTTCTGTTTGAGAATGATTTTGCCGAGGGGAAGAGTTATGTTGGAAGATTACTGTGATACAGTGGGAGAGAACTGACTGTTTCTTGGAATGTTGGTTTGCGTTTTGCGTTTGTTTTCGCAAAATGTCGCGGTAAGCAAGAGTCACCACCGACTTTTATTTTATCCAACAAGGAAAGGAAAAAAGCACAGAAAAATTCCTTTTTCGAGATATTTCTCGGGTTCGGGGGGTAGATTATAGAAAGGGAAGGTGTTAGCACCCTTTCTATCCGTGGTTATCCACGGGCTCTTAGGTACTTGCTCAATTGTTTTCAAAATTTTGCTTTCTTTGTGATTATGGGTTTGAAGAAGTTTTTGTTTGAAAAGGAGTGTAAGTGTGAAGAGTTTTTGTTTTGAAAGAGCAAGTACTTAAGAACCATCTACCTACTCGAAAAAAGAATCGTTCTATGCTATCTTCCTTTAGACAATGCTATCCCACTATTGAGGAGTATGTAGCATCATCGTTGGAGTTTAAGGGTCAATTCGAATTTAGGGACGTGCGGTCACTAAAGCAATGTTAGGACGCCTTAGCGGTAACCCTAATGTCTTAGATCATTTGTTTTGAGGCAACAATATCCGAGGCAACCGTTTCGAGGCGACTATGATCTTTGGACAAGAGGGCGACCTCTAAAATAACCTATACTCAATGACCGCGTACGAAGGCAACCAAGTGGGGTGTACCCTAGGAGTGCGCATGTGCGAGTGTGTCGTTTTCAGTTAATTTCATCTTTGTACATGTCAATGGTTATCTATGTTGATTTTAGGTTTAAACATTCATTCTTGTCATGCATCCCTATTATCGAACATCTAACAGTTTATAAGTTGTGGAAATTAAATTGCGGAAAGTAAATTACAAGGCGTCGGGTATTTACATCGCCAAAAGCAACCCTTTGAAATTTAAATGCGTAAAAATAAATAAACGATAAAAATAGTCCTAATTATCTATTACATTCCGGGAACAAATACAATATGATATAAAATGGACCGTGTGCGGGAAATTAAATCAAGCGCGAGTTCTAGGGTTTTGACCCTTTGTTATTAAAGAAAAAGATTTTTTTGGTTATTTTTGAATTAAGAAATAAACTATCCTAAATTAATTATTAAATTAAATTAATTAAACTAATTAATAAAAAATAAATATTTTTGGGTTTTTGGTATTTAAAGAAATAAAAATAAATTGATCAATGTTAATAAAAAAACCTAATTATGTCTAAGTTAATTTTAATTATTGAAAAAAAAACATATTAAAGTTATCCTAATTAAAACTAAATTAATATAATTAGTATTTATTAATAAAAATTAAAATTGGGTTTTAATGAAGAAAAATATTTTTTTGGTTTTATTTTTATTAAAGAAAAAGATTTGATTGGTTAGTTAATAATAAAATAAACAATTAAAATAAAATAAAAAATGAAATAGAAAGGGTTAGGGGTGTGGGTCTGATTTGTGGTGTTTGAATTGCAATTCAGAGGCCCAATAACATGCTAGCCTGGTTGACTTTGAGAGATCTAGTGGATGCACGCTGACCTGGTCCATGGTAGACCCTCACTCCTGGATCACCAGATTTGGCCTTGGGCCATCTGGCATTTTGATGTGTGAAGGAGCATGATACACTACGCGCCTGGATCTTCATGGGATAACCTGTAGAAAAATAACAAATGCAAATTGGGGGACCTGTGATTCGAACCCAGGTCCTGTACATGACTGCCAACGCTTGCTTCCACTAGGCCAACGCGCTTCAATTGTTAACATATTAAATAACAATAATAATAAGGGATAATGCGCCATATGCCAGGAAAAAAAATTAAAAACGCGCGAATTGTTTGAACCAACCACTAAGGAGACGACACGCCATCGTCTTCTTCCTCACGCCCCTATAACTTTACCTGCAGATTTAAATCTGCAGCTAAATATGTGGGTCATTCCTAAAATCCATTCCAGGCCATCTAAACTCCTCCCAAGACCATGGTTGTGTTCGTCTTCCTCTTCCGGTCATGTCCATGGCCATCAATGGAGCTGATTGTACCTATAAGAGAAACGCCCAAAAAAAAACCACAAAACCCTAGATTCGGCGCTTGGCCTTACAGATCAGATAAATCAAATTGGGTAATACAGAAAGCTTGGAAATTTGATGATGATTATGAATATGCCCATAGTTTATACAAAATATGCAATAATAGAGATTCGTGAATTCAAAAGAAGGGCGGTTTTTTGGGATACTTACAGAGCTTTTGAGCGTGTATAGAGACTGGCTTTGGGTTGGTTCTGCTTCAGTGATTGTCAAGGAAACGATTGAGATCGTTCTTGGCTTCAGAATTTGCCTCTAAGTGTGATTTTGGTTTTGCACTTTTTTCCACTTTTTTCAAGTTTTCTTTGGTTTGTTCTTGCAGCCTCTAGCCCTCAATTTCGTGCCTTTTCCTTCTATATGTATCATGGAATGTATTAGGTCAAGAATCATGCTTTGAATCTTTGCACATCAATCACATGGGATTTGATTTGATCCACCATTGAAAGCTTTCCTAATTTGTCAAAAATTCATCTTTTGGTGCATGATATGATAAGATACGAATTTGATGCTGACCATGATGATGATTAAGTCCTAAAAATAACAAAAGATCTCATGTAATCAAGTTTTGGGATTTTATTTGATTTAATTTGATTTAAAATGAAATAATTCAATAAAAAATCAAATAAAATAATAAAATTGATAAATGGACACAAGGCTAAAGCTAAGACACGTGTTCAATGTGGAAAGTCCAAATCAAGTGGAAAAGAATGGGCCCATTTGACAAAATTTTAAGTTTTGGGGATAGTTGACTTTTGGCAATTTTGCAAAAATGCCCAACTTCAACAATGCATAAATTCTTCAATTTTGAACCTTTGTAAGTGTTCTTGGACTTTTTAGAAATCTTGAGATGTCCTCTAACCAACCCTTTTGGTATCATCTCATTTTGATATTCCATTCTCAATTTATAAGCTTTGGGAAAAAAAGGTGTTTTTGTTGACTTTCAAAAATGACCTATAATGTCCAAATTTATAACTTCTTGTGAGTGCATTTTCTGATCTTGTGGTATGAAGATGGATTGTAGGAAATTGGATACTATTCAAAATTAGCTTTGGATGGGTCATTTATCATAAAGTATGAGAAAGGTATGCTTGGTCAAAGTTGAGTTGACTTTTCCTACAAAACCCTAATTTAGCAACTTTTGAGTCTTGATGAATTTTGAGAAATCCTTGATGAATCATGATCAAACCTTAATCAAATGATGAAATATACTTTAAAATGAGAATGTTGACAAAAAATATTAAGGTTTGACTGTATTTGGGTCACAATTGACTTTTGCCCTAACACAGTCGATTTTTGGACCCTTTGAGCAATTGATTGAGCAAACTTCCTCTGCAAGGCTTGAAATTTGACATGGATGGCCTTGAGAACATATTAGGACACTAGGGATAATTTGAGGTCATTTGGACTCAAGGATTTTGATGCAACATAAAACCCTAATTTGGGGTTGACTGCCTTAAGAGATGATTTGTCTGACCCACTCTTGAGCAAACTTGAGCAACTTGGAGATTTTTCTTGCAATGTTTTTGAGAAATATGAGAGGGAAAATTTTGGGGTACAACAGATGCCCCTGTTCAATCTTCTTAAGCTTGAGGATATAGATTGGCGTTCGTGCCTTTCGTGATCCGAAGGTGGAAGATGATTGAACACTAGAGTGCCCAAAAATTTGCACTCGCATGAAGTAGTATCAGCCTTATGATGTCGGGAATGGGATTACAGATGCCATTTGGAGATTTTTGATAGGAGGTCTTCGACTGGAATAAGAATCAGAGAGATCTTAGCGTCGATCTGGCTGAACCAGAGAAGGTCTTGGATTAACTTTGACTGGATAAGAATCAGAAAAATCTTAGAATCGATTTAACTGAACCAAACGAAAGTCTTGGAATATCTTCAACTGGAATAAGGATCAGGGAGATCTTAGCATCGATCTGACTGAACCAGAGAAGCTCTTGGATTAACTTTGACTGGATAAGAATCAGAAAAATCTTAGAATCGATTTAACTGAACCAAATGAAAGTCTTGGAATATCTTCAACTGGAATAAGAATCAGGGAGATCTTAGCGTCGATCTGACTGAACCAGAGAAGGTCTTGGATTAAATTTGACTGGATAAGAATCAGAGAAATCTTAGAATCGATTTAACTGAACCAGATGAAAGTCTTGGAATATCTTCAACTGGAATAAGAATCAGGGAGACCTTAGCGTCGATCTAACTGAACCAGAGAAGGTCTTGGATTAACTTTGACCCGATAAGAATCAGAAAAATCTTAGAATCGATTTAACTGAACCATATGAAAGTCTTGGATTAACTTTGACTAGATAAGAATCAGAGAAATCTTAGAATCGATTTAACTGAACCAGATGAAAGTCTTGGAATATCTTTCTGAGGAATCTGCTGAAACAGCCCTCAATAGATGTAGTTTTTAAGGGGACTACCAGGTCATATAAGTAGTCAACGGTGTTTATTGATTCGTCTTTCCCTGAAAAGGTAAAGAGTTAGTCATATGTAATGTCATGATGTATGAAATGCATGATATATATCAAGTAATGATGCTCTCAAAATAAATGAGGTTGTGTGGTATGATGTGTATATGCCTGTATGATGTATGGAAATGTAATGTTTCTAGCTGGGGAAAATAACTCCCAGATGGCTGCTGAAGAATAGAGTTGGATTCTTCGTTTCTGCTGGGGATGGCGAACGAAGAAAATAAACCTGCAGGAGAGGATGACTCTGTTGGGGGAATAAACTGATGAGGAGATTACTCTGTGGGGAAGAGATGCTCTGCTAAGGATTCCACTGATAAATTCCGTCGGGATGAATTATCGTTGCTGGTGATATTGAATCCTATTGGGGATTGAATTCCTGTTTGTGAAAGGAAAGAACTCCACTGAGGATGATCTTCGGTTGCGACTTCTCTGGAAATAACCTTTTAGACTCTTATGGGGATAATCCTTTGAGTTCTGCTGGGAATGATCTTTTGAACTCGGCTGGGGAGATTTATTTTTGTACTCCACCAGGGGTAAACTTCCAGAGTCTACTGGGGATGATTCTCCCAACTCCGTTGGGGAAGCTTTTTCAGACTGCGCTGGGAAAATTTTAACTCCACTGGGGATATCTTGTACTCTGCCGGGGAGCATTCTTATACTCTGTTGGGGAATATTAAGACTGTCGGGGATATCAAACCTTTTTAGTGCTGATGATAGATAAACTCTGCTTGGGGAGAATATTATCGATTTATTCACAGCTGCAAGTCTCAGCTGGGGAGAGTTATCATTATTGTCTTACTCTGCAGGGAGTGAAGGTATCTTATCCATATTCTTCAGCTGAATCTACCTTTGTACCTGGTGGAAAGAGCAACTATATAGTTTGGACAATTTTTATTGCCCCTGTTTCTGATGTTACCCATAATCGTCTTTTGTTTCGCATGTAAATATTCATGAGCAGCAATTAATGTCAAATGCATATATCAAAAATGAACATTGGACGTTCTTTGCAAATCAAAACAGATAAAGGGAAAACAGTTTGAAATTTCTTTGAAACTGAATTGTATTGATTTTGAAGTTTGGCCTGTAAATAGGCGTCTTTGTACAAGAGGCTGACGTCCTAGTAAGAGAACGCCGCTGAACAAATATAGTTTATACAATTTGTGAAAAGAAAAAAAAACAGCTATGTGAATAATCCAACTGGGTTCCAACTCTGCTATTACCTTTATGTCCTCGAGCATCTCATCACTTTGCTATTGGTTGAAGGTAGATCAGATTGATTAACATCGTCCGAGCTTGATGGTTGATACCGAAGTCTGGATGCAAGGTGATCCAATGAGACATAGTGTTATGCTTTGATCCCTAATTTTTTCCTGGACCGCCCTTTCGGGTTTTCAGTCCACTAGGATACCCATTTTTTCCCAAGCCGCCTTTTCAGGTTTTCGACTTGCCAGGTGTACAGATTTTTTCATTTTCATCCCTTATTTTTGCCCGAACCCTTTTGGTTCGTCGGGAAGCCCTTATTTTTTCCTAGGCCAGTCAACCTAGTGGGTCTTTGATTATGCGTAGTATTTTTTCACTATGTCTGCATTGACGGGGTGAGGAAGGTCGTCACCATCCATGGTAGTTAGAATCATAGCTCCTCCTGAGAAAATATTCTTAACCACAAATGGCCCTTCGTAAGTAGGAGTCCATTTGCCCCTGGGATCACCTTGAGGTAGTATGATGCGCTTGATAACCAGGTCCCCAACTTGATACTCTTGTCGTCTAACTTTCTTGTTAAATGTCTTGATCATTCGCTTTTGATACGTTTGACCATGACAAATAGTAGTAAGTCTCTTTTCGTCGATTAAGTTCAGCTGATCAAGCCGGGTCTGAATCCAGTCATCTTCTCTCAAATCTGCATCCTTCATGATCTGAAGAGAGGGTATCTGAACTTCAATGGGCAAGACAACCTCCATACCATATACCAAGGAATAGGGTGTCTCCCATGTTGACGTCCGTGCTGAGGTACGGTACCCATGAAGAGCAAATGGTAACATCTCGTGCCAGTCTTTGTATGTCACAGTCATCTTCTGCACGATCTTCTTAATGTTCTTATTAGCC
The DNA here is from genome assembly GCA_948472305.1 of Vicia faba. Taxonomy (NCBI): domain Eukaryota; kingdom Viridiplantae; phylum Streptophyta; class Magnoliopsida; order Fabales; family Fabaceae; genus Vicia; species Vicia faba. The sequence goes on along the minus strand of OX451741.1, from coordinate 916,196,541 downwards.
GCTTCAACAGCCCCATTCATCTTCGGCCGGTAAGGAGAAGAGTTGTGATGCTGTATCTTGAACTGCTTGTAGAGCTCAGTGATCATCTTGTTGTTGAGATTGGTACCATTATCCGTAATGATCCTCTCTGGTACACCGTATCGACAGATCAGATTATGCCGAATAAACCGTGTCACGATGTTCTTGGTTACAGTAGCAAAGGAAGCTGCTTCAACCCACTTCGTAAAGTAATCGATTGCTACCAAGATGAAACGATGCCCGTTGGACGCTGTAGGTCTGATCTCGCCGATCATATCAATGCCCCACATTGCAAAAGACCACGGAGCTGTCAATACATTCAGAGGAACTGGAGGTATGTGCACCTTATCAGCATAAACTTGGCACTTGTGACATGTCCGAGAATGATGATAACAGTCGGCTTCCATTGTGGACCAATAATATCATGCCCGTAGGATTTTCTTTGCCATGGTATGTCCACAGGAATGAGTTCTGAAAGCACCTTCATGTAACTCCGCCATGATCTTTTCTGCTTCATTATTATCCACACATCGCAGTAAGGTTGAATCATGGTTACGCTTGTAAAGGATACCATTACTGATGAAGAACTTCGCCGCAAACCTCCTTAGAAACTTCTCATCATTAACAGATGCACCCTCTGGGTATTCCTGAGCCTCAAGGTATCTCTTCACCTCATGAAACCAGGGTTTATCTGCTACCGCTTTAGTCTCAATGTCACAGCAATGTGCAGGTTCGTCCAATCTTTCAATGATAATCCGGGGAGCTTCATTGTCCCAATTAACTTTGAACATAGAAGACATCGTAGCTAGCGCGTCCGCCAACTGATTCTCCTCTCTTGGGAAGTGTTCAAAAGTTATATCTTCGAAATGGGGAAGCAACGTCAACACATACTCCTTATAAGGAATAAGATTTGGGTGTTTCGTATCCCACTCGCCTTTGATCTGACTGATCACGAGAGCGGAATCTCCGAAGACACTCAGGAACTTAATCCTTAGGTCAATTGCTGCTCGAAGACCCATAATGCACGCCTCATACTCCTCCATGTTGTTGGTGCAGTTGAATCATAGTCGGGCGGTGAACGGAGTATGAGAGCCTTTAGGAGATATGATCGCGGTGCCAATGCCATTACCCAAAGTGTTCGAAGCTCCATTAAAGTACATAGACCATCGGGATCCTTCCTCCGGTTCTTCATCCGGTCCAGGTGTCTCACAGTCAGTTACTAGCATGATATTCACATCTGAAAATTTAAAGTTCATAGACTGGTAATCATCCACTGCTTGATGTGCCAAATGGTCTGCCAACACACTTCCCTTGATTGCCTTTTGGGTCGTATATTGGATGTCATACTCAGTCAAGATCATCTGCCATCTCGCTATTCTTCCGGACAAAGCAGGCTTTTCGAAGATATATTTGATTGGATCCAACTTCGATATCAATAGAGTAGTGTGAGTCAGCATATACTGTCTCAGCCGGCGAGCATCCCATGCCAAAGCGCAACAAGTTTTCTCGAGCAACGAGTATTGGGTCTCGCAGTCGGTAAACTTTTGGCTAAGGTAATAAATAGCATGCTCTTTTCGGCCAGACTCGTCATGCTGACCCAGCACACACCCCATTGAGTTGTCGAGTACTGTCAAGTATAAGATCAAAGGTCTCCCTTCGACTGGAGGCATCAGAATAGGTGGCTCTTGGAGATACTCTTTGATCCTTTCGAAAGCGGCCTGTCATTCATCATTCCATCGTACCACTTGATCTTTCTTCAGTAGCTTGAAGATTGGCTCACAAGTAGCAGTCAGGTGCGAGATGAATCGGGCAATACAGTTCAAGCGTCCCAGAAAACCTCAGACTTATTTCTCTGTTTGGGGAGCTGGCATCTCTTGTATGGCCTTCACCTTTGCCGGATCCACTTGAATACCTTTATTTCTTACGAAGAAGCCCGACAACTTACCAGATCTCACCCTGAAGGTGCACTTGTTCGGGTTTAACCTCAGCTTGTACAACTTCAACCTGTCAAACAGCTTCTGAAGGTGGTCAAGATGCTCTTCCTCCGTCTGGGATCTTGCAATCATGTCGTCGACGTATACCTCAATCTCATGATGGATCATATCATGGAACAAAGCAACCATGGCACGCTGATACGTTGCCCCAGCATTCTTCAATCCAAAAGGCATGACTTTGTAGCAAAAGGTACCCCACTGAGTAACAAAGGTTGTCTTCTCCATGTCTTCGGGAGCCATTTTAATCTTATTATAACCAGAGAAACCATCCATAAAGGAGAATACCTTGTACTGAGCAGTGTTGTCAACCAGAACGTCGATATGAGGTAGAGGGAAATCATCCTTAGGACTTGCCCTATTCAGATCCCTATAGTCAACACACATTCGAACCTTACCATCCTTCTTCGGTACAGGAACCACGTTGGCCACCCACTGAGGGTAAGAAGTAACTACTAGAAAACCAGCGTCAAACTGTTTCATAACTTCAGCCTTAATTTTCTCAGACATCTCTGGGCGCATTCGACGAACCTTCTGTTTCACTAGAGGACAGTCTTCCTTGGTAGGCAGGCGGTGAACCATAATATCGGTATCCAACTCAGGCATATCTTCAGAAGACCAGACGAAGATCTCAACATAGTCACGCAACATCTGAATCAACCGTTGCTTCACACTAAGCTCCAGATTTGCCCCGATCTTGACCTCTTTTTTGTCTATATCTGCACCCATATTTACCGATTCCACAGGCTCTTTGTGCGGCTGTATAGCCCTCTCTTCCTGAAGTAACAGTCTAGCAAGTTCACCAGGCACTTCGAAATCATCTTCACCTTCGTCTTCGGCTAAGTTGATCGGACTTTCAAAGTCATAACTGGCAGTAGCAGAGTCGTTACCAGTGAGATCCAGAGTGGATGTAGACCTGTATATGTGAGTGTGTGTAAAATAGCAGTTTTGCAATATGTAATAAAAGAAAAACAAGGAGCGCAAAATTTGAAATGCAAGAAACGTCCAATGCTTTTATTAATGATATATGAAAATGACACACATAAAGCCCTTACAAATGAAGCCACGGTGCCCCGGGTAAGACATCGGGCCGTAAAGTTTAAAACATTGTCTGTTACAAATTCAAAATAAAAAGTCTCATTACTGGGTAATAAAAGAAATTGGGATGAAGTCCTTTGCTGTCCAATTGCCTAGTCCATCCTCAGTAGTAGGATAGATCCAGCTGTCGAACTCAGACTCTTCCACATCGTCTTCAATGGCATTCACTCCTGAATTGCTGATGAACAGGGGAGGTCTTCCAATCCGTGCATTCCAAACAGCCTTTTGAGCTTCTGCAGTGAAACCCAAACCAAACTTGTTAGTCTTCTATGCAAAATCAGGGAGTTGGCCCCAATTTGTACACCTACCTTTCTCGACAACAGCCCGGGCATCCTTGAAGGAAGCCATCTTCATTGGAGAATCTTCAACAATAGTCTCAGTTAATGCCAGCGTCTGGGGAACCTCTTCAAAATGTTGAAATGGGGTCTCAATGAACTCCCCATCCATCTCTACGTATCAGAAAGAGTTGAGGTGGATCACCATGTACTCCTCTTCTCCTTATACTGTAACAATTTTCCCTTTCACTGGGTACTTCAGCTTCTGGTGGAGCGTTGAGGTCACTGCCCCAGCTTTGTGGATCTATGGACGACCCAACAAACAAGAATAAGATGGCCGAATGTCCATCACATAGAATGTAGAGGCGAAAACCTGAGAACCAACCTTAATTGGAATATCCATTTCTCCATGCACCAACCTCTTAGACCCGTCAAAGGCCCTGACGACAATGTTGCTTGGTTTCAGCTCCAACCCCTCACAGTCCAACCGGTCTAGAGCTTTCTTAGGCAAAACGTTCAATGAGGAACCAATATCCACTAATACATGAGCAAAAGTAGTGCCCCTACATTCAATAGAGACATGCAGGACATCGTTGTCATTCTTCCCTTTAGCAGTCAAGTCGGAGTCAGAGAAACCCAACCCATTATCAGTAGTCAGACTAGCCACGCAATCTTTAAACTGATAAACTGATGTTTCTTGCGGTACGTGTGCAGTCTCCAGGAAGGTAATCAGAGCCTTGGCATGGGCTTCTAAGCATAGCAGCAGAGATAACATAGAAATCTTGGACGGGGTTTGCCCCAGCTGTTCAACCACATTGTAGTAACTTTTTTTTGATGATCTTTAAAATCTCTTCCATCTCTTGTCTAGAAGCTTCAATAGTGATCGTCTTCGGAGCCTTTGTCTGGGCAGGCTCATCAGTGGTCCCTTTGCCCCGAGCGTTAGAGGACTCGGCAACAGGGGTAAGAATGGGAACTTGAACAGGAATAGTAGTAGGTACACTGGTAGGTGTAATAATAACAGGTTTCCGGGAAGTTGGTGGAGAGATATCAGGTGAGAAAAGTCTTCCGCTGTGGGTGACTTTAGCAGGTCCAACAATGTTGCTGACGTCAGTATCAGCATCCAAATCTTGTTTAACTCCGTGAAAATAAACATCAGCCCTGTAGTGCCAAGGGACAGCTTTATCAGATGTGTTGGGGATAGGCCCAGGAACAGTGATGATCAATGGTGTGATTATTGGAACATATGTAATTCTAACAGGCTTTCTCGAGGAAGCCTTGGAAGAATCGTCGAAAATGGTGATAATAGCAACTTCTTCAGTATGAACTAAAGGAACAACAATCTTATCAAACAGAATTTCTTTATTATCCATCAGGCGTTGGACACCTGATTTCAAAAGATGGCAACCGGTTGGTAGGGCAGAACACATACGGAAACCTTCGTCACAACCTGGAAATAAACCGGCTGACAAAAGATTCTTCTTCACAGTCATCAAGGGAGTAGCAATATCTTTCACAGAAACCACAAACGAGTCTTCCTCTACATCATTCACTCCATGCTTGGGCATAGGAACAGTCACAACATTAGGTCTTTCGGGTGCCTCGAACTCAATCTCCTTAGCATCAATTAAGTCCTATATTTTGTTCTTCAAAGCCCAACAATCATCTGTATCATGTCCCGGGCTATCAGAGTGAAAATCACAGCGGGCATTAGGATTGTACTTAGGCGATGCAGTGTTGGGATTCTGCGGAGCCTCCCTTGGAGTTACTAGATTGGTTTTCAATAACTGCGGCAGAATCTGAGACAAAGTCATGTTGAGATGGGTGAATTGCCTTCGAGGTCTCTCGGCCTTTTGTTGATTATTGCGCTGAGGAGCCCTAACAGGTCTTGAAATAACAACCGCATTAACAGCTTGGTGGCGTTCAGGTCTATTCTGGCTTTTCGAACTGTAAACAACACTGGACTCTTTCTTAAAAGGCTTTTTCTCGGTGCTCGATGAAGTACCCTTTTGTATCTTACCAGATTTAATACCAGCCTCAATCCTTTCCCCGGTCATGATCAGCTCCGTAAACCCGGACGAAGAACTTCCAATCAGATGGTTGAAATACGGGCCAGACAAGGTCCCCAGAAACATATCCACAAGCTCCTGATCAGCCAAGGGTGGTTGCACTCTACCAGCAAGGTCCCTCCACTTCTGAGCATAATCTTTGAAACCTTCACCTGTTCCCATAGACATACCCTGGAGTTGGGTACGCGTAGGAGCGAGGTCGGCATTGTAATGGTACTGCTTGTAGAAAGCAGCAGCCAAATCTTCCCAACTGCGGATACTGGCTCCTTCTAACTGGTAAAACCATTCAAGCTGAGTCCCTGAGAGACTGTCTTGAAAGAAGTGGATCCATAAGTTCTTGTCAGCGGTGTACGGCTGAATCTTCCTAACATACGAACAGAGGTGTAGTTTCGGGCAAGAAACTCCGTCGTACTTAGCAAAGGCTAGTGTTTTGAACTTGTGGGGAATCACCACCCCAGATGACAGACCCATATCACCAAAGTCCAGACCAGGCACTTTCTGTACTTCCATGGCACTCAACCGGTCTTCCAGTTGCTTATATCTATCCTCGGTCGGAGGATACTGGTCTTCGTCGAAGTCCGTCTCGTTGTCTGAAACCACAGGGCTAGGAGCCCTCCTTTCTTCCTGACTATCTTTTCCTCCAGATGAGGTGGTCAAATCAACTTCATCTTGTAGTCTGTTTCCAAACCTGTGACCTGTGTTAAACAGGATTGTCCTCTTCTTCTTCTTCTTCTCTGTCAGAATAAGGGTCTTCAGATCCTGCTGACCCTTAGCTAGATTCATGAACAGCTCTTGGAATTGGGAATTTTGAGCCTGCAGAGCCTTGATTGCTTGTTAAGTCGATGGTTCAGAAGACATGATGCTGAAATAAACAGCGAAGAAGATGAGAAAACCTGTAAGGGTACCTGTCATGAGGTGCATGGAATGAAATGCGTATGATATGATTTCAAAGACATCGAGAGATTCAAATTCGTAAATAAGAAATGAAACACACTTTTATTAGATAAACTTTGAAATTAATTGTTCAACAAATTGCCCTTAAGGCGTTACAAGAAAGGAAATACTGAAAAGTAAATAAAAAATGGAAGTAATCAAAGGACATCAACGCTCCCATGGTCGTTTGCCTTTAGTGCTGACATAGTCATTGATGATATGCTCTTTCTCCAACTGCCTAGTCAACTTCTGGATCTTTCGCTCTTGCTCGTGATACTTTTCTTTATAAGTATCTCGCTCCTCCCTTAGCTGCATCCAGGACCTCTTCAATGCCCCAATGTCAGTAGGCATGTAAGGGTGGAGGATGGTAGGAAGAACCCCCTATTCATTAGCAACTTCAACAATGATAGGCAAGACGGCTTCATACGGCATTCCCAGCTTTTGGGCACGGATGCGAACCCATCTGAGATATGGCTCCATCGGAAGAGAAGTCTTTGGACCCAGCTCATGTGGATCAGATCTGTGAACTCTATCCCAAGCCCTTATAAATCTACGGTGTTGCTCGTCGCTATCCCCTTGAAAATAAAATATTATGCTAGGCATTAGCAGCTCATGAGGTCCTTCCCTTCTGGCTCGCCCAAACTGATGTAGGGCCAAGCACGGATTGTAAGTAATTCCTCCATGGGTTCCTATTAGTGGAACATTGAGGTATTCCCCACAGTGATCAATAACGGCCACCTCGTCCATACCCTTAATAGTCCAAATGATGTCGTTGTGAGAGAGAGACATAACCCTATAAGCCCAACCCATGCCTTCTTTGTTCTTCAGCACTGAATTGGGGAGGTGCAAAATAAACTACCTCGCCAATAACGGAGCACAGCACATCAAGGTTCCCCGCTTCTGAGCAGTACGGGCATAAAGCTGATGAAGAATGTCACCCAAGAGAGTGGGTACATGATTACCAGAGATGAAGATTTTTACCGTATTCACATCAACAAAGGCATCAAAGTTAGGAAACAATACCAAGCCATATATTAAAAGAGCCAGAATATCTTCGAATGCCTTGAAGTTTAGACTATCCCAGAAATGATTAGCCTTACCAACCAAGAACTTAGTCAGAAAGCCCTTTGCTCCACTTCTAGTCTCCCAATTAGCCATTACCTCATCCTTTGTCAGGTGGAGGGCTGAAGCAATCTCTTCTGGCCTAAGGATCTTCTCCTAACATGTGAACGGGGTCTGTTCCAGAATAGAGATACCGAGCAGATCAGAGAACTCTTCCAAGGTAGGGACCAACTGGTAGTCCTAAAAAGTAAAGCAATGGTACAGTGGATCATAGAACTGGACTAGGACACTCATCATCTGCTCGTCCAATTTGGAGGTGACCAAACCAAGAAGATGCCCATGTCTTCTGATAAAGGAAGTAGTATCAGACATCTTTGTAACCAATTCTTTGAGCATAGTGGGGACCTGGACAAAGTTGATCCGGATGGTGTTCCTACGCATGGGTGCCATGACCTACAAAACAGAACAAAGATGAATCCCTCCTGTCTTTGAAATAGGTTAGTCCAATGCAAGATGTATGTGATGTTATGATGTCATGATGTCATGATAGAAAACACACCACAAGTATCCACAAATAGCAAACATGGTAAAGGCACACAAGTCACACAGGGATCCCTTAGATTTCAGGCTGGCAAGGAGCTTAGGTACTACCCTCTTTCAGTTCAGTTGGTTTAAACCTGTCCTAAAAATAGTAACCGAGTTCTAGAGGATCTCAATATCACTGACTATCCTCAATCGGTCATAATTCCAGTTTAGCAACCTTTTCTTGCGGCCGGAATCATTGCGAGAGTTTAGTCTCAATGAGTGTAGCATACTGCTACTGTTCTATGGCCAAGTTGGTCAATTTAAAGGTTCTAAGGTCAGTTGGTGCTTAATGACCTCTTAGCAGACCCATATTCTCCTCGTTCCAACACAAGGGATATCGATACATACTAAAGTGCCACACCAACGTAGCTACTACTTCAACCGTATCAGTCTACGCCGTACAGTTCCCTCACAGTTTATTGCTACTTACCTAAAGGGTATCCCCCAGATCCGGGTTAGGATCTATAGTAACTCCGATTCAAGCCCACAAATATAAAGCATACAAAGCAAACAATTGAAAACACAATGATCTAATCCTAAGGTACACCCCACTTATTAAGATGTCCCCAGCAGAGTCGCCAGTTCTGTGATACGGTGGGAGAGAACTGACTGTTTCTTGGAATGTTGGTTTACGTTTTGCGTTTGTTTTCGCAAAATGTCGCGGTAAGCAAGAGTCGCCGTCGACTTTTATTTTATCCAACAAGGAAAGGAAAAAAGCACAGAAAAATTCCTTTTTCGAGATATTTCTCGGGTTCGGGGGATAGATTATAGAAATGGAAGGTGTTAGCACCCTTTCTATCCGTGGTTATCCACGGGCTCTTAGGTACTTGCTCAATTGTTTTCAAAATTTTACTTTCCTTGTGATTGTGAGTTTGAAGAAGTTTTTGTTTGAAAAGGAGTGTAAGTGTGAAGAGTTTTTGTTTTGAAAGAGCAAGTACTTAAGAACCATCTACCTACTCGAAAAAAGAACCGTTCTATGCTATCTTCCTTTAGACAATGCTATCCCACTATTGAGGAGTAGGTAGCATCATCGTTGGAGTTTAAGGGTCAATTCGAATTTAGGGACGTGCGGTCACTAAATCAATGTTAGGACGCCTTAGCGGTAACTCTAATGTCTTAGATCATTTGTTTTGAGGCAACAATATCCGAGGCAACCGTTTCGAGGCGACTATGATCTTTGGACAAGAGGGCGACCTCTAAAACAACCTATACTCAATGACCGCGTACGAAGGCAACCAAGTGGGGTGTACCCTAAGAGTGCGCATGTGTGAGTGTGTCATTTTCAGTTAATTTTATCTTTGTACATGTCAATGGTTATCTATGTTGAGTTTAGGTTTAAACATTCATTCTTGTCATGCATCCCTATTATCAAACATCTAACAGTTTATAAGTTGCGGAAATTAAATTGCGGAAAGTAAATTACAAGGCGTCGGGTATTTACATCGCCAAAAGCAACCCTTTGAAATTTAAATGCGTAAAAATAAATAAAGCGATAAAAATAGTCCTAATTATCTATTACATTTCGGGGAACAAATACAATATGATATAAAATGGATCGTGTGCAAGAAATTAAATCGAGCGCGAGTTCTAGTGTTTTGACCCTTTGTTATTAAAGAAAAAGATTTTTTTGGTTATTTTTGAATTAAGAAATAAACTATCCTAAATTAATTATTAAATTAAATTAATTAAACTAATTAATAAAAAATAAATATTTTTGGGTTTTTGGTATTTAAAGAAATAAAAATAAATTGATCAATGTTAATAAAAAAACCTAATTATGTCTAAGTTAATTTTAATTATTGAAAAAAAACATATTAAAGTTATCCTAATTAAAACTAAATTAATATAATTAGTATTTATTAATAAAAATTAAAATTTGGTTTTAATGAAGAAAAATATTTTTTTGGTTTTATTTTTATTAAAGAAAAAGATTTGATTGGTTAGTTAATAATAAAAATATAATAAAACAAACAATTAAAATAAAATAAAAAAATGAAATAGAAAGGGTTAGGAGTGTGGGCCTGATTTGTGGTGTTTGAATTGCAATTCAGAGGCCCAATAACATGTTGGTCTGGTTGACTTTGAGAGATCCAGTGGATGCACGCTGACCTGGTCCATGGTAGACCCTCACTCATGGATCACCAGATTTGGCCTTGGGCCATCTGGCATTTTGATGTATGAAGGAGCATGATACACTACGCGCCTGGATCTGCATGGGATAACCTGTAGAAAAATAACTAATGTAAATTGGGGGGACCTGGGATTCGAACCCAGGTCCTGTACATGACTGCCAACGCTTGCTTCCACTAGGCCAACGCGCTTCAATTGTTCACATATTAAACAACAATAATAATAAGGGATAATGCGCCATATGCCAGGAAAAAAAATTAAAAACGCGCGAATTGTTTGAACCAACCACTAAGGAGACAACACGCCATCGTCTTCTTCCTCACGCCCCTGTAACTTTACCTGCAGATTTAAATCCGCAGCTAAATGCGTGGGTCATTCCTAAAATCCATTTCATGCCATCTAAACTCCTCCCAAGACCATGGTTGTGTTCGTCTTCCTCTTCCGGTCATGTCCATGGCCATCAATGGAGCTAATTGTACCTGTAAGAGAAACGCCCAAAAAACAAACCACAAAACCCTAGATTCGGCGCTTGGCCTTACAGATAAGATAAATCAAATTGGGTAATACAGAAAGCTTGGAAATTTGATGAGGATTATGAATATGCCCATAGTTTATACAAAAGATGCAAGAATAGAGCTTTGCGAATTCAAAAGAAGGGCGGTTTTTTGAGATACTTACAGAGCTTTTGAGCGTGTATGGAGACCGGCTTTGGGTTGGTTCTGCTTCAGTGATTGTCAAGGAAACGATTGAGATTGTTCTTGGCTTCTGAATTTGCCTCTAAGTGTGATTTTGGTTTTTAACTTTTTTCCACTTTTTTCAAGTTTTCTTTGGTTTGTTCTTGCAGCCTCTAGCCCTCAATTTTGTGCCTTTTCCTTCTATATGTATCATGGAATGTATTAGGTCAGGAATTATGCTTTGAATCTTTACACATCAATGCCATGGGATTTGATTTGATCCACCATTGAAAGCTTACCTAATTTGTCAAAAATTCATCTTTTGGTACATGATATGATAAGATACGAATTTGATGCTGACCATGGTGATGATTAAGTCCTGAAAATAGCAAAAGATCTCATGTAATCAAGTTTTGGGATTTAATTTGATTTAATTTGATTTAAAATGAAATAATTCAATAAAAAATCAAATAAAATAATAAAATTGATAAATGGACACAAGGCTAAAGCTAAGACACGTGTGCAATGTGGCAAGTCCAAATCAAGTGGAAAAGAATGGGCCCATTTGACAAAATTTGAAGTTTTGGGGATAGTTGACTTTTGGCAATTTTGCAAAAATGCCCAACTTCAACAATGCATAACTTCTTCAATTTTTAACCTTTGGAAGTGTTCTTTGACTTTTTAGAAATCTTGAGATGTCCTCTAACCAACCATTTTAGTCTCATCTCATTTTGATATTCCATGCTCATGTTGATAGCTTTGGAAAAAAAGGTATTTTTGTTGACTTTCAAAAATGACCTATAATGTCCAAATTTATAACTTCTTATTAGTGCATTTTATTATCTTGGGGGTATGAAGATGGATTGTAAGAAATTGCATCCTCTTAAAAATGAGATTTGGATGGGTCATTTCTCATAAAGTATGAGAAAGTTATGCTTGGTCAAAGTTGAGTTGACTTTTCCTACAAAAACCCTAATTTAGCAACTTTTGAGTCTTGATGAATTTTGAGCAATCCTTGATGAATCATGATCAACCCTTGATCAAATTATGAAATATCCTTTAAAATGAGAATTTTGACAAAAAATCTTGAGGTTTGACTGTATTTGGGTCACAGTTGACTTTTGCCCTAGCACAGTCGATTTTTGGACCCTTTGAGCAATTGACTGAGCAAACTTCCTCTGCAAGGCTTGAAATTTGAAATGGATGACCTTGAGAACATATAAGGACACTAGGTAGAATTTTAGGTCATTTGGACTCAAGGTTCTTGATGCAACACAAAACCCTAATTTGGGGTTGACTGCCTTAGGAGATGATTTGTCTGACCCACTCTTGAGCAAACTTAAGCAACTTGGAGATTTTTCTTGCAATGTTTTTGAGAAATATGAGAGGGCAAATTTTGGGGTACAAAAATTACACCAATTTGGAGAAACAAACTCCGCTGGGGGATGAACTTTCGTAGCTAGAGAAATAAACTCTATTGGGGATAAGGCTTTATAAACTACTTGAGACTTATAAAACTCTGTTGCGGAAGGTGAACTCTATAAACTGCTTAGGTATTTTGTTGAAATCCTGTAGGGGAATCTTGAAAAGCTTGGCGACTTCACTGGGGGATTTTGGAGCAGTAATTGGAGGTTTTTGCTCTACCAGGGATGTGAAAACACCTGACATCATTAGGATGCATGCTGAGAATACGGCAGTGACCTTTTTAGGAGGATTTCCCCGCCTTTGTACCTGCTGGAGAAGGTATCTACTGGGATTTTGTAGACAGTTTTGACTGTTATCCCCACATCTGGAGTCCTTGGTGTATGTTGATCATGGAGTGTTCTACTGATAGACAAATGATAAGATGACGGGACATAATCGTACGCCTTAATCCCTAACTTTTTCCTAGACTGCCCTTTCAGATTTTCAGCCCACCGGGATACCCCTTTTTGCCCAAGCCGCCTTTTCAGGTTTTCGACTTGCCGGGTGTACATAATTTTTTATGTATATCCCTAATTTTTTCCCTAACCCTTTGGTTCGCCGGGATGCCCTTATTTTTTCCTAGGCCTGTCAACCTAGCGGGTCTTTTTCATGTGTCACATTTTCCGACTATGTCTGTGTTCATCGGGTGCAGAGGATTGTCACTGTTTATAGTAGCAAGTGTTGTCACACTGCCAGAAGATGTTTATGTGATTGCATGTGCCCTTTCATACGTGGGAGCCTGTGTGCCCCTGGGGTTAGTCTGGTGCACTTGAAGTTTTTGATAGTCTTGAACTTCCTAGGTATCTTTCTAAAGACTGTCATGGAAGTATTCAAAGACATGATAATGACACCATCTGATACTATTGGCAAAGACAAGCAAATTGGTAGTACCAAAGGTTCAAATTTCACAGTGATTTTTGCTAGAATCCCCGATCAATGTAACAGGCTCCGAGTGATTCAAATGGAAACCTTCCCCCGGCTATTTAGCACATTTGGAGATTTTTTGCATATTGGCTTGACTGCCCTAAATTAACTAGACACCATTCCATGCCCATTGATTATGAAAGGCCTGTTATTGGGAATGTTTTTTTTCGTCTGAGGTGATTCTGTCCACTGAGAGGATCTTTATTCACTGAATATTCGTTGTGTGAATTTCTCTGATGTTTGAACAATTAGCCATATGCAAACAATGTCATTTAAAGAATCTAAAGCTTATGTCTATCTTGAAGTTTGAAAATTCATATTTAGTAAAACAAACAAATTTTGTAAGAGTGTGATATCAACTCAGGATTTGTAGCAAGTCCTACAGGAGTCAGGATACCTTTTGTAATAGTATGCTTCTGAACTAACCCATGCTTCAGCTAGGACTTTAAGGGTTGTAGCGTGGCCTGGTTCACGGTTTAAGGAACAAAGGATAAAGGCTCAAAATTTATTTGTGCCCACCTGTTCTTCGTGATTTTCTTCATCCTTAAACTCAGTTAATTGTGCGTTTTAAATCCCAGTTGAGTTTTGGAATCATTGCTCTGATATTTGGTGATGGTTCAGAAATTAAACGTTTATTTTGAGAAAGCAGTCATTTTTATAACCTTTTCTTTTTGTTGAGGATTTGTAGTGACCTCTTTTTTTTTATCCCTGCTTTTGCCTGAACTGTTTCTTTTGTGATTACAGCCAGCGGGATGCCCTAGTTTTTCTTAAGTATCCTTCATAGGTTTTGACTTAGGGGTTTTTCTTTTGGAAAATAATGACTGCCTACTTTGATGATTATGCGGAACCATCACTATCCCTTGGAAGATATCTTCTACACTATTTGTCATGTATGAAGGATGAGCTTGCGACTGAATGCACCTCTGAATTAACTGAGAAATCTACCCTGCCCCGGGTTATGATTAAGGGTTTTAATTTGTGTGAAAAGAAAAACTCCTAATTCTTTAGAAAAAAGGGGTTGACTAGGGATTATCTTTCTTATAACTCCACTGTTTAGGATTTGAAACAACGATTGTGCATCGTTAGCGGGGTCCGTTCAAAAGCATACTATAGATATTGTGGTATCATTTTCGTTATCCTTCTTCTAGAGGCTTGTAGCGGTAAAATCAATGAAGTCGCCAACGAGTATTTATTTATCCTACAAAAGGGAAAGGAAAATCATCTAAGAAAAACCTAAAGGGGGAAATCAAGGTCTTACGACCGAGAGATTGGGTAAGGGAGTCGATTACGCGAGGGGAAGGTATTATCACCCCACACGTCTGTAGTACTCTACAGGATCCACTCTTGTTGTTCTAATCAAAGGATGTGTTCAATCTAATGCTTAAGAGTTATAAACTAAGAGGGAATGCATGCAAAGAAAACACGGGGGGAAAGAATGAAATATTTACAAATTTTCGCTCGGCTGAGCCCCGTGACCAGATGCCTACGTATCCCTTTTAAGGAATCAGAGCGCCATAGTTCGGCTCACATATTTTATTTGTTTGTATTTTTTAATGAATAATATTAATCTCACCTTCTTTTGAAACTCGACTTTTGGAGACTTACGCGTCAACACAGAAGTGACTTAACATGTTCTTTTGAAAAGAGTTTTTGAAAGAAAATCCCGTAGGCAAAAGAGTTTGTGTTGGTTCGTGTTTTTTGCTGCAGATAACATCTAGTTAATCTCAAGAGAGAGATATTAGCCATTTATCTACTTATTCATGAAGTAAGTCTCCGAGACTTGAACCACACCAAGGCTTATAACGGAGGAACAATAAGATCGAGAAGAAACTCACTTATCATTTCCCATACTCAACAAAGGTATGACTCTCATCAGTAATCTTTAAGTGTCTCGAAGTTTGCAAGAAAAATAATTTTTTGTTTTAATGTAAATGCAAAAGGGGAAAGAAAATTCTAAAGGGAGATTAACCTAAATCTAACCTAATGTTATCATACAATGACTGATCCTATCTAAGCTAGAATTCCAAAGAAAGTCTAACAAAACTATCTTATGGGGAACATACAATGAGAGCGAAGACGTGATCTCAATTTCTAAATTAAGTGACTCATCGATCAATAAGAAATAAAGGAAAGCGATAAAATCCTATAGGGAGCATGCACTGAGAGAGAAGTCGTGATCTCAGTTTCTAAATTGAGTGACTCATCAATCAATAAGAAAGGAAACAAACACAAGCACAACACATATAATAAATGAAGTGCGGAATGCCTGCTACAGGTCTTTAAATAGTGACTTTGAGTGCACGCTCTTTATTTCCTACTTCTCATGATATCTAGAAAGCAATAAAATGCGAAAGAATAAATTGGAAGCAGTATAATAACAAACGAATAATAATAAGAAAAGAAACCCAGAATACTTCATGCGAGCTGGCATCAACAAACAAACAGTCAGATCAAATGTCGGAATAGGTGCCGAAGCATCATCAGCGTGAGAATAAATCACAATCGGAATCCAAACACATCCGTATATCAAACAATGAACCTGCATAAGACTCAACTCAACATGCAAAGGCAAATCACAAATCTCAAGTAAATCAAAAAAATTAGGAGTTAATTTCCTAAAAATCAAATGAGAAATCTAACGAATTTTATTGATTTTTGTAGTTCATTATCTATAAAAAATTAAGAGGAATTCCTAAATTCTATATATTTTTACTATCTTTATTATATGTATTTCATTACTATTTTTATTATAAAAAAAAGAAATTTAAACTAAAAACAAAAATATAAAAAAAACAAAGGTAACAGAAAGAGTCAGGGGGTGTGCTAAACTACAGTTGGTGGTATGGTAAGGAGATCAAGCGCTAGGCCCAACTTGTATGTCCAATAAACCATTTTTGTATAGCTTCAGCATTCCATTATATCAAAAACGGACCAATGGGCTTCACTTTAACATCATCGTATTTACATTCTATTATCAGCTCTATTTACTTACATTGAAAAAAAAAGAAATTCAAGAAATTAAAAAATTTGAAACGATGCAGTTTTGTAAAAGAGGTAGGGTTAAGAATTACATGGATTTTCAACTTCTTAACATAAACATACAATCAACTTCCTCTTTCATTCTAACGGCGGCACAATTTTCCGATCCACCACCTCTTCCATCTGTTTAACCTTCCTTCTCCTTAATCTTTATCTCCGCTTTAATCTGCGGCACAAAGCCATTGCTTACCTTTGTCTCATTCTTCCTCGATGTGGATTCTCTTATTCCTCTCCGACGCAAATTCCGGCAAGAATCATCGTCTCCATCATGGCTCCTTAAAATCTTTGTTATACCGTCGTTGGATCACGAATCTCACATCAATTCTTTCCAAATACCTCTCATATGGCCCGATCTAGAACTGGTATAGACAGAACCTAATTAAAGGCCATGGAATTCCAGCCCGACGCTTTCCTACCTTCGGTGTCACTACAAGGTATCCTTCTCTTTTTTCTCTCGTTTATTGTTATACCTCAAACCCCTGCGACTTCGTTTCACACTTCTTCTTCTACTCAAATTTCTGCGTATGTTTTGGATTGAAATGGTTATTGTTGTTGTGCAATATGTAGATTTGTTAATGAAGGTGGTGAATGATGAAGGTGATAAATTATGAGAGACGGAGATTTGGTTATGGTGATGTAGAATCGAAGCTGATGAAGATATTCTAAGAATTTTGGTGGTGATTGTTGTAGGTTGAACTTAGAAGATGAAAGTTGCGGTTATGCAGAGATATTGAAGGGGATTCAAGAAGGAAGGTTATGGTGGTTCAAATTTAGAGGTTTGAGAGAGAGAAAATGCAGATAAAGATAGATGCCCCAGTCTTGAAGATGCAGCTGTGATCAAGGTTTTGGCAGAGAAGAAAGTCGCAGAGTTAAGGATGGTGAAGAATCAAGTGAAAATTCCCAGCAACTGTGAAATAAAAAAATGGTTTAAGGAAGAGCTAGCAGAGAGGTCCGCTTCTGATATTTCATCAATTTTCTGTTATGAATCCCTCCCCCCTAATCATTCTGTTACAACTCTATTATAGTTTGCTTAGAGTTAGTTAGAGATTGGATTCAATCTCAGCCCTTGATTGAAATATCAGTTCTAGAAAAATTGATGGTAGGATTCCCCTAATTATGTTTTGAGTTTGATTTTTTTTTATCTCAAGCTTCCTCCTGCTTTCTTTTTCTATTATACTGTTGGCAGTTAGTTATGCAAGTTGTTATGACAGTTATGTAATCTGTCATCTTTTGTTATGAGCTTCTGAACTGAAATTTTTTGCTGACTGTTAGTTAGTTTAGGCTAAGATTCAGGTCCTAACTTCTATAAAAAAGGTTTTACAAAATGCTAATGGTTTCTGGTTTGAAAATGATTGCAGGGCTGCACATGGTTTAAAAAGGTTGCAGCAGCGCATGATTTTGAATGTCACAAGCAATGCGAAACTCCTCTAATTTATTATCGACTGATATAAAGTTTTGGTGACGTTAACTCACAAATACAGGGCTAACTTGTTCGAATATCTCATGAACCATTTGTTTGGTTGAATGCAGGTTTTCATAGCCGAGTCTGATATCGAGCATATTGCACTATGTTGGAAGCTAGCTTTGATGTTGCAAAGCTGCATCTTTCTTTTATAGCTTTGTTTTTTGTCTCGATACTGTAACATGATGTAATGATTGAGGATTTAATGAATCTCCCTAATTGGATAGTGTTGTACCCCAAAATTTACCCTCTCATTTCTCAAAGAATCACCCTGGACCCTCAGGTTTGCTTCCATCCAAGTCCAGGCCTTGAATTACAAATTTTCCAAGAAAGTCATTCACAAGGGCAAAATGGTCATTTGCATACTGAAAAGTCAAACTTTGACTTTTGAATCAAAAATCAAGTTTCAAGAATCATATTTCATCAAGACATGTTTAAATATGAAGTTTGTTTCATCAAGAAATTCAAAAGTCAAAATTACTTTGGAAAGGTCAAAATTCTAAATACTTAGAATTTTTCTAAGTGTTTAAGAAATATGACAAGCTCAGAACTTCTGATCAGATTATCACCATGATGCAAGCTGATTCTGGAAGAACTTCTAACTCAAGAGTTTTAGATCCCAATGAGACCTAAAACACTGCAAAATATAACTTCTTCTAGAAATGTTGGGATTTCAAATTATACATCCTCAAGGTCACGTCCCTGAAACTTAGGCACTTAGTAAATTCTGAGCATTTTCAAGTCAGAAGTTGTCTACAACTTCTGGGCCAGTTTACACGTAGGTTCAGTCAGAAGTTGCAAGAATAATTCAAAGAAGGATTACAAATCATGTCATAAGCTTTTTGGAAAGTCTGAGAACTCGCTCAGAACATGCTGGAACAAAGAGATTAAAAGATCAGAAGTTGGATGTTGGTTCTAAGTTGCGCCGATGTTGAACTTCTGATCAAAATTAAACTATGATGCATAATCTCACATTGCATGATTTCTGGTTTGATAAATCTCATCATCATTTAATGCTCACAACCACTTTTGAGTTTTTATCCAAAGGATCTCCCCTCGTGTGGCATAGAAGTACATTGTTGTCCTTGAAGAAGCAAACTTTTGTACAAGAGTATGTTGGGCCCATGCTTTGCTTTTGCTTTTAAAGGGTACTTTTCTTTAATTCATGCTTACAATTCCAGCTTAGGCACGACTAAAAGCTGCTAACCACCATACTTGTCTAACTTGCTTCAAGAACAAGCCAGCACGCCAGCATGATGGTGGTACTTTTGACTTCTCCAAGATACAAAATTCTTGCCTATAAATTGAACTTCATTTAAAACTGTGAAGGGGGCCAGGGGGGGGGGGGGGGGGGGGAATTGAAAAGAACAAGCTTTGAAACCTTGCTAAAAATTCCAGGAAACTGAAACTGCAAACACAAATACAAAACCTACTAGTTTTTTATTCTTGCATTCAAAACTCCAACTTCCCTCAGGTGCTTCTTGACCAAATCATTAATACAGCTTCTAAATTTTCCAGCCACTCATAGCCCAAGTTAAAGGTTGTTCCAACTTGTTGAGCATGTGAGAAGGTTGATCAAAACATTACCAACAATCAGGATCTTTTCCAGCTGCAAGGTAAGCTTATGCTGACTCTTATCATATTACTTAGGCATCATCAGATTTGCATGTTCAAAAATACAATGTAGACATCCTGATTCTGATGTTGTACATATTCTGAGGTTTCATGTGTTTTTTTTTGTCTAAGTAAGGAGAATATCAGTTCATAACTTTGTAAGGAAATTAGGATTAGCAGATACATGTTTAGTTCTGATTTACAGTTCTGATATTCTTTTGTTTCTGAAACCATGTTGAAACCTGTCATAACTGCTATGCGTGCATTTTTCTGTTTTATTGAGAAATGACTAAGTTGCAGATGTTCTGAATAACATGGAGAAAGAAATGGATTTCATCATCAGAGTTTACTTTGTGATACATATTTATGCTTTTGTTTCTGATATCGGATGTACAACCACCCCAGTGGTAGACAATGTGCGCGCATAAGATATTAGTGCTAAGGGTCCTGGGTTCTAGCCCCAGAAGCATCGTTTTTAGGTTTATTTAGTGACATTTTCACTCATTTATCTGTCAAACAATATTCCTAAATCAGAACTTCTAGACAACCTTACCCAACATCATTATCACCTCACTCTCTCAAATAGCCAGAACTTCTGACTTGCCAATGATATATGAACTTCTAGGTTCCCAGCTGCACTATAGCTTTTGAACCCCCTTAACCTCAGAACTTGGTGTACCAAGGCCCAGAACTTCTGACCCTCTACTTTCCTACTAACATTTTCTCTCTTGCAGCGTGTCAGAGTCAGAACTTTCGTTCTTTCTCATTTCACCAACGTGCTAATTCTTATTCCCTTTTCTCTTATTATCTTGTTTTATTATTAATAACCAAAAACACCAAAAAAACATTTTATATTCACATACTTTATTTTATCTCTTTTAAAACTAAAAGATCAAAAATGTTTTCTTAAGCAAACTCATTTCTTTTTTTAACAAAAACAAAACAAGTTCATTTTACATTCTTGTACATTATTCAATATGATTGTAATAGATAATTAGGACTTTTAGTTTCTTGCAATCCCCAATTGTAAATTTGCACACCCCATCCCCTTAAAGATGTAATAGTGTAGGACTTTACTTTTCCTCACTTTTATTTGCTTTCATATATTGTTAGTAATTAGGGTGTGTATGGCAAGACATGAAAACAACAAATAGATAACCCTAATCAAAGACAAAATACATGTAATCAAACATACTATTCACACATGCACCCTTAGGGTAATCTCACTTGTTGCCTCGGAAAAATAGTCATGTCCCTCGAACATGGGCATTTTAGCAAAGACCCTCGATAAAAGATCGTAGTCCCTCGATGACCCTCGATGTTGCCTTCGGTAAACGATCTAGTCCCTAAACAACATTGCTAAAACGTCCCATAGATTGCCTTCTATGAATATACAAATGTACCACGCCCGTCCCTTCACATCTAATGATGGGGCTTCTTACCAAAACAATGGTAAGATTGCAACATCCAAAGGAGGAGGAAAAGAACATCTAAGACCTTTTGAGTAGGTAGATTCGCTCCTAGTTTCTCGCTTGCTCACAATAAAAGAAAAGTCGGTGGCGACTCTTGCTAACCACAACAATTATGATAAAACGCAAAACAACAAAGTCAGTTCTCCCACTGCGTGACAGAATTGGATACTCTACTGGGGAAAACTTAAAAGTGGGGTTACCTTAGGGCTAGATCACCTTTACTTGCTTTCCTTTGTTTGATTTTCTCTACTTTTTGGTTCCTTGTTTGGGATTTGTTTTGATCCTCTACCTGGATCTGGGGCACCTTTTTTAGGTATGTAGCAATAGATTGTGGAAACTGTGCGGAGTATATCGACATGGTCTAAACAATAACTATGTTAGTGTGACACATTTGTTGGTACCGGTATCCCTTGTGTTGAATTAAGGAGAATACGGGGCCGCTGAGCAGCGTCATGAAGCACTAACTGACCTTAGAACCTTACTCGACCAACTTGGCCATTAGGAAGTAGTGAGATAGACGGTTTCGGTGTAAAGCTAGAAATTGGTTGATACTCGATGCTACACTCATTGAGACTTGACTCCTGAGTTTTGTTTGGTTACAAGTCAATCGCCTATCGAACGAAGCTTGTGGGAAAGGTCAGTGATATTGAGACCCCTTAGAACCCGGTTACTATTAACTAGGACAATTTGAGCCAACTAAACTTCAAGAGGGTACTTACCTACAAACTCCATGCCAGCCTAAACCTAAGGACTTGTCTGCTTTGTATGTATATGATTATTTATATATAAACTTGCTTACTTTGCATACTTGTACATAAAATCATACATAGCATTTCCGATAACCGTTTCAAGGATCTCAAGGGACTACGATGCAGGGTCACATTGAACCAAACATCTATCAAGGGACAAGAGGATTTATTTTCCTCTAATCAAATGTCGTCAAAGATCAAGTACAACAACTTGAGTCAAGGGCTACAACCCACTTGACATGGAAAGCTTAATTCTCGTGGAAGGACATCCACCAATACAAAGTTCTCCAATCAAAACTGTAAGTGACTACTAACCCTGCGAGATCCTTGAAAACATGCATCCCCATATCATGCATCATATCATGATAGGTTTCTCCCATACGGGCCTTCTTATCTTCCTACTGTTTATTTCAGTAAGATGGATATGGAACAAACGGTGAAAGATCTCCAAGCTCAAAATGCTCAATTCCAACAAATGTTCCTGGCTTTGGCTAAGGGGCAAGAGGACCTGAAGACTCTTCTTCTCAAAGACAAGAAGAAAAAGTCCAATAAGTCAGTAGGCTTCCTGAACTTGGGAAGAAGACCTAAAGGACCAGTCAAGGGAGCTATAGATCTTCCAACTCCATCCAACATGGGGGATAGTCATGAAGAAGACAATAGTCTGGAGATTGATGAAGTCGAAGCTGACTACTCTGAGGAATAATATCCTCCCGTTGATGACAAGTACAAACAGTTGGAGGGTCGCCTCATTGCTATGGAAATTCAGCAGATACCTGGCTTGGATTTAGGAGACATGGGTTTGGTTTCTAGAGTGGTCATCCTGCCAAAGATCAAAATCCCTACCTTTGCCCTGTACGATGGAGTCTCTTTCCCTAAGATGCACTTAAAGTCTTATGTCCGCCAGATTCAATCATACACAACTGATCTGAAGTTGTGGATCCATTTCTTCCAAGAGAGCCTGGTAGGGACTCAACTTGAATGGTTCTATCGATTGGAGAGTTCTCGCATCCACACCTGGGAGGATTTAGCTGCTGCTTTCTACAAGCAGTACCAGTACAACGCTGATCTTACACCAACTCATGTGCAATTGCATAACATGACAATGGGTTCCAATGAGAGCTTCAAAGGATACGCCCAAAAGTGGAGAGATCTGGCTGGTAGGGTGTAACCCCTTTTAACTGACAGGGAGCTGATTGACATCTTTACGGGAACCTTGACGGGACCTTTCTTCAAACACCTAATCAGAAGCTCCTCGATCGGGTTCACCGAGCTAATACTGACTGGCGAAAGGGTCAAAGATGGCATCAAAAGAGGAAAGATCCAAGGAGCTACATCCTTCGATGCTCAGAAAAATCCATACAATGGGAAGAAAGAGTCCAATGTTGTGTATGGTTAAAAGAGTCGTCATGACCAACATGTGGGGGCAGTCCTGATCTCTGGCTCTGCGTTGCACCGACAATAGCAAAGGGGAAGTCAACAAAGGCCAGACGAACCCAAAAGACAGTTCACCAACATCAACATGCCGCTGTCTCAAGCGCTATAACACTTGTTAAGGATGAATTTGATTACGTTGATAGGACCTCATCCAAACCCCAAAACTTCTTCTCCTAACTACAATCCTAATGCAATGTGTGCTTATCATTCCGGCAGTCCTGGGCATGATACTAACGATTGTTGGGCGTTGAAGTACAAGATTCAGAATTTGATTGACGCCAATGAGATTAAGTTTGATCCTCCAGAGACTCCAAACGTGATCACTGCTCATATGCTGAATCATTGAGAGCTTCTTTTCATTTTGAATTTTCAATTGTAATTTCTTTTGTTATTCAAATAATTATCTATTAATGTCAAACTTTGTTTCATTAATGCATTGCATATGTTTGTCTTGAATCCATCCATTCGTTTTCATTATATTCAAACTATGCTTTTTACTCTCTTTATGACATTCAACTCTTGCTAAAAGTTACAAGCCTTTAGAGGGTGAATGACGAAGACAATGCCTTAAATCTCATACAGTATGCTTTTGAGCAGACTTTGTTGACGATGTACATGCGTTCCTTTCAAATCCTAAACACTGGAGTTATAAGGAAGATAATCCCTAGTCAACCCCTTTGATCCAAAGAAGTAGAAGTTTTCTTTTTTACACAAATTGAAACCTTTAATAAAAACCTGCGGCAGGGTAGTCTCTCAGTTAATTCAAACGCGCGTTAAGTCATAAACTTTCACTTCGTATACAACGAATGATATCAAAAACATTCCTCTGGAATCAAAAGACAGTGATGGTTCCCTACCAAATAGGCAGTCATTATCTCTCAAGAAAAAATCCCACTAAGTCAAAACCTACGAAGGAGACTTAAAGAAAACTGGGGCGTCCCGCTGACTGTAATCTCAAAAACAAGAACAATCAGACAAAAACCAGGGATAATAAATCAAAAGAAAGAGGTCACTACAAATCCTCAACAACATAAAAATTTTTGCAAAAATGACTACCTTCCACAAACTTAACTTGTCTGAATCATCACCAAAACGTTATTCCAGACTCAATTGGAGTTCAAACGCACAATTAACTGAGTTTAGGACTGAAGAACATCACGAAGAGCTGGTGGGTACAAGCACACTTTGAGCCTTTATCCTTTGTTTCTTAAACCGTGAACCAAGCCATGCTACAACCCTTCAAAAGTACTTATTGAAGCATGGGTTAATTCGAAAGCATACTGTTACAAAAGGTATCCTAACTCCTGTAAGGCTTTACCCTAAATCCCGAGTTTGAATTTTCTTACAAAACTTCTTTACTTGCTAAAACGCATTTTCAAAATTTCAAGACCAGCATAAACTTTGCATTATTTGAATATCGCTATTTGCATATGGCTATTTGTTTGACAACAGAGAAATTCATACAACGAATATCCTATGAACGAAAACTCTCTCAGTGAGCAAAATCACTTCAAGTAGGATGACACTTCCAATGACAAATATCCTATAAACAAAAGGGCATGACATGTCACTATCCAGCACACCTGGGGCAGTCAAGTCAAAATTCCAAAAGAAATGTTGAATAACCAGGGGCAGGTCTCCATCTAAATCACTTGGGGCATTGGAAGCAAATCCCGATAGAGGTTTACTTACAATCAAACAGTTCCTGGCAAGGCCACAATCACCTGCTACTAGGGGCAATGACGAATCCCCCACAATCATTCTCATAGGATGACTACTAGCCAGAGTTTCAATATCTGAAAACCTTTTCCCCAGCTAAGTCGACCTCAAGAATCCTAGAGAATTTCTGCCCGTGAAGTCGCCGCCTCTCCAACAGACTAAGCAACAAGGTTTATTTCCCTAACAAATGACAGGGTTCCCCAACTTGAGGTGGCCTCTCCGACTACTACAAATCAAAGCACTACAACTCCTCTTTAGTAGACTACTCTACAATCCCAAACAAGTTACTGTAAAGCCTGGATCCAACCAGATATTAGTTCAACTTTGACTCCCCAGTAGAGCAACAGACAATCAAGGCTCTTGAACTCTTTTCCCCAAGCAAGAATCAACACTCTCCACAGAGTTTTCAATATTCCCCAGCGGAGTTATCCTCAAAACAAAAAAACAGGAATCCCCGGTGGGAACATTCTAAGCAAAGTTTAAAGACACACCTACTCTTCAATAGCAGTCTGGGATTTATTGACTCCCCAGCATTTGTCAAGGATTTATTTTCTCAGACAAAAAATACATTCATTAACATTTCACACATGATAAGTGCATACGACACAATCTCATTTATTTTGAGAACATCATGACATCATGCATTTCATACATCATGACGTTGCATACAGCTAACATTTTACCTTTTTCAAGAAAGGTCAATCAACAGATGGCTACCATCAACCATTTTTAAGTTCCAGATTAATACCTGTAACAAGTCAGGGAATTTATCCATACGACCAATTGAAGAAACCCTACACAGGTTCCTCCTATTTCCAAGATGAAGTTTTACACATACTCATCATGAAGCAACCCTACACAGGTTCCTCCTATTTCCAAGATGAAGTTTTACACGGACTCGTCATGAAGCAACCCTACACAGGTTCCTCCTATTTCTAAGATGAATCTTTACACTGACTCGTCATGAAGCAAACCTGCACAGGTTCCTCCTATTTCCAAGATGAAGTTTTACACTAACTCGTCATGAAGCAACCCTACATAGGTTCCTCCTATTTCCAAGATGAATTTTTACACGGACTCGTCATGAAGCAACCCTACACAGGTTCCTCCTATTTCCAAGATGAAGTTTTACATGGACTCGTCATGAAGTAATCCTACCCAGGTTCCTTCTCAGAAAATTCTAGATGCAGTTTTACACGGACTCATCATGAAGTAGCCCTACACAGGCCCATCATAATTTGAAGAATATCCAAAAGCTCTACTGGTTCAGTGTAAATCTCTCAATGGCTTATCCTGATTCTCTCCGGTAGACTTTTTCTATGGTTCAGATAAATCACTCCAAGATTTATTCTGATTCTTTTCCAGTTGAAGTCAAGTTTAGACTTAGTCTAATTTCTGTCAACAATCAATCACCTTCAAATGGCATATTTTAAGCCCATTCCCTACACAATCAACCATGACATCATCAAAGTGTAAATTTCTGGGCACTCTAGTGTTCAATCATCTTCCACCTTCAAGTCATGAATGGCAGATTCGCCAATCTAACTCTTCAAGTGTAAGAAGATTGAACAGGGGCAGCTGTTGTACCCCAAAATTTGCCCTCTCATTTCTCAAAGAATCACCCCGGACCCTCAGGTTTACTTCCATCCAAGTTCAAGCCTTGAATTACAAATTTTCCAAGAAGTTAAACTTTGACTTTTGGATCAAAAATCAAGTTTCAAGAATCATATTTCATCAAGACATGTTGAAATATGAAGTTTGTTTCATCAAGAAATTCAAAAGTCAAAATTACTTGGGAAAGGTCAAAATTCTAAATACTTAGAATTTTTCTAAGTGTTTAAGAAATATGACAAGCTCAAAACTTCTGATCAGATTATCACCATGATGCAAGCTGATTCTGGAAGAACTTCTAACTCAAGAGTTTTAGATCCCAATGAGACCTAAAACACTACAGAATAGAAATTCTTCTATAAATGTTGGGATTTCAAGTTATACATCCTCAAGGTCACGTCCCTGAAACTTAGGCACTTAGTAAATTCAGAGCATTTTCAAGTCAGAAGTTGTCTACAACTTCTGGGCCAGTTTCCACATAGATTTAGTCAGAAGTTGCAAGAATAATTCAAAGAAGGATTACAAAGCATGTCATAAGCTTTCTGGAAAGTCTGAGAACTCGCTCAGAACATGCTGGAACAAAGAGATTAAAGGATCAGAAGTTGGATGTTGGTTCTAAGTTGCGCTGATGCTGAACTTCTAACCAAAATTAAGCTATGATGCATAATCTCACATTGCAGGATTTCTGATTTGATAAATATGATCATCATTTAATGCTCACAACCACTTTTGAGTTTTTATTCAAAGGATTTCCCCACGTATGGCATAGAAGTACATTGTTGTCCTTGAAAAAGCAAACTTTTGTACAAGAGTGTGCTGGGCTCATGCTTTGCTTTTGCTTTTGAGGGTAATTTTCCTTAATTCATGCTTACAATTCCAGCTTAGGCATGGCTAAAAACTGCTAACCACCATACTTGTCTAACTTGCTTCAAGAACAAGCCAGCACGCTAGCATGATGGTGGTACTTTTGACTTCTCCAAGATACAAAATTCTTGCCTATAAATTGAACTTCATTTACAACTGTGAAGGGGGCCGGGGGGGGGGGGGGGGGGGGGGAATTGAAAAGAACAAGCTTTGAAACCTTGCTAAAAATTCCAGGAAACTGAAACTGCAAACACAAATACAAAACCTACTAGTTTTTTATTCTTGCATTCAAAACTCCAACTTCCCTCAGGTGCTTCTTGACCAAATCATTAATACAGCTTCTAAATTTTCTAGCCACTCATAGCCCAAGTTAAAGTTGTTCCAACTTGCTGAGCACGTGAGGAGGCTGATCAGAACATTACCAGCAATCAGGACCTTTTCCAGCTGCAAGGTAAGCTTTTGCTGACTCTTATCATATTACTTAGGCATCATCATATTTGCATGTTCAAAAATACAATGTAGACATCCTAATTCTGATGTTGTACATATTCTGAGGTTTCATGTGTTTTTTCTAAGTAAGGAGAATATCAGTTTAGAACTTTGTAAGGAAATTAGGATTAGCAGATACATGTTTATTTCTGATTTACAGTTCTGATATTCTTGTTTCTGAAACCATGTTGAAACCTTTCATAACTGTTATGCGTGCATTTTTCTGTTTTCTTGAGAAACGACTAAGTTGCAGATGTTATGACTAGCATGGAGAAAGAAATGGAGTTCATCATCAGAGTTTACTTTGTGATACATATTTATGCTTTTGTTTCTAATATCGGATGTACAGCCACCACGGTGGTAGACAGTGTGTGCGCATAAGACATTAGTGCTAAGGGTCCTGGGTTCTAGCCCCAGAATCATCGTTTTTAGGTTTATTTAGTGATATTTTCACCCATTTATCTGTCAAAAAATATTCCTAAATCAGAACTTCTAGACAACCTCACCCAACAGCATTATCACCTCACTCTCTCAATTAGCCAGAACTTATGACTTGCCAATGATATATGAACTTCTAGGTTCCCAGCTGCACTATAGCTTCTAAACCCCCTCAACCTCAGAACTTGGTGTACCCAGGCCCAGAACTTCTGACCCTCTACTTTCCTACTAACATTTTCTCTCTTGCAGCGTGTCAGAGTCAGAACTTCCGTTCTTTCTTATTTCAGCAATGTGCTGATTCTGATTCCCTTTTCTCTTATTATCTTATTTTATTTTTAATAACCAAAAACACCAAAAAAACATTTTATATTCACATACTTTATTTTATCTCTTTTAAAACTCAAAGATCCAAAAAAATTTCTTAAGCAAACTCATTTCTTTTTTTAACAAAAACAAAACAAGTTCATTTTACATTCTTGTACATTATTCAATATGGTTGTAATAGATAATTAGGACTTTTAATTTCTTGCAATCCCCATTTGTAAATTTTCACACGCCATCCCCTTAATGATGTAATAGTGTAAGACTTTACTTTTCCACACTTTTATTTGCTTTCATATATTGTTAGTAATTAGGGTGTGTATGGCAAGACATGAAAACAACAAATAGATAACCCTAATCAAAGACAAAATACATGCAATAACACACACTATACACACTTGCACCCTTAGGGTAATCTCACTTGTTGCCTCGGAAAAATAGTCATGCCCCTCGAACATGGGCGTTTTAGCAAAGACCCTCGATAAAAGATCGTAGTCCCTCGATGTTGCCTTCGGTAAACGATCTAGTCCCTAAACGACATTGCTAAAATGTCCCATAGATTGCCTTCTATGAGTATACAAATGTCCCACTCCCGTCCCTTCACATCTAATAATGGGGCTTCTTACCAAAACAATGGTAAGATTGCAACATCCAAAGGAGGAGGAAAAGAACATCTAAGACCTTTTGAGTAGGTAGATTCGCTCCTAGTTTCTCGCTTGCTCACAATAAAAAAATTTGTACACACCAAACACTTTCCTTTGAAACATTTTCAAAAGTTAAAACACTTTGTACGCGTTCTTATAGAAACGAGAGCCATTACAAAGAAGACACCTTTTCAAAATCTATTTCAAAAACACGTTCCACAAACACCTCTTTGAGCTATTTTTGAAACAACACTTTGTACGCGTTCTTATAGAAACGAGAACCATTACAAAAATATTTTCAAAATATTTTCAAAAAAACCACATCATAAGCACACATTTAAACAAAAGAAAGTGATCTATCAAGCAACAAAGAGCCCGTAGATAAGTATGGATGAAAAGGGTGCTAATACCTTCGCTTCTCATAATCTACCCCCCGAACCCAAGAAAACATCTCTAAAGGTCTTTCCTGTTCTTTTTAGTCTTTCCTTTTGGATAAAAGAAAAGTAGGTGGCGACTCTTGCTAACCGCAACAATTGTGATAAAATGCAAAACAACCAAGTCAGTTCTCCCACCGCGTGACAGATAGCTTTATTAATTTGTATTGCATTTTTCAACTTGTAACATGACATTGTTGTTAGAACATAGTTTGATTCTACAACCCTTGGTTAAAGTTTTGATGATAACAAAATACAAAGAATAATTTTATTTCTAAGATATATATAAAGAACATTTATGCTCCTTAAAATTATGCCTTATATATGCAGAAGTTCTGATGGAATCAGCATCAGAATGGAATAAGCATTAGAAGATCAGCAACCTATGTTACACGCTAAAACCACACTGAAGTTTGATGACCAGAATCTGCGCCTAAACAAATACACTCTGACTCTGATCAAAGACATCTTTACCAAGTCATCAACACTCTGAAGCGTTATCAGCATATACAGCAAAGAAGATTCTGAAGCATTACTGGTTATTCAAGACAGAATCAAATGCTAACGGTTTTCTTCAGACAAAGATCTTCTACAAAAGGAAAGTGCATTATTATCATTAAACTTGCTTTATGGACAACATATCCTTACTTGCCTATATAAACAGGACTGCTTGTGAAAAGAAGCACGCGTGTACGCACTCAATTTTGCTAAGCTATCCAAAGCACGCATATTCAAAACTTAAGCAAAGTCATTTTATTCCAAGCTTATTTTAGTGTAATTATCACAATTATGATATACAGTTTTGTAAGAAAACAAAAACGCACTTGTTCAATTCATTTGTAAAAGAAGTTCCTTGAGATTAACCGGATTGTGGTTGTACTCAAGAAGACTTTAACAGTTGTTAAAGTAGCTGTTGTAATTCTTTGAGAATAGTGAATTAAGACCTCGTTGGAGAGAGGCGAAATCACCTTGACGGGTGGACTGGAGTAGTTTGAGATCAAACGAACCAGGATAAAAATACTGTGTTATCAAGCCATTTGTTTTAAGTTTTACAATTCAACCCCCCCTTCTTGTGTTTTTCACATCTTCAATTGGCATCAGAGCGCCTGGTTCTGAGCTTTAACACTTAACCGTGTCAGTACAAGATCCAGCGTCAGAAAAACATAATGGCAAGACCAAGTCAAAACATCAGCAATGATAACAATGAAGAAAGGGATAGATTTAGTGGCAAACCTCCAGTCTTTGATGGAGAAAACTTTGACTACTGGAAAGACAGAATTGAGAGTTTCTTTCTGGCCCGTGATGCTGATCTGTGGGACATGGTAACTGATGGATACATGCACCCAGTGGATGGACGTGGTCAGAAGATTGACAGGAAAATGATGTCTGATCAACAAAAGCGTGAGTTCAGAAATCATCACAAGGCCAGAACAATTCTTCTCAGCGCCATCTCATATTCAGAATATGAGAAAATATCAAACAGAGAAACTGCTAAGAATATGTTTGATTCTCTGAGAATGGCGCATGAAGGCAACATTCAAGTCAAAGAAACAAAAGCCCTTGCGCTCATTCAGAAGTATGAAGCATTCAAGATGGAAGACAGTGAATCAATAGAAGCTATGTTTTCAAGATTTCAAATTCTTGTTGGTGGTCTAAAAGTTCTTGACAAAGGATATTCCACTGCTGATCATGTTAAGAAGATCATCAGAAGCTTGCCAAAACAGTGGAGGCCAATGGTCATAGCGCTTAAGCTAGCCAAGGATCTCAACAAAATATCTATGGAGGAACTTATCATCTCCCTCAGAAGTCACGAGATAGAGCTAGAAGCAGATGAACCTCAAAAGCAAGGTAAGCCATTAGCATTAAAATCTAACAGAAAATTTGACTCCAAAGTTTTACAGGCTGTGGAAGAAACCTCGGATGGATCCTCATCAGAAGAAGATGAATTGTCTCTTCTCTCCAGAAGGGTGAACCAACTATGGAAGCAGAGGCAAAGGAAGTTCAGGAATCCCAGAAGATCCGAAAATCAGAATGAATCTTCCTCCAGATACAGAAGGTCAGAATCCTTCTCTGGAAACAAAAGACCTGAAGGCTCTTCGGGATACAAAAAGCTAAACTACAAAGACATCATCTACTATGAGTGTAACGAGCAAGGGCACTACAAAAGTGATTGCCCAAAGCTTCAGAAGGAGAAGCCCAAAAAGAAGTTTGGCAAAGAAAAGAAGAAAAGTCTCATAGCTACATGGGATGATTCTGATACATCTGAAGCTGACTCAGAATCAGATGATGAAAGAGCAAACATAGCTCTCATGGCAAACGTCTCTGAAGACAGTGAAGCTTCTGGTTCAGATTTAGAATCAGATATAGAAGAGGTATTCCCTGACTTTACTATTAATTTTACTAAGGCTGAATTAGCTGAAAGCCTTAATGAAATTCTGGAAAGGTATCAGCAGATCAGAGTCAAATTCAGAAACCTAAAAAGGAATCTTGCTTCTGACTCTGATAAGACTGAGAGTCTCAAATTGGAGAATTCTGAGTTAAAAGATAAAATTTCAAAATTAGAAAATCAAATGCAAAACTCTCAGAAGGAAACAATCCCTGAAACTCCCAGCAATGCTGATGAGATCATCAAAGAGTATGATCACAACTTTCAGAAGTTTGTAGCTAAAAACATAGACAAAAGCAAAATGACTTCAATGATCTATGGAGTTAGCAGAAATGGCAGAAAAGGGATAGGATATCAAGGTAAGGTTCCTACACCAAAAAATGCCATGGATTTAGTTATAAAACGTACTCCACTTGATTAACACTTTATATATGGGCACACACATGACATAAAATATACAAGTAGTGATTACACTGTCAAACCAAAATTCAACCAGAGTTTTGGTAGAACTGACAAATCAGGACCCAAGAAAATGTGGGTACCTAAGGATAAAATAATACATGTGGCAGATATCTTTAGCAGCAAAGCAAAGACACCAGTCATGGTACCTGGACTCTGGATGCTCACGACACATGACGGGAAGAAGGCATATGTTCCAAAGCCTGGAACTTAAGCCTAGAGGCCACGTAGGTTTGGAGACAATCAGAGGGGAAAGATTATTGGCTCTGGAACAGTAGGTAATGGAAATCTTCCCTCTATTAGCAATGTTTTATTAGTTGATGGATTAATGCATAACCCGTTATCCATAAGTCAATTAAGTGATAACGGTTATGATATAATCTTTAATCAAAATTCATGCAAAGTTGTTAGTCAGAAAGATGGGACTATCCTATTTAATGGAAAGAGGAAAAACTACATTTATAAAATAAAACTTTCTGAACTGAAAAGTCAGAATGTAAAATGTCTTCTGTCTGTTAACAACGAGCAATGGATCTGGCACAGAAGATTGGGACATGTTAGTATGAGAAGAATATCTCAGATTAACAAACTCAATCTGGTCAGAGGACTTCCTAACTTGAAGTTCAATTCAGATGCTCTGTGTGAAGCATGTCAGAAAGGTAAGTTTGCAAAACCTGCTTTCAAATCCAAAAACGTTGTTTCCACCTCTAAGCCATTAGAACTTCTGCACATTGACTTATTTGGTCCAGTAAAAACTGCCTCAGTTAGTGGCAAGAAGTATGGGTTAGTAATCGTAGATGACTATAGTAAATGGACATGGGTAAAGTTCTTAAGGCAAAAGGACAAGTCACACTCTGTGTTTGTTACCTTCTGCAACCAAGTTCAGAATGAAAAGGATCTTCGAATCATCAAAGTCAGAAGTGATCATGGTGGAGAATTTGAAAATAAAGATTTTGAATTATTCTTTAATGAAAAAGGCATTCTGCATGACTTCTCTTGTCCTAGAACTCCCCAGCAAAATGGAGTTGTAGAACGAAAGAACAGAACATTGTAAGAAATGGCCAGAACCATGATCAACGAGACTAACGTTGCTAAGATCTTTTGAGCAGAAGCTATAAACACAATGTGTTACATTCAGAATAGAATCTCCATAAGACCTATTTTGGAAAAGACTCCATATGAATTGTGGAAAAACAGAAAACCCAACATTTCCTATTTTCACCCATTTGGTTGTATATGTTTTATTTTGAATACAAAAAATTATTTGAACAAGTTTGACTCTAAAGCACAAAAGTGCATTATGTTATGATACTCTGAACGCTCAAGAGGGTACAGAGTATACAATACAGAAACACAGATTGTTGAAGAGTCAATCAGTGTTCTGTTTGATGATAAGCTTGACTCTCAAAAATCAAAGCAGAATGAATTCCTTGCAGGTATGGAAGTTGATCTCACAGGTACTGCAGACAACTCAGAGGCTCTCAACAGAGACACTCCCTCAACATCAGAAAGAGTCACTACAAGCAACCCAACACTGTCTATTGATCAACTCCAGAAAAGACCATCCAAAAGCAGAATTGATCACCCAGAAGAAACAATCTTAGGAAGGAAGGAAGATCCAACCAGAACAAGATCTACCTTTAGAAACTCTGAAGAATCCCTCATGGGACTGGTTTCTCTGATTGAACCAACAACAATTGATGAAGCACTTCTGGACAATGATTGGATTCTGGCAATGCAGGAGGAGCTAAATCAGTTCACAAGAAATGACGTATGGGATCTGGTTCCCAAACCAAAAGGATTCAACGTGATAGGCACAAAATGAGTGTTCAGAAACAAACTGAACGAACAAGGTGAAGTCATCAGAAACAAAGCACGGCTGGTAGCACAAGTTTATAGTCAGCAAGAAGGGATAGACTATATAGAAACCTTTGCTCCAGTCGCCAGGTTAGAATCTATCAGACTTTTAATTTCATTTGTTGTTAATAAAGGCATCACTTTGTATCAGATGGATGTCAAGAGTGCATTCTTAAATGGATATATAGAAGAAGAGGTTTATGTGCACCAACCCCCTGGTTTTGAAAGTTCCAAAAATCCAGAATATGTTTTCAAACTAAAGAAGTCACTTTATGGTATGAAACAAGCTCTCAGAGCTTGGTATGAAAGACTAAGTA
Source organism: Vicia faba (assembly GCA_948472305.1). NCBI lineage: Eukaryota > Viridiplantae > Streptophyta > Magnoliopsida > Fabales > Fabaceae > Vicia > Vicia faba. The sequence continues at coordinate 916,162,012 of OX451741.1, read as the reverse complement.
ACTTCCTGATAGAAAAGGAATTCACCAGAGGGAAAGTGGACACAACCCTGTTCAGTAAGACAGTTAAGAATGACATCTTAGTATGTCAGATTTATGTTGATGACATTATATTTGGATCCATTAAACCCTCTCTGGGAAGAGAGTTTGCTAAATGTATGCAGGCAAAATTTGAGATGAGCCTAATGGGGGAACTAAAGTTCTTTCTGGGCATTCATATTAATCAAACTCCAGAAGGAACCTACATTCATCAGAGCAAATATGTCAGAGAACTTCTGAAGAAATTTGATCTCTCAGAATGTAAGCCCTCAAGGATTCCAATGCATCCCACATGCATTCTGGAAAAAGAATAGGTAAGTAACAAGGTAGAACAGAAGGTCTACAGAGGTATGATTGGTTCTCTTCTCTATCTGATAGATTCAAGGCCTGACATTCTATTCAGTGTTTGCATTTGTGCTAGATTCCAATCAGATCCTAGAGAATCTCACTTAACAGTTGTTAAGCGAATTTTCAAGTATCTGAAAGGTACTACTAATCTGGGTTTTTTTTATAGAAAATCAAGTGATTACAGCTTAGTAGGATACTGTGATGTTGATTTTGCTGGAGACAGAGTAGAACATAAAAGCACTTCTGGAAGCTGCCAGTTTCTGGGAGAAAATCTGATCTCATGGTCCAGTAAAAAAATCCACAATAGCTCTATCAACAGCAGAAGCTGAATACATAGCAGTAGCTGGATGTAGCACGCAAATGCTCTGGATGAAAAGTCAACTTGAGGACTTCAATATATTTGAGAGTAACATCCATATCCTCTGTGACAACACTTCTGCTATTTGTCTCAGTAAAAATCCTATCTTGCATTCTAGGGCTAAGCATATAGAAATAAAACACCATTTTATTAGGGACTATATTCAGAAAGGGATTCTCAATTTAAAATTTATTAACACGGACCATCAATGGGCTGATGTCTTTACAAAACCTCTTTCTGAAGATAGGTATAACTTCATTCTAAAACATCTCAGCATGAAGCTTTGCCCAGAATAAAACAGTTTTATTTCCATATCTTAACTTTCAGAATTTTGGTTATTTTCTGTGAACTACTGATCAATCTGCCTTCAGATCTTTAGAAGTACAGACTGTATCAGAATCTATCCATGAAGATCTGAGCGCTTCATTTCAAGGATAGAAATGTGTTGTTCACTCAAGCAAACAGTTGTTATCCATTCATCAGCTACTTTTAGAGGCTGAACACGCGTTCACGTTTCTGAAAGGTCAAAAGCGGTGATTGGATGCATTGGGACACATGTCATGGGTAACTGTTCCAATATCTTTCTGAATCCCCCAAAATCAGTTGTCATTAAATGCTCATAATCATTATAATTTATCTCTCTCTCTTGCCGTTTACGTTTTCAAAATCTATTTAAACACATTTCTCATTCTTTACACTCTTTCACTTTCTCTACAATCTAATTGATTTCAGTTTGCATCTTTCTCAAAACCCTTTCACTTTCTTCTCAAAACTCTCTGTGTAAACATGGCTTCCTCAAGCAACCCAACTTCCAGTACTCAGAGAACAGATTCCTCAGAACAATATGAAGAACCCTTCAGAACTCTTATCACGCCCATCAAAAATCTAGAAGTACTCTCAGAATTGATTGTGGACTTTAACAGTCTTCAAGAGAACGGGTTCAATCTCTCTGAAGACGTAAAGGCTCAAGGATGGAACATGTATTTTGACCGTCTGGTAGGTCCAACGTTCCCAATCCTTGTGAAGTAATTTTTTATTCATGCTTCATCTTCCAACCATCAAGTTAATTCGTACATAATGGGGAAGAAGATAGTCATAACTGAAGACCTTATTGCAAGGTTGATAGGCTACAGTGGTGGTGGTGTAAGATGCATAGACATGGCTGAAAGATGTGTTGATGTCGCCCTAATTTCTAGAGAAATCTTCACTCTAGGTCTTCCCTCCATCAAGATAAGGGATCTAAAAGACTGTGATACGGTGGGAGAACTGACTTGAGGTTTGCGTTTGTATTCGCACTTGTTCGGTTTAGCAAGAGTCGCCACCGAATTTTTATTTTATCCTAAAGGAAAGGTTAAAAAGCACAGGAAAAACCTTTTGAGATGTTTCGTGGGTTCGGGGGGTAGATTATGAAAAGGGAAGGTATTAGCACCCTTTTCATCCATGGTTATCCATGGGCTCTTAGTTACTTGTTTTAGATCACTTGCCTTTGATTTTCAATTGCTTGAAATGGTGGTGTGTGTGTGTGTTTTTGAAAATGTTCTGAAAAAGATGCCTTGTTTAGGAAACCGTTGTAACAATTCTTTACTCGAATGTTTTACAAAGGTGTGTGTCTTTTCGAAAAGATGTTTCAAATTTTTTTGAAAGTTTGTTTTGGAAAGTGTTGTGGAGTGTGTTTTGAAAAGTAGGCAAGTGTGTTTTGCAAGTTTGATCAAGTAACTAAGAGTTTTCTACCCCTAAATTTACTCAAAGATTTTTCTCATGTTTTAACCCTTTTAACAGTTTTGTTCCACCATTATATTTGGTGGACAATCTTGTGTTAGGATGTTAACGGGACAGGCGCGGGTCATCGTATGGACCATGAATGCAATGGTGCCAAGTGTCTTTGGCAATTTTGCTTGAGGGACTATGATCATTCCGTTTAGGCAACTTTCGAAAGTGTCATCGAGGGACTATGATCATTTGATTTGTTTTGTTTTGTCAAAGAAACTCAACGTGCAAGCATGGCCCATTTTGGAAGGCAACAAGCGGGATTACCCTAGGGGTGCAAGTGTGAATTGTGTATTGATTATCATGCATTTGTCTTGTATTAGGTTATCTAGCGGTTGATTTTATTTACATACAAACCCTAGGTCTAGACATGGTATAATTGAAAGCGATAAATTGCGGGAATTTAAAGTCCTAAACTATTACAAATGAGTATCCGGGGATGGGGGTACAAGTATTATAAATGGGGAATGAGATTTATCGGAATAGTGGTGTCCAAATATATTTACAACCAAATCGAATCAATCGCAATGTAAAATGTAGCAATGTGCAAGCATAAAAGAGAAATAAAAGTATCGTATGAAAAGTATTTGTGTAAGTGTATATGATTTATTTACAAGTGATGCAAGATATTAACTTAATGCAAATTTAAGTATTTATATTATTTTTATGTTTCTGTTAATGTTTTATAAACTTGTATAAGATTAATTAAACAAAAGTTTTAAAGAAAGAAGTATTTAATCTTTTTGTGCTTTTTGTTAATATGTACAAACAAAAGACTTAATAAAAGAAAAGAAAATGTTTAAGAAACTCTATTTTTATGTATTAATGTTTTTAGGTATTTTAGTTAGTATTCTTATGTACAAGATTTAAATTTAAAAAAAGGTTTTAATAAAAAAATGAAAATGTTTAATCTTAATAAAATCTAATATTTATGTTTTTAATTATAATGAAAAGTATTAACAACATTTTTTTATATAAGAAATTAGTATATTATTTATTTTTTTTTTAAAAAGTTAAGGTATTATTTATTTACAAACTAAATGGTGTTATATAAAAAGAAAATAAATAAAAGTATTTAGTTAAAATAGAAAATAAAATAGAAAAAAAGGTTAAAGAGTAAATGGGCTGTAGGGTATTCATGGCCCAAACAAAGCAAATAAACAGCAGAAAGAAATGGGGGGTGCGCTCCAGATTGTATATGGGCTTAGGCATTCTTGGACGGGGCAAGGCCCAGATGAGTATTTGACAAATTTGTTTTAGGGTTGTTTGAGTTTTGTTTCACTTAGGGTTACAGAACTTGAGAGCGGTGCCGTTCATCTTCTTCGCTTCCTTCGTTCTCATGCCAAGCTTTTCTAAACAAAGTCTCCTCTTCGCCTAAGGCCACCCAGAGCCACTGTCCACCTCCTCGCGTTTACTCAAGCAATGATAAAAAGAGGTAGATTTATGTCTTGACGTATTAGGGTTCTCAGATTTCCAATCATGTTTTTATTTGTTCTGATTCTTTGGTTATTGTTATGTCTTGTATGAGGTGTGAAAAGAAAAAAAAGAAAAGGAGTTATACCTTTGGGATTCATTGCTTGGAGAGGAGGAGAGGCAGACTTGGAGGCGCGTAGGGTGGCCGGAGACGGAGGGAACAGTGATGCTGATGAGCTTGCCCTGGTAATCTCGTATCTTGCTTTTTGATGGTTTTGTGATGGACACTATGAAAACCCTTAGCTTTATTTTCTTTTCATCTTCTGGTTGCTTGCTCTGTATGAGGTTCTTCCTTCTGAGTATGATGTTTTTGATTCTGAGTTTTAGCTGCTTGAATGCTGATTTTGAGTATTGCCTTGATGATGTTTATGACCCTATGATGAGCCTAGCTCTGAGGGATTTGGTTGGTTTGAATGCTTTGTGCCTTTTGTTTTTTGGTATAGGCTTGCTGGGTTTTACAGGCTACACAGGGCGTTGAGTTTGAATGTTTTGTGGCTTTTCTGGTTTGATGACAGTTTACAGGATTGGCTTGAGCTTATAGATAGCAGGCTTTGTTTGTAAAGGCTTTTTTCTGGCTTAGGCTTGTGTTATAGGCTTGAAGCTGGGCAGATTCTTGGTATGAGTTTGAAATGTTTGTATGGTTGTTTTCTTGTGTTTGAAGCAGGTGAAGGCTTTGGTTTTTAAGCAGGTGAAGTTACAGGCTTCAGGCTTATGTTTGGGACTTATGCAGGCTGGTGGTTTTTGTTTGTTATAGGTTAAGGCTTTAGTTTGTGTTGGGGGCAGTTTTGAGGATTTTTGCTTTGGTCTTGGTTTGAATACCAATGCCTGAGCAGGTTGTAAGGCTTGAGGTTTTCATTTTTTTGTGATATCCTCTGCTGTATGTATTCTGCCTCCTCTCTCTATGTGTTCTGATATATCCTGTTTATATCTCTTTTTTAGCCTCTGGCCTGCTTTACTGTAAGCTTCCTTCCTCTCTCTTTCTCTCTCCATAGATTTAAAAAGCATTTTATATTGCTTAAATCTGTCCTTTCTGAAAAAGTTTTGGCTGGAAAGTGATGTACTTTTTGAATATGTTTGCAATATTTCTCCCCTGCATACTTCCAAATTTCTGTCTTGCTTTTGCTAGCTTTTGGACAGTTGGTTAGTTTTCTTTGACATTCAGTTTGCCTTTTGGATTTGGTTAGGTATTTTGGACTTCATAGTTTGTACATACTGTTTGTTTTGAACTGTGCAGCTTGTTGATAATTTATGCAGTATGTTTGACAATTTGAATTTGTGCTATATGTCTTTTTTTGCAAGCATATATCTATCCCTCTTTGTGAACCAAGAGTTTTCTTGTGATTTGCAGAGAGGGTGAATAAACTGATTCCGGCCAACTCTTTTAATGATGAGTTTTAAAATATCTGTCTGCCTTTTTAATTAAATTTATCTGCATTTGATTTCTTCCTTTTCTTTGTTTTTGCAGATAAAAAAAATTAATCGAGCAATGGGGAGCATCAGTAGAAGATGAAGACTTAGGACACTTTAGGATACAATTTTATTTTACTTTAACCATTTGTAATATTATTATTGTAAACAAAATGTAAATAAATTTACAATGTTCCAATAATAATTTGTAACAAACAATTAAAGATGAATAAAAATATTTTTTTGTCAATTAATTCTCTTTTCAATTCTTCTTCAATTATTTATTTAATTATTTATATTTATTAAATTATAATAACTGGAAAATATCCAATAATTTTAACTTAGAAATGATAAATGATCAATAAACGTCCGACGCTCCGAATAATCAAAAGTATTGCACAGTCAAACTCTCTTAATCCACCGTTTACTTAATTATTTAAGTTTCCTGAATTAAAATAATTGGAAGTGACTCCCAACTATTCTAACTGAGAATAAATAATTAATAAACACCGTAGTCTTGCAACTTCGCATTAATCAATAATAAACCCGACGTTCCAATTAGCCATAAGCATTGTACAGTCAAACAAACATCCATACACCTTTCCTTTTACTGATTAAACCAAGCATTGCAAATTTTCAACCAGAAGCCTCAGCTTCCAAACCAGAGGTTCAAGTTTATTGAGAACCAAACTGAAATTTTGAGCAGATATCAGAGTAGTGTAAAGCCAGTTAATACACTGTGGATTCAAATTCTTCTGAGAATGCGCGTGCAAACCCTAATTCTTGATTTATTGTCAAAGAAACACCGGCCTGATCAAACCCTGAGCCAAACTCAAACAAACTCTAACAATCTTCTTGAATTGATTTAAAATCAATGGAAACCCTAATTCTGTGTGACTGATAAGAAAAGTCTGTTTGACCGATTCTTAAGCCAATCTGAAAAAATCAGGAAAGGTCCGAAGCTGTGATTTCTTGTGGAAAAGAGAGGGCAAATTTTGGGGTACAACAAAGACCATCACAGAATATGGGCTAAGATTATTCTGGGATGCATAAACCACAGGAAGCCAACCAGCTCTCCTGATTACATCAATATTGATCAGCAGTTTCTGATCTACTTCATCTTCTAAAAGATTAAAGTGAATCTGGCTCATTTGCTGTTCAACCATCTAAGGACCAGTGTTAAAGAAACCAGAGAAGAGGAGCACACAAAAAGGGACTGGATACCCCTAGGAAGGCTCATATCAGATATTTTAACAGAGAATAAGCTGATTGATCATCTAACAGAAGCTCAGGAAATCAGCACTTTAGAAGCAACTGTTGGCAAACAGTTGAATGCAAAGAATCTGAAGAAGATGAAGATCATTGAGAACATCAAGAAGGAACCCAGTGTCACTTCTTTTGCAACCATCTCCAGCAGAAGAATCCCTCCGGTTAACTTTCCCATGTTCTCAGAAATTGATTCTAAACCTGAGATAATAGTCAGATATCTGGATGCATGCAAGGCAGATGGTACAGCACCAGATTTAAACATTCAGGATCTGCAGCAGAAGGCTCTAGAAGTTGTGCTGAAGAAAAACAAGAAAAGGAAGGCTGCTGCAGAAGGATCATCCCAGCGGACTCCCAAAGCAGCTAAAAAGAGAGGTAATCCTTCTTCTGTAACTGTTTTAGATTCAGTATCTGTATCAACATATGTGCCAATCCCCACTCAATCAGAAAACCCTACTCAACAAACACTTGATGATTTTGACATTGAATTTGACCCCTCAGAAACTTTAACTCTTAGAGGATCTCACTCCCTACCTACAAATCCAAATAATGAAGTAACACAACAAGAACTTGCAAAAGTTCTATCAGATATTGAAACCTTTGACCATCATATATCTGCTCCCATACCAGTAAATCCAAACTCTGAAACCATTTCAGAACCACCTCAACCAGAAATTCCACTCTCTCCACTACCAGAAACTCATCCACCTTCTCCACAACCTGAACCATTACAACCAGAAGTACAAACTTCTGAGGTCCAACCCCCTGAATCCTGCGAACCAGAACTTCATCACCACTAATCCAACCAAACTATTGATTCTGATCCCATTCCCATTCTTGGAATCACTGAACCTCTGACCATCAGTATACCCCTGACCATCAGTATTCCCAAAATTCCCTCTTCACTAGAATCAACTCCACCAAACACCCCAACAAGTCCGATAATCATTCCAGACTCTCTCACTTCCTCACCAAAGATCAATCCAAATGACAACGCCAAAACTGTCATTGATTTAACTATTTTTGAACGCCTGGCTGCCATAACCAACAAAACAGCCATTTCAAAACCAAAACCATCTGAACCTACACCAGATGTTGGTACCAGTTTATTGATATTTGAAACAGAAATGCAGAAGTGGATAACTTCACTGAAGCAAGCTAGTCTTGAGCTGATTGATCCTGATGCATCATATTATCTTTGGACAAGTTTCAGAAAATGTGTATGTTATGAAACTCATAAAATGCAAGAACAGAGCTACGGACAAGTCCAATAGAACTTCAGTAACCTGCTAAAAGTTTTTTAAGATCAAGTTCTGAGCCAGCTACTCAAGGAAGAAGTTCTCCCTCTGGACAATGCTCTCGGGTCTGAACATCGTCCAGCAGACAAAGTTCAACCAAAGTCAGAAGATCTCAATCTGATTGATACTCTAGAGCAGTTGATTCCTGCTGAAGAACTGGGTCAAAAAGAGGATATTGCAGAATGCTCTGAGAAGCATCCAGTTGCTGAAGATCCTCAAGCTTCCTCCTATGAAAGGCAGACTTTAGAAGACTTAAAGAGATCTGATATTTTGATGTAGGAAAGAATGCATAAACAGGATGATAAAATTTCGGAAATCAAGAGCATGTTAACCAAGTAGGAGGAAACCAACATCCAAATCAAGGGCTTGTTGGAAGCTGTAATATTCTCTACATAGCTCTGAACTTATCATTGATTCTGTTTTTAATATCAACTCATTTTGGCTCTGATTATTTGTTCTTTTTGATAACTGACAAAAAGGGGGAGAAAGAAAAAGATATTTTCAATAACGGATTACTGAGACATAAGTCTCAAACATTCTAATCTATTCAAATTCTCTCTTCTAAAAAGCTTGAACAGGTACAAAACTCTGCTGAAAGATACAGTAAGATTCTGATGCTCAAAGACTCATGGAATTAAAAGGAAGTAATCAACTCAGGGGGAGTTTTTCTACTTAACTCTATAGCTTTTTTTATTTATTCTTTATTGAAAACATCTGGTTTTTGTCATCATCAAAAAGGGGGAGATTGTTAGAACATAGTTTGATTCTACAACCCTTGGTTAAAGTTTTGATGATAACAAAATACAAAGAATAATTTTATTTCTAAGATATATATAAAGAACATTTATGCTCCTTAAAATTATGCCTTACATATGCAGAAGTTCTGATGGAATCAGCATCAGAATGGAATAAGCATCAGAAGATCAACAACCTATGTTACACGCTGAAACCATACTAAAGTTAGATGACCAGAATCTGCGCCTAAACAAATACACTCTGACTCTGATCAATGACATATTTACCAAGTCATCAACACTCTAAAGCGTTATCAGCAGATACAGCAAAGAAGATTCTGAAGCGTTACTGGTTATTCAAGACAGAATTAAATTCTAACGGCTTTCTTCAGACAAAGATCTTCTACAAAAGGAAAGTGCATTATTATCATTAAACCTGCTTTATGGACAACGTATCCTTACTTGCCTATATAAACAGGACTGCTTGTGAAAAGAAGCACGCATGTACGCACTCAATTTTGCTAAGCTATCCAAACCACGCATATTCAAAGCTTAAGCAAAGTCATTTTATTCCAAGCTTATTTTAGTGTAATTATCACAGTTGTGATATACAGTTTTGTAAGAAAACAAAAACGCACTTGTTCAATTCATTTGTAAAAGAAGTTCCTTGAGATTAACTGGATTGTGGTTGTACTCAAGAAGACTTTAACAGTTGTTAAAGTAGCTATTGTAATTCTTTGAGAATAGTGAATTAAGACCTCGTTGGAGAGAGGCGAAATCACCTTGACGGGTGGACTGGAGTAGTTTGAGATCAAACGAACCAGGATAAAAATACTATGTTGTCAAGTCATTTGTTTTAAGTTTTACAATTCAACCCCCCCTTCTTGTGTTTTTCACATCTTCAATTGTATCAGAAACCTTGAGTGCAGCTTTGTATCATGATTAAGACTTTGAATTTGCAATTTTCAAAGGATGCCATTTGAATAAAAACATGATGAACCTTGAATAACATGAACCTGTGTAAATTTGAATGATCTTGAAGGGATTTTGATTGATTTTTTTAAATGAAATTCGACATCTTGAACGAGGCCTTGTAATTTAAATCCCACATTTTGTAGTAGTTATTTGCATTTCGAACAAACCACATGAGTGATTCTACCTTTTGAATCGATTCTTGAGAAAAATTGAAATACGTTTGAGCTAGCACTTTGGTATTCCATACAAACTATAATCATGAATTCTCTCGAACCAACCTTCAAAGGAATATTTCACCCTAATGAACTCATTCCCTAATTCAAGGAATTGAAAAGATAACAAAGGTCTTGATTATAAAGAATCCTCAAACTCCTACTGTGATACGGTGGGAGAACTGACTTGGGATTTTTTGTTTGTGTTCGCAAATGTTTCGGTTTAGCAAGAGTCGCCACCGACTTTTTATTTTATCCTAAGGAAAGGTCAAAAAGCACAAGAAAGACCTTTGAGATGTTTTCTTGAGTTCGGGGAGTAGATTATAGAAAGGTAAGGTATTAGCACCCTTTCTATCCATGGTTATCCATGGGCTCTTAGTTACTTGCTTAGATCACTTGCTTTGCTTTTCAATTGTTTGAAATGGTGCTCTTCAATTGTTTGAAATGGTGCTTTGTGTGTGGTTTTGAAAGATGTTTTGAAGAGAGGCCATCATTGTGGCAACCTTTGTAATGATTCTTGTTTGAATGTATACAAAGGTGTTTTTGTCTTTTGAAAAGTTTTCAATGTTTGAAAGTAGGGTTTTGAAATTGTGTTGTGAAGTGTGTTTTGAAAATAGCAAGGATGTTTGTTTGCAAGTTTTGATCAAGTAACTAAGAGTCATCTACCCTATTTTACTCAAAGATCTTTCTTATGTTTTTAACCCTTTTAACAGTGTTGTTTCACCATTGTATTTGGTGAACAACCTTGTGTTAGGAGGTTAAACGGGACAGGCGCGGGTCATCGTATAGACCATGATAGCAATAGTGTCAAGTTTTTGGCAATTTTCTTAAGGGACTTGATCATTTTGTTTAGGCAACTCAGATAGCGTCATCGAGGGACTATGATCTTTGTTTTGTTTTTGTTTTTCCAAAGTACTTGACATGCATACCGTGGCCCATTTTTGAAGGCAACAAGTGGATTGTAACCCTAGGGGTGCAAATGTGCATTGTGTTTGTTTTTCATGCATTTTTATCTTGGATTAGGTCAAACTATTTGTTGATTTGATTTTGCATACAAAACCCTAAGTCTAATCATGGCATATTTGAAAGCTTAAAGGTGCGAGAATTTAAATTCTACACTATTACAACATGATATAGGGAGGGGGTACAATTTTGAATTGGGGATTATTTTGCAAGAAATTAAATCCTAAATTATTACAACCAAATTGAATGTATAAGGCATAACAATTAAATGTACAATATTTAAATAAATACAATAAATAAATATTAAATAAAATGTATAATGCAAAAAAATGTTTTTTATGTATGAGAAAATATTTTTAATGTGAAATGTAAATAAATAAAAAGTCAATTTCAATTATTTTGTTTTTTAGGGTAAAAACCCTAATTTCTTAAATAAATAGTATTATTTATTATTTATGTACAATAATGTATTCAATTTGTACAAAAAATAAAAGTATATTGTAAAAAAGGTATTTTTAGTATAAAATATTAATAAAAATAAAAATGTATTATTTTTGTGTTTTTTGCTCTAATTATTTAATAAAACATATTATATATGTATATAAATATATTAAATATATTAAGTGTGTATAAAAAAAATTATTTACAAAATGTTTATATTTTAAGAATATATTGTCAAATATGTATAAAAATAATAAATAAAAATAAAAGTATTTTTTTACATTATTTTTACATTTAAACAAAGCAACTATAAAGTATTTAATATATTAATACTAGAATTATTTAAAATAAATATCAAATAAATATAAAAATTTATGAAAATATTTTTTAAGTATTTTTTATATTAGAAAATAAAATATCAAAATCAGAAATGAAATAAAAATGCAAAAATGACAAATATACAAGAAATGGGCCAGGGGGTGTAAAAAGAAAAGAGGGGGTGCCAAAAGTAAGCCTGTACAGGCCCAACCCAAAACCAACTTCATCTTCTTCCTTTGAACAGAAACGCGCGCGCTCTGTATACAAAATGCTATCTCCTGATTCCTTGCTTTTTTGACAAAACTCATAACATGAAACTTGTAGAGCAGCAAACAACGAATCTAACCATATAAAAAACTTAAGCTAACTCTCAAAGACCAGAGAGAATTTCTCTGGCCCTAATTCTTAATCTAGTTTTTTCAAAAATTTCATGAACAAAATTCTCCTAGCACGATTAATATAAATGAAAACTAAGCACATGTATGGTTTCAGGGCTATGAATACAACATCTTTCATTCACAAACCTAAGTCTAACTATTCCTAAATAGAGAGATAGAAGTTCACGAAATACCTGTTTCAGTTGACTTCGAGCTGGACAATGCAGCAACTTCCAAGGGTGCTTGAGGTTCTTTTGAGCTTGCCTGATGTCCAATGAAGCTTTCCCAATGCTTAGTTTGTTTTGAAGTAGCCTGAATCGTGCTACATAACTCAACCTGCAAAGCTTTCAAACGAAAATGGCAATGTGTGTTAATGGTGTTACAGCTGGCAATGAAGGTCTGGAATAGTTCAGGTGAGTTGAATGGAAGGTATTGGAACAAGTTTGAGGCAAAACGCACGAGGGAAAGTGGAGATGGAGGTGGTTCTGCAGGGCTTGCCCTATTTTGCAGAAAAATGGTGATTTTGTGTACAAGGAGGTTTGAGTGGTGAAGAGCTCGTGTTTATGACTCAAAGGGTTGTGTGAAATGTGTTTGCAATGTTTGTGCAAGCTGACTATGGATGGTTTTTGAGTTGGGAGGATTTGGACAAATTTCTTCTTTGTGAAGCAAGAGTGTGTAACTACTCAATGCAGGCATGTACACTCTATCTTGTAAGCTGCATACATTGCCCTTGATACTTGCAATTTGTGGATTTGATCTTGCCTCATAGATATGGCCCCATGCTTCAAAGATCTTGGTTTGACATAAAGTATATCTTTTCAAAAATGGAACTATGCCTTTTACCATTTAGAGATTAAATGTGTGTACAATACCCTAATGACCAAGACAATGCATTAGCTAAATGGGTTTGCATTAAATTATGGTGTACAAACTGGTTTTGAGGCCTGTAATTGCATACAAAGCTATCTTGGTCAGATTTGCAACTTGGTATGAACATGTATTGGCCATGGATCAAAGTGAGTTTTTGCCAACTTCAAGCATTCGATTCTCCCTAACCACAAAGGTTTTTGAGGAGTTCTTGGACAATTTGGAAATCTTGAAACATGTACTATAATCCATCTTTGAAATTCAACTTGAAACTCCAAGTGGAACTATGTGAAAAATGGCCAAGAAAATGGGTCAAAATCATGCCTAAACTAGGGCAAAATTTCTCTAAGTTAAAAGTTTTAGATACCCTTGTTCCAAAAATAATAACTTGAGATCCAAGCTTCTTTTGAGAAAACTTTGTGAATCAAAGTTGTAGAATTTGTGATGGACTACAACTTTCATGTTGTAAGTTTTGTTTGAATCCATTTTCATCTTGGTGAAAAAATGGGACAAAGTTAGGAAAAAATAAGAATTTTATAACTTAGAAATTTTCTAAGTTATGAAATTTTTCCATTTTAAACCCTAATTTGCATTTTTGGGTTTCTTGATGAACAAGTTTCATAATTTTACATTTCTTGATGAAAAATGACCCTTGGAACTTTATTTTGACCAAAAAGTCAAAGTTTGACTTTTCAGTATACAGTTAAATTTTGATCAGTTGACTGAAAAATTCATCTGTCAATCCTATGCATTTGAGATCTTTTGAACTTGTTGAATGGGTCAAGACAATTTCATTGAGTCCTTGAGTCCATGGTTGAGCTTTATTTGCCATTGGCTAGGTCAAACAGTCAAAAATTGCCTTTGTACAGTCAAAACCCTAAAAATGACCATTTTGCCCTTTTGGTGATCTGATCAAATTTCTTATGGAATTGTGATCCAAACTTGATCAAATGGTTCATATGAGTTCATAATGTTGATGTGGGTCAAATTTCATGAGGTTTGACTGTCAATTGGCCACAGTTGACTTTTTCCCAATACAGTTGATTTTTAGGTCAACTGTCCAATTGACTGGGCAAAAATTTGAATCAAGGCTTGAAACTTGGTATGGACAAACTTATGAGTCCAACATGTAGTATGGGAGTCAATTTGGGCATTGTAGGTCAAAATATCACTGTGCAAACTCAAACCCTAATTTAGGTCAACAGTGCAAGGAGGTGTCTTGAGCAGAGCAAACCCTAGCTTGACCTTGAATTCCAAGATTCTGGTGATGAGAAATGTTGATGAAATGAGAGGGAAAATTTTGGGGTACAACAGTTGCCCATGTTCAATCTTCTTGAACCTGAAGAGTTAGATTGGCGAGTTTGCCTTTCGCGACTGGAAGGTAAAAGAGGATTGGACACTAGAGTGCCCGTAAATTTGCACTCGTTAAAACAAAGCTGAGGAAATGGGCTTAAAGATGCCATTTAGAGATGGTAGAATCTTGCTGGAGATGGGCTTACAGATTCCATCCAAGAATGTCTGTTGAATTGCAATGTGGTAGGTCAGAAGAATGAGCATTAAAATGGTATCCGTGTCTGGAATGCATTTGAGCTGTATCTGGAGACTGAGTCTGTATGAGCAAAAGAATGGCGTCCGTGTCTGGAGCGTATCTGAGTTGTAATTGTATTTGAACTTCGAATGAATATCAGAACGACTGCCGTGTCTGGAGTGTATCTGTATTGTATCTAAATTCTGAATGGGCGATAGAGAAACATTTGTGTATGAAGCATCTTTGGGCTGGGGATAAATTCCGAATGAGTGACGGAATGGAAATCGTGTCTGGAGCGTATCTGGACTGTATATGAGGTTGAGATCTGTATGAGTAGCAGAATGACTTTCGTGTTTGGAGTGTATCTGAGACTGTAACTGGGATCTGAATAGGTGACAGAATGACTTCCGTGGCGATTGCACTGGGGAGAATCAAACTGCTGGTGTAAGGGCCAGAATGGCATCCGTGTATGGAGCGTATCTGAACTTGTGGTTGATAGTTGAATCTGAATGAGAGATAGAATGGTTGCCGTGTCTGGAGCATATCTAGTCTGTATCGGGTTGCTTAAGTCTGAATGAGTAGTAGAATAACCGTTGTGTCTGGGGTGTATCTGTATTGTATTTTGACTTTGAGATTGGGAATGAGTAATAGAATGACCGCCGTGTCTGGGGTGTATCCATACTATATCTGAATAATTGTTAACAATAACCTTTTAATCTTATCCTGAAAAGGGTAAAATGTTAGCTAAAACACAAAGTTATGTTGCATGATATGTATGATGCAATGAACTGTATTTCAACCATGTTTATGATATATGAATGTAATGGATGTGCATGTAAGTTGAGTAGTTGTCTTGTTGTGGAAAATAAATCCTTGACAACTGGAGATAATGAAATCTTTGATTGTTGTCGAGGAAAAATCTTTGATTATCGAAGATGAGAAATCTTTGATTATCGAAGATGAGAAATCCTTGTTGACTGCTTGGGGATTAAAGATCTTTGATTGTTGAGAATGAGAAATCCTGGGACCACTGCTGGAGATTGAAAATCCTTGGTGATTTGTGAGGATTAACAAGTTCTTTGACAATTTCTGTGGGGAATGAGAATCCTTTATGACTTTCCTGGGAAATAAGGAAAACTCTGAAAATCTTTACTGGGGAGTTAAAACCTAGAAGGCGTCTGCTTGGAGAAATGAGACCGAGAATCTTCGATCTTGCTGGGAGATAACTTTGTGGGGAAAATGTTCACTATTCTGGCTCCGCTGGGGATAGGATTTTCAGGGTTTTCGGGCTCCACTGGGGATCTTGAGACTTAACTCTGATGGGAATTTTGAAACTTAACTCAGCCGTGGAATCAAGTTTTAGAATGCATTGGCTCTGCTGGGGATCTTAAAGCTTAACTCTGCTGGGGAAATATACTCCAAATTTTAGCTTTGTTGAGGATCTGAATGATGTATCGTAGGGGATTTCTTCCGAAATGGCATAAAGATATCTTCTTACACCTTCAATCTATCAGTAATTATCTTTTTTCAATTTCGTTTTATTTGTAAGCAGTGATTATATTCAAATGCATATGCCTATTTAACAAAACATTAGACGTTTTCAAATAAAACATAGGTGTGAAAAGAAAAGAAAGGCAAGCAAATTTCTGCACTTTGAAGTATCTTTGTATTTAATTTTCGTGAGTATCTTTGTACAAAGGAGATAGACATCCTAGTAAGAGAATGTTGTCATAAAAATTGAAAAAATTTATACAAAAGAAAGATGGCTATGTGTAACAATTCCATGGGATTCCCATTCCGCTATAGCCTTCACAACTCTGAATATCTTGTCCATTCGCTACTTCGTCTGCCGATGACTGGATTGATCAGAAGCTTGGAGCTTGTTGGTGAAGAGATTGTTCTTAAAGTGATCCGACGAGACATAGTCATACGCTTTAATTCCCTAACTTTTGCCTGGACTGCCCTTTCGGGTTTTCGATCCACCGGGAAACCCTTTTTTGCCCAAGTCGCCCTTTCGGGTTTTCAACTTGCCGGGGGTACAGATTTTTTTTGTTTTATCCCTAATTTTTCCTGAACCTCCCTTTCGGGTTTTCAATTCACCAGGATGCCCATTTTTTCCCAAGTCGCCCTTTCGGGTTTTCAACTTGCCGGGTCATTTTATGCGTAGTATCTTTTGACTATGTCTGCGTTCGCAGGGTGCGGCAAATCGTTGCCGTCCATGGTGGTCAGAATCATTGCCCCACCAGAAAAGATGCTCTTGATCACAAATGGTCCTTCGTAAGTAGGAGTCCACTTTCCCCTGGGATCACTTTGCGGTAAGATGATCCACTTGATTACAAGATCTCCGACTTGATATACCTGACGCCTGACTTTCTTGTTGAAAGCCTTGATCATCCGTTTTTGATACGTCTGACCATGACAGACAGCAGTAAGTCACTTCTCGTCGATTAAATTAAGTTGATCAAGCCGGGTCTGAATCCAATCGTATTCACTCAAACCAGCGTCCTTCATCATCCTTAAGGAAGGAATCTGAACTTCCATGCCATACACTAAAGAAAATGGGGTTGCCCCTGTTGAAGTACGTGTCGTGGTACGATATCCATGTAGAGAAAATGGTAACATCTCATGCCAGTCCTTGTAGGTGACTGTCATCTTTTGAATGATCTTCTTGATATTTTTGTTCGCGGCTTCAACATCACCGTTCATCTTCGGCCGATAGGGAGATTAATTGTGATGATAAATCTTGAACTGCTCGCATAGAGAGGTGATCATAGTGTTGTTCAAATTTGTACCGTTGTCTGTGATAATCTTGTCGGGGACACCATACCGGCATATGAGGTTCTGCTTGATAAAGCGAGCCACCACATTCTTTGTAACTGAGGCATAGGAAGCTGCTTCGACCCACTTGGTGAAGTAATCAATAGCGACCAAGATGAAGGGATGCCCATTGGATGTCGTAGGCTTGATCTCTACAATCATGTCAATGCCCCACATTACGAATGGCCAAGGAGCTGTCATAACGTTGAGAGGAACAGGAGGAATATGTACCTTGTTGGCGTAGACTTGGCATTTGTGGCAGGTGCGGGAATGTTGATGACAATCAGCTTCCATAGTAGACCAGTAGTAGCCTGCCCTTAGAATCTTTTTAGCCATCGTATGTCCGCTCAAGTGGGTGCCAAATGTGCCACTGTGTATCTCAGTCATGATCAACTCCGCTTCAACTTTGTCCATACAACAAAGTAGAACACAATCATGGCTGCGCTTATAAAGGATGCCATTTCTTAGGAAGAACTTGGCAGCAAATCTCCTTAAGAACTTTTTATCATTGATTGAAGCTCCTTCAGGATATTCTCTAGTCTGGAGATACCTTTTGATTTCATGAAACCATGGTTGTTCCACTACCTCTTCGGTATTAATCTCATGACAGTGCGCAAGTTCTTCCATTCGCTCGATGGTAATTTGGGAAGCCTCGTTATCCCAGTTGAGTTTAAACATGGAAGACATCGTAGCCAGAGCATCCGCTAACTGATTTTCTTCTCGCGGGAAGTGCTCGAAAGTAATCTGCTCGAAATGAGGCAACAACGTCAAACATGTTCTTTGTATGGGATAAGATTAGGATGCTTGGTGTTCCACTCTCCTTAGACTTTACTGATAACCAAAGCCGAGTCCCCAAATACGACCAAAGATTTGATTCCTAAGTCTATAGCAGCCTTGAAACCAAAGATGCAAGCTTCATATTCAGCCATGTTATTGGTACAACTGAAGCAAAGTCGGGCAGTGAAGGGTGTATGGCAACCTTCCGAAGAAATGAGTACCGCACCGATACCGTTTCCAAGTGCATTTGAAGCACCATCAAAGTACAGGTTCCATCGGGATCCTTGTTCAGGTCCGTCATACGGTCCGTTACCTTTAATGTTGTCCAATGTCATGATGTCCTCGTTAGGGAAGTCGAATCTCATAAATTGGTAATCTTCGACGGCTTGATGAGCTAGATGGTCAGCTAGTACACTCCCTTTTATAGCTTTTTGGGTACTATATTGGATATCATACTCAGTCAGGATCATTTTCCATCTAGCGATTCTTCCAGATAAAGCAGGCTTCTCGAAGATATACTTGATCGGATCCATTTTGGAAATCAGCAAAGTGGTGTGAGTCAACATATACTGCCTTAGCCGGCGAGCAGCCCATACCAAAGCGCAACAAGTTTTCTCGAGCAGTGAGTAGCGAGTCTCACAGTCGGTAAACTTTTTGCTAAGGTAATAAATGGCATGCTCTTTTCGGCCAGACTCGTCATGTTGGCCCAGCACGCACCCTATTGAGTTATCCAAAACAGTCAAATACATGATTAACGGCCTTCCTTCGATGGGTGGCATCAGAATAGGGGGTTCCAGCAAGTACTCCTTGATCTTATCAAAAGCAACTTGACAATCATTGTTCCATTAAACCACCTGATCTTTCTTCAACAGCTTGAAGATTGGCTCACGGGTAGATGTCAGGTGAGAGATAAACCTCGCAATATAGTTCAAGCGTCCCAAGAATACTCTAACCTCCTTTTCAGTACGGGGGGCGGGCATTTCTTGTATAGCCTTTACTTTAGCTGGATCAACCTCAATGCCTTTGTTGCTGACAATAAATCCCAAAAGCTTACCAGACCTAACTCCAAAAGTGCACTTGCTTGGGTTCAGTCTGAGCTTATACTCCTTCAACCTGGCGAACAGCTTTTGCAAATGACCAAGGTGTTCTTCTTCTGTCTGTGATCTAGCTATCATGTCATCTACGTAAACTTCGATCTCATGATGTATCATATCATGAAACAAAGCTACCATGACACGTTGATAGGTTGCCCCTGCATTCTTCAGTCCGAATGGCATCACTTTGTAGCAGAAGGTACCCCATTGCGTGACAAAAGTAGTTTTCTCCATGTCCTCGGGGGCCATTTTGATCTGGTTGTATCCCGAGAATCCATCCATGAAGGAAAAAACCTTGTGTTGAGCTATGTTGTCAACCAAGACGTCGATGTGTGGTAGTGAAAAATCGTCTTTGGGGCTAGCCCTGTTTAAATCCCGATAGTCCACGCACATTCTGACTTTGCCATCTTTCTTAGGCACGGGCACAATGTTAGCAACCCATTATGGATAGGAAGTAACAGCCGGAAAGCCAGCGTTGAATTTCTTCATTACCTCAGCTTTAATCTTCTCAGACATGTCAGGCCTCATTCGTTAGACCTTTTGCTTAACCGGTGGACAATCTTCTCTCGTAGGGAGACGGTGAACCACGACATCTGTGTCTAGTCCCGGCATGTCTTCATAAGACCAGGCGAAGATTTCAACATATTCGTTCAACAACTGCACTAAGCGCTCCTTGACACTTGGTTCCAGGTTGGCACCCACTTTTACCTCTTTCTTGTCTTCCTCTGTCCCCAAGTTGATGGTTTCTAGCAATTCTTCATGAGGTAGAATGGCCCTCTCTTCTTGCTGCAAAAGTCTGGCTAACTCTCCCGGTACTTCACAGTCTTCGTCAACTTCGTACTCAGCATGATTGACCATATCTTTAGAGTTATCGAAAGCTAAAGCAGAATAGTCACCCATGGAATCCGGAGTGGATGGGTACCTGCATTTGTGAGTTTGGATGTGTGTAAGGGATAGCCATCCTTAAGCAAACAAAAATGCAAAAGGAAAGAAAATGAACACAACAGTTTATAGATGAAAAACGTTCAATGATTCATTAAAACATGGCATATGATAATGAAGAAAATCAAGCCCTTACAAATGGACCTACATGCCCCGGACAAGGCATGAGGTGAAAATAGTGTGCGAATTGTTTTAGTTATTACAGACCATAAATGGGAAATTGTTCAAAGATAAAATTACTGGTTGATAAAGGTGATGGGAATAAAATCCTTTGCTTCCCAGTTGCTTAAACCCCTTCGACGGTCGGAAAGATCCAATCTTCAAAGTGGCCCTCTTCATCTTCATCTTCTACATCATTGATTCCATGGTGAGAGATCTTGACGGGTGGTCCTCCAGCCTTGGAGTGACGCATAGCCTTTTGTCCTGCAGCAGTGAACCCTAACCCAAACTTGTCCGTCTTATGGGGAAAATCAGGCAATTTCCCCCATATTGTACTCTTCCCTTCTTTAATTATAGCCTCTGCGTCCTTGAGAGATGCCATCCTAGATACATGCTTGGGAATGATAGGCACCTCAACCATTGTCTTCGCAACTGCTACCTCAGGAGAAACTTCCTTAAAATGTTGGAAAGGTGTTTCGATGAACTCGCCATCCAACTCTACATAGCAAAAGGAATTAAGATGACTTATCATGTACTCTTCCTCGCCGTGCACTGTTATAATCTTACCCTTAACAGGATATTTCAGCATTTGGTGCAAAGAGGAGGTAACTTCCTCGGCATAATGGATCCACGGTCTTCCTAACAAACATGAATATGACGGACGGATGTCCATCACGTAAAAGGTGGAGTTGAAAACTCTTGTGCCTACTTTGATAAGAATATCAACCTCTCCATGAACCATTCTTTTGGACCCATCAAAGGCCCTAACAACGATGTTACTAGGTTTGAGGGTCAATCCTTCGCAATCCAAACGGTCTAAGGCTTTCTTCGGCAGCATATTCAAGGACGAACTAGTATCAACTAAGACATGGGTGAGGGTGGTTCCCCTGCATTCAACTGAGACATGTAGCGCGTCGTTGTGTTTCCTTCCTTTGGTAGTCAAGTCAGCATCGGAAAAGCCAAGGCCATTATCAGCAGTAAGACTGGCCACACACTCCTGAAACTGGTCAGCCGAAGTCTCTTGGGGTACATGTGCCGCCTTAAAAAATTTGATCAGGGCCTTTACATGGGCCTCAGAGCAGAGTAGAAGAGCCAACATTGAAATTTTAGAAGGGGTCTGCCCTAGCTGTTCCACAACGTCTAGTCACTTTTTCTGATTATTTTCAAGATTTCATCCATTTCTTTCTGAGTGGTTTCGGGGATGACCACAACATGAGCCTTCGTCCTGACAGGCACTTCTAGTATCTCATTACCCTTATTGGTAGTATCAGCAGATGGTCTTACTTCAGGAGTATCCAATTCTTCAATCACTGGGCCTTGCACAGATGGCCTAACAGGTACGAAAGCTTTCGAGGGTCCGAAAACTGCTTGAGGGGAGCAATCTCCGGAGAAAAAATCCGGCCGCTGCGGGTTATCTTGCTTGTACCTGCAATGTTCCCTATATCAGGGTTTTCTTCTTCATAATTTCTTGGACTGCCTCAATTTGTTTGATACCATGATAGAAGATTTCTCCTCCATAGTTCCATGGTATCGTTTTGCTTGATTGGTACGGGACAGGTCTCGGCATGGTGATCTTTAATGGTACACATTTAGAGTCGGGTGTAATCCTGACAGGCCTTTTGCAAGCCTTGGGAGGATTATCGGAAATAGTTATGATTGCAATATCATTGGTTGAAGTAGCAAAAGTAGCAGGAGTAACAGGATTGAAGGTATCAACAGGGGTTTTCTGGAAAAGTATCTCTTGGGTATCCATCAGGCGTTGGACACTTGATTTCAACATGGGGCAGTCAGCTTGTATGTTCAAACAAAAATAACAGTCCTTCCCGCAGCCTGGGAATATCCCGGCTCTCATCAACTTCTCTTTAATCACTAATAATGGAGTCAAAAGATTGGCAACATCAGTAACATGGAGGTTTTCTATAACGGCATGAACATTGTGACCGTGCTTGGGCATCAGAGCAGATATCACATTGGGCTTCTCAGGAGCATCAAATTCTACTTCTTTGGCATCAATCAGGTCCTGGATTTTGTTCTTAAGTGCCCAGCAATTATTGGTATCGTGCCCAACACTGTCAGAATGGTAAGCACATTTGGAATTGGAGTGGTAGTATGGAGAGGAGGTGTTAGGGTTCTTTGGCGCTTCCTTTAAATTGGTAAGATTCAACTTCAACAAATGAGGGAGTACCTGAGTTGGCGTCATGTTGATTCGGGTGAGCTTCCGTTGTGGCCTTTCTACCCGTTGTTGATTAGGTCTCGACTGATTTCCGCGAGGTTGATCATTTGAAGAGTTTTGAATCATCACAGCCCCTACAGTCGGTCGGAGCTCGGTTCTTCCCTGACCCTTCTGAGAATACACAGCAGAGGCTTCCTTCTTAGCTGGGAAGGGTTTCTTAACAACTGCGGATGCGGAAGTATCCTTCTGAATCTTGCCACTTTTAATACCGGCCTCGGCCCTTTCGCCGGTCAAAATTAGTTCAGTAAATACTGTGGAAGAACTCCCGATTAGATGATTGAAGAAGGGGCCAGACAGGGTCCCCAGAAACATGTCAACTAACTCTCTATCTGAAAACGGTGGCTGCACCCTTCCAGCCAGATCACGCCACTTCTGGGCATATTCTTTAAACCTTTCATTGGAAGCCATCCCCATACTTTGTAACTGAGTACGAGTGGGTGCCAAATCAGCATTGTATTGATATTGATGATAAAAAGCGGCATCTAAGTCTTCCCAATTGTGAACCTCTAATCTCTCGAGCTGGTAGAACCAGTCCAATTGCGTTCCTGACAAGCTATCTTGAAAAAAGTGCACCCAAAGGTCTTTATTAGATGAGTGGGGTTGGATCTTTCTGACATACGATCTCAGGTGCATCTTTGGGCACGACAGACCGTCATACTTGGCAAATGTTGGCACCTTGAATTTGGGAGGGATAACGATCCCAGCTACCAACCCTAGTTCTTCAAAATCCAAACTAGGGACCCTCTGCAACTCCATGGCTGCCAGTCTATCTTCAAGATTCTTATATTTATCATCCGCTGGAGGATACTATTGTTCGGAGTAGTCTTCGTCTTCTTCCTCTTCTTCCTCTTCAACCTCATATTCAGAAGGTACAACAGCCCTTTTCCCTTTACTGGCCCCTTTGTCAGACGTTGAGGGGAACTCAAGAACCTTCCTATCATTGCTTTCAAACCTTCTTCCAAAAGTGGCTACTCCAGGTCTCTTTTTCTTTTTCTCTTTATTCTTCTCCAATAGAGCTTTAAGGTCCTCTTGACCCTTTGCCAAGGTCATGAGGAGTTGCTGGAATTGTGAATTTTGTGCCTGCAGATCCTTTACCGTCTGCTCCAAATCTATCTTGCTGAAATAAACAGCAGAAAGATAAGGAAACCTGGTGTGAAGACTTGTTTATGCATATGATGAATGGTATGTTATTCATGTAATGCATTCAAGGATTCATAAATTCAAATTTGTTGCAAACAAAAAGGAACACACGTCATATTAAGAAGAAATTGTTAGTACATAAGTGCCCCATGGGCAAAATATTACAAAATTCTTAATGTAAAAAGACATTGCGCATCCTCTTTGGTGCGATGTAAGTGTTGAGAGTTTCCTCCTCATGAAGTCGGCGGGTAAGCTCCAAAACCTTCTTCTCACTGGCATAGAAGTTGGATTCAAAAGTATTCCGTTCTTCCTTGAGATGGATCCAACTCTTTTGCATTTCTTCCCATGATGTTGGCATGTTAGGATGTAGGATGGTGTATGGAACCTCTCCTTCCGTAACAGGCTCTTTGATCACGGGGAGAATGTGAGGGTATGGCATCATAAGATTCTGGGCGCGGATTCGTACCCACTTGAGATAAGGCTCAAGGGGGATGGAATTCTTGTGCCCCAGTGTCTTACTATCCACCTTGTTGGGCATCCTCCAAGCTCTGATGAACCTTTGTTGAAGTCCTTGCGCATCATTGTCAAAGTCAAAAACTAGGTCAGGAATCAGCATGTCATGAGGGCCATCCCTCCGAGCATATCCAAATTGTCTCAAGGCTAGACAAGGGTTGTAGGTAATGCCAACCCTAATGCCAAGTAGTGGGACATTAGGCAATTCCCCACAATGATCAATTATGATGACATTTTCTCTGGACCGAGAACACCAATATACATCAGAATGTGTGAGGGTCATCAGCCGTTGTGACCACCTTAAACCCTGCTCATTCTTCAAAACTGATTGTGGAAGGTGAGAAATAAACCACCTTGCCAGGAGAGGAGTACAGCAATTGAGAACACCTCTTTTCCTCATTGTTCATGTGTAAAATGAGTGTAGGATGTCCCTAAGCAATATAGGTATAGGAGTCTTGGATATGAAAATCTTGACAGCATTCACATCTATAAGTTGGTCTGGGTTTGGGAACAAGACCAACCCATAGATAAGGAGTGCCACAATCTCTTCAAAGGCTTGTAGATCGAGAGAATTCCAACAGTCTTGTGCCTTCTCAAACAGAAACTTTGCCAAGAAACTCTTGACACCACTTCTGGTTTCCCAATGTCCCTTGATGTCAGATGGTTGCAAGTGTAATGCTTGAGCAACATCTTCAGGCTTTGGTTCTTTTTCCGTACCGTTGTAGGGTAGTTGATTAAGAATAGGAATCCTCAGGAGTTGAGAAAATTCCTCCAAAGTAGGCACCAATTGGTAATCAGGGAATGTGAAACAGTGGTGTAGGGGGTCAAAGAACTGGAAGAGAACTTTCACCATGTCTTCTTCAATGTTGGAATTGACCAAGTTGAGAAGTCTACCATGTCTTTCACTGAAGAGAGAATTATCTGGAATCCTAGAAGTAAGCTCCTTGAGTTGAGGAGGGATTCTCACAAGGTTGACTTGAATTGTTTTCCTGCGAAGAGATTCCATGACCTACAAAACAAGAACAAAGATGAAGATCCAAACCCTTGAAATGGTTAGTGGATGCATATGATGCTTTATGATGTTCATGATGTATGCACAAACACATGTACAAGCAAGTCACACAAAAGCCTAGTTTCAGGCTTGCATGAGGTTTCATAGGTAAGTACCCTCTTGAGTTTAGTTGGCTCAAAACATGTCTTATAAATAGTAACCGGGTTCTAAGGAGCTCAATATCACTGGATTGTTTTCTATGTTCATTGTTTTGGTTTAGCCACTTAACTAGCGACCAAAATATTCCAAGAAAACAATCCTCAATGAGTGTATAATCGAGTATCTACCAACTTCGGACTGCACCAAAGCCGGTCATCTCATTACTCCTAACAGAAGGCCAAGATGGTCAAGTAAGGTTCTAAGAGTTCATTAGTGCTTTATGACATCACTCAGCGGCCCCGTATTCTCTTTGATTGACTCAAAGGCTACCGGTACTCACAAATATGTCGCACTAATATAGCTATTTCTTCAACCATGTCGGTATACCCCGCACAGTTTCCACAATGTATTGTTATTTACCTATGAATGTTTCCCAAATCCGGGTGGAGGATTTCAAGCCCAAACAAGAGAATCAAATGTAAAGCAAGAAAAGCAAACAATATAATCATGCAAAGGGTGATCTAATCCCTAAGGTTACTCCACTTTTAAAGTTTTCCCTAGCAGAGTCGCCAGTTCTGTGATACGGTGGGAGAACTGACTTGGGATTTTGTGTTTGTGTTCGCAAATGTTTCGGTTTAGCAAGAGTCGCCACCGACTTTTTATTTTATCCTAAGGAAAGGTCAAAAAGCACAGGAAAGACCTTTGAGATGTTTTCTTGAGTTCGGGGAGTAGATTATAGAAAGGGAAGGTATTATCACCCTTTCTATCCATGGTTATCCATAGGCTCTTAGTTACTTGCTTAGATCACTATCTTTGCTTTTCAATTGTTTGAAATGGTGCTCTTCAATTGTTTGAAATGGTGCTTTGTGTGTGGTTTTGAAAGATGTTTTGAAGAGAGGCCATCATTGTGGAAACCTTTGTAATGATTCTTGTTTGAATGTATACAAATGTGTTTTTGTCTTTTGAAAATTTTTCAATGTTTGAAAGTAGGGTTTTGAAATTGTGTTGTGAAGTGTGTTTTGAAAATAGCAAGGATGTTTGTTTGCAAGTTTTGATCAAGTAACTAAGAGTCATCTACCCTATTTTACTCAAAGATCTTTCTTATGTTTTTAACCCTTTTAACAGTGTTGTTTCACCATTGTATTTGGTGAACAACCTTGTGTTAGGAGGTTAAACGGGACAGGCGCGTATCATCGTATAGACCATGATAGCAATAGTGTCAAGTTTTTGGCAATTTTCTTGAGGGACTTGATCATTTTGTTTAGGCAACTCAGATAGCGTCATCGAGGGACTATGATCTTTGTTTTGTTTTTGTTTTTCCAAAGTACTTGACATGCATACCGTGGCCTATTTTTGAAGGCAACAAGTGGATTGTAACCCTAGGGGTGCAAATGTGCATTGTGTTTGTTTTTCATGCATTTTTATCTTGGATTAGGTCAAACTATTTGTTGATTTGATTTTGCATACAAAACCCTAAGTCTAATCATGGCATATTTGAAAGCTTAAAGGTGCGAGAATTTAAATTCTACACTATTACAACATGATATAGGGAGGGGGGTACAATTTTGAATTGGGGATTATTTTGCAAGAAATTAAATCCTAAATTATTACAACCAAATTGAATGTATAAGGCATAACAATTAAATGTACAATATTTAAATAAATACAATAAATAAATATTAAATAAAATGTATTATGCAAAAAAATGTTTTTTATGTATGAGAAAATATTTTTAATGTGAAATGTAAATAAATAAAAAGTCAATTTCAATTATTTTGTTTTTTAGGGTAAAAACCCTAATTTCTTAAATAAATAGTATTATTTATTATTTATGTACAATAATGTATTCAATTTGTATAAAAAATAAAAGTATATTGTAAAAAAGGTATTTTTAGTATAAAATATTAATAAAAATAAAAATGTATTATTTTTGTGTTTTTTGCTCTAATTATTTAATAAAACATATTATATATGTATATAAATATATTAAATTTATTAAGTGTGTATAAAAAAAATAAAAAAAATTATTTACAAAATGTATATATTTTAAGAAAATATTTTCAAATATGTATAAAAATAATAAATAAAAATAAAAGTATTTTTTTACATTATTTTTACATTTAAACAAAAGCAACTATAAAGTATTTAATGTATTAATACTAGAATTAATTAAAATAAATATCAAATAAATATAAAAATTTATGAAAATATTTTTTATATTAGAAAATAAAATATCAAAATCAGAAATGAAATAAAAACGCAAAAATGACAAATATACAAGAAATGGGCCAGGGGGTGTAAAAAGAAAAGAGGGGGGTGCCAAAAGTAAGCCTGTATAGGCCCAGCCCAAAACCAACTTCATCTTCTTCCTTTCAACAGAAACGTGAACGCTCTGTATACAAAATGCTATCTTCTGATTTCTTGCTTTTTTGACAAAACTCATAACATGAAACTTATAGAGCATCGAACAACGAATCTAACCATATAAAAAACTTAAGCTAACTCTCAAAGACCAGAGAGAAATTCTCTGGCCCTAATTCTTAACCTAGTTTTTTCAGAAAGTTCATGAACAAAATTCTCCTAGCACGATTAATATAAATGAAAACTAAGCACATGTATGGTTTCAGGGCTATGAATACAACATCTTTCATTCACAAACCTAAGTCTAACTATTCCTAAATAGAGAGATAGAAGTTCATGAAATACCTGTTTCAATTGACTTCGAGTTGGACAATGCAGCAACTTCCAAGGGTGCTTGAGGTTCTTTTGAGCTTGCCTGATGTCCAATGAAGCTTTCCCAATGCTTAGTTTGTTTTGAAGTTGCCTGAATCGTGCTACATAACTTAACCTGCAAAGCTTTCAAACGAAAATGGCAATGTGTGTTAATGGTGTAACAGCGGGCAATGGAGGTCTGGAATAGTTCAGGTGAGTTGAATGTAAGGTATTGGAACAAGTTTGAGGTAAAACGCACGAGGGAAAGTGGAGATGGAGGAGGTTCTGCAGGGCTTGCCCTGTTTTGCAAAAAAAATGGTGATTTTGTGTACAAGGAGGTTTGAGTGGTGAAGAGCTCGTGTTTATGACTCAAAGGGTTGTGCGAAATGTGTTTGCAATGTTTGTGTAAGCTGACTATTGCTGGTTTTTGAGTTGGGAGGATTTGGACAAATTTCTTCTTTGTGAAGCAAGAGTGTGTTACTACTCAATGCAGGCTTGTACACTCTATCTTGTAAGATGCATACATTGCCCTTGATACTTGCAATTTGTGGATTTGATCTTGCCTCATAGATATGGCCCCATGCTTCAAAGATCTTGGTTTGACATAAAGTATATCTTTTCAAAAATGGAACGATGCCTTTTACCATTTAGGGATTAAACTTGTGTACAATACCCTAATGACCAAGACAATGCATTAGCTCAATGGGTTTGCATTAAATTATGGAGTACAAACTGGTTTTGAGGCCTGTAATTGTGTACAAAGCTATCTTGGTCAGATTTGCAACTTGGTATGAACATGTATTGACCATGGATCAAAGTGAGTTTTTGCCAACTTCAAGCATTCGATTCTCCCTAACCACAAAGGTGTTTGAGGAGTTCTTGGACAATTTGGAAATCTTTCAACATGTACTATAATCCATATTTGAAATTCAACTTGAAAATCCAAGTGGAAATATGTGAAAAATTGCCAAGAAGATGGGTCAAAATCCTGCCTAAACTAGGGCAAAATTTCTCTAAGTTAAAAGTTTTAGATACCCTTGTTCCAAAAATCATAACTTGAGATCCAAGCTTCTTTTGAGAAAACTTTATGAATCAAAGTTGTATACTTTGTGATGGACTACAACTTTCATGTTGTAAGTTTTGTTTGAATCCATTTTCATCTTGGTGAAAAAATGGGACAAAGTTAGGAAAAAATAAGAATTTTATAACTTAGAAATTTTCTAAGTTATGAAAATTTTCCATTTTAAACCCTAATTTGCATTTTTGGGTTTCTTGATGAACAAGTTTCATAATTTGACATGTCTTGATGAAAAATGACCCTTGGCACTTGATTTTGACCAAAAAGTCAAAGTTTGACTTTTCAGTATACAGTTAAATTTTGATCAGTTGACTGAAAAATTCATCTGTCAATCTTATGCATTTGAGATCTTTTGAACTTTTTGAATGGTTCAAGTCAATTTCATTGAGTCCTTGAGTCCATGGTTGAGCTTGATTTGCCATTGGCTAGGTCAAACAGTCAAAAATTGCCTTTGTACAGTCAAAACCCTAAAAATGACCATATTACCCTTTTGGTGATCTGATCAAATTTCTTGTGGAATTGTGATCCAAACTTGATCAAATGGTTCATATGAGTTCATAATGTTGATGTGGATCAAATTTTGTGAGGTTTGACTGTCAATTGGTCACAGTTGACTTTTTCCCCAATATAGTTGATTTCTAAGTCAACTGTCCAATTGATTGGGCAAAAATTTGAATCAAGGCTTGAAACTTGGTATGGACAAACTTATGAGTCCAACATGTAGTATGGGAGTCAATTTGGGCATTGTAGGTCAAAATATCACTGTGCAAACTCAAACCCTAATTTAGGTCAACAGTGCAAGGAGGTGTCTTGAGCAGAAGAAACCCTAGCTTGACCTTGAATTCCAAGATTCTAGTGATGAGAAATGTTGATGAAATGAGAGGGCAAATTTTGGGGTACAACACCTACCATGCTGTATATTCACTCTTTAGTCTAAATATATTATGCTGAAAATCCAAAGTCATACTTAATCATTCGACCAGTATCACAATAGAAGGAAGACCCTGATTTAATCTTTTAAGCCTCTTGTGAAGGGTTTACTTGTGGTGTAAGAAATTAAGAGGAACCCTAAATGACATTGATGAAATCATAATAAGGAGACAATGATGATCCTTGTAACCTTGAGGACAAAGCCTAGCATGACAAACCTTTGCTGAAGATCTAATACCAAGCTCAAGCATAACATAAGAGAAACCCTAATTCTTTGGCTGAGTTAAACCCTAATGCCTTTGTTCCTTGAAGAAACTCTGATGTAGCAAACCTTATATCTCGAGGAACTCTGCTAGCGAAGACTTCTATGTTTCTTGAGATCTAAAACCCTAATCTCATACCAAGAATAATGAGAGCACCAGCTGGATCAACATGAAGAATGTAACAACCTTAGTCCACAGAGAAAAACCTTAATGCCAAAAACTCTTTGATCCCGTAACCATGGAACCAATGCTATGTATGAGATGTACAGAGTATGATGAGGGATCTTAGGGGGGAAATTGGGGTATAACAAGGCTTAGAGCTTTTTAATCAGGAGTTGAATATCACAAATGAGGAAGAAAAAGAAAAGTTTGAAAATAATGAATACGGATGAAATAATTCAAGACAAAACATGTGCAATACATTAATATGAATAACCAAAGTTTGACATAAAGATAAATGTTTTTAAGCAACAACGAAATTACAACTGATAATTCAAATGAAATAAACGCTCTCAATTCTGGCCATGATTTGGCATGGGAGCAGTGGTCACACCGGGGTCTTAGGAGAGTCAAATTCGATCTCCTTGTTATTGATCGAATCCTGAATCTTGTTCTTCAATGTCCAACAGTTGTTAGTTTCGTGTCCTGGACTATCAGAATGGTAAGCACATTTTACATTAGGATTGTACTTAGGAGAAGAGGTATCAGGTTTTTGAGGAGGATCCTTTAGTGTAATCAGCTCCGCTTTTAGCAATTTTTGTAATGCTTGAGACAAAGGCATATTAATGTCAGCGTACTACCTCTCTTGATACTTTATCCTACACCTAGTTCCCCGTTGATGTTGAACAGGTGTAGGATTAGATATTAACACCGCTCCCATGGACTGATGGTGGTTATTTGTATTATGGCGCCTTTGACCATAAACAGCATTAGTTTCTTTTTTACCACCAAGTGGCTTCCTCTCAGCATTAGAGGATGCAGCCATTGGAATCTTCCCACTCTTGATACCATTTTTTATCCTTTCCCCAGTCAGAACCATCTCTGTAAAGCCAGATGAAGAACTCTCAATCAGCAGATTAAAGAATGGGCATGTCAGAGTGCCCATGAACATGTCTACCATTTCCCGATCATTCATAGGAGGTTGTACCCTGCCAGCTAGATCCCTCCGTTTCTGGGCATATTCCTTGAAGCCTTCGCTAGAATCCAAAGACATGCTTTGAAGTTATGTACGAGTTGGAGCAAGGTCAGCATTGTATTGGTACTGCTTATAGAAAGCAGCAGCCAAGTCTTTCCAGGTATGGATGTTGGTTCCTTTAAACTGATAGAACCAATCCAGTTGAGTGCCTGTAAAACTTTCTTGGAAGAAATGGATCCATAACTTCCGGTCAGAAGTGTGGGGTTGGATCTTCCTGGCGTAAGACCTTAAATGAAGCTTGGGACAGGAAACACCGTCATATATTGAAAATATAGGGACCTTGAACTTAGGTGGGAACCAACCCTAATTCTTCGAAATCCAGACCGAGTACCCTCTGAATTTCCATTGCATTGAGGCGATCCTCCAACTGCTTGTATTTATCATCAGCAGGAGGATACTGCTCTTCAGTATAGCCGGCTTCATCTTCCTCAGACGCTGGATTGTTGTCTCCTTCCTCGGATTTCTCGTCATTATCTTCTTGATTATCTTTCTCCTTTGATGGGGTTGTGAAATCTAGAGCTCGGTTAGCTGGTCTTCTTCCCACACTCAAAACACAAATTGGCTTCTTTGTCTTTTTCTTATGGTCTTTGAGAACAAGAGCCTTCAGATCTTCTTGTCCCTTAGCCAGATTCAGGAACATTTCTTGAAATTGAGCATTTTGTGCCTGAAGCTCCTTAACTGTTTGTTCAAGAGCCATTTCTTCTTGTTGAAATAAACAGCGAAGGAATAAAAAGTTTGTCCTTGGAATACCTGTTATGCAATGACAAGTATGATATATTTATGCAATGTTTTTAAGGATCCTGCGGGGTAAACACAAGAAGATGTTAGGAGTTGATTGTAGCTTTGATTGAAAAACTTTGTATCGTTGAAGGTCCTTCTACGAGAGTGAATTTTTTGTTACAATAATGTGTTTTATATATTTTTGAAGTTTAAGCTTTTAGGTTAAGTTGATAGTTTAAGTTGAATGTTTAAGTTGATAATCTTAAGAGAGTTAAGCAGAAAGAATAAAACTTCATTACATAAACTTTCATTATATAATCAAAAACCATAATCAAATCTAAATCCTCTCGTTGAGATAAAGTTAGATCAATCATAGCCAGTGTGATACGGTGGGAGAACTAACTTGAGGTTTTGCGTTTGTATTCGCAAATGTTGCGGTTAGCAAGAGTCGCCACCGACTTTTTATTTTATCCTAAGGAAAGGTTAAAAAGCACAGCAAAAACCTTTTGAGATGTTTTCTTGGGTTCGGGGAGTAGATTATAGAAAGGGAAGGTATTAGCACCCTTTCTATCCATGGTTATCCATGGGCTCTTAGTTACTTGCTTTAGATCACTTGCCTTTTGTTTTCAATTGTTTTAAATGGTGCTTGAGTGTGTGGGTTTGAAAATGTTTTGAAAAGATGCCAATGTGGTGGCAACCTTTGTAATGATCCATGTGGGGATGTATACAAAGATGTATGTCTTTTGAAAAAGTTTTCATTTGTTTTTGAAAGTTGTTTTGAAAGTGTAATGATGTGTGATTTTGAAATTAGGCAAGTGTTTTGTTTTGCAAGTTTGATTCAAATAACTAAGAGGTTATCTACTCCTAAATTTCTCAAAAGACTATTGCTACGTTTTAACCCTTTTAACAAGTTTGTTCCACCATTGTATTTGGTGGACAATCTTGTGTTAGGATGTGAAAGGGACAGGCGCGGGTCATCGTTTAGACCATAATTGCAACGGCGTTAAATGTCTTTGGGCAATTTTCTTTAAGGGACTTGATCATTTGTTTTTGTTTGTTTTGAAAAGTTTTGTCGAGGGACTATGATCATTCAAATTGTTTGCTTTGCCCAAAGAAGTTCAACATACAATATGGCCCATTTATTTGAAGGCAACAAGTGGAATACCCTAGGGGTGCAAGTGTGAGATGTGTTGTTTATTTTCATGCTCATTTATCTTGTATTAGGTCAAACTATTTTTTATCGTTTTTTCACATACAAACCCTAATTCTAACATATCATCATTAGAAAGCAATAAAGTGCGAAATTAAAATTACTAAGCTATTACAAAACCAAATATGGGAAGGGGGGTACAAATGTTCAAATGGGGATATTGACAAGAATTTAAATCTAAAATTATTACATCATTTTGAATATTTGCAATTTAATCAATGTAAAAAAAAATTAAATAAAAATGCAAGGTGCAAAAGAAATGTTTTGTATATATATGAAAAAAATATCATTTATGTAAAAGAGAAAAGAAAATAAAAATATATTATTTTTGAGTATCTTGAATTTGGGGCAAAAACCCTAATTTTAAAAGAAAATGCATTATTATCTAATTTAATACAATTATTTATTTATTATTTATAAAAATAAAATAAAATGAAGTATATCATGGAAAAAGTATTTTTGTATCAAATATTAATAAAAATAAAAAAATTCAAGTATTTTTATATTTTTAACTTAAATATATTGATAAACATATATATATATATATATATATATATATATATATATATATATATATATATATATATATATATATATATATATATATATATATATATTAAATCTTAAATATGCATTATACACAAAACAAATATTTATTTAATATTTTAATAAAATAAATAAAAAGAGTATTTTTTTATGTGAAATATTTTCAGAAGGTAAATAAAAATAAAAAATGTATTTACACTATTTTCTATTTATTCTAATAATAGTATATATATATTTATGTATAAACAAAGAAATAAATCAAATAAATATGCCATAAATTCAAAAAAGGATGGAAAAAATATTTTTATGTTTTTTATATCATGAGAGAAAATAAACAAAGTCAACCAAAAAAGAAAAAGTCAAAAAGAGTCAAAAATGAAGCAAATGGGCTCAGGGGGTGTGAATCAAAAAAAATGGTGTGAATAGGAAAAAATTCCAGGCCCAGCCCAGAAGACCTGTCTTCTTCAACCTCTGAACAACATCCTTCAAGTAAAACACGCGTTTTTTATCTCTGGATTCCTGGACTTTCAAGCAAAACTCATAACATGAAAAGTGTAGAGTATTAAGAGACGGTTTCAACCATATAAAGAACTTGACCTATCTCTCTAAGATGAGGGAGAATTTCTCCTCCCCCAAATCCTAACCTAGTTTTTCATCAATGTTCAGAACCAAAATTCTCTCTACTCAGGCAAAAGAAATGAAATGTAAAGATATGTACATGTTCAGGGCTATGAGTAGAACCTTGTTTCTTCACAAACTTAAGACTAAAGATGCATAATAAGAGAGATACGAGTTCAAAGTTTTACCTGTGCAGTTGAACTTCAATCTGGAGAATGAGGAACTTTCAGGGCAATGTGATGATTGGAAAAGCTTCCTTGAGGTCCAGTGATGCTGTTTCAATGCTTACTTTGTCTTGAGAGCTTCTGAATCAAGCTATGGAACTTCAACTGCAAAAGGAAAAAATGAAAATGGTGGAAACTGTTAGGGTGATTACAGGTCAGGTTTTAGGCCATGGTTAGCTTGCATATGTTGTAAGGAAGGTAGAGGAACAAGTTTGGACAAGAATGCTCGAAGGGATTGAGAGATAGCACTCAATCTGCAGGGGTTCCCCTGTTTGTGCAGTTTCAAGGTGATTAGGGAAATGGGGGTGTTTTAGATGGCAAGGGCTCGTGTGTTAGCTTGGATATGTTCTTCTGAATGTGTTTGATAACTTCTCTCTTGTGTTTCTATGCTGAGATTCAAGTTGTCACAAGTTATGGACTTTTCTTCTATGTTAAGCAACAAAATGCCACTTGATGTTTCTAGCCTGTACAAGCCCTCCCACTATGCTGCTATCCCTTGCCTTGATCAGTGCAATTTGCTCACAAACTTTTGCCAAGAAGATCTTGATTGTACCACTTGGATTGTGTGATCGGTGGATCTGGAACTGACTGTTTAACGCTGGTTCGCGAAATGTCGCGGAAGCAAGAGTCGCCACCGTCTTTTATTTTCTCCAAATGGAAAGGACAAAAGCACAGAAAAATTCCTTAAAGAGACTGTTCTCGGTTCGGGAGGTAGGTTATAGAAAGGGAAGGTGTTAGCACCCTTTCTATCCATGGTTATCCATGGGCTCTTAGATACTTGCTCATTGTGTTTTCAAAATTGTTTGCTTGCTTTTCAACGTGGGTTTAAAAAGTTTCTTTGAAAAATTTCAGATCGACTCGTACGTCAGAGTGTTTGAAAAGTTTGCTTTTGAAAGCTTTTGAAGATGTGTCAGTGTGAAAAGATTTTGTTTTGTTTGTTTTGAAGAGAGCAAGTATCCTTGAGAACCTACCTACCCTAAGGAATTCGTCTGTGTAGATGTCCTTTAAAGTAGTGCCATCCCACCATTGAGAGGTAGGTAGCACCACCGTTGGAGGTGTTCGGGTCAATTCGAGTTTTAGGGACGTGGTGATCACCGGAGCAATGGGAAGACACCTTAGAAGCTACCCTCATGCCAGGTTCCCGGATCATGAGGACTTACTAAGACGTCCTCTACTCGACGATCACCTTTCGAAAGGCAACAGTGAGGCGTACCCTAGGGGTGGTGTGTGCGATTCGTGTGTCATGTTTCAGTTGTTTTGTCTTGTCATGTTTATTTGTGATCTATGCTTGATTTTAATTAGGGCCATTCATTCTTGCATGCATATTTAACAGTTATAAAGTTTGCGAAAAATAAATCTAAGGCTATTACAAATGGCGCGGGTCCACATCGCCAAAATTAAACCGGACCCGATTTGACTGAAAAATAAATAAAGCGATAAATAAAAGTGCGAGAAATTTAAATTACAATGCTTTGGGACATGTACATAATTATAATAAGCGGCATGAAATAAAATGCGCGAAACTAATAATTAAAAGAACAATGGGCGTTGGACCCTTTTTGCAAAAGGATTAAATTTAATAAGGAATTAGAATAAAAAATGAAAAATTAAATGTTTTTGGTATTTTTGTATTTTTTAAGATTTAAAAGAAAAAGAATTTATTGAAATTAAAATAAAACGCTAAACCCTAATTCTCATGTTTTTTAAGTTATTAAGAAAAAGATTGAATTTTTAACCTAATTTAAATCCTAATTTATTTATGTACATTTGATTATAAAAATAAAATAAATAAATAAACAATATTGTGAGAAAAAGGAAAAATTAAAAGGTATAAAAATTATTAATTAACCTAATTCTAAATTTTTGGATTTTTATTAAAAAAGGAATTAAAGTTAAAAACCTAATTAAACTAAATAATTTACATATTAATTTATAAGAAAATAAATATTATTAATTATATTTTTTTTTTGTCTTTTCTGTATTTTTTATGTATTGTAAAAAAATATTTAATTAAATTAAAGCAATAAAATAAATAACATAATGATTAACAATAAAATAAAAATAAGTAAAAAATTGAAAGAAATTGCAAACCAGAGTGGGGTGTAGTCCCAAAATTGGAGGTTTGAGCCCAGCAATTTGGCCCATTAACGCTTTAGTCCATTGACCTTTCCAATTGTGTGCTAACGCGTTGACTTGCATTCATGGTACACCTTGACTCTGAGCCCTTTGATGGTCGTCTGGGACACGTGTGTGTTTGGATCAGGATGGCATATGGTGAACCTGGACGTTAGCATAGCATAGGATTTCATATTGAAAAATAGCATTGAAATTTGCCAGACCTGGGGCTTGAACCCAGGTCTTGAGGATTAACCATATCACGTGTTACCAACTGAGCCACTGCATTTCAATTAATATATTATGGTTAATAAATAACAAAAATCAAAACCAACGCGTAGTGGAGGGAACGCGCGAAATTTCAAATGGACGTATCACTGGCTGACAACACATCGTCTCTTTCGTTTTCCTGAAACATGAAGAACGAAGGCAACGGTTTTTGAGCGTTGTTTTAGAGGCCCTTTGGAAAAATAGCGATTAGCGCTATGTGGGTCATAAATTAATCGCGAGGCTTGAGTTTGCTTCGTCTTGACGTGACGAATTTGCCTGTACCAGTTTGGTGACCTAATTTTACGCCTTGCACAAAGCCCCAATTTTGGAACCTTGGAACCCTAGAATCAATTCCTGGAGTTTTGAAGGATGTTTGGAGTTGGGATAGGATCAGGAGTCCACGAGCAAGCTTTTGGTATAAGAATTAGGGCTTAAAACCACCTATAACCTTGAAATCAGTTTTGTATTTTTATGGAAAATTTTCAATGTTGTGTATGGCTTCTGAGCGCAGCTTCTAGTCCAAAGGCATTAGGTTTGCATTCCTCATCATATAGTGAATGTGTTAGGGCAACAAAACTAGAGCAAATCCATGGCATTGATGATTTTTGAATATTTGATTTCAAGGATCTTTTCCATATCTTTTCATGTGCATTTTATGTCAATTTGCATCCAATTAGTCCAAATCTTTCCCTATGAGCATGTACACGAAATATTGAGTCCAAATCATGCATAAAAAGATTTTTTAGGTCAAGCTTTATATTTTTCATGTATTTAAGTAATTTAAATGAATTAATATTAATATAAATTCAAATAAATAATTAAAAATTGAGAAAATACTTCCCCTTGGGCTTAATGGTCGTGCATAGGCTTGGCATGAAGAAACTTGGAAGAAAAATGGGCCCATTAGCATTTTTGGATCATTTGAAGTAAAGTTGACTTTCAAAATTTTCCAAAAATTTCCCAACTTCCACAAGGCATAACTTGCTCAATTTTTAAGCTTTGCACATGTTCTTGGACATTTTGGAAAGGTCTTTGAGTCCTTTAACCAATGCCTTTGGTCCCATGTCATTTTGATTTACCAATCTCAAGTTATGGCCTTTGACTTAAAGTCCCTTTTTGTTGACTTTTGAAAATGACCTATAATGTTGAAATTGATAACTTTTTGTGAGAGCATTTCTTGGACTTGGAATATGAAGATGAGTTGTAGGAAATGTCTTTCTCTTCAAAATGAGCTTTGGATGGAATTTTTCTGATAATCCATGTGAAAGTTATGCCCTGGTCAATTTCAGTTGACTTTTTCAGCTGTCCAAACATAGCAACTTTTGCATCTTTGATGATTTCTGAGCCAAATTTTGAGAATCATGATCAAGCATTGATCAAATGATGTTTGTGGCTTCAAAATGATATATTGACCAAAAATTTGAACTTTTGACTGTCAAATGACCATTTTGCCCCTACAGTTGACTGTAGTGCAATTTAGGGTTTTGACTGTGCAATTTTGAGCTGAATGCCTTGAAACTTGTTATGAGGATACTTGACCATCTTTGTAGGCATATGAGACTTGATTGGGCCCTTGAAATCTTCATTTTCTTGATCAGGACTCAAACCCTAGTTTTGACTGTATGGGAAGCTGTTGAGCTGCACAACCCTTAGGGAATTTTGTGACTTGGCTTAGCAATTTCTTAATGAATATGGGAGGGCAAATTTTGGGGTGCAACAGATTGCAAACTTGACATAAAGTTCTTCTTTTCAAGAATGGAAATAGTGCTTTTTCTAGTTTAGGCTTAATTCCTTGTGTAATGACCAAAGGCTTAGAATAACAACTTGGTTCAATGGTTTAGCATTAAATTTATGAGTGTCAAAGGGTTTTAGGGCCTTCAATGTAGCACAAACTATGCTGATTTGAAAATGGTCCAAGTTATGAACATGTTCATGAACCATTCAAAAGTGGATTTTTGCCAACTTGTGAAATTCGAATCTCTCAAGTTATGAGGTTGTTTGGTGAGTTCTTGGACATTTTGGAAAGATTGGAATGTGTACTACAATCCATCTTTGAAATGCAAATTGAAATTCCAAGTGGAAGGGTATGAAAAGTGGCTTTGAAGTGGGGTAGAAAACCTTGTCAAAATAGGTTAAAATTTCACTAAGTTAAAAATGGTTTAGTGCCCTTATTCAAAAAATTGTAACTTGAGATACAAGCTTCAAATAAGAAAACTTTGTGAATCAAAGTTGTAGATTATGCAACAAGCTACAACTTTCATGTTTTGACTTTTGTTTGAATCCAAATGGATCTTGGTGAAAAGATGGGGCAAAGTTGGGAAAAAATTAGGGTTTTTCATAACTTAGAAAAATTCTAAGTTATGAAAGATTCCATTTTCAAACCCTAATTTGCATTTTGTGATTTCTTGGTGAACAAGTTTCATGATTTGGCATGTTTTGATGAAAAATGAATCTTGACTCTTGATTTTGACCAAAAAGTCAAAGTTTGACTTTTCAGTATACAGTCAAAATTGATCAATTGACTGGGAAATTCAACTGTCAATCTTGTGTACTTGGGATCTTTTGAGCTTGTTGAGCATGTCAAGATAATTCCATGGGGTCCTTGAGTCCATTTGTGAGCTTGATTTGCCATTGGCTAGGTCAAACAGTCAAAAATTGCCTTTGTGCAGTCAAAACCCTAAAAATGACCATTTTGCCCTTGTGATGATCTGATCAAATTTCTTATGGAATTGTGATCCAAACTTGATCAAATGGTTCATGTGAGTTCATAATGTTGATGTGGATCAAATTTCATGAGATTTGACTGTCCATTGGCCACAGTTGACTTTTTCCCAATACAGCTGATTTCTAGGTCAATTGTCCAATTGACTGGGCAAAACTTGGAATCAAGACTTGAAACTTGGTATAGGTAAACTTGGGAGTCCAATATGAAGCATGAAAGTCATCTTAGGCATTTTAGGTCAAAACATCCTTGGGCAAACACAAACCCTAATTTGAGTCCACAGTGCAAGGAGAAGTCTTGAGCAGAGGAAACCTTAACTGGATCTTGATCTTCAAAAGGTCTTGTGATGAGAAAATGTTGTGGAAATTGGAGGGCAAATTTTGGGGTACAACAGTTGCCCCTGTTCAATCTTCTTGAACCTGAAGAGTTAGATTGGCAAGTTTGCCTTTCGTGACTCGAGGGTAAAAGGAGATTGGACACTAGAGTGCCCGGAAATTTGCACTCGCATGCTGGAGTCGCAACAATGTGATGTCAGGAATGGACTTATAGATGCCATTTGGAGAAGTAGTAGATAGGGAGATGGGCTTATAGATGCCATCTGGAGACGTGACAGAACCTTGTCGGGAATGGGCTTATAGATGCCATTCGGAAGTGTCGATTGCATAAGAGATTCCTTAGCGAGAACTTGTGTATTTGAGATAGACGGATGTTTTCCTGGCTTGTTACAGGTGTTTGATCCTCAGTCTCCTTATGCAGATATGCCCTGGCTGGATACAGGTATTGAATCTACAATTGGTTGCTCACAGATACGCCCTGGCTGGATACAGGAGTCAAATCTGGAAATAGTCGTTAATAGATGTGCCCTGGCTGGATACAGGAATCGAATCTTTGAACTCTTCAGACGTGCCCTGGCTAGATACAGGAATCGAGTCTGGAAACGTGGTCAACAGATATGCCCTGGCTGGATACAGGAATCGAATCTGGAGATGTTGTAGTTGATAGATATGCCCTGGCTGGATACAGGAATCGAATCTTCGAACTTTTCAGACGTGCCCTGGCTAGATACAGGAATCGAGTCTGGAAACTGATCACTCTCAGATGTGCCCTGGCTAGATACAGGTATCGGATCTGGAATTGCGACAGTTGACGGTAATTGTTTTTGGGATTGTCTTTTTCCTGAAAAGGCAAAAACGTAAGTTGTATGCAATGTCATGATGCATGATATCATGATGTTCAACATGAGATAGTGTTGTATGCGTTTCATCATGTATGTAAGCAAGATGTATGACAATGTGAAATGTTTATGAATGCAATCTTGTCTCAGGAAAATAAATCCTTGACGGTCGGCCGGAGAATTGCTCTGTGGAAGAGATACTTGGCCGAAGTTTTGATGCGAGGCCTGCTGAGGACTCTAATGATGGATTCCGCTGGGGATAATGACGATAAACTCCACTGGGGGTCGAAGGAACTTTGCCGAGGGCGGTCTTCCGTGGTTTTTAGCTGAGGATAACCCAGTTATAAGTCCTTGTGAGGAAATAACTCTAAATAAAACTCGGGAGAGACGTCCGTGCTCTGCACGGGATAAGCTTCCAGAATCTACTGGGGATGAGCTTTAAGACCTGCCGGGGAAAGTTGTGTCCTTTCAGGATCGACGGGGAATCAACTCCGCTTGGGGAAAGTATTGCTGAATCTTATTTTACTCCGCGGGGAGTTGAGATGATTTGGCCACATTTTGCAGTTGGACCCACCTTGGTACCTTGGCGGACAAAACAACCAGGCTGCATTAGACAACTTCACAGTGCCCCTGTCTCTGATGTCACCTGTAATCAATCTCTTGTTTCATACGCAAATATTTATGAATCAGCAATTTAATGTCAAATGCATATATCAAAAATGAACATTGGACGTTCTTCGCAAAACAAAACAGAAAAAAGAAAAACAATGGAAATTTGTATGGACAAGTGAATTTGTATTGATTTTGAGTTTGCCTGTAAATAGGCATTTTTGTACAAGAGGCTGACATCCTAGTAAGAGGACGCCGCCAAATAATATAGAGTTTACAATTTGAAAAAGGAAACAAAACAGCTATGTGAACAATCCCACTGGGCTCCAACTCTGCTATCGCCTTTATGTCTTCGAACGTCTCATCGCCTTGCTGCCTAATTGAAGATGAAGCTGATTGGTCGATGCCGAAATCTTGAGCCAGATAGTTGATGCCGAATTCCGGATGCGAAGTGATCCAATGAGACATAGTGTTACGCTTTCATCCCTAACTTTTGCCTGGACCGCCCTTTCGGGTTTTCAGTCCACCAGGATACCCATTTTTGCCCAAGCCGCCCTTTCAGGTTTTCGACTTGCCGGGTGTACAGATTTTTATTCATTTCATCCCTTATTTTTGCCCGAACCCTTTTGGTTCGCCGGGAAGCCCTTATTTTTGCCTAGGTATGTCAACCTAGCGGGTCTTTTATTTATGCGTAGTATTTTTTCACTATGTCCGCATTGGCGGGGTGAGGAAGGTCGTCACCATCCATGGTGGTTAGGATCATGGCTCCTCCTGAGAACACACGCTTAACCACAAATGGCCCTTCGTAAGTAGGGGTCCATTTGCCTCGGGGATCACTTTGAGGAAGGATGATGCGTTTGATTACCAGGTCTCCAACTCGATACTCTTGTGGTCTGACTTTCTTGTTAAATGCCCTGATCATCCGTTTCTGATATGTTTGACCATGACAGATAGCAGTGAGCCTCTTTTCGTCAATCAGATTTAATTGATCAAGTCGAGTCTGGATCCAATCATCTTCATTCAAGTCTGCATCCTTCATTATTCGGAGAGAGGGTATCTGGACTTCAATTGGCAAGACTGCCTCCATGCCATAGACCAAGGAGAAGGGGGTTGCCCCGGTTGACGTCCTTGCTGAGGTGCGGTACCCATGAAGAGCTAACGGTAACATCTCGTGCCAATCTTTATATGTCACTGTCATCTTCTGCACAATTTTCTTGATATTTTTATTGGCTGCCTCTACAGCCCCATTCATCTTCGGCCGGTAGGGAGAAGAATTGTGGTGCTGTATCTTGAATTGTTCACAGAGTTCAGTGATCATTTTGTTATTGAGATTGGTACCATTGTCCATAATGATTCTTTCTAGGACGCCGTACCGACAGATCAGATTATGCCGGATGAAACGTGCCACGATGCTCTTGGTTACTGTGGCATAGGAAGCTGCCTCAACCCATTTCGTGAAGTAATCGATCGCCACCAAGATGAAGCGATGCCCATTGGATGCCGTTGGTCGGATCTCACCGATCATGTCGATACCCCACATTGCAAACGGCCAAGGCGCAGTCAGAACATTCAAAGGAACCGGAGGGATATGCACCTTGTCAGCATAGACCTGGCATTTATGACAAGTTCGGGAGTGTTGGTAACAATCGGCTTCCATTGTGGACCAGAAATATCCTGCTCGAAGGATTTTCTTAGCCATGGTGTGTCCACTGGAATGTGTTCCAAATGTGCCTTCATGCAGCTCCATCATGATTTTCTCTGCTTCTGCCTTATCCACACAACGTAGCATAGTTGAATCATGATTCCGTTTGTAGAGAATGCCGTTGCTGAGGAAGAATTTTGCAGCAAACCTCCTCATGAACTTCTTATCATTGACAGACGCACCTTCAGGGTATTCCTGAGCTTCCAAGTACCTCTTCACCTCATGATACCAGGGTTTTTCAATCACCTTCTCAGCCTCTAACTCGCAGCAGTATGCCGGTTCATCCAACTTCCAGATAATGATCCGGGGAGCTTCATTGTCCCATTTAACTTTGAACATTGAAGACATCGTAGCTAGGGCGTCCGCTAGCTGATTCTCCTCTCGAGGGAAGTGCTCAAAAGTTATCTCTTCAAAGTGGGGAAGCAAGGTTAACACATACTCTTTGTAAGGAATAAGATTCGGGTGTTTCGTATCCCACTCGCCTTTGATCTGATTGATCACGAGAGCGGAATCTCCGAAAACACTTAGAAATTTGATCCTTAAGTCGATTGCAGCTTGTAAACCCATGATACATGCTTCATATTCTGCCATATTGTTGGTGCAGCTGAAACATAATCGGGCGGTGAGGGGAGTATGAGTTCCTTTGGGAGATATGATTACAGCGCCGACGCCGTTACCCAAAGCATTAGAGGCTCCATCAAAATGCATAGACCATCGGGATCCTTCCTCAGGTCCTTCATCCGGTCCAGGTACTTCACAGTCAGTTACCACCATGATGTCTTCGTCCGGAAAATCAAAGTTCAATGATTGGTAATCGTCCACAGGTTGGTGTGCCAAATGATCTGCCAGTACACTTCCCTTAATTGCTTTCTGAGTTGTATACTGGATGTCATATTCTGTCAAGATCATTTGCCATCTCGCTATTCTTCCAGACAGAGCGGGCTTTTCAAATATGTACTTGATGGGATCCATCTTTGAAATCAATAAAGTAGTGTGAGTCAGCATATACTGTCTCAGCCGGCGAGCAGCCCATACAAGAGCGCAGCAAGTTTTCTCAAGCAGTGAGTAACGAGACTCACAGTCAGTAAACTTTTTGCTCAAGTAATAAATAGCGTGCTCTTTTCGGCCAGACTCGTCATGCTGCCCCAGCACACACCCCATTGAATTATCAAGTACTGTCAAGTATAGTATCAGAGGTCTTCCTTCCACCGGTGGCATAAGAATGGATGGCTCTTGGAGATATTCTTTTATCCTTTCGAAGGCAGCCTGAGATTCATTGTTCCAGCGTACTACTTGATCTTTCTTCAGCAATTTGAAGATTGGCTCACAAGTAGCCGTCAGATGTGAGATGAATCGGGCAATGTAGTTCAGTCGTCCTAGGAAGCCTCTGACTTCTTTCTCTGTTTTTGGAGTCGGCATCTCTTGTATGGCTTTTACCTTGGCAGGGTCCACCTGAATACCTTTATCACTTACAATGAAACCTAGCAATTTTCCGGATCTTACCCCAAAGGTGCATTTGTTGGGATTCAACCTCAGCTTGTATAACTTGAGTCGGTCAAACAACTTCCTCAGATGGTCAAGGTGCTCCTCCTCAGTTTGAGACCTTGCAATCATGTCATCAACGTATACCTCAATCTCATGATGGC
The DNA here is from genome assembly GCA_948472305.1 of Vicia faba. Lineage (NCBI taxonomy): Eukaryota > Viridiplantae > Streptophyta > Magnoliopsida > Fabales > Fabaceae > Vicia > Vicia faba. The sequence continues at coordinate 916,117,085 of OX451741.1, read as the reverse complement.
TCATATCATGAAATAAAGCAACCATGGCACGTTGATAGGTTGCCCCAGCATTTTTCAATCCGAATGGCATGACCTTGTAACAGAAGGTGCCCCACTGAGTCACAAAGGTAGTCTTCTCCATATCCTCTGGAGCCATCTTGATCTGGTTATACCCCGAAAAACCATCCATGAAGGAGAACACCTTGTGTTGAGCTGTATTGTCAACAAGGACATCAATGTGAGGTAGGGGGTAGTTATCCTTGGGGCTGGCCCTGTTCAGATCCCTGTAGTCAACACACATTCTGACTTTACCGTCCTTCTTCGGCACTGGCACTACATTGGCAACCCACTGAGGGTAAGAAGTCACTGCAAGGAATCCGGCATCAAACTGCTTCATAACCTCGGCCTTGATCTTTTCAGACATCTCTGGACGCATCCGTCGGACTTTTTGCTTGACCGGAGGGCAATCTTCCTTGGTTGGCAGGTGGTGAACTATAATGTCGGCATCCAAACCAGGCATATCTTCATAGGACCAAGCAAAAATCTCCATGTAATCTTGTAGCATTTGGATCAATCGTTGCTTCACGCTGAGTTCTAGATTGGCACCAATCTTGACCTCTTTCCTATCTGTCTCAGTACCCAAGTTAATTGTCTCCACCGGCTCTTCATGTGGCTGAATAGCCCTCTCTTCCTGGAGTAGCAGTCTTGCGAGTTCACCAGGCACTTCGCAATCATCTTCACCTTCGTCTTCGGCCAAGTTGATCGGATTTTCGAAGTCATAACTGGCGGTAGCAGAGCTGTTACCAGTGAGATCCAGAGTGGATTGAAACCTGTATAAGTGAGTGTGTGTAAATATAGCTGTTTTGCAATATATATAACACAGAAAGGAAAAGAGCACAAGATTTGAAATGCAACAAACGTCCAATGTTTTGATTGATGATATATGAAAATGTCATACAAAAAGCCCTCACAAATGGAGCTACGATGCCCCGGGTAGGACACCGTGCCAACAAAGTTTTAACATATTGTTTGTTACAAATCGGAAATCAAAAGAAATTAATTACTGCGTGACAAATGTGATAGGGGTAAAATCCTTTGCCGTCCAGTTGCTTGGTCCGTTGCTAGTAGTCGGGTAGATCCAACTGTCGAATTTTGCTTCCTCCACATCCTCCTCGATAGCATTCACCCTTGAGCTGGAGATAAACACCGGAGCTTTTCTGATCTTCTCTTTGCGCACAGCCCTCTGAGCCTCTGCAGTAAAGCCCAGCCCAAACTTGTCGTTCTTCTGAGTGAAGTCAGGAAGCTGACCCCAGTTTGCACAATTGCCTTTCTGAACCACAGCCCGGGCATCCCTTAGGGAAGCCATCTTCAAGGAAACATTCTCTTCGACCGCTGTTTCTGCTGCTGCTGAAATTGGATGTACCTCCTCGAAATGCTGAAAGGGGGTTTCAATAAACTCCCTGTCCATCTCAATGTATCTGAAGGAATTCAAATGGCTCACCATATACTCCTCTTCTCCTTGCACAGTGACGATCTTTCCCCTGACGGGATACTTCAGCTTCTGGTGCAAGGTAGAGGTCACTGCCCCAGCCTTATGGATCCAAGGTCGACCCAGTAGACAAGAGTACGATGGGCGTATATCCATCACATAAAAGGTAGAGTCAAACACTTGAGAGCCCACACGAATAGGGATATTAACCTCTCCATGAACCATCCTTTTTGAACCGTCAAAGGCCCTGACGATGATATTGCTGGGCTTCAGTTCTAGGCCTTCATAATCCAAACGGTCTAAAGCCTTTTTTGGTAGAACATTCAAAGAAGAACCAGTGTCCACCAATACATGCGCCAGAGTAGTGTCCCTGCATTCGATAGAGACATGCAGGGCATCATTGTGGTCTCTTCCCTTCGCAGTCAGGTCAGCATCTGAAAAACCCAAGCCATTGTCTGCTGTCAGATTTGCTATGCAATCAGTGAACTGGACTGCAGACGTCTCCTGCGGCACATGGGCCGTCTTGAGAAATGAGATCAAGGCCTTAGCATGGGCCTCGGAGCATAGCAGTAAGGAGAGCAGGGAGATCTTGGAGGGCGTATGCCCCAGCTGCTCGACAACATTGAAGTCACTTTTCTTTATTATTTTCAGGATCTCCTCCATTTCTTGTCGGGAGGCTTCAGCATTTATGGGTATTGGTGCCTCCATCCGGGCAGGCTCTTCTTCAATCCCTTTGCCCCGAGCATTTGATGACTCGGCAGCAGGGGAAACAATTTGATCAGCAACAGTAACAGGTACACTTGTAGGTTTTATAAGGAGGGGTTTTCGAATAGTGGGCGGTGCAATGTCAGGCGAGAAGAGCCTGCCACTGCGGGTGACCTTGGCTGGACCAGTGATATCGCAGATACTGGCGCCAGTGTCGAATTCTTGTTTGATTCCATTTACATACACGTCTGCCCCATAATGCCAGGGGACAGCTTTATCAGACACGTAGGGGAGAGGCCCCGGAACAGTAATAATCACAGGTGCAACAGTCATGATTTGAACAGGCTTCTTCGGGGGAGCCTTGATTGGATTATTGAGGATGGTAACCACAGAAACTTCTTTTGTCGGAACCAACTGAACAGCAGACTTTTTGAATAGAATTTCCTTGCTATCCATTAGGCCTTGGATGCCTAACCTCAGCAAGGGACAATCAGATAGGGAAACAGCACAGAACAGGCAACCTTCACCGCAACCCGGAAATAAACCGGCCCGCAGTAGGTTCATTTTAACGGTCTTCAGAGGGGTAACAACTTCATCTACCGAAACAGCGTACATTTCTTCTTCAATGGCATTTACTCTATACTGGGGCATAGGAGCAGTTACAACATTTGGTCTTTCCGGTGCTTCGAACTGAATTTCCTTTGCGTCGATCAGATCTTGCACTTTGTTTCTCAAGGCCCAGCAATCATCAGTAGTGTGCCCGGGACTATCAGAATGATAAGCACACCGGGCATTTGGGTTATACTTAGGAGACGCAGTGTTGACGACCTTAGGAGCTTCTTTGAGGGTCACTAGGTTGGTGGATAACAGTTGGGGTAAAATTTGAGATAAGGTCATACTCAGTCGAGTATACTGCCTCTTGGGCCTTTCGCTTCTTTGTTGATTGTACGGCTGAGGAGCAGCAACAGGTTTGGAGATGACCAAAGCATTGACGGCTTGGAGACTTTCGGGCTTGACTTGTCTTCTAGGACCATAGACGGCACTTGCTTCTTTCTTAAACGGCCTCTTCTCTGCACTTGTGGAGGCAGCCTTTTGTATCTTGCCTGACCTGATGCCAGCTTCAATTCTTTCTCCCGTCAATATCAAATCTGTAAACCCAGCGGAGGAGTTACCAACCAAATGATTGAAAAACGGACCAGACAATGTCCCAAGGAACATATCAACCAGCTCACGATCAGTCAATGGAGGCTGCACCCTGCCAGCCAAATCTCTCCATTTTTGAGCGTACTCTTTGAACCCTTCACCCGTTCCTAGAGACATACCCTGAAGTTGGGTACGCGTAGGAGCGAGATCAGAATTGTATTGGTATTGTCTGTAGAATGCGGTTGCCAAATCTTCCCTGTGTCGGATGCTAGCTCCATCCAATTGGTAAAACCATTCAAGCTGTGACCCCGAGAGGCTATCTTGGAAGAAGTGAATCCAGAGGTTCTTATCTGCCGTGTAAGGTTGGATTTTCCTTACGTACGACCTCAGATGCAGCTTTGGGCAGGAGACCCCATCATACTTGGCGAAGGCAGGCGCCTTAAACTTGTGTGGAATTACTACCCCAGATGATAACCCCAAATCTCCGAAATCCAGCCCCGGCACATTCTGAATTTCCATGGCGCTCAAGCGGTCCTCCAATTGCTTGTATCTGTCAGCAGCAGGTGGGTATTGTTCGTCGTTATAGTCCGTCTCGTTGTCGGAGACTGCGGGACTAGGAGCTCCTCCCCCTTGGGGACTATTTTTCTCAGCAGAAGAAGTAGTTGGATCAGCTTCATTATGGAGTGTGTTCCCAAATCTGCGTCCGGTGTTGAACAGCGCAGTCCTCTTTTTCTTCTTCTTCTTTAGGAGTAGAGTCTTCAACTCTTGCTGACCTTGGGCTAGGCTTAGGACCATCTCTTGAAACTGTGCACTTTGGGCCTGAAGGGCCTTGATTGCTTGCTCACTGGAGGAGTCTGGATTCATGATGACTGTGCAAAATAAACAGCGAAGGAGATTAAGCAACCTGTGAAATAGGGTACCTGCTATGCATATGGTGCAATGGAATGCGTATGTTTTATGTTTTCAAAGACAAACAAGATTCAACTTTGTAGACAAAAAGGGAAACACACTTCATTAGATTAAAATTTCAATTGTTCAACAACTTGCCCTTAGGCATTACAGGAATGAAAAAATACTGGAAAGGAAATAAACTACAAAAGGAAACAATCAAAGCTCATCAATGCTCCCATGGCCTCCTCTTTTCAGTGCTGATGTAATTGTTCAGGACCCGTTCTTCTTCCAATTGCTTAGTCAGCCTCTGGATCTTCCGTTCCTGCTCGTTGAACTTCTCCCGATAGAAATCCCGTTCTTCCTTTAGCTGCGCCCAAGATCTCTTCATGGTGTCAAAATCAGTAGGTGTCTGAGGAGGGAGGACAGTTGGAGAAACCCCATCTTCATCAGGAGATTCCAGAATGAGAGGTCTAACAGCTTCGTAGGGCATACCTAACTTCTGAGCACGGATGCAGACCCATTTGCAATAGGTCTTCAATGGCAGGGAAGTCTTTGGTCCCAACTCATGTGGGTTGGCTTTGTGGATTCTGTCCCAAGCTCTAATGAATCCCTGGCGTAGTTTGTCACTGTCAGCCTGAAACTCAAAATGGAAGTGAGGAACCAGCATTTCATGAGGCCCATCTCCTCTGGCTCTTCCAAACTGTCGGAGAGCTAAGCATGGATTGTAAGAGATTCCTCCTTGGATACCAATCAACGGAACATTAGGGTATTCTCCGCAACGGTCAATAACAGCTACCTCATCCAAACCTCTGAGAGTCCAGGTGATGTCATTATCAGTGAGAGACATTAACCTCCGAGCCCAACCTTTTCCTTCTTCATTCTTCAGCACGAACTTAGGAAGGTGCGAAATAAACCACCTTACTAGCAAAGGAGCACAACACCACGGAGTTCCTCGTTTTCGAGCAGTACGAGCATAAAGTTGTTGTAGAATATCACCCAAAAGAGTGGGTACCGGATTCCGAGACATGAAGATCCTTATGACATGGATACTGATAAAGGTGTCAGGGTTGGGAAACAGCACCAGACCATAGATCAAAAGAGCTAGAATATCCTCATATGCCTTGAAGTCCAAGTCATTCCAGAAATCATTAGCTTTGCCAACCAGAAATTTGACCAAAAAGCCCTTGATCCCATTTCTAGTTTCCCAGTTGGACAATACCTCTTCTTTGGTCAAGGGGATAACTGCAGCAATCTCTTCAGGCCTAGGAGTCTTTTCCAAACCAGTGAATGGAGTTTGTTCCAAGACAGGGATCCCAAGCAAATAAGAAAATTCTTCCAGGGTAGGAACCAGCTGGAAGTCTTGAAAGGTGAAACAATGGTACAGAGGGTCATAAAACTGGGTCAGAACACTTATCAGTTGTTGGTCCCATTTTGCAGTGACCAAGCCAAGGAGGGAACCATGTCTGTTGATGAAGGAAGAAGTGTTTGGAATCCTTCCAACCAAATCCTTGAGTAAAACTGGTGGTTGAACAAAGTTGAGCCGGACAGTATTTCTACGCACGGGCATCATGATGTCCTACAAAACAGAGCAAAGATGAAACCTTTTTGTCTTTGAAATGGGTTAGTCCTTTATACAGGATGCATGCAATGGTATGATGGCATGATGCTATGATGAAGCACACCACAAGTATTCACATAGGCAAATAAGGCACACAAGTCACACAAGACACCCTTAGGTTTCAAGCCAGCATGAGTTTCAGGTATTACCCTCTTTTGGTTTTGTTGGTTAAAACCTGTCCTATCAGAAGTAACCGGGTTCTAGAGGATCTCAAATCATTGGCTACCCTCAATCGGTCATAATTCCAGCATCACAATCTTTTCTCGCGGCCAGAACCATCTCGAGAGTTTAGCCTCAATGAGTGTAGCATACTGCTACTGTCCTAACAGCCAAGTTGGTCAATTTAGGGTTCTAAGGTTGGTTGGTGTTAAATGACCCCTTAGAAGACCTATATTCTCCCCGTTGCAACACAAGGGATATAGGTACAGACTAAGATGCCACACCAACGTAGCCACTGCTTCACCCATGTCGGTCTACGCCGGACAGGTCCCTCACAGATTATGCTACCTAAAAAGGGTATTTCCCAGATCCGGGTTAGGATCTATGAACTCCGATGTAAGGCCCACAAATATAAAAGCAAACAAGGCAAACAATTGAAAACAAAGGTGATCTAAGCCCTAAGGTTACTCCACTTTTAAAGTTTTTCCCCAGCAGAGTCGCCAGTTCTGTGATACGGTGGGAGAACTGACTTGAGGTTTTGCGTTTGTATTCACAAATGTTGCGGTTAGCAAGAGTCGCCATCGACTTTTTATTTTATCCTAAGGAAAGGTTAAAAAGCACAGAAAAAACCTTTTGAGATGTTTTCTTGGGTTCGGGGAGTAGATTATAGAAAGGGAAGGTATTAGCACCCTTTCTATCCATGGTTATCCATGGGCTCTTAGTTACTTGCTTTAGATCACTTGCCTTTTGTTTTCAATTGTTTTAAATGGTGCTTGAGTGTGTGGGTTTGAAAATGTTTTGAAAAGATGCCAATGTGGTGGCAACCTTTGTAATGATCCATGTGGGGATGTATACAAAGATGTATGTCTTTTGAAAAAGTTTTCATTTGTTTTTGAAAGTTGTTTTGAAAGTGTAATGATGTGTGATTTTGAAATTAGGCAAGTGTTTTGTTTTGCAAGTTTGATTCAAATAACTAAGAGGTTATCTACTCCTAAATTTCTCAAAAGACTATTGCTACGTTTTAACCCTTTTAACAAGTTTGTTCCACCATTGTATTTGGTGGATAATCTTGTGTTAGGATGTGAAAGGGACAGGCGCGGGTCATCGTTTAGACCATAATTGCAACGACGTTAAATGTCTTTGGGCAATTTTCTTTAAGGGACTTGATCATTTGTTTTTGTTTGTTTTGAAAAGTTTTGTCGAGGGACTATGATCATTCAAATTGTTTGCTTTGCCCAAAGAAGTTCAACATACAATATGGCCCATTTATTTGAAGGCAACAAGTGGAATACCCTAGGGGTGCAAGTGTGAGATGTGTTGTTTATTTTCATGCTCATTTATCTTGTATTAGGTCAAACTATTTTTTATCGTTTTTTCACATACAAACCCTAATTCTAACATATCATCATTAGAAAGCAATAAAGTGCGAAATTAAAATTACTAAGCTATTACAAAACCAAATATGGGAAGGGGGGTACAAATGTTCAAATGGGGATATTGACAAGAATTTAAATCTAAAATTATTACATCATTTTGAATATTTGCAATTTAATCAATGTAAAAAAAAATTAAATAAAAATGCAAGGTGCAAAAGAAATGTTTTGTATATATATGAAAAAAATATCATTTATGTAAAAGAGAAAAGAAAATAAAAATATATTATTTTTGAGTATCTTGAATTTGGGGCAAAAACCCTAATTTTAAAAGAAAATGCATTATTATCTAATTTAATACAATTATTTATTTATTATTTATAAAAATAAAATAAAATGAAGTATATCATGGAAAAAGTATTTTTGTATCAAATATTAATAAAAATAAAAAAATTCAAGTATTTTTATATTTTTAACTTAAATATATTGATAAACATATATATATATATATTAAATCTTAAATATGTATTATACACAAAACAAATATTTATTTAATATTTTAATAAAATAAATAAAAAGAGTATTTTTTATGTGAAATATTTTCAGAAGGTAAATAAAAATAAAAAATGTATTTACACTATTTTCTATTTATTCTAATAATAGTATATATATATTTATGTATAAACAAAGAAATAAATCAAATAAATATGCCATAAATTCAAAAAAGGATGGAAAAAATATTTTTATGTTTTTTATATCATGAGAGAAAATAAACAAAGTCAACCAAAAAAGAAAAAGTCAAAAAGAGTCAAAAATGAAGCAAATGGGCTCAGGGGGTGTGAATCAAAATAAATGGTGTGAATAGGAAAAAATTCCAGGCCCAGCCCAGAAGACCTGTCTTCTTCAACCTCTGAACAACATCCTTCAAGTAAAACACGCGTTTTTTATCTCTGGATTCCTGGACTTTCAAGCAAAACTCATAACATGAAAAGTGTAGAGCATTAAGAGACGGTTTCAACCATATAAAGAACTTGACCTATCTCTCTAAGATGAGGGAGAATTTCTCCTCCCCCAAATCCTAACCTAGTTTTTCATCAATGTTCAGAACCAAAATTCTCTCTACTCAGGCAAAAGAAATGAAATGTAAAGATATGTACATGTTCAGGGCTATGAGTAGAACCTTGTTTCTTCACAAACTTAAGACTAAAGATGCATAATAAGAGAGATACGAGTTCAAAGTTTTACCTGTGCAGTTGAACTTCAATCTGGAGAATGAGGAACTTTCAGGGCAATGTGATGATTGGAAAAGCTTCCTTGAGGTCCAGTGATGCTGTTTCAATGCTTACTTTGTCTTGAGAGCTTCTGAATCAAGCTATGGAACTTCAACTGCAAAAGGAAAAAATGAAAATGGTGGAAACTGTTAGGGTGATTACAGGTCAGGTTTTAGGCCATGGTTAGCTTGCATATGTTGTAAGGAAGGTAGAGGAACAAGTTTGGACAAGAATGCTCGAAGGGATTGAGAGATAGCACTCAATCTGCAGGGGTTCCCCTGTTTGTGCAGTTTCAAGGTGATTAGGGCAATGGGGGTGTTTTAGATGGCAAGGGCTCGTGTGTTAGCTTGGATATGTTCTTCTGAATGTGTTTGATAACTTCTCTCTTGTGTTTCTATGCTGAGATTCAAGTTGTCACAAGTTATGGACTTTTCTTCTATGTTAAGCAACAAAATGCCACTTGATGTTTCTAGCCTGTACAGGCCCTCCCACTATGCTGCTATCCCTTGCCTTGATCAGTGCAATTTGCTCACAAACTTGTGCCAAGAAGATCTTGATTGTACCACTTGGATTGCAAACTTGACATAAAGTTCTTCTTTTCAAGAATGGAAATAGTGCTTTTTCTAGTTTAGGCTTAATTCCTTGTGTAATGACCAAAGGCTTAGAATAACAACTTGGTTCAATGGTTTAGCATTAAATTTATGAGTGTCAAAGGGTTTTAGGGCCTGCAATGTAGCACAAACTATGCTGATTTGAAAATGGTCCAAGTTATGAACATGTTCATGAACCATTCAAAAGTGGATTTTTGCCAACTTGTGAAATTCGAATCTCTCAAGTTATGAGGTTGTTTGGTGAGTTCTTGGACATTTTGGAAAGCTTGGAATGTGTACTACAATCCATCTTTGAAATGCAAATTGAAATTCCAAGTGGAAGGGTATGAAAAGTGGCTTTGAAGTGGGGTATAAAACCTTGTCAAAATAGGTTAAAATTTCACTAAGTTAAAAATGGTTTAGTGCCCTTATTCAAAAAATTGTAACTTGAGATACAAGCTTCAAATGAGAAAACTTTGTGAATCAAAGTTGTAGATTATGCAACAAGCTACAACTTTCATGTTTTGACTTTTGTTTGAATCCAAATGGATCTTGGTGAAAAGATGGGGCAAAGTTGGGAAACAATTAGGGTTTTTCATAACTTAGAAAAATTCTAAGTTATGAAAGATTCCATTTTCAAACCCTAATTTGCATTTTGTGATTTCTTGGTGAACAAGTTTCATGATTTGGCATGTTTTGATGAAAAATGAATCTTGACTCTTGATTTTGACCAAAAAGTCAAAGTTTGACTTTTCAGTATACAGTCAAAATTGATCAATTGACTGGGAAATTCAACTGTCAATCTTGTGTACTTGGGATCTTTTGAGCTTGTTGAGCATGTCAAGATAATTCCATGGGGTCCTTGAGTCCATTTGTGAGCTTGATTTGCCATTGGCTAGGTCAAACAGTCAAAAATTGCCTTTGTGCAGTCAAAACCCTAAAAATGACCATTTTGCCCTTGTGATGATCTGATCAAATTTCTTATGGAATTGTGATCCAAACTTGATCAAATGGTTCATGTGAGTTCATAATATTGATGTGGATCAAATTTCATGAGATTTGACTGTCCATTGGCCACAGTTGACTTTTTCCCAATACAGCTGATTTCTAGGTCAACTGTCCAATTGACTGGGCAAAACTTGGAATCAAGACTTGAAACTTGGTATAGGTAAACTTGGGAGTCCAATATGAAGCATGAAAGTCATCTTAGGCATTTTAGGTCAAAACATCCTTGGGCAAACACAAACCCTAATTTGAGTCCACAGTGCAAGGAGAAGTCTTGAGCAGAGGAAACCCTAACTGGATCTTGATCTTCAAAAGGTCTTGTGATAAGAAAATGTTGTGGAAATGGGAGGGCAAATTTTGGGGTACAACAGCCAGCCTCGTCACTATCATCATAATCGAAAAAAGTCATCATTTACCTTCTCAACCTTTTTCTTCTTATTCTTAACATCAGCCCTGAGAGCTCTCATTAGTCTAAACACAACACCCTCTGCAGCAACATCAAGACTCTGAGGATGGTTTTACACCACAACGTCGGCCTCTACAGCAACATCTTGATTCTGAGACTGGTTTGGCACCACAACACCCTCTACAGCTACATTTGAATTCTCAGTATTGTTGATGGCTTGAGCAGGATAACACGTGTTGATTTCTATTGATGAAGATGGTTTTTGTGTCTTGGTTCTTCCGCTTTTATGATGTTCCTTCTGATTCTTCATCTTCTTATCTTGGAAGTTTAAAAACCAAAACTGCTCATCATTGTTTCTTTAATTCTATACGCTTTCTTTTCTCTTGGAAGCTGAAAAGATTGCATTTCTCGAGTTTTTCAAATTTTATTATTTACTTGATTAATATAAATTTTGATATCAATTAAAAATTGGTTTAGTGTTGATTCTGGTATGGAAATTTGACATTTATTCAAATATTATATCACATCGGTTATTATGAATAACCATTGTTATAAGGCACGCTTTCCAGATTACTGCGACGGTCACTGGACCGTGATTGTAAGTATCGCATATGCAACTACACGCTACATAACAATACATGGTCCCGCGTAGTTAAATATTTTCCCAACTGCTATTAAATATCTTTTCTGTAGTAGTGATTCTATCAATTTAAATGAATGAATGTCGTTTTTAATATAAAAAAAATCTATTTTTCAACAGAAAGAATACATCAACAGAAGAAGCAAACAAATTCATGATATATAATAGTGATGCAATATTAATAGACAAATTCTAAATGCAATTGCAAAACTCCATGAATAACAATATTACTCCTTCCATTTCAAAATAAGTACTGTTTAAGGTTTTTGCACACGGATTAAAGAATGCAAAAATATTGTTATAAGACATTACACTTTTACTAAATTAACCTTATTAATCTGTTGGAAGTAGTGTAAAGACTAATAATTAAAAGACACAATTGGAAAAATAACAATCATTGCTATATTGAAAAATGAGAATGATATATATTTTAAAACAAAATTTTTTTCTTTAAAACGACACTTATTCTAAAATAGAGGGAGTACATATAATTTCCTTAAACCTCTATTCATAGCACATAGTAATATTCAAAAGACAGAAACACCTTCAAAATATTAACAGAACAGAGATAGAATAATGTCCAATCAATTTTTACTTCAAATCTTAATTAGCATGACTAACCAAAGAGAAATACCATTATTAACATTTGATGGGAATACACCTAAGTCTTAGAAGCCTCTTTATATTCAATCTTCATAAAGAGTGACACAAGTATCAGTTCTATTTGATTTGTTTTTCTGAAAAATATTCTGATAAATTAACACATAAATTAACAATATATATCAAGACAACTACACATTTAGATAAGGCATGAAAATATAAAATATTCTATAGTTGTCCACCATAGAAACCAAGTCAGTGCTTTTTTGGGCTCAATTTTAAACTTTGAACTTTGAGCCTCAGGACATTCTTCCTTTCTCTACCATACAGCCGTATCATACATGATTGGTGGAAGATAATTTGCTTGTCTCTTATGCTTGAGAGGAATGAACCTAGAACGAGTACAAAATTGTTTATATCGATTGCACCATAAAATAGTAATAGTAGTACCCACTAAGATAAAGCGCCAGTAACGGAAATTATTTAAGAAAAAATAAGTACCACTATGTAGTATATATAGGTGTGAACTTTGTCCTGATTGTCCTTCAGTATTTTAATATAAACTCTGATTCAATTTAAAATTAAAAGATAAGGCCTAAGCAATAGTGGTTTACCAAAACAAAACAAAATAAATTCTATGAAATTTATCCTTTTTTTTAATGATAAAAGCACTTCATTAAGCGAAAAGCGGGGAAGATGGTGGTGGTTAATAGGGGAACCACCAAACCAAGTCCTAGAAACTCTTTGTCCATGTTGTCCCAGTTGAACTCTTTGGCCATCTCCAAACACCATCTGACTCCAGGGCCTTTGTAACCTAAGGGTCACTGACATAGTCGACTTCTTGCAAGCACACATGATTGTGGCACCCTCTCTATCTTTAACAATACAACCCAAGTTGTTTTGCCATCAAGAAAGTGTTTACTTGGAAATTTGATAAATAAAATAAATTTGAATTCACTTAAGAAATTATACTCGAAAATATTATACAAAAGTTTAAAGGTTTAAAATTATTTGACATCAACGTTGAAATATGCAGTGATTTGTAAAGAATTTTAAATATAGTAAAGTAACTTTGAATATAATAAAAGACTTGAAAAGTAAAGAATTGAATTGATATAATGGAACGTAATACATATATTTTTTGCACTTGTTTCTCTTAACGTTTGGTACTTTGAGTATTTAGAATTTGTGTGTATAATCGTGGACCCTAAAACTATAAACAACTACGGCATATATACAAGTCCTAAATAACCATATAAAACGGTCGAAGCAGCAAAACATGACACGTTCTCTAATACCATGCAAACTTCGTCTTCATAAATTTTACACGTGTTATCGAGTAACCGCCTGATCTTATCCACTTTGAGTCTCTTCGGCGGAGCAGTTAAACGATTTGTTGGATACTTGAAATTTTACTAAGTCATAAATGTATCTTCTAACCTTCATTGATGATTATTCGACCATAATTGATATTGTCCTTCGACAACATAACTACCAACCAGCACAAAAAACTCATGGTCAAGCTTAGACCATAGGGATTTGAAATTAGCTTCCTCAATATCTGGCTTACTTTTAACCATGAGATTTATGTCATAAAATCTTGAGGAAACAAATTGTCCCCAAAATATCATTTTCGACTGAATATATGTCAAGGAGAAATTGGTATTTTTTTAATCAGTTTCGACACGATTCAAAACATGTTGTTGACGTCAGTGTCATTATTATAACTTTATGCATGTTATCATTTCCAATGCATCGCCGCAACAAACTCATCATGACTTCCTACTTTTCAGGAAATCGTGGGTTTCTCAATGCTGAAAATCTTAGCAATTTCTCCATTACTCTGATTACGAAGTATTTTGCAATTGTCACGCATTCCCCATTTGTTCATTACCCTGAGGTCCATTTGTTCTACAAATACCTAAAGTTATAGCTCTTTTCAAACTTCTTTCATTTTTCGCTCCTAGAATCTCAAACGTTCTTCTTTCTCAACACACAAAAACCCATTATTTTTTCAAGTTTTTCTGCAACTCAACAATGGTAGATTCCTTCAACTCTTCAAAGTTGAACACCGGCAAGAACCCACTCGCGTTTTCTATTTCAACATCAGAGAAGGATGTGGTTTCGAGTTTCGTCTAAGAACCACTACAAGACAAAGAGAAAATTTGGATTTGGAAAAACCATGTATTTATACCCTTTTCCATTTCTAAAAAGTTGTTTGCGTTTATGGATCCACACCATACCCATAGATCGCATCCTGAAAAAGTGAAGGAATTTTTTTCCTTGTTATCTCCCATTGAACGTGTTTTTCGATCAATCCCACCGTTGAGTAACAACAAAGATTATATTGCATGGTTAAAGAAAGTGCAACTCAAACGAAAAGAACAAAGGGAAAAAGTTAGGTATTTTTTTACCTAATCCAACTCTCTGGAAATGGTTCTAGGTATAACCCAAGTATGTTGTTGGCTTCGATCCTCTTCTATGGAGGATCAACTAATACATTCCACCTTCCTTGTGGAATAACCACGCCCACCTTATTCAACGTGATATCTATAATAAGACTTTCGCCTTTAGGATACAATTTTGATCCTTCACTAAAGACCACTCTCGAATTTGACAACCCTGGCTTTAAACAGTATATCATCGACCATCATGACAAAGACACGATAGATGTTTCTGACTGGGAACATGTTACCTTTTTAAACCACTGGCTTTCTTACTTCTGCTTTTGTTCTAGAACCTTACATGTAGCAAAAAACTATATCCAATTAGCTATCCAGCTCCATAAGGGACAAAAAAATTCTTTTAGGCAAACTTTTACTAGCTAGTTTGGATTTATCACTAGGTAATCCATCTCACAAATTGAAACATCTCCCTCAAGTGAAAAAGAAATCTCGTGTTTCTGGTCCTTTCTAGATTTTACAACTTTGGCTAAATGCCACTTTTGAACAAGATTACATGTCCCTATCACGAAAGAACTGGTAAATGAAATTGAGGCTCGGGATATTGAAGGCAGTTGGCTTGCTCTACTCACTCCTAGGGAAGCCTTAGCCCATGTATTTTTCACAAAGTGCATAAACTTATTTCTTGAAACCAAAATATTTGTTTCGACTGTGGCTCCCTTCATGGATCGACATCTTGGTCCTAATTGGCTTAGAAATCGATTTCCTAGCATTACCCCTGCTGCTGCCACTTCAAATATAGTATGGAGGGCCTTTTTTACTTCGACTATCTTATCCACCAGAATCGAACCAGGCAACGCCAATCTGGATTTTACCAGTTACCAACCAAACTTGGTAGCAAGGAAGATGGATTTCATTCAAATAATACCAATGGTGATTCTAAATTTATTCCTTCCCTCTAGGGTTGAAAGAGATGTCATAGTTCCTCTACTGATTCGATGCAACCCAAGAAAAAGAAAATCACAAAAACTTAACAAACACAAGTATGCATTTGTTTTTATATTCTTAGCTTAATTTCAATAATTATCAAACTAATTATTTACCTTCTTAGGATACTTCAAAGAAATCAGAGGATCAAGTCGAGGATGAAAGTTCAAACGACAGCAAAAGGACTCAAATTTTTTCGAAGCCTCAACTTCGACCATCCTCTAAGCTAAGTGCTGCTAAGAATAAGGTAGGTGCCAGTTGAAAAAGCAAACATGCGGAGGACACCCAACCTCCGACTGCTGAACCAACCAAGGAGGTAAACAAAAATTAAGCCACTCCCGACAAGGAAATGCATACTCATAACAACAGTCCAAAACTTCAAGAGAAAGAGAAAATAACTTTGGTAATGACCTTATTCTTGCTCTCTATGTCGAAATATTGTTTACAAAATTTTAATTGAATCATTTTCTCATGAACAAACAAAGCTGACAGAGACTTCGCTAGACAAACCTCCAAGTCCAAAACCATCAACACCACATAAAACTCAGTCCCTTATTGATTGGTCGACTCCTCTTGAGTCAAGTATTGCTTTCGTTTAACCAATCCAAAAACCAGTTGATGAAGATGTTGACCATATCAAGGATAAAGAATATAAGCCTCAAGTTGATGTCAACCAATTATCTCCTCAATGACATGATGACTTCGACAATACTTTGGCTTTAGTTCAAGATAACTTAGACCGAAACGAACCAACATGATGAACTCAACAAAGAGGATGAAGATAAGTTTATTGCTGAAACCCACATGACGGAACCTAACATCAAACTCAATCTAACTTCAACACCACACAAAAAATGAAACCTTTGGGGGAAAAGGTGATCCCATATATCATGATACTTCTTCCAACATTTCCTTGAGTCGAGAGGAGATCTTGGCTATCAAGAATAAGAATATGGTAGAGGCTTTAAGATGACTTCAAAAACTTCAAAAGTTGTCGAATAACACATGCTTCTCTAATGCTTTTGTTGCCAATGCATATGAAGACGATGTTAACCTCTTGCTCCAACAACTTAGAGATATTGTCTTCGATGTCAATATCTACAAGGCCATCAAATAAGATGCCAACTTTGGAGCCAATATTCAAAATTTGCTACAAGCAATCAACAAGAAAAGGATCCAAGATTCCCTCATCCTAATACTATTCTACTTTGAGGCTCTTTTCAACAACATTTGTCAGGACATCTAACTCAAAACAAACTATGATGCTCAGATTGAAAATAAGAAACGAGTGGTTGTTAGAGAATGGGACTTAGTGAAACTTTCGAAACTCAACTTGACAAACTTGAAGTTACAATACAAGAACATTGAGATAATATGATTTCTTTCGACAATCAAATCTCAAACTATTGTTCCCAGATCGTAGAGCTGAATAAGAAAATTGTCGACTTGAAGAGGCATAAGTTGGAACTTAGCAAATCTGAAACAACTCTTAACAAGGAGAAAATTAACCAAGGGAGTCCAACATTATGAGACTACACTTCTACTAAAAGATTAATTGGATGAACTAGAAGAAGTTGTTGCCAAACTGAGTACCAGGCTTTCATTCTCGAAGGAACGTCTCAAAGATTTAAAAACCAAACATCATGTCTGATTATATTTTATTTTCAACTTTTTGTGACGTTTTGTAATGATTAAGCCATTTTAGCACCCTATCTCGAACACCATTTTGGCATCTTTGTATGCACAAATATTATTCTATCAAAATTTTAATTTCCTGAAGTATTGGCTTTTATTTCTTTAAATACTTACCATTTACTCTCAGGATTCGACAATCAGCTGTTAATTCATCAATCTCATAAGCATTATTCAAAAATACTTTAGTAATCTGAAATAGACCTTCCCAATTAAGGGACCATTTTCCCAGATTTTTATATTTACGATCCATGGGTAAAATAAATATCCAGACATAATCCCCAATCAAAAATGTCTTAATTTTAACCTTTTTATT
The DNA here is from genome assembly GCA_948472305.1 of Vicia faba. Classification (NCBI taxonomy): domain Eukaryota; kingdom Viridiplantae; phylum Streptophyta; class Magnoliopsida; order Fabales; family Fabaceae; genus Vicia; species Vicia faba. The sequence continues at coordinate 916,099,819 of OX451741.1, read as the reverse complement.
ATAGGCTTTCACTACTCGCTCTTTTTGTCTTCTCAACATATCTAAAGCACGTAACCTTTCTTCATCTAAATCAACTAATTTGTTTATCATCATATTCCAATAATTTCGAGACAGAATTTCATTTTGCCTTTGAACTATAGTTAATTATAGATATATTTCGACTGGTAAGACAACATCATATCCATAAGTCAATCAAAATGGAGTAGCATTCATAGCCTCCTTATGAGAGGTTCGACAATCCCATAAAATCTTGTCTAATGTTTTATGCCAGTTCTTCGACTTCTTTCGCACAAGTTTTTTATCAAGCTGATGGCAATCTTATTCGCCACTTCGACTTAACCATTCACTCGGGCATAATAAGGCATAGACATTAATAATTTAATCCCCATTTTTGAAGCAAATTCATGCATCTTTTGACCAGTGAATATTGATCCTTGATTAGTCATAATGGTCTTAAAAATTCCAAACCTATAAATGATATGTCTTTGGATGAAATCTATAATGGCTTCCTGGTTAACATTGACTAAAGGTATTGCCTTTATCCACTTAGTAGAGTAATCAATACCCACTAAGATATATCTCTGATTTTTAGATGATGTCGATCGAATTTTTCCAATGAAATCTAAAGCTCAGCCTCTGAAGGGCTAAGGTTTTACTATTGAATGAAATTAGCTTGCAGGAACATGTTGAATGCCTGCATGCATTTGACATTCTTAACATCCTTTGGTAAATTTGATACAATCTTTCAACATAGTAGCCAATAAATCCCTTGTCGGAACAATATCCGTTTCATTTTATTCTTAACTTGATGGGGACCACAAGCTCCACTATGGATTTTTGACAAGGCTAAGTATGCTTCATTCTCAATAAGACACTTAAGTAAAACACCTTCATATGTTTTCATAAACAATTCGTTTCCTATAAATATAACTTAGAGAACGATACAAGACCTTTAGATTTTTTGCCCATGTTGGGTTTTCTAGATAATCGACTATTGGCTTTCGCCAATTAATGTCTGTCAAACTGTCAATTTCAAATATCTTGAAGTTCTCAGAATCTTCATATCCTAACTTCGGCATCACTAAGTCTGACGGAGATAGTCTTATTTCCATCACTTTGCCTCAAACTTCAATTGAATCTTCTAATTTTTCCTTCAAAATTTTATATCCTGAAGCAATCTAAGCTAGGTCATTCACCTTTTCATTTTTAAGTCGAGAAATATGTCGAATATTCACAAACTATAATTGTTATAATAATTGATCTGCTATTAAAAAGTACATTATTAAATTCTCTTTGACACATTTTTACTCCTTAGTTCTTTGCTTAACTACTAGTTCAGGGTCTCCTCTTATTTCGACTCTTGTTGACCCCAATTCAGACAGAATTTCAAGGCCAACTATTAAAGCCTCATACTCGGCCTCATTATTTGAGCAAGGTCCATCTATTTTTTACTTGAATTTTGTTAGGATTTTATTGGGAGAAATAATCAATACTCCAATACCAGATCCATCTTTATGACTAGAACTATCGAAATATAATTTCCAAGGCTCGAGTTTTAGATAGTTCAGGGCTATTTCGACCATTGCATGGTCGACAATAAAGTCACTGACCACTTTCCCATTCTTCGCCTTTAAAGGCATATACATCAAAGAATACTCAGTTAATGCAACTACCCATTTTACAATTCGACTATGAAGAATTGGTTTAGATAATATATGCTTAATAATATCAAAATGAGAAGAAACATAAACATCAATTGGCTTTATGTAATGCTTAAGTTTATACAAGAAAAGTACAAGCAAAGGCATAACTTTTTCAATTAAGTTATACCTAGTTTCCGCATCATTTAAGACCTGACTAAGGAAATAAGTAGGTCTCTCGACACCATTATCATCCTCTTGGCCTAACATACTTCCTATTATCAGGTCCGACGCATAAATGTACAATATAGATTTATTTCTAGCATACGAAGCCAACACTAGAGGATGCATCAAATACTCTTTTATTTGGTCAAAAGCTTTTTGATGCTCTAGTTGCCATTGAAAACCATCGTTCTTCAAATGTAGTAACAGAGAGAATTTTTGAGTCTTTCCACTAAGGTTTGATATGAACCTCCTTAGGAAATTAATCTTCCTCGAAAAATATTGGAGTTTTTTCTTGGTCGGAGGAGGCTTTGTTTCCATGATGGTCTTAGTTTTATTCTATTAAATTTTGACGCCCTTCTTATGAACGATAAAACCTAGAAAATCTTCTGCTTTTACACAAAATGCACACTTAAGAGGATTCATTTTAGCCCATACTACCTCATTCTTTCGAATGATTGTCGAAGATGGTCATGATGACAATGTCCTGACACAAACTTTATGACTATATCATCAATATAAATTTGCATAAAGGTTTCAATATATTCATGAAAAATGGAATTCATTACCATTTGGTAGGTTGCTCCGACTTTTTTAAAATCGAATGGAATTACAAGAGCTGTCAAAATACGCCCAGCTATCGAGACGGCCCATAAGCCCAATAGTTTAGCACGGGTCATGCCACAAAATACCTTAAAAACACAACTCTATCTTTTTGGCCCAACCCATTAGGCCTATGTTTTTCATGGGTCGGTCTTCCCAAGCGGGCTTCGGGGTGGCCCATTAAAAAAATTGGTAAACTTTGGGGAAAAAATATTGAGATAAGATATGATTGCATAATTGTGTTTGCAAGTGATAAAGAAAAGTTAAAGAGGATGAAGATATATTTTCAAGATGATGTGATCAAGTAAATGATTGTGAGATGAAGAGAAAATTTGATAAGTATTTGTGATAATATTAAGTTACTATGTACTTTTACATTGATGTTTTTATGATATTCATATATAAAAGCTACATAACATAAGTAGAGAGTCATCATAAACTTAGTTAAGTGATGTTTAAAATATTCATCAAATCAACATCCATATATATAGAGTTTTCTCAATTGCATATTATCTCTCTTTGGTTCTTGGGCCTTTACAACGATCCATTAACTTCAGCCAAAAGAATAAAGCATATTCCTTCGTCTTGTACAATGATAGTACACTGCACATAGGAGACAACATGACAATGTCGCAGAATTGCAGCGGCATCAGCAATATGGCAACAGTAGCAGTAGACCAAAAACAGCTTTTCAGTGTTTTATATTGTAGTGTTGCATTATTATTCATTAATTTTCTCCTTTGTCTTGTAGTGTTTCATCCTTATCCATTCATTCTTTACAACTCAGCCCTACTTTCTTCTCAAATCTCTGCCATGTCAGCATTTGCGCTGAAGTTGAGAGCTCATACCAACATGTTCTAGATCAAGGTATGATGGATGGTTGTTGTACCCCAAAATTTGACCTCCCTTTTATTAAAAACATTCTCCTAGGGTTCTCAAATGCTCAAGGTTGCTTAAGAATTGATCAGACAAATTATCCTGCTAAGCAATGGGCCCATAACTAGAGTTTAATCTTTCACAAGGAAGTTTGGGTTTATAAGGTCTCAAATGGAATTCATGGTCTCTTATATGTCTTCAAGAATGTTCATACCAAGTTTCATTCCTTGCATCACATGTTTTCTAATTTAATTGTTCAGATGATTGAAAATCAACTGTATTAGGTAAAAAATCAACTATATTGGGTAAAAAATCAATTGTGGTCAACATACTGTCAAACTTCAAGATGTTTGGTAAACAACAAGGTTTTGAAGTCACATTCATAATTTGATCAAGGTTTAACCATGATTCTTCAAGAAAACTCTCAAATCATTAAAACTAAAAAATTGCCAAATTAGGGTTTTCCTTAGGAGAAGTCAACTGAACTTTGACCAAGCATAACTTCCACATGCTTCATCATATTTCCCTCAACAAAAGCTCATTTTGAAGGAAATTCAAATCTATACAACTTTTTCTCTCTAAGCTCAAGTCCAAAAAATACTTCATTTGAAAGATATGGGCCAATGCATTATAGGTCATTTCAAAAGTCAACAAAAAGACACTTTTTATCACGACAACTTACATCAAGATAAATTATTCAACTGCAAATATGATCAAAATAGAGATTGTAGAGGAAATCTTGATCTTTCCAAAAAGTCAAAGATCACATTCAAATGATGAAAATTGATAAAATTGAGAGAGTTATGACTAGTACAACTTAGGAAATTTTGAGCAAATACATGATGTTCAAATTGAGCAAACTTGATTTTTTGGGCTAATGGGCTATTGTTTGAGTCCAAACGTGTTCTACCACCCCAGTGGTTAAAGCACGCACGATAAGACACTACTATATCAAGATCTCATCCTTTTGGAATTTTGATTTTTTTTCATATTTTCCTTGCTTTGTAGATTACAAACCACGTTGGCTTGCATTCCTTGACACAGGCACGCACCTTTCCTAGTGGTGAGCATGCTGGATGGAAATTTGGATTGTCATTATGATGAAATCACATGGAAATTGGGACTAGTTTGATGCAGAAAACGCAACAATGATGTTGTTGTTTCGCACGCGTCGTCAAGCAAGCTTCTTACATCATCGGGTGAGAGTCTGCGCCCAAGCAGCGCCGAAAGAGACTCCAGGAGATAGAATTGTGAAATTTAGGTGATCCTGGTTTTTAAGCAAAGCGCCTCGACTTCGTCAGGCAAGCACGATGTGAGGCGCATCGCTCCTGCGTCGCCAGGCGAGCCTCAAGGTGAAGAACAACTTCGCCGAGCGAGGTGCTGGCGAGCAAAAATGCTTGTATTTTAGTAAATGCCATTACGAGTTTCCGGACTCTATTTTACGCGTCGTTCAAAGCATTGAAAAGCTAATGCAATGAACTATATGTTTGTAGAATAAAATGATTCATACGATGTAATTTTCCAATATTTATGCTATGATAAAATTATACTTTTATGCGACGAATTATAATAGGGTATGATTGTATAACGAGTCATTATTTCTATGATGATACTATGTTGTGTTATGGTGTATTTAATGATGATATGTTGAATGAAGTGGATGATGTGCATGTTTGATGTGTATACATGCTATGTGAATAATATTTTTGATGATTTCAAGAATGATGATGTGGTTTGACTAGTTGTGGTCGTATTTTATTATGTTGTGGTGCATCATGCATTCATGACATACTTTGGATGTTGGTCTGCTCAGTTTTGGACGTTGGTCCCGTGTTGGCCTCAATCCCATTGTGTGGATCGAGTGCGTTTGATATTGTGCTTCGGTTCCAAGAGAGAATCGATTCTATGGTAAGGATCTTTAGAGGGTGATGAGTTAAGTACTTATAAAGATTGATACCACGTGGATGAGTCTATGTTGTTGCATTACATCTTATGTGATATTGTATGATTATTAATTAAATGATGTTGTATATGTTATTGTGTTATAGATGAAGTGGTGATGAATGATTGTTGACTAAATGGTGCTATGATGATGTTGTGACTTAATAATGTGTATATCGTGGTTATGAATGTAATGATGTTTATATGATGCGTTACGATGATATGAAAGCGTGAGTATAATATGTGACATATGATGATATGAGATATATGGATTGTATGATAATGTTGTTCGAACTACTATGTCTATTCCGTATATCTTTTGTAATGAATGTGATTACTCACCCTTTTTGTTTGAATGTTGCCTCCACGTGGGTAACGTGTAGATTCTCAGGAATAGCTCGAAGAAGCATCGGTGATAGCTTTGGAGTTATTTTTATATGTTTTTCTGTTGATTTAGAAGGTCTTGCTCTGATATGTAACATCAGGGTTGGGAACGTTTGAATCGAACTTTATGTTCATTTTATTGAAATGATTTATGAGATATTTTGAAGTTTGTTTTAAATCATAACTGTTGGATAATAAGGATCATTGATGTTTTTTAGAATATTTAATTAATGAAGTATGTTTGGAGACTATGCATTTCATTGACTAGTAATTGAATTAGTATGTTGATATTTCAGAAGGAAATGATATGAATGTTGAAAAGCCTATGTCATGGAGAAAGATGTGTATGTATGATGTTTTTATGAAGTATGTGACACCTTTTTGGTGTTTTGCGTGATTTATTAATTAATCATCCGTGATTTATTTTTAGGGTTTAGAAGGGTGTTACACCATATGCCTCTATCTCTTGGTCGGGCTTCTGGTAATCTTCTTAATATGATTTGTAGTAGAGTAACCTTTGTTCAGAACCTTCAGTTCTGCAACTAGAGTCTAAAACATTGAGATCATGTTCTCAATTGTTTCATTATCCTCCTTTTTGAAAGTTGCATACTTTTGTATCAAGGGAAGCACTTTAGTTTCTTTCACTTAAGCATTTCTTTCATGAGTCATTTTTAAGGATTCAAATATATATTTAGTTGTGTCACTATTTGTGATCTTCTCATAATTAGTGTATGATATAGCATTTAGAAGAATGGTTCTAACTTTGTGATGATTTCTGTAATCTTTCTTTTGTTGTTCAGTCATCACTCTTCTTTTTAACGTGTTACCACTAACATCAACAAGATGAATATAGCCATCAACTACCATATCCCATAGATCCACGTCATGACCAAGAAACAAACTTTCAATTCTATCTTTTCAGTAATCAAATTTTTCTCCATCAAAAATTGAGAGTTTGGCACTATAGTGATCTCTGTCATTGTTAGAAATGGGTGCAACTGGTGGAGGAACTCTGTAACACCTTGTTAAATTAATGAAGTCCCCACTATTATTTATTTATCCTAAGGACGGGGAAACTATAGGAAAACCCTAAAGTTGAAGGTAAGACGGGTTCAGGAGTCGGTTAAGTGAATGAAATGTGTTAGGCGTTATTCATCTCCCTTGTACTTAAGGGGAATCTTCTCTAGATCTAGGATTAAGTGTGTTTTTTAAGGTTTGTTACTTGCATAACGTCTAAGTTTATTTTATTTATTATTTATCAAAAAAAGAGAGAGAAAAATTAATTATTGCTTGCCAGGTTTCTCCCTGTGCCTATGTATCTTCGAGGGGAACGGAGATGAATCATAGTATCGTAGTTCGTAAGAATTTGTTTAGTTGCTTTTAATTTATGAAAAAAAATATTTTTGAATTTGAATTAATCGCACAGAACGTAAAAATTAGTTTGAATATCGCACGGAATGAAAATGAGAGATTTGATGTGATGTAAATTTTAGTTGTGAGTTATATTTGTCTTTTTATTACTTTTGTTAATGAAAAAAAATAGACTAAAAGATTTAAACTAGTTTAATAAAATAATATGTAGTAATCCAAAAGTTTAACTAAAAACCCAAATGAATAAATAAGTAACCAAACACATCCTAATAGATAATAAAAAAACATGAGAGCACACTAGGGGGCGGACCACTTGAGGTGGTACTCTTGTTTTGATTTTAGAAATTAATTCCTCAGACCACTAATATTTTGACAAGTCGGAGTGCATTTTTCTGATTTAAAAAATGAAAGAAGTTATTTCCTCCGTCTCTCTTATTTATACTTTTTTTATATCTTAAAATAAAATCTCTTTAAAATAATAATATAATATTTATTTTTTTATTTATTATTATACTCCTATTTATTAAATTTTACATTTTTCAACAATTTTATTAATTATAATAAATAAAAATATTTTAATAAATAATACTAATTTTATTATTAAAATCAATACGTTTAATTATTTTATTATGAACGGCCGAAATATCAAATTATGAGAATGAGACAATATCACTTGGAAATAGCGGTCAGTAAATGCAGGGTCCAAAATATTCCCTCTTTCTTCGTAGTATACTATCTTCTTCTTTCTCCTCTATAAAATTTCCTTTTTTACAAACTACCACTCTCAAATTCTCCTCTCTCTATTTACATTAATCATCCATACAAACATTAGTCTCCAAATAAATATGAACTAAAACTCAATAGGACTTACCCAACTCATGAATCAAAAATAAAAAGCAGTCGAAGATGCGAAAAGGAGGCGTGATGGTCATGTTTGACGATGACTAGAGCTCGGAATGGTGGCGGATGGTCGGCCCGTGCGCAGGAGTGGGGTGGTCGCCGTTGTGGAAGGCTGTACGGCATCCGGTGCGTCGGCCTTGTGTCGTACAGGTCGATGGGAACTTTGCGTGTTGCTGCATTTCTGTGTGAAGTTCGACTGAGCGATTCATGAGTAGCGGCGGACAAAGTATGAAAACAAAGGCTTTTTGGTGAAGGGTGTTATGTGAATATTTTGGTGGAGTGTGTATGCGTGTGAGAGGCCATGTATGTTACAGTGAATTTTGTTCAATTTTTGGCCTCTAGGATTATGTATAGGGTGTGAAATTCGCCTCCTTACGTTAGAAATTGTTGATGTATTTATACTAAAAGGAAAAGTCTAGTAAATAAGGAAAATAAAAAGATTTTAATCACATAATCAAGAAAAATCAAGTCAATCTTTATTTGATTTTGATTCATTTGACATGTTGAGAAAATAACTTCTAATTTCCTTTATTTGTTCTAAAAGTTATGAGAAATATCAAAAATACATATAAATCTAATTAAAACTTTTTTTTTTACTAAAAATGTATAAAATGATGAATTAAAATAGATAACAATGTTTTTTAAATTTTCTACATTTAAAAAACGAAAATTTGAAAAAAAATATGATTTTTTTTATGATTTTTGAATAAAATACAAATAAAAATAAAACAAAGTTAGCAAAAAGTAAAAAATGCAAAAAAATGAGAATTTAACTTAGGACCTCTCACACGCACAACTTCTTACACACAAGTCTTTACCAAATGGACCATCTCAATCATTCAAAATAAAATGCCACCAAAAATTATATAATGATAAAATGCTCAGACAAAATTGGGGTATGATAGACTCATGTCATTGTGTTTCAAAAATCTGGATCTTTATCTGATACACTGAAGTATTTGATAAATAATCAATATCAGAATCGAAGTTCTGATCTCAATTGAAGGTTAAGGAAATACAAGAAAGAAAGGTTTGAATTGAGTTTCTAGAATGAAATTGTTTCGCTGTCTAAAACAAGAAGAAGGGAACTTAGAATAAAAATAATGAACACCAATATTTTTATCCTAGTTCACTGTTAATGAAGCTACCTCCTGTCCACCCAAAAAGATGATTTTGCCTTCTCACAAGGACTTAATTCACTGTAACCAAACATGATTACAACCATAAAGACTAATTGTTAATGTCTTTTTGAGAAATATGATTATACCTCAGTCTCTCAAGGAAATATAACTTAAAAGTTGAGATACAAAGTGTGTTACAAAGATGCTTCTAAAAAGCATATTACACAATTGAATATTAAAGAATTACACACAAAGATATTTTCTATGAAAGAGTGTGAAGAAAAATGTTCTTGAGTGTGTTAAAAATATTCTTGAGTTTCTCTCTCTTTGTTTGTTAGCAAAACATCATGTTAAAGATGCTTTATCAAAATCGTTTCTTTCAATATCTTCAGCACTCATTTATATAGGCAATGAAAGATCCGTTGGAGGGTAGAAAAGGAATTCCGAAAATTCCAGTTGTATTCTTTCATAACGGTTTGCAGGAATGGTACAATAGTATAATTTGTATCCCATGAAAACATGGTAGTGAAGAGAATGGTGATCTTATATTATGTACTATTTTTCTCACGTAAAACTTTTTTATCTTATCTTTTATTTCCCAGAGGCTTCATATGAAGTTTGATTGAAGCATGCATAGATATATAATAAGAGAAAAAGAGTCTCCAAAAATTTGGTCTTCAGAAACTGATGACATTGTTCTTCAGAGTCTGTGGAGCGCAGAACTTCAGAGCTTGATAATCTTTAGAAGCTCTTTTAGTCTGAGTTTGAATCTATTTGATGAACATTATTCAGAGGAGTTGTTTAAGAGTGTTCTATACTTGACTTATCCTTGTAAATCGCACTTTATTGTCTCCTTAGAGTCAGAGTGTGTTGAGTTCAAAAACTGATGACTTCATATGTCACTTCTTCAGAGTCAGAACCTGTTAGCTTTCAGCTATACACTAGACAAAACCATTAGGATACAAAATTGTTCTTTAAGAAATGATAAGTGCCAAAATGTCGTTATTTTCAGTTGTATTTTGTGGCACTTATCAGCCGGTTTTTGTGTATAAACAAGTAAAACCTCGAATTTTATGTAAATAATAGTATAGTCGTGTTTTCATATAAATATTGTATTATTTGATAGCTTTTCATCTATTTTGTAGGTATTCATGCATGGTTTAAGCATTGAGCAATAAGAGCCAAAGGCACGACTTCAAAGATGTGATTTTGAGCAACTCATTAAATAATAAGGCTCAAAGCAAAGAAGAGGAAAATCATTAATTTCGTCGGTATTTAGTCATTGTTAGATAGGGCATCGAATAAACTTTCCAACGCTTCTGACCGTACGTAAATCGGAGTTACGGTTCTTGAATTATGGTGAAAGCGAGAAATTATTTTTCTCATTATTGTCAAATTCACCAAGCGAGCTCGGGGCGATTTAAGCGTTTTCTGGTCTCCAGGTGAGCTCGGGGCGCTTAAAGCACCAGGAAAATTTGGTTGTTTTTACGCTGGCATTTTGGGAATAAAGTCACATTTCTTCGGGTGAATATTTATGGCATCGGGTGTAACACCCTGAAATTCAGAATTACTTATTTAATTAATTATTTATGAATATTTGTGTGATGTATGACGATATGTGGTAGGACATTAGTGAGAAATAGAAGATAATTAGAATTATTTAGATTTAAATAATTTATTTTATATTAATTAGAATAATAATAATTATTATATAGAATATTAGTTGTGTAGAGATGTTAAGGACATAATGGTAATAATATGGTGATAAGTAAGGGCATAAGGGGAATAACAAAGAAAGGGTCTAAGGGGTAACAAATAAAAAGAGAAAATAAGAGATATAAGATTCATTATGTACGATCGTAGAATTTGGGAGAACATGAAGAGAGGTTAGGGCTTACAGAGAACCAAGAGGAGAACTTCGTAGAACGTGAAGGAAGAGAATCAAATCGCTAGGAATTTGAGATAAAGGGTGTAATCGGGTTTATTATGATTGACAAGGGATTAAGGTAGATGTAGGATTTTATTTGTATGATGATTTGGTGAAAAGCATGACGAATACTTTGATGAAATTGTATGATGATGATGTTGATATGCCATGATTCGAATGTAATATGTGTATAATATTGTGTTGTTGTCAAATTGTAGAATTTTGTGATTAAAATGCTTTTTTAGATGGATTGATACTCGAAATTAAAATTGAAATAAGGTTGGACATAAGCAAAATCGTAATTGAGAAACTGTTGAATCACACACGTCGTTAGGTGATCCAAAGGCAAGCAAGGGGTGAGCTAGTCGCCCAAGCTTCGTCGGGCGAGCCAAGCGGCAAAAGGAATGGTGAAAAAGAGGGCTCCTGGAAAATGTATGGGAGGGGATTGCCGCTAGAGCTTCACTGGATGAGAAAAGCAGCGATGAACCCAATATCTCAATTTTTCGGGTGAGCATCAGGCGAGAGGGAGGCGAGCAGAGCTCCCCTAGGGTCGTCGGGTGAGGCTTAGGCGAGCATTATTGCAGTAAATCTTCAAAGTATTGTAATTTGAGTTTCAGGACTTTGTTTGATGCGTCGTTTGAAGCGTTAGGAAGCTAACGCACATAACTATCTTATAGAAGAATTGTATGAAGTATTTGGTGTATTATTCATGTGTTTATATATTCATGAGTTTGGATTATTATATGTTAGTATACTATGATGTCTTGTTAAAATGACGTAACTTGATGTATTCTAATGATGTTACCGTGGTGTTGGTATTTGATGATAGTGTGATGATTGAAGTTTAATGATCTGCATGTTTAATATGTATACATGATATGTGAAGATGACTATGTGAAAGATGACGCAATTGACTGGACGTGGTCGAACTTTATATGACGTTGTTGTGCATCATGCATTCATAGCATTTTTGGAAGGTGGTCCACTTGTGATGAGCCTCAATCTTATTGTGCAGATTGAGTGCGTTTGTGATGTGCTCCGGTTCCAAGAGGGAATCGATCATATGGTGGGGATCATTGAGGGATATAAACTAGGTGTTTATAAATGTTGGTACCACATGCATTGAGTCAATATTATTGCATTAACATCCCATGTGACATTGTATGAATTTTGTTGATGAGTTGTGATATGATGATAATTGTGAACTATGTGAGTATGTGATAAGTTTGATGATGAAAGATGTCTAAGTGCTATTATGATGTATCAATGAGTATGAAGTGTTGGTGAATGATATGTGTTGTTATATGATGATGTTGTTTATATCTATTAATCTTTTCCTTAAATCTTTTATAATGAATCACGATTACTCACACTTTCTGTTTGAACGCTGCCTCTACGTGGGTAACGTGAAGATGCCCAGGAGTAGCATGTAGGAGCATCTGATATATATTTGCAGTATTTTATTAGTTTCGTTAATTATAAGTTGTCTTGCTCTGATATGTAACATATGGGATCTTTTGTACTTTCTTGGGTTTCAAATTCATCAATCAAAGGAAAGTTTTCTTAAATAGATCAACTTAAGAAAGCTTAAATACAAAGATGAAGAAGACCAATAGAGTTGTATATTATACATTGTGGGCAGAAGTTTGGTCTCATAACTTACTTAAATATGCTTTTATGTGCTTTTTTTTGTCTTTATTAGGTAACTCCTCCTTGTCATGTGAGTTATTATTATGTTTTATATGTTGTTTATTTATCCTTCCTTTTTATAATGGTACATAGGGAGAAGTATACACTCAAGGAGAATATAATATACTTTATTTATCAATGAAGGGTGTTAGCCACTCTGAATCTTTTATCCGTCTCTTTCTATTTTACCACCTCCCAAAGATACGTGTTTCATCATTAAAAGATATGGTTCTATGTGATGTACATGTAATATCATCAAAGGATTTTGATGATGACAACTGTCAAATAGAGGTGTTGATGGAAAATGCCAAATGTATTTGATCACGACAACTCTTCCAAAGATTCTCAATGATGACATATAAGCAAGAAAGAGATATCACACGCCTTATCAGTCAAATATATCAAGTTCCAGTTGAAAGTTCTAGAGAAAATAAAATCAAGAAAAGGAGCATGAAGCTATGAGGATGTGATCTTGAAGTCTTAAAGTTGGTAAAATGTGAAATATTGCATGATGTTGTACCCCAAAATTTTCCCTCCCATATTCTTCAAGATTTGCCAAGTCAAAGCTTCAAAATCTCCCCAAGGGTTGCACAGTTCAAGGGCCTCCTAACAGTCAAAAACTAGGGTTTTGGTTCTGGCAAAGAAAATGAAGTTTCCAAGGGTCCAATCAAGTCCCACATGCCTACAAACATGGTCAAGCATCCTCATGCCAAGTTTCAAGACTTACAGCACAAAATTGCACAGTCAAAAACCCTAATTGCTCAGCAGTTAACTGTAGGGGTAAAATGGTCATTTGACAGTCAAAAGTTCAAATTTTTGGTCAACATCTTATTTTGAAGCCACAAACATCATTTGATCAATTCTTGATCATGATTTTCAAGGTATGGCTCAAAAAGTCTCAAGATGCAAAAGTTTCCATATTTGGACAGTTGAAAAAGTCAACTGTAACTTGACCAGGGCATAACATCCACATGGTTTATCAGAAAAATTCTATCCAAAGCTCATTTTTAAGAGAAATACATTTCCTACAACTCCTCTTCACACTTCAAGTCCAAGAAATGCTCTCACAAAAAGTTATCAATTTCAACATTATAGGTCATTTTCAAAAGTCAACAAAAAGGGACTTTAAGTCAAAGGCCATAACTTGAGATTGGTAAATCCAAATGACATGGGACCAATGGCATTGGTTAGAGGACTTCAATACCTTTCCAAAATATCCAAGAACATGATCAAATCTTAAAAATTGAGCAAGATATGCCTTGTGGAAGTTGGGAAATGTTTGGGTATTTTGAAAAGTCAACTTTGCTTCAAATGCCTCAAAATTGCTAATGGGCCACATTTTCTTCCCAGATTCATCATCCAAAGGCTATGCACGACCATGTGGCCCAAAGGGGATTTATTTCATCATTTTTATTATTTATTTGAATTTTTAATCACAATTAATTCATTTAATTAAATAAAATATGGAAAAAATACCAAACCAATGCATTTGAATCTTTTTATGCAGCATTTGCTCTCCTTAAAGACTCAAGATTCGTGCACAACAAAATTGGAAAGATTGGCCATGATTGGAATCAAAAACACATGAAAAAGATTGAAAAAATATTCATGGAAAATCAAATATTCCTTTCATCAATGCATTGATCTTTTGGCTCAAAATTCAACCCTAATCCATCCCATACATAAGTCAGATGCAAAACCTAATGCCTAGAACTTAAAAAGCTGCGCCCAAAACCTCTTATGCACTTTGCAATTTTTGTGAAAAAAGTCAAAACTGAAAACACCATTCCAAAGCGTTTTAAGGCAAGATAATTATTCCATTGCACTCCCAAGGCATCAAGGAACCTAACTGAGTCCTTTTCCACGCTTCCAACCTCAGGAATTGGTACATAGAAGTCAAACTGTTTCATATTTTTTGCATAATCGTGTTTCTTCATTCATGCCATATTTTTGATTTCTAACGCTTGTTTTGTACTAGTCTAATCATTCTAATGCTAACCATGCTATTCAATTGAATTTTCGTGCCCTATATGCAAAGTTACCATTGAAGCTTTCTAGGTTTTCAGAGGTCACGAATTAGGGGTTTCCTCTTCAGGAAAAATTGAGACATGAGACTTATTCCATCAGAACCAGAAGCTTCACACGAATCCAGTCATCCTATTGCGCCTAATTTCTGATCAACGACGGCCTATTCGCTATTTTTCCATGTATCATGTAGTGGGGGTTTAAAACCCCCGCAATCTTGTTTTATATTTTCAGGCCAAAAGCAAACGAGTGGAGAAGATGATGACTTATCTCCATATGATAGGGTGATTCAAACTTTAGCGCGTTTTCTTTGATTAATAGCATTAGCGCTTTGTTTTGTATATATTAATTGTTATCCATTATCATTACAAAGTAAACAAGCAGCTCAGTTGGTGGAGGAGGGTATTGGTAAGCCTTGGGACCTGGGTTCAATCCCCATGTCCCCTACTTTATTTCATATTTTTCTTCCTAACGTGGTTATGTGTAGCTTGCTTCCTGAGGCCAACCATGCAGCCTCATATCTTGGCTTGCCACACGTCCTATAGCATTAGTTCAATGGTCCAGATCCAAAGCCTACAGAATGCTTCAGTCAACGCATACGCACGTGATCACTGAGAAGTCAGAAAAGGCCAAGCTTCTTGGGCCTAATTGCTGGACAATACCTCCAGATTGGGGCAGAACCCCCCTAGTGTATTATATTTCTTTCTCTTTTCTTTCTTCTATTTTTTTTTACTATTTGTTTTAATTCAATTGTTTTCTTTTAATTCATTAAAAATAAATTTTATAAAAATACCAAAAAATCAGAAACCAAAAAATAAAATATATTGTATTTAATATTATTTTGTAAAAAAATTGTATCAATTAATTAGTTTTAATTCTAGATTTAATTCTAATATTTTTCTTAATAAATTAAAAAATGTAGAATTAGGGTTTTATACTTTTTTTCCTTTTTTCCTTTTTCACCATATTAATTATTAATTATTATTTTTGTAAATAAAATTTGCCATGTAAATAATTAATTTAAATTAGGTCCAACTTGAATATTTTCTTAATAAATAAAAAATAGTTAGAATTAGGGTTAATTAATTTTTCTTTTTAATTCCAATTTAATTTTCTTACTAAAAATCCATAAATACAAAAAACTCAAAAATAATTTCCTTTCACATTTAATTTAATTAATTTCGTAATTTTAATTCAATTTCTTTAAAAGGGTCCAACGCCCCGCATTCCCGACTTTAATTCTCTTCGCATTTTTATTTCTTTTTGTGAACATTCATGTAATTCTCCCAAAGCCATGTAATAGCTTAATTAGTATATTTATCTTTTCGCATCTTTATTTTATTTCAAATCGGGTCTTGGATTAATTTGGCGATGTAGACCCGCGCCTTTGTAATAGCGTAGGACTTTTAATTTCCGCATCTCTTTAACTGTTAATTAATTGCATGAAAGAATGAATGTCAAAAATAAAAGCAACACGTAGATCACCAATCCATGAACAAGACAAAAATATCTGAAAATGACACACAAATCACACACCACCCCTAGGGTACGCCTCATTGTTGCCTTGCCCCTCGAAAGGTGGTCGTCGAGTAGAGGACGTTTTAGTAAGTCCTCATGTCCATGAACATGGCATGAGGGTAGCTTCTAAGGTGTCTTCCTATTGCTCTGGTGATCACCATGTCCCGAACCCTCGAATTGACCCGAACACCTCCGATGGTGGTGCTACCTACCTCTCAATGGTGGGATGGCACTACTTTAAGGACATTTACACAGACGAATTCCTTAGGGTAGGTAGACGACTCTATATACTCGCTCTAATTTCAAAACAAATCAAAAAAATACTTTTCACACCGACACCTTTTCAAAAAGCTTTCGAAAGCAACTTTTCAAACACTCTTGAGGACTGATACAAGAGTCGAACTGAAATTTTCAAAGAAACTTTTTTTAAAACCCACAGTTGAAAAGCAAACAAACCATTTTGAAAACACAAGTGAGCAAGTATCTAAGAGCCCATGAATAACCATGGATAGAAAGGGTGCTAACACCTTCCCTTTCTATAATCTACCTCCCGAACCGAGAGCAATCTCTATAAGGAATTTTTCTGTGCTTTTGTCCTTTCCATTTGGAGAAAATAAAAGACGGTGGCGACTCTTGCTTCCGCGACATTTCGCGAACCAGCGTTAAACAGTCAGTTCCAGATCCACCGATCACAGAACTGGCGACTCTGCTGGGGACACTTATAAAGTGAGGTGTACCTTAGGATAGTTCATAACTGTGTTTTCAATTGTATTGATTTGCTTGCTTTAAAATTGTGGGTTGCATGGGAGTTACATAGATCCTAACCCGGATCTGGGGATACCCTGTTTAGGTAGCATAAGCTGTGAGGGACCTGTCCGGCGTAGACCGACACGGGTGAAGCAGTGGCTACGTTGGTGTGGCACCTTGGTCTGTACCGATATCCCTTGTGTTGCAACGAGGAGAATATGGGTCTTCTGAGGAGTCATTAAGCACCAACAGACCTTAGAACCTTAAAAGACACAACTTGGCCATTAGAACAGTAGCAGTATGCTACGCCCATTGAGGCTAAACTCTCGTGATGGTTCTGGCCGCAAGAAAAGATTGCGATGCTGGAGTTATGACCGATTGAGGGTAGTCAATGATATTGGGATCCTCTAAGAACCCGGTTACTTTGATAGGACAGGTATGAACCAACAAACTGAAAGAGGGTAATACCTAGACCCCATGCTGGCCTAAACTCTAAGGGCTTGTCTTGTGTGCCTTACCATGTTTGCCTTTGTATCTATTTGTGGTGTGTTTTATCATAACATCATAACATCATGAGCATTGCATGCATCCTGCATAAGGACTGACCATTTCAAAGACAAGAGGGTTTCACCTTTGCTCTGTTTTGTAGGACATCATGATGCCTGTGCGAAGGAATACTATCCGGTTCAACTTTGTTCACCCACCTGAGTTGCTTGAAGAGTTGGTTAGCAGAATTCCAAATACCACTTCCTTCATCCAGAGGCATGGTTCTCTTCTCAGTTTAGTCACTGCAAAGCGGGATCAACAGTTGATCAGTGTCCTGACCCAGTTCTATGACCCTCTGTACCAGTGCTTCACCTTTCAAGACTTCTAGCTGGTCCCTACCCTGGAAGAGTTCTCTGATTTGCTTGGCATCCCTATCCTGGATCAGACTCCTTACAATGGCTGGGAAAAGACTCTCAGGCTTGAGGAGGTTGCTGCAGCTCTTCCTTTGACACATCAAGAAGTAATGGACAACTGGGTGACTAGAAGCGGAGTTAAGGGTTTCTTGGCCAAGTTTCTGATTGGTAAGGCTAACAGTTTCTGGAATGATTTGGACTTTAGGGCATATGAAGACCTCTTGGCTCTCTTAATCTATGGGCTAGTATTGTTTCCTAATCCTGACAACTTCATCAATGTCACTGCCATAAGGATCTTTATGTCTCAGAATCCTGTACCCACTCTCTTGGGTGACATCCTGCAATAACTTTATGCTCGTACTACCCGAAGACGAGGAACTCTATGGTGTTGCATCCCTTTGTTGGTGAGGTGGTTTATTTCGCACCTCCCTAAGTTCGTGCTGAAGAACCAAGAAGGAAGAGGTTGGGCTCATAGGTTAATGTCTCTCACCGATAAGGACATCATTTGGACTTGCAGAGGTTTGGATGAGATAGCTGTTATTGATCGATGCGGAGAATACCCTAATGTTCCGTTGATTGGTACCCAAGGAGGGATCTCTTACAATCCATGTCTAGCACTCCGACAGTTTGGAAGGGCCAAAAGAGTAGGGCCTCATGAGATGTTGGTGCCTCACATCAGTTTTGAGTTTCAAGTGGATAGTGACGAGCTGCGTCGTAGGTTCATCAAGGCTTGGGACAAAGTTCATAAAGCTGACCCACAAGAGTTGGGGCCAAAGACTTGTCTACCTATGGAAGCCTACTACAAATGGGTTCGCATCCGTGCTCAGAAGTTAGGTATGCCATACGAAGCCGTCAGACCTATCATTCTTGAGTATCCTGACAAAGATGGTGTTCCTCCAACTGTCCTCCCTCCTCAGATACCTACTGATTATGAGACATTAAAGAGGTCTTGGTCGCAACTGCGAGAAGAGCGGGATTCTTACCGGGAAAAGTTCAACGAGCAGGAATTGAAGATCCAGAAGCTGACAAAGCAGTTGGAGAATGAGCGAGCTCTGAATGATTACATCCGTACTGAGAAGAGGAGACCATGGGATCAATAAGGAGCTCTGGATGTTCTTTTACAGTTTTATTTCCCTTTTCAGTATTTCCCTTTTATGTAACGCCTAAGGGCAACCTGTTGAACAATTTAAGTTTCAAAGTTGAATCTAATGAAGTGTGTTCCTTTTTGTTTACAAAGTTGATTCCCGACTGTCTTTGAAAACATAAATCATACGCATTCCATTCATCATGTGCATAGCAGGTTTTCTTCTTTTCAGGTTGCTTACTGTTCTTCGCTGTTTATTTCAGCATCATGAATCCTGACTCATCCTCAACCGAGATGTCTATCAAGGCTCTTCAGGCGCAGAACGCGCAATTTCAGGAACTGATCATGGGTTTGGCTCAGGGCCAAGAAGAGCTGAAGGCTTTGCTCCTGAAGAAGGAGAAGAAGAAGAAGAAGAAGAGAACTGTTCTTTTCAACTCGGGCCGAAGGTTCGGAAACACTCTGCAGAATGAAGAGGCTGGTTCTTCTATAGGCAAGAGCAGTCCCCAAGGGGGAAAAGGTCCTAGTTCAGTAGTCTCTGACAACGAGACTGACTTCAATGAGAAACAGTATCCTCCGGCTGAAGACCGGTATAAGCAGTTGGAAGACAGACTGAATGCAATGGAGATTCAACAAGTGCCTGGGCTGGATTTCGGAGACTTGGGCTTATCTACTAGTGTGATTATTCCTCACAAGTTTAAGGCACCATCTTTCACAAAGTATGACGGGGCGTCTTGTCCCAAGCTACACCTCAGATCTTATGTGCGGAAGATTCAACCGTACTCAGTGGACAAGAACTTGTGGATCCACTTCTTCCAGGAGAGTCTTTCAGGGACTCATCTCGAATGGTTCTATCAGCTGGATGGGACAAAGGTTCGTAACTGGGAGGAGTTGGCTACTGCTTTTTATAAGCAGTATCAATATAATGCCGACCTTGCCCCTACACGTACCCAACTCCAGGGTATGTCGCTAGGAAGCGAAGGTTTCAAAGAGTATGCACAGAAGTGGAGGGATCTGGCTGGCAGGGTGCAGCCTCCGTTAACTGACCGGGAGTTGGTAGACATGTTCTTGGGGACCCTATCTGGGCCATTTTTCAATCATCTTATCGGTAACTCATCTGCAGGGTTTACTGATCTTATTTTGACTGGAGAGAGAATAGAGGCTGGAATGAAGTATGGTAAAATTCAGAAGGGTGCATCTGCAAGTTCTGAGAAGAAACCCTTTAAGAAGGAGGCCAGTGTTGTATATGGGTCTAGAAGACAAGAGAAACCCGAGCGCCGCCAATCTGTCAACACGGTGATGATTGCTAAGCCTGCTGCCGCTCCTCGGCAAACCAATCCTCAAAGGACTGAAAGACCCAGGAGAGAGTTTACCCGGCTAAGTATGACTCTATCACAAATCTTGCCGCAGTTGCTGTCCACCAACTTAGTGACTGTCAGGGAGGCCTCGAAAGTTGTGAATACTGCCTCTCCAAAATACAATCCAAATGCCCACTGTGCTTATCACTCTGATAGCCCGGGGCATTCCACTGATGACTGTTGGGCATTGAGGAATAAGGTGCAAGACCTTATTGACGCAAAAGAGATACAGTTTGAAGCGCCTGAGAGGACAAATGTGGTGACTGCTCCTATGCCCCAGCATGGAGTGAATATCGTTGATGAAGAGGTATATGTCGTTTTTGTGAATGATGTAGCTACTCCTTTGATGACTGTTAAGAGGAACCTACTGTTGGCCGGTTTATTTCTGGGTTGCAGTGAAGGTTGCCTTTTCTGTGCTGTTTCCCTTTCTGGTTGTCCTTTGCTGAAGTTGGGCATCCAAAGCCTGATGGACAGTAAAGAGATTCTGTTCAAGAAGACTGTTGTTCAGTTTGTTCCGGTGGAAGAAGTTTCTGTTGTTACAATCTTTAATCCGATCAAGGCTCTCCCAAGGAAGCCGGTTAAAATCATGACTGTCGCACCCATTGTTATTACTGTTCCGGGGCCTCTCCCCTACGAATCTGATAAAGCTGTCCCATGGCACTATGGGGCAGACGTGTATGTACACGGAATCAAGCAAGAGTTCAACACTGGCACCAACATCAGCAATATCACTGGTCCAGCAAAAGTTACCCGCAGTGGCAGGCTCTTCTCACCTGACATTATGCCACCTGCCATTCGAAGACCTCTCACTATAACACCTACAAGTGTACCTGTTCCCAGTTCTGATCAAGTGGTTTCCCCTGCTGCCGAGCCATCTAACACTCGGGGCAAAGGAATTGAAGATGAGCCTGCCCGGATGGAGGCACCAAAATCTGTGACTGTTGAGGCCTCCCAACAAGAGATGGAGGAAATTCTGAAAATAATCAAGAAGAGTGACTTTAATGTTGTTGAGCAGCTGGGGTATACACCCTCCAAGATCTCAATGCTCTCCTTACTACTGTGCTCAGAGGCCCATGCTAAGGCCCTGATTTCATTCCTCAAGACGGCCCATGTGCCACAGGAGACATCTGCAGTCCAGTTCACTGATTGCGTAGCCAATTTGACGGCGGACAATGGTTTGGGTTTCTCAGATGCTGACCTTACTGCTAAGGGAAAGGACCATAATGACGCCCTGCATGTCTCTATTGAATGCAGGGGAACTACTCTTGCGCACGTGTTGGTGGACACTGGTTCTTCCCTAAATGTGCTACCCAAGAAGGCCTTAGACCGTTTGGATTGTGAAGGCCTGGAGCTGAAACCTAGCAACATCATCGTCAGAGCCTTCGACGGTTCTAAGAGGATGGTCCATGGAGAGGTAGACATTCCTATTCGTGTGGGTTCTCAAGTATTCGACTCTACCTTCTATGTGATGGATATCCGTCCATCGTATTCTTGTCTGCTGGGTCGACCTTGGATCCACAAAGCTGGGGCAGTGACCTCTACCCTACACCAGAAACTCAAGTACCCCGTCAGAGGGAAGATTGTCACTGTGCAGGGAGAGGAGGAGTATATGGTGAGCCATTTGAATTCCTTCAGGTATATTGAGATGGACGGGGAGTTTATTGAAACCCCCTTTCAGCATTTCGAAGAGGTACCTCCAACATTGGCAGCAGCGGAAACAGTGGTCGAAGAGGATGTTCCTTTGAAGATGGCTTCCTTGAAGGATGCCCGGGCTGTGATCAAGAAAGATGAATGTGCTAACTGGGGCAGGCTCCCTGATTTTACACCTAAAACTGACAAGTTTGGACTGGGTTTTACTGCAGAAGGTCAGAAGGCTATGCGCAAGGCAAAGATCAGAAGACCTCCTGTGCTCATTACCAATCCAGGAGTGAATGCTGTTGGGGACGAAGATGAAGTGGAAGAGTCAGAGTTTGAAAGCTGGATCTACCCGACGACTGATGGTGGATTGACCAGTTGGACTGCTAAGGATCATACTCCTGTCACTTTTGTTACGCAGTAATAAACTCCTATGTTTTGTTATTTGTAATAAACAATTATTAAAACTCTATGGCCCGGTGTCTTACCCGAGGCACCGTTGGCTTCATTTGTGAGGGTATATTAAATTGTCACTTCATATATCATGAATAAAGATCTTGGACGTTTTCTCGCATTTCAAATCTTATGCTCCTTTTCTTTCTTTCCTTTTTTTATATATATTGCAAAACAGCTGTATTTACACACACTCACTCATACAGGTTTCAATCCACTCTGGATCTCACTGGTAACGACTCTGCTATTGCCAGTTATGAATTCGAAAATCCGATCAACTTAGCCGAAGACGAAGGTGAAGATGATTGTGAAGTGCCTGGCGAGCTTGCAAGACTGTTACTCCAGGAAGAGAGGGCAATTCAACCACACGAAGAGCCAGTGGAAACAATAAACTTGGGTACTGATATAGACAGAAAGGAGGTAAAGATTGGTGCCAACCTAGAGCTCAGCGTGAAGCAACGGTTGACTCAGATGTTACATGATTATATGGAGATCTTTGCCTGGTCCTACGAAGATATGCCTGGGTTGGATACCGACATTGTGGTCCATCATTTGCCTACCAAGGAAGACTGCCCTCCGGTCAAGCAAAAGGTCCCTTGTATGCGTCCAGAGATGTCTGAGAAGATCAAGGCCGAGGTTATGAAACAGTTTGATGTCGGGTTTCTTGCAGTGACTTCTTACCCTCAGTGGGTTTCTAATGTGGTGCCAGTACCAAAGAAAGACGGTAAGGTCAGAATGTGCATTGATTACAGGGATCTGAACAGGGCCAGTCCCAAGGATGACTTCCCCCTACCTCACATTGATGTCCTTGTTGACAATACCGCTCAGCATAAGGTGTTCTCTTTCATGGATGGTTTTTCAGGTTACAATCAGATCAAGATGGCACCTGAAGACATGGAAAAGACTACCTTTGTTACTCAGTGGGGCACCTTCTGCTACAAGGTCATGCCTTTTGGATTGAAGAACGTTGGGGCAACCTACCAACGTGCCATGGTTGCTTTATTTCATGACATGATCCATCATGAGATAGAAGTGTATGTTGATGACATGATCGCAAGGTCCCAGACTGAGGAAGAACACCTTGATCATCTGCAGAAATTGTTTGACCGTCTGAAGTTGTACAAGCTGAGGTTGAACCCGAACAAGTGCACCTTCGGGGATAGATCTGGGAAGTTGTAAGGCTTCGTTATAAGTGATAAGGGTATTCCAGTGGACCCTGCCAAGGTCAAAGCTATTCAAGAGATGCCAGTTCCTAAGACAGAGAAAGAGGTTAGAGGCTTTCTAGGACGCCTGAATTACATCGCCCGATTCATCTCGCACCTAACTGCTACTTGTGAACCAATCTTCAAGCTGTTGAAGAAAGATCAGGTAGTACGTTGGAATGATGAATGTCAGGCTTCTTTTGACAGAATCAAGGAGTATCTACAAGAACCACCCATCCTTATGCCACCGGTTGAGGGGAGACCTCTGATACTATACCTAACAGTGCTTGACAACTCAATGGGGTGTGTGCTGGGGCAGCATGACGAGTCTGGCCGAAAAGAGCATGACATTTATTACCTTAGCAAAAAGTTTACCGACTGTGAGACCCGATACTCACTGCTCGAGAAAACTTGCTGCGCTTTGGTATGGGCTGCTCGCCGGCTGAGACAGTATATGCTGACTCACACTACCTTGTTGATCTCGAAGATGGATCCTATAAAGTACATATTTGAAAAGCCTGCTCTGTCCGGGAGAATAGCAAGATGGCAAATGATCTTGACAGAATACGACATCCAGTACACGACCCAGAAAGACATCAAAGGAAGTGTATTGGCAGACCACTTGGCACATCAGGCAGTAGACGACTATCAGTCAATGAACTTCGAGTTTCCAGACGAGAGCATCATGATAGTGACTGATTGTGAAGTACCTGGACCGGATGAAGGACCTGAGGAAGGATCCCGATGGTCTATGCACTTTGACGGAGCCTCCAACGCTTTGGGTAACAGTATCGGCGCTGTGATCATATCCCCCCAAGGCACTCATACTCCACTCACTGCCCGGCTATGTTTCAACTGCACCAACAACATGGTGGAGTATGAGGCGTGCATCATGGGTCTTCAAGCTGCGATTGACTTAAGGATCAAGTTTCTGAGTGTCTTCGGAGATTCCGCTCTCGTGATCAATCAGATCAAAGGAGAGTGGGATACGAAACATCCGAATCTTATTCCTTACAAAGAATGCGTGTTGACATTGATCCCCCACTTCACAGAGAACCTTTGAACACTTTCCGAGAGAGGAGAATCAGTTAGCGGACGCGTTAGCTACGATGTCTTCTATGTTCAAGGTCAAATGGGACAATGAGGCTCCCCGGATCATCATCTGGAAACTGGACAAACCGGCATACTGTTGTAATCTCGAGACTGAGTTGGTGACTGAGAAGCCTTGGCACCATGAGGTGAAGAGATATTTGGAAGCTCAGGAATACCCTGAGGGTGCGTCTGTCAACGATAAGAAGTTTCTGAGGAGGTTCGCAGCAAAGTTCTTCCTTAGCAACGGCGTTCTGTACAAGCGAAACCATGATTCGACCTTACTGCGTTGTGTGGATAAAACTGAAGCAGAAAGGATCATGGAAGAGCTGCATGAAGGGACTTTCGGAACACATTCCAGTGGACACACTATGGCAAAGAAAATCCTTCGGGCAGGGTATTTCTGGTCCACAATGGAAGCTGACTGCTACCAACATTCTCGGACATGCCATAAATGCCAGATATATGCAGACAAGGTGCACGTTCCTCCAGTTCCTCTAAATGTTCTGACTGCACCTTGGCCTTTTGCAATGTGGGGCATAGATATGATCGGCGAGATTAAACCTACAGCATCCAATGGGCATCGCTTCATCCTGGTAGCGATTGATTACTTCACGAAGTGGGTTGAAGCAGCTTCCTACGCTACGGTAACCAAGACTGTTGTGGCACGGTTCATTCGGCACAATCTGATCTGTCGATACGGCGTCCCTGAAAGGATCATTACGGACAACGGTACCAATCTAAATAACAAGATGATCACTGAGCTCTGCGAGCAGTTTAAGATACAGCACCACAACTCTTCTCCTTACAGACCGAAGATGAATGGGGCTGTAGAAGCAGCAAATAAGAATATTAAGAAAATCGTGCAGAAGATGACAGTGACTTATAAAGATTGGCACGAGATGTTACCGTTCGCTCTACATGGATACCGTACCTCAGCCAGGACGTCAACCGGGGAAACTCCTTTTTCCTTGGTCTATGGTATGGAGGCAGTCTTACCGATCGAAGTGCAGATACCTTCTCTCCGGATAATGAAGGATGCAGACCTGAACGAAGATGATTGGATCTAGACACGACTTGATCAGTTAAACCTTATTGACGAAAAGAGGCTTGTTGTTATTTGTCATGGTCAGACGTACCAAAAACGGATGATCAGGGCATTTAACAAAAAGGTCAGACCACAAGAATATCAAGTTGGGGATCTGGTAATCAAGCGAATCATCCTTCCTCAGAGTGACCCAAGGGGCAAATGGACCCCTATGTACGAAGGGCCATTTGTGGTTAAGCATGTGTTCTCAGGAGGAGCCATGATTCTAACCAACATGGATGGTGACGACCTTCCTCACCCCGCCAATGCAGACATAGTAAAAAGATACTACGCATGAAAAAGACCCGCTAGGTTGACATACCTAGGCAAAAATTAGGGCTTCCCGGCGAACCAAAAGGGTTCGGGCAAAATGAAGGGATGAAATGAAGAAAAAAAATCTGTACACCCGGAAAGTCGAAAACCTGAAAAGGCGGCTTGGGCAAAAACGGGTATCCCGGTGGACTGAAAACCCGAAAGGGCGGTCCAGGAAAAAGTTAGGGATAAAGCGTAATACTATGTCTCATTGGACCACTTCGCATCCAGAATCCGGTATCAACAGCAAGTTCAGACGACATCGATCAGTCAACTTCATCTTCAACTAAGGTCATCAAGTGATGAGACACTCGGAGATATAAAGGCAATAACAGAGTTGAAACCCAGTGGATCATTCATTTCACACAGCTGTTTTATTTTCTTTTGTACAAACTTGTATAAATTATTTTGTTCGGCGGCGTTCTCTTACTAGGACGTCAGCCTCTTGTACATAAACGCCTATTTCACAGGCAAATTCAAAAAATCAATACAAATACACTTTTCAGCTCAAATTGCCAATTGTTTTTTCCTTTTTCTGTTTTGTTTTGTGAAGAACGTCCAGGGTTCAATTTGTGATATATGCATTGACAATGATTTGCTAACTCATGAATATTTGCATACGAAACAAAGGATTAATTACAGGTAACATTAGAAACAGGGGCAATAAAGAGTTGTCTAAGCGATCTAATTGTTCCGTCCACCAAGGTACCAAGGTGAGTTCGGCTGAAGAACATAACCATATATCTTAATTCCCCAGAGAGTGAGCCAGCAAGTCAGTGCACTCTCCCCAAGCTATATTATCAACCTTAAGGAAGTTGGGTATCCTCCAACAGATCTCAACATGCCCCAGCACAATATACATGCATCCTTAACAAGCATCCCCGGCAGTCTTGGCCTAAAGATTGTTCCCCGGTGGCATATCAAACATTCAATGGAGTCACTTCCCCGGTACATCTCAAAACTTCCCCAGGAGAGTCTAATCCAGTTCCCTAGGAAAGTTGGGATCCATCTCCCCAAGCAGTAAGCTTATCCCCAGTAGATTCTGGAAGCTTATCCCTGCAGAGCACGAACGCGTCCCCCGACTTTATTCAAAGAGTTATTTCCCTACCAGGATATAACTGGGTTATCCTCAGCTAAAAGCCACGGATAGATCGTCCTCGACGAAGTCTTCTTATCCCTAGCGAAGTCTACTAACACTTCCAACACAACAATGGTATCCCCAGCAATTTACCATCAACATTCCAGCAAAGTACCTCTCTCCCCACAGAGTATTGTTTCCCAGCAAGATCGTTAGAGTACTTTTCTCCCCGCAGAATAATCCATTCGCCAAGTTTATTCCCCAACGGAGTTATCTTCTCCTACCAGTATTCTTGCAACTATCATCCCCAGCGGAAGCAAAGATCTATTCTTCAACATCAGCCCAAGAGTGACTTCCCGGCACCCGTCAAGGATTTACTTTCCTAGACGAAAAACATACATTCATAAACATCGCACTTCCATACATTATAGCATGCATATATGCATCATATCTTACAAATCTCATTTATATTGAGAACATCATTGCTTGATTCACATCATGCATTGCATATGACTGGCCTTTACCTTTCAGGAAAGATCCAGTTAAGTTCTCAAGCTATATTTCAAGACTTTAGTCTGGTTCAGTTAAATCGACCCCAAGATTTTCCTGATTCTTATCCAGTCAAAAGCCTTCTCTGGTTCAGTCAGATCGACCCTAAGATCTCCCTGATTCTTATCCAGTTGAAGATTTCAAGACCTAGACCGGTTCAGTTAAATTGACCCTAAGATTTTCCTGTTTCTTATCCAGTCAAAGGCCTTCTCTGGTTCAGTCAGATCGACCCTAAGATCTCCCTGATTCTTATCCAGTTGAAGATTTCAAGACCTTGTCCGGTTCAGTTAAATCGACCCTAAGATTTTCCTGTTTCTTATCCAGTCAAAGGCCTTCTCTGGTTCAGTCAGATCGACCCTAAGATCTCCCTGTTTCTTATCCAGTTGAAGATTCCAAGATTCTCTCAGCGTTCCTGTTGAGGTTGAAGTCGCCCAAGATTCTCTCTCTCTCAGCGTTCCTGTTGAGGTTGAAGTCGCCCAAGATTCTCTCAGCGTTCCTGTTGAGGTAGCAATCGCCCCAAGATTCTCTCAGCGTTCCTGTTGAGGTAGTAATCGTCCAAGGTTCTCTCACCGTCCCGTTGAGGTAGTAACCATCCCTGGTTCATTCATCACCATTTGAAGTCCCAGATTCAATTCCTGTAACCAGTCAGGGCGCATCTATGCAAAAAGTTTGAAGACGAGCTCCTATAACAGGCTAGGTAATCATTTTCTTTTTGAGGTACGCAAGTTCTCGCTAAGGAATCTCTTATGCGATCGACACCCAGATGACATCTATAAGCCCATCCACTCATCCATCATCTCTTAGCATGGCATCCATAAGCCCATCATCCTATCCATCAATCTCCAAAATGGCATCTATAAGCCCATTCCCACCATCATACTACTATGTGAGCGCAAATTTCTGGGCACTCTAGTGTTCAATCATCTTCCACCTTCGGATTACGAAAGGCACGTCAGCCAATCTGCATCCTCAGGTCTAAGAAGATTGAACACGGGCAACTGTTGTACCCCAAAATTTGCCCTCCCATATTCTTCAAGATTTGCCAAGTCAAAGCTTCAAAATCTCCCCAAGGGTTGCACAGTTCAAGGGCCTCCTAACAGTCAAAAACTAGGGTTTTGGTTCTGGCAAAGAAAATGAAGTTTCCAAGGGTCCAATCAAGTCCCACATGCCTACAAACATGGTCAAGCATCCTCATGCCAAGTTTCAGGACTTACAGCACAAAATTGCACAGTCAAAAACCCTAATTGCTCAGCAGTCAACTATAGGGGTAAAATGGTCATTTGACAGTCAAAAGTTCAAATTTTTGGTCAACATCTTATTTTGAAGCCACAAACATCATTTGATCAATTCTTGATCATGATTTTCAAGGTATGGCTCAAAAAGTCTCAAGATGCAAAAGTTTCCATATTTGGACAGTTGAAAAAGTCAACTGTAACTTGACCAGGGCATAACTTCCACATGGTTTATCAGAAAAATTCTATCCAAATCTCATTTTGAAGAGAAAGACATTTCCTACAACTCCTCTTCACACTTCAAGTCCAAGAAATTCTCTCACAAAAAGTTATCAATTTCAACATTATAGGTCATTTTCAAAAGTCAACAAAAAGGGACTTTAAGTCAAAGGCCATAACTTGAGATTGGTAAATCAAAATGACATGGGACAAAAGGAATTGGTTAGAGGACTTCAAGACCTTTCCAAAATGTCCAAGAACATGATCAAAGCTTAAAAATTGAGCAAGATATGCCTTGTGGAAGTTGGCAAATTTTTGGGTATTTTGAAAAGACAACTTTGCTTCAAATGCCTCAAAATTGCTAATGGGCCACATTTTCTTCCCAGATTCATCATCCAACGGCTATGCACGACCATGTGGCCCAAAGGGGATTTATTTCATCATTTTTATTATTTATTTGAATTTTTAATCACAATTAATTCATTTAATTAAATAAAATATGGAAAAAATACCAAACCAATGCATTTGAATCTTTTTATGCAGCATTTGCTCTCCTTAAAGACTCAAGATTCGTGCACAACAAAATTGGAAAGATTGGCCATGATTGGAATCAAAAACACATGAAAAAGATTGAAAAAATATTCATGGAAAATCAAATATTCCTTTCATCAATGCATTGATCTTTTGGCTCAAAATTCAACCCTAATCCATCCCATACATAAGTCAGATGCAAAACCTAATGCCTAGAACTTAAAAAGCTGCGCCCAAAACCTCTTATGCACTTTGCAATTTTTGTGAAAAAAGTCAAAACTGAAAACACCATTCCAAAGCGTTTCAAGGCAAGATAACTATTCCATTGCACTCCCAAGGCATCAAGGAACCTAACTGAGTCCTTTTCCACGCTTCCAACCTCATGAATTGGTACATAGAAGTCAAACTGTTTCATATTTTTTGCATAATCGTGTTTCTTCATTCATGCCATATTTTTGATTTCTAACGCTTGTTTTGTACTAGTCTAATCATTCTAATGCTAACCATGCTATTCAATTGAATTTTCGTGCCCTATATGCAAAGTTACCATTGAAGCTTTCTAGGTTTTCAGAGGTCACGAATTAGGGGTTTCCTCTTCAGGAAAAATTGAGACATGAGACTTATTCCATCAGAACCAGAAGCTTCACACGAATCCAGTCATCCTATCGCGCCTAATTTCTGATCAACGACGGCCTATTCGCTATTTTTCCATGTATCATGTAGTGGGGGTTTAAAACCCCCGCAATCTTGTTTTATATTTTCAGGCCAAAAGCAAACGAGTGGAGAAGATGATGACTTGTCTCCATATGATAGGGTGATTCAAACTTTAGCGCGTTTTCTTTGATTAATAGCATTAGCGCTTTGTTTTGTATATATTAATTGTTATCCATTATCATTACAAAGTAAACAAGCAGCTCAGTTGGTGGAGGAGGGTATTGGTAAGCCTTGGGACCTGGGTTCGATCCTCAGGTGCCCTACTTTATTTCATATTTTTCTTCTTAACGTGGTTCTGTGTAGCTTGCTTCCTGAAGCCTACCATGCAGCCTCATATCTTGGCTTGCCACACGTCCTATAGCATCAGTCCAATGGTCCAGATCCAAAGCCTACGGAATGCTTCAGTCAACGCATACGCACGTGATCACTGAGAAGTCAGAAAAGGCCAAGCTTCTTGGGCCTAATTGCTGGACAATACCTCCAGATTGGGGCAGAATCCCCCTAGTGTATTATATTTCTTTCTCTTTTCTTTCTTCTATTTTTTTTACTATTTGTTTTAATTCAATTGTTTTCTTTTAATTCATTAAAAATAAATTTTATAAAAATACCAAAAAATCAGAAACCAAAAAATAAAATATATTGTATTTAATATTATTTTGTAAAATTTTTTTATCAATTAATTAGTTATAATTCTAGATTTAATTCTAATATTTTTCTTAATAAATAAAAAAATGTAGAATTAGGGTTTTATACTTTTTTTCCTTTTTTCCTTTTTCACCATATTAATTATTAATTATTATTTTTGTAAATAAAATTTGCCATGTAAATAATTAATTTAAATTAGGTCCAACTTGAATATTTTCTTAATAAATTAAAAATAGTTAGAATTAGGATTAATTAATTTTTCTTTTTAATTCCAATTTAATTTTCTTACTAAAAATCCATAAATACAAAAAACTCAAAAATAATTTCCTTTCACATTTAATTTAATTAATTTCGTAATTTTAATTCAATTTCTTTAAAAGGGTCCAACGCCCCGCATTCCCGACTTTAATTCTCTTCGCATTTTTATTTCTTTTTGTGAACATTCATGTAATTCTCCCAAAGCCATGTAATAGCTTAATTAGGATATTTATCTTTCCGCATCTTTATTTTATTTCAAATCGGGTCTTGGATTAATTTGGCGATGTAGACCCGCGCCTTTGTAATAGCGTAGGACTTTTAATTTCCGCATCTCTTTAACTGTTAATTAATTTGCATGAAAGAATGAATGTCAAAAATAAAAGCAACGCGTAGATCACCAATCCATGAACAAGACAAAAATATTTGAAAACGACACACAAATCACACACCACCCCTAGGGTACGCCTCATTGTTGCCTTGCCCCTCGAAAGGTGGTCGTCGAGTAGAGGACGTTTTAGTAAGTCCTCATGTCCATGAACATGGCATGAGGGTAGCTTCTAAGGTGTCTTCCTATTGCTCTGGTGATCACCATGTCCCGAACCCTCGAATTGACCCGAACGCCTCTGATGGTGGTGCTACCTACCTCTCAATGGTGGGATGGAACTACTTTAAGGACATTTACACAGACGAATTCCTTAGAGTAGGTAGACGACTCTATATACTCGCTCTAATTTCAAAACAAATCAAAAAAATACTTTTCACACCGACACCTTTTCAAAAAGCTTTCGAAAGCAACTTTTCAAACACTCTTGAGGACTGATACAAGAGTCGAACTGAAATTTTCAAAGAAACTTTTTTTAAAACCCACAGTTGAAAAGCAAACAAACCATTTTGAAAACACAAGTGAGCAAGTATCTAAGAGCCCATGGATAACCATGGATAGAAAGGGTGCTAACACCTTCCCTTTCTATAATCTACCTCCCGAACCGAGAGCAATCTCTATAAGGAATTTTTCTGTGCTTTTGTCCTTTCCATTTGGAGAAAATAAAAGACGGTGGCGACTCTTGCTTCCGCGATATTTCGCGAACCAGCGTTAAACAGTCAGTTCCAGATCCACCGATCACACATGATCATGTGCTTAGGGTTTTTACTAGTTCTAATGAGTTTAACTGTAAAATAAACAAAAGTAAGTCTTGAGGTACTAAGATATTCACACACACACTCTCTTTATCTCTCTCTCTCTCTCTCTCTCTCTCTCTCTCACACACACACACACACACACACACACACACACACATACACACATACACACACACACACACACACATGCACACACACACACACACACATACACACACACACACAAACACACACTCACACACACAGTTCAAACCTTTTTTATTTTAATAAAACTTCTTAGAATCAAATTGAGAAATAATTTAATTGATTAGAAACTTGTTTAGTTAACTAGAAATGTGAAATACATGAGATAATCAGTTAATATATATTTCTAATCAATTAAATCAAAGTGTAACGCCTCTTAATAAACTAAGGAAGTTGATAATCGATTAGATGACGTAGAATTTCAAACTTTTCTATTTTAGCACGGTTAATAAGTCAATATATGTTTTAAAGCGATTAACTGATTAAAATGGGCCATAAATTGTTTCTTTTTTTAGTAAGCTTTTTTCTTATATAAAACAGATTTCTTCTCATTTTACGATACACTGGTTTTTTGAATAGAAACATTCTTATATTTTTCTTTATCCCATTCTTCTATAAAATTCTTTTTCATTAGAGTTGTCTTTATGTTAAGATAGTGAAAATGTTTATCTTAGATTTACGTTGTACTGGTGTTATGTTGAAAGTATTCATTCAATAGCATATTTGTCTTGTAATATATTTGTAATTATTGTGAATCTTGTTGTGAATTATGACAAAATTCAAAACCAATTTGTGAGGAAGAGAATAGTAGCAACCAAAATAAATGGTCTACAATAATAATTCGTACACAGATAATATAATTGAAAGACGAGAAAAAGATGAAGGTCTGTTTACCCAGTTCGATCAAACAACCTACTCTGGGGAGAGAGCAGCTCTCCAATTTACTATACTTATAAAGTTGTTACAAGAGATTACAGACGAGTTATAAGAAAATAGTCTTTGCATTCAGGTTCCCGAGAACAACTTAAAGACTCCCAAAAAATTAATCATATTTTCTATCCAAGTGTTTCCCAATCTCTTCAACCTTCAATATATGAATAACCTAAATGTAAGGGGTAAACAACTGTTTCTAAGGTTTACCTTGAGAATAGCCAAAATTATATGTTATGCCTTTAAACCCTTCCCCTCCCTTTCTACCTTTTTGTTGTAAGCTCTAAGATTGTCACACTGTAATAACAGAACATATACATATTTATAATTGCTAAATTCAACAAATCCAAAAAATATCTCATTAATGGTTAGAATAAAAGATATTATTATAATCTTATAATATCTCTAAGAATATATATATATATATATATATATATATATATATATATATATATATATATATATATATATATATATATATATATATATATATATATATATATATATATATATATATATATATATATATATATATATATATATATATATATATATATATATATATATATATATAATATCTTTTAAAATATTAGAAATATTTTTTTATATTAATTTATAAGATCTTTAAATTAATATAAAATATTCTAATTTTAATAAATGGATCAATGAACCGAATCGATCGAGTTCGATATCCGTGAACCGCTCAAACCAAATTACTTTTCAATTTCTTGATTTCTACCAATCTCAAAATATGTTTTCTTTTTCTTCATCAATAAAGGTTTTAAGGCACATTTACAGCAGTAACAGATTTAAAGATTAAAAGATAAACTTGAAAAAAGCTTGAGTGAAAGTTATTAAACTAAACCTATGTAAAAGTTATGGTTGTTGATGTAAGGTTTTTGGGTTGATCCAGTGCAAAAGAGTAAATTGTTGTGAAATGTTGTTTGGGTTGATCATGTGAAAAGCTTAAGATTGTTTTTGTGAAAATCTCAACAAAAAAATCTTAGAGATTAAAATATGCCAAATAGTTAAATTGAACCTAAATAATTCTATAATCACTATGCCAAAATTGAATTTAGACAGCGCCACATAGACAGCGCTTATGCCCTAAGCGCTCCTATAGGTTTTCAGTAAAAAAAAATTAAAAAATTAGAGTAAGCGCTGCTAAAGGTATACTATAGACAACGCTTAATATAAGCGCTGCTATAGGCCTTACCATAGACAGCGCTTTCTTTCCCTAAGCGCTGCTATAGGTTTTCAGTAAAAAAAAATTAAAAAAATAAGAATAAGCGCTGCTAAAGGTTATACTTTAGACAGCGCTTACTAAAAGCGCTGCTAAAGGTGTTATTCTAGGAAGCATTGCTAAAGCCTAAAGCGCTGCTAAAGGGTATACCTTAGAAAGCGCTTTCCAGAAGCGCTGCTGAAGGGTATACCTTAGACAGCGCTTTCAAGAAGCGCTGCTAAAGGCATTACTCTAAAAGCGCTGCTAAAGCCTAAAGCGCTGCTAAAGGTAATACCTTTAGCAGCGCTTCTTGAAAGCGTTGTCTAAGGTAATTAAATAGTGTCTAAATCCCTAAATTGGTTATCAGATTTCAAAAACCCCACATTATACAAACGAAACCCCACACACCCAGAAAACGCTCCTGTTCATCTTCTTCTCCAACTCGTCTCCTCCCTCCTCACCGTCCAACCGTGGTTCATGCTAGAAAGCTTCTGATTTGTTGTCTCGTTGAAAACTTGGGATTCTCCGGTTATACAAGGGCAAGGGCCAGAGGCACGTGAGGGTCATAGTGCGGCTGTTGTTAGGAAACGGCTTTACATTTTTGGTGGTTGTGGAAAATCCGCTGATAATAACAATGAGGTTTACTACAATGATCTTTACATACTGAATACAGGTAACGTTTGCTCTTCATACTGCGGTACTGACTGTTATTTATTGATCGAGTTAGTTAGTTCATTACACAATAAATCCCCTTTGACATTTAAATGAGATCTTATGTAAGTGATACAAAGTATGGTAAATTGAATGGGAACGTTTAGATTCCAGAATTTGTCTTTTGCTTTTGATTATAGTATCTGATGTGGATTATTCTAATGGTTCAGTTTTACTGTTTCACCCGCAGAGACACTTGTTTGGATGCGCCCTACAACATCAGGCACACCACCATCTCCTCGTGATAGAGAAACTGATTCAAAAACAGTGTGAGCCTTTACCTAGAAGAAGAAGTTTCGCAAAATCGGTTTCATCTAAGGTAAAATTTCTTCATCCTTTTCCGGTTTCACTATGGAAGCCTGTTAGTAATAAAACAGTGAATTAGAATGGTTTTAACTGCAAGAGTTTCGAGTGTTTGAATGGTAGGAAACTGAATAGAGATTGTGTTCATTGCTTTGATTTGGTTAATGGATATGAGAATCAAAGATTTGTTAAGTCTAAGAGTAAGAATGATTTTCTTGTTGATGATGTTTTGCAATTAGGAAATGGTGGGATTAGAATAGGTTTTGATATTGGAATTGGTTCGGGGTCTTTTGCGGCGGTTATGTCTGAGAGGAATGTTACCGTGATTACTAGTACTCTTAATGTTAATGGTCCTTTCAATGAGTTTATCGCGGCGAGAGGACTTTTTCCGGTTTACTTGAGTTTGGATCATAGGTTTCCGTTTGTTCAATCTAGTATTCAACTTAGTAATAGTAAAAAATAACACAAATTATGAATCTTCGAATGAGTTCACAACTAAGCTAATGTCTCTAAAATTGTAATGTTGACGATCATTGATTGAATATGTTATAGGACCACAACAGTAACATGAACTAGGCCTCTAAGGTTGGACCACATTCGTGGCTATGCTCCTTTCACTCACACGTTACAATCCTCATTTGTAGAATTGTTCTAATCACATGTTTGATTTTATTGACAACACACACTCTTTAAATTCATTGTACTCCCACCACATTGCTTATAATCCAAGTTAGTAATAATCAACACAAGAGGTTCACGTAACAATGACATATTCACTTGAATAATAAAATCCGTGTATACTTTGTGATTTGGCATAAACGCATTATACTGTTTTGTGCCCTAATTAGTGTTTTTGTTTAACTTAGATAATAGTTAAAACCATGGATAAAAAATGGATGTGTGCCGATCGATTGTTGAAAGAGTACGAGAATGGGGTATTAGAGTTCGTTAAGTTTGCTGTTGAACATGCTGAAGACCGTATAGAATGAAATGTCCTTGCTTGGGTTGTTGTTATGTGGGTCGGGTTGACGCAGATGGATTGAAATCGCATTTACTAATGCGCGGAATTGATCGAAGTTATACGTGTTGGATATTTCATGGTGAGAAAAGCATCGAGAATGTTGAACCGGGGGTGAAAAGTAATGCGACCTATGTTTCGTACGACAATGCCACAGATACATATGATTGTGAACGAGTCGAAGATATTGCAGAAGCACTTGAAGAAGATCTTCAAGATTGTCCCAAAATGTTTGAGAGGTTGGTAAGCGATGCGGAGAAACCGTTGTATAAATATTGCCCCAAATTCACAAGATTGTCTGCGGTATTAAAATTGTACAACTTAAAGGTGCACAATGGATGGTCAGATAAAAGTTTCACACAGTTATTAGCCCTTTTGAGAGATATACTTCCTGAGGTTAATGTTCTTCCTAATCGAACCTACGAGGCCAAAAAAATGCTGTGCTCTATTGGCATGAGCTATGATAAGATACATGCATGTCTAAATGATTGTATTTTGTTTCGAAACGAATATGCATCGTTGAATGAGTGCCCAAAGTGCGGTTTATCTCGATATAAGAAAAAATCATCTCCAGCGAAAGTCTTATGGTATTTTCCTATTATTCTGAGATTTAGACGCATGTTTCGTAGTGAAACCGATGCTAGACACTTGACTTGGCATGCATATGAAATAATTATCGATGGAAAGTTTCGACATCTGGAAGATGCACCACAGTGAAAGAAAATTGATAATGATTATCCTGATTTTGGAGGAGAAACAAGAAACCTTCGCTTGGCATTATCTACGGATGGAATGAACCCGCATGGTCTTCAAAGTATCTCACATTCCACATGGCCTGTGATTCTTATGATTTATAACCTACCTCCATGGCTATGTATGAAGCGCAAGTACATGATGTTATCTATGTTAATTTCTGGGCCTAAATAACCAGGGAATGACATAGATGTATACTTGAAACCTTTAATCGAAGATTTGAAGATTTTGTGGGAGAACGGTGTGGAGGTTTATGATGGATATAGGAAAGAAAGTTTCAATTTGAGGGCGATGTTGTTTAGCACAATTA
Source organism: Vicia faba (assembly GCA_948472305.1). NCBI lineage: Eukaryota > Viridiplantae > Streptophyta > Magnoliopsida > Fabales > Fabaceae > Vicia > Vicia faba. The sequence continues at coordinate 916,062,102 of OX451741.1, read as the reverse complement.
ACGATTTTCTAGCATATGGAAATCTATCTGGGGATAACATTAAAGGTGAAAAAGCGTGTCCTGTCTGTGAAGATGGAACTGATACGACACGATTGAAACTTTGTCAGAAGAATGTCTTTCTCGGTCATCGTAGATTCTTAAATTCAAAACATCAATATCGTGGATGGAGAAAAGCGTTCAATGGAAATACCGAACAACGTAGAGCTCCACCTGGATTGACAGGTGATCAAATTTGTGAAAAGGTGAAAGATATGAGTATTCAGTTTGGCAAGCCTTTTGCACATAAAGTTGTCACAGGTGGGTGGAAGAAGAGGTCAATTTTTTTTGAATTGCCATATTGGAAATCTTTGTACGTAAGACATTTTCTTGATGTTATGCATATTGAAAAAAATGTATTTGAAAGTGTTATTGGTACGTTACTCAATATAAAAGGAAAGTCTAAGGATGGCCTTAAAGCAAGAGAGGACATGGTAGAGATGGGAATAAGAACTGAATTAGGACCCGTGAAGAAAGGAAGACGAACATATCTACCACCTGCTGCTTATACTCTATCTAGAAAGGAAAAGAAAATATTGTGTAAGTTTCTGAGTGAAGTTAAAGTTCCAGAAGGTTACTCCTTAGACATTAGAAGACTCGTGTCCATGAAAGACCTCAAGTTAAAGAGTCTGAAGACACATGATTGCCATGTCATAATGGAACATTTTCTACCAATAGGTATACGTTCTATTTTGCCAGAAAAAGTAAGAAGTGCTATAACTAAATTGTGTTTTTTTTCCAGGTCAATTTGTAGTAAGGTGATCGATCCTGAGATCTTACCAGTATTACAAAAAGAAATCGTTATTACTCTGTGTGACCTTGAAATGTATTTTCCTCCATCATTTTTTGACATTATGGTACATCTTGCTGTTCATCTTGTGAAAGAGACACAATTGTGTGGACCAGCTTATATGAGATGGATGTACCCTGTTGAACGTTATATGAAAATATTAAAAGGGTACGTGAAAAACCGAAGTCGTCCAGAGGGTTGTATCGTTGAGCGATATGTTGTTGAAGAAGCAGTTGAGTTTTGTACTGATTTTTTGTCCAATGTGCAATCCATTGGACTCCCCAAATCTCATTTTTTCGAAAAAAAAAAGAAGGTAAAAATTTAATTGGAAATGAAATTGTGACAGTATCAAGGGATGAACGGGATCAAGTGCATTTGTATGTTCTGCACAATGGCACTGAGGTTGAGCCGTTTATTGAAATGCATAAGGCTATACTCCGAGGTGAGAATCAAAGTAGAAATGAAAATTGGATAGTACGAGAGCACAATCAAAGTTTTATACAATGGTTAAGGATCATATATATTCAAAGTTTCATTCAGATCCCGCTTCAATATCAGACAGGTTGAGATGTTTGGCATATGGTCCAAGTTAGATTATGTTCTCTTATAGAGGATACATAATTAATGGATACACATTTTATACCAAAGAACAAGATGAGAAAAGTACCATGCAAAATAGTGGTGTCACGGTGGTATGTGAAGCAATGCACATTTCTAGTATGAAGGACTTAAACCCCAAATATGAAAATTTGTCATATTTTGGGGTTATCAATCACATCTGGGTGTTTGATTACGAGAAGTTTCAGATTCCTAACTTTGGTTGCAAGTGGGTACATACTAGTGGCATACAAATGGATAAGTCAGGGTTTTTTCAAGTGGATCTTAGTAGTGTGGGGTACAAAGATGAGCCTTTTATTCTAGCCTCTCAAGCTAAACAAGTGTTCTATGTCACAGACCCAAAGAGTACGAAATGGTCTATAGTGCTTTTATCTAACAAAGTGATTGATGATAAAAGTGTGGATCAAGTTGATGTTGATGTTGAGAATGAGTCGTATATTAGAAACGATTGAGATGAAAATACTACAGCGGATGAATCATATATCAGAAAAGATCATGATGAGGGAATTTGGATCAATCCCTCCATCTGCGTTCTTAAGAGACAAGTAATTCGGAATCCAACCAAGAAAAGAAAGAGATGTTAGTGAAAGAGGTAATATATATTCCTCCATACCTGTTAACACTTAGCAAACTTCTAATAAATTATATATTTGTCATTTTATATACTCAATTGATATTTGTCATTTTATATACTGAATAGATATTTGAAATTATATATTTGGAATTATATATTTGTCATTAGATACTAATGGTTTTCTTTATTACAGGTCAGATGGCTAGTAACAAGGAGCACCCACACGATGATTCTATTAATGATGGAGACAATGATGGAGGAAAATCCAGTAAGGGAGTGGAAAAAGAAATTAAAAGAGGAAAAACTATTATGAAGAATATCATTCGTGATAGAGATAGAGGTATAAAATACGATGTGCATTGGAGTCCAAATGACCAATTAATTGAGCCTAACAGTTCTAAATTGACAAGTTACATTGGTACACTTGTAAGGAGAGAAATTCCAATAACTTGTGATGAGTGGAGAGATGATAAGCTGGATGATGCTAAAAACAAAATCTGGAGTGAGATACAGGTGCTTTAAATTATGTCTTTAAATTACTTATACTAACGCACTTTGTGTATGTTTTTTGTAGAGGTCTTTCAACATTGATGACAGAAGAAAAGATTATTGTCTTGGATTTGCCGGCAAAATACTAAGAGGGTTTAGAACATATTTAAACAGAAAATATCTTAGAGATGCCGAAAAAAATTTGTTGATGCAGAGCGTCCAGCAGAATATGCAGATGTGATTTCAGTTAAAGAATTGGATGTTTTTAAAGCCAAACGGAAAACCCCAAAATTTCAGAGTGTAAGTGAAGTAAATCATCAAAGAGCATCATCTCCCGCATATCCATACAAAAAAGGGCGTTTGGGATATGCACGATTAGAACAAAAAATAGTAAGTATTTACAAATTGCAATGATATACTTGTTCATCAAGAGTTATAACTGAGCTTGTTTTTTGTGTTAATGTGTAGTTAAAAGAGGAGAGTAGTTCTGAAACATCTCTTTCGGAGCATGTTTTGTGGAAGGTTTCCCGTGTGGCTAAGGATGGAGTTCTTAAAGAAGATGTACAACAAATTTTTGAAAAATGCGTAAGTATAACATTAATTCTAATTAAATCAAAATTTTATTAACATATAATATTCATGTTTTTCCAATATTCATATGAATTTCAGGAGAGTCTGTCTCAGTCTACATCTCGACCAGATGATTGCAGGAGCATACTTAGTCGAGCATTAGATGTTCGTGAGTATTCTGGTCGGGTGAGGGGTAAAGGACATGGGGTTACTCCAAGCTCCTTGAAAAAGAACAACCCAAAGACAAAATCAGCTAGCAATAAAGAACTGCAGGCAAGGTTGGATGCATTAGAAGCTGAAGTTCTTGAATTGAGGAAGGAAAAAGCAAGACAGTACCAATCAGAAAGGGAAGCTTCGGGTGTTAAAGAAACTAGTGACATAGCTAGTGTCAATTGTGCAGCTCAACCGAGTATTCCCGAGGTACTTATATATATTATTATGAAATTAAATTAGTGTAATTTATTTAACTGACATATATACACATTAACGATGTCATATTTATTATTGATTTTAGGGCATTTCACCTTGTCAACTCTTTTTAGAGACACCAACTTATCGCATGGTTGGCAAGGGAAAAGTCCATAACACTCTGGGAGAAGTACTTCATCATAAACCGCTCCCTTCTGGATATTTGAAAGTGTCGATTGATATTGCTTTAGAGGAGGGTGCGTTATTATCAATCCCAGATGAAGTTTCAGATGCAACATTGGTGGGAGAGGCAATATGAGCGTTTGTTGCATGGCCGTCAAGACTCGTTCGCATAGATGATGAGGTATAATTAAAACCGTTATGAACCTTTTAGTACTCAATTTTTTACGTTCGTTTTACTTACAGTTTTTTTGCATGGTAATGTTAGACTCCTACAAAACCCAAACCAAAAGATAAAGGGATTACGCGGCCAAAGGAGTCAGTGACAGCAAAAAAATAGGTACAACACAATTATATGATATTTATGCTTAGATAATGTTAATTTGTCGTCCTATACTTGACCACTCTAATTTTATGATATTTAGATTATTCCTGCTAAAGAGATTGAATCTGTAAGTAGGGGTAAGGAGCTTGTAATTAGCAACATTCTCACAGAAACAAAGAGTGTTACTAAGAGGACCGGGGCTAGAAAGAAAACTACTTCACAATATAGGTCGTGCCTTCAGACATTTATAAGCTTCACAATTATTTCGCAAGGTGGTACTTCTCTTATACCCCTGGATGAAGGGATTTATGGTTCTGAAGGCATGCCAACAATTGGTAAGGAGGATTTGGAAGAAGTTTTTGGATACTTGACATTAGGCATGGCTGTTATCAATACATACATCAGGTATACTCCAATCAACTTTGTTTAATTAATTGCAGAATTTATTTACTCATTTCAATGAATAATTAATGTTAATGATGTTTTTATTTAAGGTTTCTATATGACAAGTTGATTCGCCCACGTGGATTGGAGTCCAGATTCGCTTTTATAAATCCCAACGTTGTCCATGCAGGGTCAATCATCTCAAAACCAGATGAAGTAATAGCATTTGTGCTCAATTTATTTATGGCCAGCAAAGATATAGAAAAATTGTTCTTTTTACCATATAATACTGGCCCCAAGTAAGATTTTCATTCTAAATTTCCTCTATTATAATTTTTCGTTTTTTAACGTTATGCAGAAAATTTCCATTTAACCTTTGTTTAATATTCCAGTGGACACTGGTTATTGGTTGCAATTAATCCTGTGAGAGAAATTGTATATTATCTGGATTCATTGGACAATGATTGAACAACATACCCAGATATGAAGAAGACGATTGACACGTAAGTGAGATTGTTCCAAAATATTACTGTGTATATTTAATTATTTATGTGCGATATTTCTAAATATTCGTTATTATTTTATTATAGCATTCTACAAAGTTTTCGAGCACAAAGAGATATTCAAGTACCAAGGAGTAGAGTCAACAATATTTCTTGGATCAAAGTGGAGGTATAGATTTTCACAATTTTGATTATATAGCGATGATACTTGATAAAACAAGTTAAGGTGTATGTCTTGATGTATATCCGTATTTTCTTTCCATGTGTAGTGTCCTCGTCAGCGCAATGGTGTAGATTGCGGTTATTTTATGTTGAGGTTTATGAAAGAAACTATTCTTTTGGACCGATTAAAGATTCCATCTACGGTATGAATTTCTAACTTAGGAATTATTTTCATATTTCTCATAAAATGACCTAGTATTTTAATTAAATCATACTATGTTATATTATTTAGTACTTTGATGAATTCAAGTGTGCTTCATACTCAAAAGATCAATTGGATGAACTTATGGAGGATTGATGTCAATTTGTTATGGAGTTGAGAGTTATATTATAAGGTATAACTTTGAGTTTTGAGAATATAATATATGGCGTTATAGTTGTGTTACAATATTATTGTTTTTGTTGTTGTTATTTGGTAACTTGTATGAATTTTGATTTTTTGATTTTGTTTTAGGTTATATAGGTGCAGCTCGATGTAGAAGATATAGTTATTTTGTAATTCATTGTTGATTTTGTTTCATTGTTGTATATACTAATGTTGTTGTTGTGTATATTGTGTAAAAAGGATTGAAGAGATGAATATTGATGTTGTTATAATATTGTTTCATTGTGGTATATACTAATGTTGTTGTTGTGTATATTGTGCAAAAAGAATTGAAGAGATGAATATTGATGTTGTTATAATATTGTTTCATTGTGGTATATTGATGTTGTTGTTTAAAATGTTATAATGAAGCTATAAATTCTGGTGCAAAAATGGTGAGATTAAATTTGATAGGCATCGTTTTGTTTTAAATGAAAAAATAAGGAAAAGCGCTGCTAAAGGGGGGGAATAGACAACACTTTTAATGAGAAGCGATGTCTACAGTGTTAGAAAAAAATTATATTAAAAAAATAATAAGGAAAAGCGCTGCTAAAGGGGGGAGGGAATAGACAGCGCTTTTAATGAAAGCGCTGTCTAAAGTGATTGAAAAAAAATATTAAAAAAATAATAAGGAAAAGCGCTGCTAAAGGGGGGGAAATAAACAACACTTTTCATGAAAGCGCTGTCTAAAGTGATTGAAAAAAAATATTAAAAAAATAATAAGGAAAAGCGCTGCTAAAGGGGGGGGGGGGGGGAATAGACAACGTTTTTCATGAAAGTGCTGTCTAAAGTGATTGAAAAAAAAATATTAAAAAATAATAAGGAAAAGTGCTGCTAAAGGGGGAGAGTAGACAGCGCTTTTACCAAGCTCTATCTAAAGTTCCACATTAAAAGCGCTGTCTAAAGTGTAAGCGCTGCTAAAGGGGTTCCTAAGGGGGGTACCTATAGCAGCGCTTTTGAAATTACATAAGCGCTGTATATACCTTTAGCAGCGGAGGTTTTAGCAGCGCTTTTAAGCATTGTTAAAGGCCTAAAAAAGCGTTGTTTAATCCCTTATTTGGCATAGTGAATGTGATATTTATATCCTCATCTCTTTTATTTCTAGTTATTTATCTTGTTTCACTATTTATTCTCTTTTATTTTATTCCTCTTATTGATCTCTGATTTCTATCTCAAATCAATTTGAATCCATGAGTTTTTTATAGACCAATTTTTTAGTTTTCAAATATTATAATTCACCTTTCTCTTATGTTTAAGTGATTAATAATTATGTATTGTCAATATAGAAAGTTTTATATTATCAATCAATCACAATCATTTATTATTATCATTTTAATATAATTAAAATAAAATCAAACATAACTTTATAAAAATACTTTACTTTGAATATATTCCAATTAAATTTTATGTTTAAAATCATTTGGTCAATAGTGTATAACAAGGAGTGATCTCTTTAGAGAATTTTCGTTGCATGATAACCATTCTCGGCTTGTTAACAATATTAAAGGGCGACAAAGACTGGAACTTAAGATCGGTCAAAGTGAAAGAATGGTTATAGAGGCTAGAAACGAAAAAGTTTCCAACAACACTTCTATTTCGATGTAGGATCAGGGGCGGATGTACGTTTAGGCTAGGTGTGGCTATAGCCACATCAGATTTTTTTTCTTCTAATATTAATATATATTTAATTAATTAATTAATTTTAATATTTAATATTATATAACTCTTCAACTCACTTTTATCTCTTAATTTTCTCTCTCTTTTATTTCTTTCTCTCTCACACAGTAAACCCTTTCTCTTCTTCTCAAACCCCACCAACTTCCATATTTGTCTCTTTCTCTCATTAATCCAATAACTCCACCATTTTGCATTGTTTATGGGTGATTGAAAATCAAAGGTAAACTAACTACTTCAAAATTTTCTTATTCTTTTGTTCTATTTGAGTTGAACCCTAAAACCCCAATTTGTTTTAAAAAAGTAAAATTTCAATTTCTCATAAATATTTTCTTTACAATAAATTGTTCTTATTATTTTCTTTATAGAGTGAATAGCTAATTTTAATGGTTTCATTGTTCTCTTTATAGGATGAAGAAATTTTTTCCTGTGCTTTCTAGAGACAAAGCTACTTCTTCGGTAAATCTAGAAGCATCGGAAACTCAACATCCAAGTGAGAGTATTAAAGTTGTCGATTATGAATTGTTGGAAACCGATCCAGGAATTAGGCCTCTAATTTCAAGCTATCATCCTGACATCCAAAATGAGGTAAGGAAAGCTTATTTAAAAATAGGTCGTCATAAACCTCCTTACAATTTTGTTTACCCTTGGTCTGTTCAAGGTAATCAAAGACGTAGATTTTGCAAAAATTGGTTTGATTTGTATGATTGGATTGATTATAGTGAATCTAAGGACCTGACATTTTGCTTGCCATGTTTTTTGTTTAAGAATGTCTCTAAATACGGGGGAGATCACTTTGTGACAGAGGGGTTTGGTGATTGGAAGAATTCTCACAGATTGGCTAATCATGGAACTTCTTCCAATAGTCATATTGATTGTGTGCATATGAGTTACGCTCTCATGAACCCAAACCAAAGTATTAAGGCTGCATTTGTTAATCAAACTAAACAAATGAATTCTGAATATCGTGTTCGTGTAAACACATCTCTTATAGCTACTAAGTTTCTTTTGAGGTGTGGCATGCCATTTAGAGGGAGTGACGAGTCCTTTAACTCTTTATTTAAGGGGCCATTTCTTGAGTTTGTGGACACTCTAAAGGAAATTAACCCAGAGATAGCTAAGGTAATAAATTGTGCTCCAGGAAATAACTTTATGACTGCCCCTAAGATTCAAAAGGATCTTGCTGCTGCTTGTGCATGTGAAATAACTAAACAAATTGTATGTGATATTGCGGATGATGTGTTTTGTGTTTTGATTGATGAATCCGGTGACGTTGCTGGTAAAGAACAAATGGCTGTTGTTATTCGCTATGTTAATAGTGATGGTTTGGTAAAAGAAAGGTTTCTTGGGATTGTTAATGTTAAAGAAACAAGTGCTAAGTCACTTAAGGAGGCACTTGAGAAGTTGTTGTCTATTAATGGCTTGAGTTTATCTAGCATAAGGGGGCAAGGATATGATGGAGCTAGCAATATGCGAGGTAAGTTTGGTGGTTTGAGAACTTTAATTCAAAATGAAAATCCATCAGCTTATTATGTGCATTGTTTTGCCCATCAACTTTAATTAGCACTTGTTGCATGTGCTAAGACTCACAAAGATGTTAGTGGTTTTTTTGGTAAGGTCAATATGCTTGTTAATTTCATACGGTCTTCTAACAAGAGACAAGAATTGCTTCGGGACAAACAAGTATCTCAATTTGCTAAATTGATTGAAGAGGGTGAGATAGAGACTGGTAGTGGATTAAATCAAGAATCGTCTATTGCTAGAGCGGGTGACACTCGTTGGGGTTCCCACTTTAGGACTCTCACTAGTTTGATGACTTTATATGGTGCCATTATTGAGGTACTTGAAGAAGTCGGGAAAGATACGTCATTTGAAAAATATGGTGAAACTATGCTTTTGCTAGATGTGCTTCAGTCCTTTGATTTTATTTTCATGTTATACATGATGGTTGAGATTTTAGGATTTACAAATGATTTAAGTGTAGTGCTACAAAAGCGTGATCAAGATCTTTTGAATGCTTTATCACTTGTCAAAGCCACCAAACTGGAATTACAAGAAATGAGAAATGATGGATGGGAAGAACTTATATCTAAGGTTATGGAAATTTGCAATAAGCATGATATTGATGTGCCTGATTTGGATGCAGCGTTCGTGCAAGGGAAGAAACCTAAACGACATGCTATCACTTCTAGTGTTTCTAATTTGCATCATTATAAGCATGATTGTTTATGTAGTGTTTTAGATTTGCAGTTGCATGAGCTCAATGCTAGGTTTGATGAAGAGAATACTGAACTTTTACAATGTGTTTCATGTTTGAGTCCCTCATCATCATTTGAATCTTTTGATGTGAAAAAATTATTGAGGATGGTTGAACTTTATCCAAATGATTTTGTAGATGTGCCGGAAGTGGCGGTACGACATCAGCTTCAGAATTATGTTAGAAATGTTCGATGTGATCCAAAATTTACAAATTTAAACGGACTTTCAGATCTTTGTGCAAAACTTGTGGAAACAAAAAAATGCAACACTTTTGATATAGTTTATAAGCTTCTGAAGTTGGCTTTAGTCTTGCCAGTAGCAACTGCGAGCGTGGAATGTGTTTTTTCAGCTATGAAGTTTGTGAAGAGTCAGCTATGTAACAAAATGGGTGATCAATGGTTAAATGATCGTCTTGTAACTTTTATAGAAAGAGATGTTCTTGGAACAATTAACAATGATGTTATTTTAACTCATTTTCAAGAAATTGATACTAGACGGTTTTCATTGTAAATACACTTCATCAAACAATATTATTTTTTATTTTCAATATATTTTAGTCGATAATTTCTTTTATGTTTAGCCACACCAATATATAAAGTC